>OW443346.2:2500-685833 GCA_937001555.2 Hypsopygia costalis | reverse complement strand
TCTATCTAACGTTCGTTACGCTACGAATTACACTTGGCTAGGGGGGCTGGTGTACCACTAAAGTGACTTGCTTGCAAACTTTAATCGTGTGCGGGAAAACTGTTGCACATTAAAAGTCGGCCTTATTGCTGAAAGGATTTTTTTCAAGGCCTCCTTAAGTTGTTGTATAGTGAGTGAAGAAGTCGCTGCGTTGGCAGCAAGGGTGATGGCGCACAAGCGATATTTCATGTTGTAAGCGTTCTTAGCGGCTGCGACAACCGCTTCGCATCAGGCGGGCCGTATGTTTCTCTGCCTCCCGTACGTAGCAGCTATACTTATTAAGTAACTGAATTCTTGGCAGTTTTTTGGTAGTTTTCGGCAAACTAGAATAGAATAACTCCGTCTCTTCCCGTGGATGTCGTACGAGGCGACTAAGGGAAATACATTATAAAACATCGATTAGGACTCCCCAACCCGTCTGCCCAGCGTGGGGAGTGTAGGCCAATCCTCCTTCTGTCTGGGACGGACGAGAGAGGGTCGTGCTCCTGTACTGGAGACTAAAATTACCTGAGGATAATGATGATGATGATAAACTAAATTCTTAAAACAGCAGTACTAGTGCGTACAAGAATACACACTAGAGAAAAAAAATAAATGAAGAGATTTACGTATTTCGCTGAAAGGTTAGCAAATTTCTTGAAGCGATAAGTAACGCTCTGAGGCAGACGTGTGAACATGTCTACATATTTAACACGTGCAATGATATCATGATGGATATAACAATATGTTTTTATGCTAAATGTATTTATTGTAGGAATGTATTTATTTGTTACAAACTAGATATTATATGTTAGTATTTATTATAACGTTATAGACAAGCTTAGGCTTATGTGAATCAATGAATTAATTATTCTAGCAAATAAAGAATTTGAATTGAATTGACAGTTTTACAACGTGAAAATTCGCTACTCAACATACTCTCCCACTGCTGAAGGTTGGCTGGAAGAGATCTCTATTAGAGATAAGCTCGCCTTTGCATACCACTTACGTAAACTCTTGTAACGTTTTATTTTTTGTAATGTGCAATAAAGAATAAGATTAAAATTCACAAGTAAATATCAAAAAGCATTTGCCTTCTATTCGTCCTTCGCTTATAACTTCGTATCGTTCGATAATAACGTTTGATATCAAAAAACGATCAGTCAAGATAAAGACCCTTCAGATCCATTGCCAAATAAAAAAGGGTACAATAATACTGAGAGACGTACACAAGACATTTTCATGAGACGAAAGAAATGTACCGACAACCTTTGGCAGTCTGTTAAGAATATTCAATAATCCATGATAAATCCGAATGCCGGGGTATCATTACCATCCGTTCACATTCCCGCATCCCGGGACTATAGGCCCGGGATCCCGGGGGACCGGGACGGACCGTAATCCGGGGAATTTACATTTATGAATAATACACGTGGATATATTTGGCCCTTTGCCTGCGATATTAAAAACATTTCTTATTTCCGACGTCAGATTGGGACGAGTTAAATGTTATTTAGATTTTTATATAATCAGGGTGTAATCCTATGTAGGGAATAATTCCATATCTTTTCTTGGGTTCTTTTGACGATATATCAAATTCACTATATTTTTATGTAAACTTAGTATCGTAGTTTTGTTTTGTGACAACGCAGCCTATATATTTTTTTATAAGTAACTATTGTATAATTTTTCTGTTTTTATATACTTACGTGCTACAGTATACCTTAAGAGGAGGTCGATGGCGTCATTGTGTGTCAATCTAGTCGAACACGCAAGTTAAGCAACTTCGCTCGTAGCCTGTCCATGGATGGGTTTATTTGTCTCGAGCTCATCCGTGCTTCGGAGGGTACGTTAAGCGTGCTGGAGTAGGCTCTAAACCCCTCAATCGAAGGGGTTTAGAGCATACTCCAGCACGCTACTCAACTGCGTGTTGGCGGTGGTCTCTGTTTTCAAGCCGCCACTGACTTGGCATATCGACTGTCATCTAACGACAACAGCTTAACGGCTTTACGTGTTCTCCCAAGCACGGAGGATCTCGAGATAAATAAAGCCATCCATCGAAAGGCTACGGTCGACATAGCTTGACTTGCGTGATCGATTACACGCCATCGAGCTCCTCATTTCAATTGAATACGTGAATTTGAGAAATTATGGAATCGTACAAAACTAGTTCATATATTTAGGTATCTATTGTTTCTTTAATCTGACAATATTAATACTCTGTAACTTTATGAGGACAAAGAACACGTTTCTAACAAAAACATTTAATTATGAGAAACATCTACGACAACGTCAAAACAAATCAAAACGACAATGTAATAAATAGCTTCACTTTAATCAACTCTGTGTCGCTTTTTCATTTTTATTAGAGAATTAGCTTTTTAGATTATAATCAAACTGGAGATCTATGAGATATTGTATATTTGGTAAGTAAATATGGCTTCGGCTAAAACGCTCGGGATAGATTTTATGTTTATAACCTAAACGATGGTCAAGAATAAGGGCGGTTTAAAATTAGATGGTTGGTGACGGTATACCGCACGAGAGTGGGCTGGGTGTTGTACTACGCATGGGACTATTAAGGGGCGGATATATTTTTTAATCAAATATATTTCAATGTTTTTGCGAAAGCAAGCCAACTTATATCTGTTTGCAGGGCGACAGCAACATCGTTTCGAATTATTTTGATTAAATATAACTAGACTATAAATAAATAATAAATAAATATTGTCAGACAAATTACACAGCGCCATCTAGCCCCAAAGTAAGCGAAGCTTGTGTTATGGGTACTAGACATCTGATAAACATACGTAAATACATTTTTTTTTTGTATATACGTACTTATGATACATAGAAAACACCCAAACCAAGACAAACATACATGTTCATGCACACAAATGTTTGTCCTGTGTGGGAATCGAACCCACGAGCGTTGGTGTCGAAGCCGCGTCATTGACCGCTACGCCACCGAGCTCGTCAAAATATTAACTATACATTTATAATTATTGTTATTTATTTTAAAATTTCAAGTAACATGACTTATTTTGTTAGTAAGTGCTCTATTCTAAGGTAGTAATTACAATCGATATTAATTGCCGGGAATGTGCAGCTTACAGCAGTGCAACATATAGGGGCAGTCTACTCGGCCTAGGGTTGCCAACTTTTTTTACAAGGAAAACAGTATATTAAAAGCTGCGTAGTAAAACAAACAGTATACTAAGGCCCAGTGCATGCGGAGCAGTACAATAAACAGTGCTATGGTCACATGAAGTTTTTTTCAACAGTATTAAAGCATAGAAAACAGTATAATACTGTTTTTAACAGTATGGTTGGCAACCCTAACTCGGCCCGCAATCATTTTGAGAATGTTGTCGGGGCTGTGCCGGACCCTGCGCACCAGGGACGCACATCTTTTGCGCATCGTTGCAAAAAAACCATCAAGGCGTGCTTCCGAGAACATACCTGATACGCTACAGAAACGGGGCAGCCCCATCAACACCCAAAACGCGTCATTATAATTAAAATAATAATAATAACCTCACCGTTGTCCGTCTGTACGCAGTGTGACACTCAGTAAGTTCTCGTGCAGTAGCAAGTTTTGTTTGTTAATACTACAGTAAGAGTCTTAGATACCAATAGATGATCTCGAAAAAGCGGCTGAATGCGGAAAGCGGTAGATCTATGGTGGAAAGCATTGGAACGAAAGCCTATATACAACAGAAGATAAGGTATATGTATTGCGTCGATATTTTATATGTAAATTTGAAACTCTTAAACTTCGCTGCAAAACTCAAAACTCTCTGGGATTCTGATATCTGTTCGGCATCACAATTTAGAAAGCAACTGTATAACAATGTGTACATTTATGTATTTTACTTAAAAAATTAAAGCATGATTTACTTTACAACTCGTTTCATAAAATACGAACCCAGATTTTTGTAAACTACCAGAAAAATATCCATTAAATAAATCTCAACTTCAACAAAACTTATATTCAATAAAAGAAAATGCAATGTATTCTACTCTGAGAGTCGGAAAGCCAAAGATAGCGGTGGATACGGGACGGGAAACTGGCTGGAAATGAAAGACGAAGCTGCGCTGAAATGAAGGAGGATTTGTTTTTATAAAAACGTGGAAATATTTTGTACATTATGAACGGTAGATAAAATTAAAAAGAGTAAAGATTAAAATAGTCGACTTCAATGAAGGAAAAATGCTGGATGATTTTTTACAATGCCTTATTAAATTAATGATTATTTCTTTATTGAACTGCTCTAGCGAGTTGCAAATTTGTCGAAACAACGTAGTACATTTAAAATCGCGTCTAGCTCGGCAATGAAGCAACAAATGCGATACAACCAAACACGTATCGAATAACTACGCCATTATGATGATGACATGATCGATGCGATAAAATTGAAAGAATTTGAATTGCCGAATCAATTTTTCTTTATTAAATTTCGTCAAATAACTGTTACCCAATCATAAACATTGTCACTAGCTCTGAACTGAACGGGAGTTTGAATAGATGCATTACATTATATGTTTTGTATTCATGCGACTAAAGAAACCTAGGCGCAAATCGCAAGTGACAGAGCAAAGCGAAATGTTCGCAATTCGCCGCGTCTTTGTCTTTGAGTTCGAATTTGTCGGCAAAATGTGCCACTTGGAGTTTAGAGGGCTGCAGTCCAGTGTGAGTGCACAACGTAGCGAAACTATAGCTTTGCTATGTTAAATGCAACGCTTCACCTGTATTTTGGCTTTTTCACTGTCCTTATGTTAAAGTAATAGTTCATTTTATAGTACATTGCTGCATCATTAATGTTGTACTATTTCTTTTTTATAGTACTTCGTGTGCCAGATAAGCATACGGCCCGCCTGATGTGAAGCAGTTACCGTAGCCATATTAACGCTCGCAACATGAAATATCGCTCGCGCGCCGTCACCCCCGCTGCCAATGCAGCATCTCCTTCCTTTCTGGTGACCTCACTCACTCGCAGGAACACAACAACCCTCAAGGGAGTTGGTATTTGGCTGCGGTATTCTGTGAGGTGGAGGTACATACCCAGGTCGGGTAGCTTACAATTACGTTCCCTACCTCTCTTTTCGCCAGAGCTTCGTTTGTCAGTCAGCAGTGCACCGCGTGCAGGTGAAGTTGGCTTTGGTTCAAAGATGTTGATGAACCACTTACACCCCAAAACTATTACTGATAATGTGGTTACACTATGTTTTTGATAAACGTTTCAGTTACCCTTACCTTCTTTTAATTTTGTTAACACTGGGGGCATAACTGCCTCACGAGCATCTTTGAGCCAAAGCCAACCTCGTCTGCACGTGGTGCACCCTGCTGATTTACTAGTGAGACTCTGGCGTAAAAGAGGTAGAGCACAGCATAATTATAAACTGCCCGACTTACCTCAACCTCACAGAATACCGCCAAATAACAATTCCCTTGAGATTGTTTTTGTGTTCCTGCGAGTGAGGTCACCAGGACGGAAAGAGTTACTGCGATGTCAGCAGGGGCGGCGGTGATACCTCAGCATGATGTATCATGCTATCGCCGAGAATGATGTATCATTCTCGACGCTACCGATCACAATAGCGTAGCTTGTAGTGTCCCCATAGCTAACCTGAATCGTCGCCGCCGCTAACACGAGTGAGATTGCGTCTTATGGTGACTTTTGCTTTAAACTTGCACTAGAGATTGTGTCGGGTGTTCCCCGGCGGCTCTTGCCGTCGGTTTGTCGATGGGCTGATGAAAGATTTTGTGCATTTATCACTTTAGGGAATACCAAATATTGACATAAGCAGAAAATACCTAGTGGAATATTTTATATGCAAGAATGAGTTACGGAAACGTTGCGCTAGAGGCCGCTGTTATGATATCTCTATATACATAGACGTTAAATATAGTAAATAATACCAAACTGTGTACTAATAAATACTAGGGAAATCTGATATTGTTTGTTACAACGATTTTTTTGTCTGCCGCTGGGCGCTTAGACACGTATTAAACTTTTTTTTTATTAAATAGCCTATCATGTTCTTATTATTTCGCTTTTTTTCATCTACTAGCGTTATGGAAGTATTAAGTGTCTATTGTAGACAAAGAAATACTTATAAACTATACTTGCATGCCAAACTTTGAACGAGATTAACAAACTTTCTACTTTTTCTATTCCTTGTTTTGTTCGAATCAAAAGTTTACCCGGCTATGATATAGGTACCCACATCTTTGGTTCCATCCTATAATGAAACGCATGCCGCTATAATGCCGAAATGGACTGAGATGTTTTATTCCTGAGTATAAATCATACGGCCTAAATAATTAAAAATTGGCATAACATGAAGTGCAGTTTCATATTTTAAGTAGTAAATTTCTTAATTATTTTTTATTCATTCAATGAAAGTAAATATGTAAAATAAAATAAATAAATAAATAATAATAAATATTCTTGGAAAAATTACACAGCGTCATCTAGTCCTAAACTAAGCAAAACTTGTACTGCTGGTATTAGATAACTGATTTAAATGCATATTAATAATATGTAAAAAATATCTAGACCAGGACAAACAGATATGTTCATGCGCACAAATGATTGTCTTGTACGGGAATCGAATACTCGACCTCGGAGTCAAACTAACCATTCGACCACCGGAGTCGCTGAACAACAAAAATGACTGCTATGTATATCAAGCCAAAATGATTATCATTTCTATACCATTAATTTACATTATTATATAGGACGAGGCTACTTTGAATCCGAGGTCACGGGTTCGATCGCCGCACAAGACAAACATTTGTGTGCACGAACAGGTCTGTTTGTCTTGGTCTAGGTATTTTATATGTATAATATATATTTAATAATAATAATAATCTTTATTTCTTGCAGTTGTGGTGGGTACATTAGATTTCTTTAGCATCATTACAACAGAAAAGTTAATCCACATGTATGTACATTTGATTTTGTAACATATATAGGTATAATTAAAAAGTTTAATTTCTTGGTACAATAATTCAGCCAAGACTATACATTATATAAAAAATGGAGATTAAGACCTATCCTCTCAAACTAGGATACCCTGTGAGAGGGATACATTTTTTTGTAAATATATAAGTATATATTTACAAAAAAAATGTATTTAAGTACATTTATCAGTTGTCTAGTACCCATAGTGCAAGCTTTGAGCTTAATTTGGGACTAGATTGCGCTGTGTAAGTTGTCCAGAAGTATTTATTTATTACATTTCTTAAAGCGCCTAATAGCCCTTAGCGAAGATAGATCACTATAATGTAGAGTACAGTTCTAAAGTACAGGTCAACATAAAAGTGTTAAGAAACTCACAAATCTTTTGAAAATCGGTCAAGGCCGGTCCACCTCGTGAGAATCGCTTAGAAACCACCTATACAGCCAAGTATCGCGATTCACCCCACAGCATTTTGTCAACAAACTTCACACAATTTACAGTATTCAATTCTATCCCACAGACATTAAGGTACGAAATCTTGTGCAATTTAAAAATCTTAAGTTGTAACAATTTTCGGGTGTAGCATGCAAAATTCAACTCCAAAAGTTAAGTTAAGGCACATTATTAATTGTATTTAAAAGATATGGAATTATTACACTTACATTGAAATGAAAAAGATTTAGCATTCAAAAGTCATATAAAGAAGACTGTAGATGCCTTTCAATGCATGTCTTTGAAGCGTAACCATTATTTTTTTCTCGTAAAATAATAAGTAAATTATTTTGTTTTATTTTTTTATAATAATCTGTAGAATATTAGCTTGTGACTTATAGAAGTTATTTCTAGAAATATATTAATCCTATTAAAAAGATCTAATTTGCAGCAAAATTTTGCGCGTTAATTAAAGTAAAGTAATTGGCGCGGTTTGTTAATTAATGTATACTTTAAAATTTCAATTGTTGAGGAAATTTTTTTTTATATATTAGCTCAGCGTAATGGCTCTGCTTCACCTGATGGTAAGCGAAAAGAGGGGCCCAAGTTGCAGCGGCAACTGGTCGAACCTTAGACATCAGTACTCTGTACGCGAGGTACTTCTGCAGGCTTCGTTTGAAGGATCCCATATTGAAGGAAGGAGGCAACACATGCGAAATCAACAATTATTTAGAGAGTCATCGAAACTTCTTTTTTAATTCGGTAAAATTAACGATTTATGAGGGATACTTTACCTAAATTACAAAGTAGACTGGCAATGATTGCCCCTTATAAAATTTCGAAGATGGCGTCCAGTTAACTAACAGAATAGAAATAAGCATTTAGTACCATAAAATTTTAGGTACTTATTATGATACCTAATGTAATTTCCCAAGCTTTGTGGATTTTTTTTTTTTGTTAGACAACATCCCTACTTAATAATGATAATAATTCCTACTAATATTATAAATGTGAATGTGAGTTTGTTTGTTACGCCATCACGGCGACACTACTCAACCAATCATCATGAAACTTTGTACACATATTCTCAAAGGAAGGATAAAGACTACTTTTTATAAAAGAAAAAGTAAGCGCAGGCGACGCCGCGGGTGGAAGCAAGTTGTTTATTTAGTCGGTGTTCAAGAATATATGTGCACTATTGTGCACATATATTCTTAGTTAATTTATGTTTCTTACTAGCATTAAGCCGATTTTATTAAGTTCCACGAGGAGCTCCATACTCGTAGCGTGTCTGTGTAATTGATAACGAAATGACGTCTATCGTAGCTTGTCTATGGATGGATTTATTTATCTTGAGCTCCTCTGTGCTACGGTAAGCACGTTTAGGCGTAGTATTTGGCTGTAGTCATTAGATAACAGTCGTTATGACAAGTCAGTGGCCATTGGGCGGCTTGAAAACACTGACCTTGCCCAGTTGCAGTTGAGCAGCAAAGTGGAGTATGCTCTAAACGGTTTCGGTTGAGGAGAGACCCACAACTCAGCAGTGGCGTATTCGTAGATACAAAACAAACAATAAAATGAATATTGTTCAAAACACACGACTATTGTATGCATACAACAAACGCCTCTAAACACTAGGCACTAAGATTGAGAATAAGTAATTTGAGGTTCATAATAGCGTCTACGATGTCGCTGGTTGACACATGTGACGTGAAAAGGATAACGGTACATTCTTAGTCCTCCTTTGAATATCGGTTTGATATGAAGAAACATTTTCCCGTGATGTTGGAGACACTTCTAAAAATAGAAACGCTGGCACGTTCACAGGTTTTCTCATTTCTCAGAATCGTAAATTGCAAAAGCACCGATAAAAAAGAAACCTGAAAGGCAAGCGTTCCTGCCTAATCCTTCTTTTACCATATATGATTGCTTACGCTTCAACATATCTGATGGCAAGGAATTAGGACAGGTCCCTGCCAGCACTGGCCCACATAGTAGCTACGGACCGCCCCAATGTGACAAAGTGAACGTGCCTACAGCTCCAGTACCCATCATGGAGATTAGAGAGTGGTGGTAGGGCCCAGATGCTTGCGAAACCGAGCGTCGGTCGCCACGAGCTATTCGACTTAAGAGTGCCCAAGTAGGCTGCTTGCAGGGGAAAGAGGAGTAAGACCTGCTACTAAACTGCTTGAGTGCTTGGTCGGTTTACCGAGCGCGAGGGCAGTGCGGTAAAGTTCCTCTCGTCTGGTTGGTTTATTAGACGAGAGACTCGCAATCCTGTGATATAACCGAAAGGTTGGTGTACAGGGGCGCACTAGCGGTAGTCGGCGTTGATCCTTCCTTTGAGTACGTCGATCCTAGTCTAAAGGTAGCGGAGGCGATACTTGTATTGCAAGCATTCATAGGTAATCGCTACATATTTTTTTAATGTGGTCCGGAAAATTTCTTCATTTCGCCTGATGACAAGCGCAGGTGAAGACCAAATGTGGAGACAGCCATCACTACAACTGACCTATCGAAATCTGTCCTTAATTCACACAGGTGCATTAAATTCAGCCAGATAATTTTCTCCAGGTGAATTAAGCAGGTTACCGTACGTAGAAGTATAAAAGTTATCATATCCTGAATAAGTTTGAAACACACAGAAACAAAGAGAAACATTCAGTTAGGTTAATTAATAAATAAACCTATGAAAATACCTTCATTAAAAAATATATTAATTTTTGTCCCCACTATCGATGATAACATATCAACTCCCACATGCCGCCATTGGGCGTCATGCCAGACGCCGATATCGAATTGCCGGATATCCGGCGCGCGTCAAAGGATTAGCTGGGAATGTAGTTCGAAGTGATAAGCTTTTGATTCCCACTGGTGGGCTATGCTTACAGTATGGCCACTTTCTGCAGCTTTACTTTACCAGTGACTGATCGTGCTGGTATAAGGCTCTTCCCTCAATCGAAAGGGTTTCGAGCGTACACGACCACGCTGCTCAACAGAGATTAAACTATTGTTGTTCATTTACTTTCATGATAATGAAAATGTAATTTTAATTAACTACATTTGTGCTTTACACTTATCGCAGTACTTTATCTAGAATAAGCACACATTCAAGTAAGGCAGCAATTAGCCTCCAAGTTTGGTTAACTGCGCAAAGCTGCCTATAAATCTGCCAAAGTTACATCCAATAAGGCGGAGTAAGCCTATTACTTAGTCGCAACTTAAATAAGCGCCAAGTTTTTGAACCACCCATTTGATAAATTGTTACTTTGTACTTGGAAATTTTATTTTTAAATTTGAAACATCTGGGGAATTATTATTTTTTATTTTTGCCCTAACAAAAGGGACAAAATTTAACTTAAAGTTTCAAGTATTTAAGTATGCTGAATTAAGCTCAGATGGGAAAAAGACGATTTATTTTCATTCACACGTTACTTAGTTCCGTGAAAACCATTACATCTTTCCTGAAGAACCTCATGCTGTAGTCTTCAGTGGAAGCTACAAAAGGAGTTCATTCCATAATTTGAGAGTATGCTAAGCGACCATTTTGATTCCAACGAGTAGAGATCAATTTCCTGACGATGGCGAGCAGTGTCGCACTGCTCGCCATTTTATTGCTCGAAATTTATATCAGGTCCAATTATGATTCGACTTTTTGCCAAGAGCACTTCTTCACGTGTAATATTTACTTCTCTTTCCTCGATTCCCATATTATAAAAGAAATTACCCCATTCTTCAAGTCCCAAATTATCCCATGGCAACGTCCTGTTTACAGAATATTTGGCAAAGCGATAACAATCTTAGCTACATATACCTACGTAGTAAGTAAGACTGGAAATTGTATGTTTAAACCAGGGATTGAAAGCGGTAAAGGTATAAGGGTATGGTACTGGTATAAAATTACGATATCGTTTTGATTTAAAGGTAGAGCCAAAACGGTTGAGAATTGTGGTTACGATACCGGTATGAAGAATACCTTTATTTTTTTACGGTACCATTATACCTTTATATTACCAGTACCTTAACCAAAACCATTTCGGTACCGAAAAAATGATGCGACAACGACGCGACGTAGGTAGCATTGGCGTGTGTTCAAGTACAGTTTACCTACCAATGCGGCCGACATTGTGGAAAGAAAACCTTTATTTTATAATTTAGATACCTAAAAATAATAACGATACCGGAATATTACAATACCGAAATTATTAAAATACCTTTACTTTAGGTATCGAAATTTAAAACCTTTATTTTATAATTTAGATATCTAAAAAAATAACGATACCGGAATATTACAATACCGAAATTATTAAGATACCTTTACTTTAAGGTATCGAAATTTAAAGGTATGACGTCATACCTTTAACCGATATATCCAATTTTTTTCGGTTATTCAATCCCTGGTTTAAACATACAATTTTTAAATTAATAACTGAAACTGTCAGGCAAAGTTGTTAAAATATTTTTGCAGTTGATAGCCCAGTTCTTGAAAAGGCTAGCTAACATCACGATACGACCATTAGGAACCGAAAGGGACTCGTAGACTCACCCTAAGTCTCATCATCATCAGGTCCATTTTAGTCTCCACTACAGGAGCACGACCCTCTCTCGTCCGTCCTAGACGGAAGGAGGATTTGGCCTACACTCCCCACGCTGGCCAAACGGGTTGGGGAGGCACCCTACGCTGGCGAAACGGGTTGGAGAGACCCTAAGTCTACGAGGCTACAAACTAAGCAAAGCTTGTCTTATGGGTACTAATTAAATAAATAAATAAATATTCCTGGACAAATTACACACGGCCATCTAGACCCAAACTAAGCAAAGCTGGTACTATGGGTACTAGGTAACTGATATAATAATTAAAAACATTTTTTTTGTAAATACATACATATAATATTATTATTATTTAAGTAGTTGTTTAGGCCAACTTGCCAGATAAATATTTTTTGAAAAATGGAGAAATTTACCTGCCCCCGCTAGGTAGTTACTAGGTTGATGACGCCACACTGTGACTTACGCAGTAGAGTATAAGATGCAAAAATTCGTCAGCAACACAAACCTTCCTGGTAGCAATTGGAAGAGCACTCGACCGGTCATCGAGAGGTCGTGGGTTCAAATCCCACCTAGGGGAGGCAGGTGAATTCATACATATAATACATAGAAAACGCCCACACCAAGACAAACAGACATGTTCATGCACACAAATATTTGTCTTGTACGGGGATCGACCCCGCGACCTCGGAGTCAAAGCGGCCATTGCTCACCATTCGACCAGCGAGCTCGTCAATTAACTGATAAATATACTTAAATACATTTTTTTTGTAAATATATACATGTAATACGTAGAAATGAACCAGCATAAGACAAAAAGCCATATTCATGCAAACAAATATTTGCGGGGATCGAATGTTACGTATGCTTTTAATTACCGTTTTAATTATATCGCGAACAATTCTCGATAGTTTGAGAACATATTTGAACTATGTTCGCGGTTACTGTCGATAGTTCGACAGCCTGTGGTTTGAGGCTTCCGCCTTATTGTTAAAGTATTTTGGAGGAAAATCTTTAAATCCCTAAATAACTTCTATTAAAGTCTTCATTTTACTGTATTGTTTTAAAAAGGTTTTTTAAAAAGCATTATACATTAGATAATGGTGAGGAACAGCAGTTTACTGCAGCTCAGTAGGTACCATAGGCGACAAGCTTGCGCCTCAATTTCGTACGTCCGTGTCCCGACATCCCGTGGAATTTCCAAAAATATTTTCTAGACTTAATAAGGACCTACAAGCTAAATTTGGAAGGCTAAAGCTTCAGTTATTAAGCCTAGAGCTTCCAAATTTCGCCAGCGGCAACCTTGCCCATATCTACACAATTGCCCCCCTTTTCAGATGGATGACTCACAAAGCAGCTGGAAATGGCCGGATATAGTATTGGGAGGATAGCAAACGAGAGAAAGCATTAGGGAAGACCTATATCCACCAGTGCGTATACAGGCTGGCAACGATGATGATGATGATGATAATCTACATAATTAAAACAATGAACATTAAACGTCATTTTATCCCATCTCTTTAACATTCATAACATGAAAATTTTATTAAACGTGTGCTAATTTTTACACACCGACCCAAAGTCCAACTCAAATAAATTTAACTGTGAAAAAGTTGCGCACGGTTGCGCGGGGGTTGCGGGCAACTTCCACCATTACGGGGCGGATTAAATGCGCCCTCTTAAGTTGCTGCGGGTGTGTAGACGGGGTCGACGAGATGACTACGCAGTACACATATGCGTAAGTTGTTTTAGGGCGATGGCACTGGTTCAATATTTTTGTCTAAATTCTGTGTGCACGATTTCATCAAAGTTTCTTTTCCTTGTGATTTCCTTTCTATTTGGTCCCCTTTTTTTCGTAGACCCGTATCGGAACAGACCAACGTTTAATTATTATTTTTTACTACGTGGGGTGGCAGACAAGACGGCCCACCTGATGTGAAGCGGTTACCGTAGCCATATTAACGCTTGCAACATAAAATATTGCTCGCGCGCCGCCACCCCCACGCCAACGCAGCATCTCCTTCCTTTCTTTCTGGTGACCACACTCACTCGCAGGAACACAACAACCCTCAAGGGAATTGTTATTTGGCTGCGGTATTCTGTGAGGTGGAGGTACATTCCCCAGTCGGGTAGCTTACAATTACGCTCCCTACCTCTCTTTTCGCCAGAGCTTCGTTTGTCAGTCAGCAGGGTGCACCACGTGTAGGTGAAGTTGGCTTTGGTTCAAAGAAGTTGATGAACTACTTATACCCCCTTAAATACGCCGAAAAGTCACTCTTGGAAATAAGTGGTGGTCCAAAATCACTGAACCGATTTTGATGAAACTTGTCACAATTAAATATCTCGGCATGCTTGACGTATGTGTCGAAAAAAAATGTAGATCGATGACGTCCTTGAGGAATGATCATCAAATACATTTTCCATTGAAATCAATGAAAAACATACACTCGGCGAATCTACTCGCACCACTCACCCTCGATTTCGGCCCCGTGGGCTAAATCCGGCCTAGTTTATCACCTTCACTGAAATTTTGGCTTAGCAATTTATTTTGAAATCACTGACAGACAGTAAAAAAAGGCAACACTAAGAATTTAATAAAAAATAGTGTGCCTACACAAGGGAATACTGGCAAATAAAGAATTTTCGTTTTAATTTAAGTCATATCATGCATTGGGTAGGTACTTCTTTTTTCTCAACGCATCAACCAGTAGTGTAGAAGGGAATCAAAAGTACCCACGGCACAACCAGCTGAGCGCAGTAGTTGTGCCGTGGGTCTGGAACGTTGCAATTTTATTTCCTAACAGCTAAACTATATTATACAAATGTACCTACATAATAAGTATACTATATCTTAATCTATCATAGTAACTTTAAAGGAAGGCGATGCTGCGATGGCAGCGGGGGTGGCGGCGCGCGAGCGATATATTATGTTGCGAGTGTTAATATGTCTACGGTAACTGCTTCACATCAGGCGGGCCGTATGCTTGTCTGCCACCCGACGTAGTATAAAAAAAACAATAGTAATATATTCACTTCAATAACATGAGTTGCAGCAGTCAAATATTAACTTTACCCCTCGTTTTCACGAATAGTTGAATAATACAAAGCGAAATCCCATTAATGTTATTTTAATTACAAATTTATAGTAACGACCATAAAGGGGAATAATTAACATTTGTATTAATACTGCGAATACCGAGTTAAATGATAATGGCTTATGACTTTTAATATTTTATGGCGTTATACACCGTCGAACTAAAGTTTCATTGTTTATTTATTTATAACAACAACCATGGCGGATGGGGGAGCAATGTCCTTAAAATATGGTTACGATAATCTGAAGGTTTAAATTTGTCACTATGTTTTAAAAGTATACATTGATTAACAATTTTAAAGATTTTAAAGAAAGCAATTCAATTCCTCGGGATAACTCGCTAAACTGCAAATCTATATTTATAAAGTGACTGACTTCAACGCCGAGGTAAAACTACTAAAGCTAGAAACGTGAGCTTCCTTTTGTGACGTCTACGTCTACGATTTTGCGAAATTCACCCCATAAAGGGATAAAAAGGGGTGTCAACGTTTGTATGTAGCTGAATATATAATATTTCTAGACAATTTACACAGCGCCATCTACTGCCAAATTAAGCGCAAAGCTTGTGTTATGGGTACTAGATAACTGATAAATGTACTTAAATACATTTTTTTTTGTAAATACATTCTTATAATACATAGAAAACACCCAGACCAAGACAAACGGACCATGTTCATGCACACAAATGTTTGTCTTGTGTGGGAATCGAACCCGCGATCTCGGAGTCAAAGTGGCCATTGCTAACTATTCGGCCATCGAGCTTGTCGACTCGTGACTTTTTTGTTTGTGCTCAGATCTGATTGGAATTTCGAGATATTTGCTCATTGACATAATTTTTAATAAAACTCTAATCAATGATTTCTAAAATTCGATCTCTTAAGGGGTAAAAAGGGGTATTAAACTTTGTATGGGGAAATATATTAAATGGGTTTGGAAATTTGTAAATGTAGTCATAGAATAAAATAAGTAAACACGTATTTCACGATTTTTTGATATTCAATCCCTAAGTGGATGAACAGGGGTATGAATGAATTCTATCTACCAACGCGTACGAAATCACGGACGGAAGCTAATATTCTATATACGTATTACCAACTATTACCTAAACTGTGCTATTACTAAGACAGTTTTTTTCTTTAGCAGATTTCTATAGGAGAAATAAAGAGTGCGTACAATACATCTCTCGTTTTCAATAACATAATGGTTATTGGATGCTAGCCTAGGCTGCCTAAGTGGAAATATTAAAAGATTTGTAAGAGCTTATGAGGCATACAATATTATTTGCTTGAAGAAAGATTATTTATGTGATGACCGTTGATAATAATAATAATACCATTGCGAACCGAACTCAACAACATAAATCCACGTTCAAATGCAAACGGACCTTATTACCATAATATTAAAGTTAAATTCATTTTAAACATAATTTTGTCATTGCATCGCAATAAAACGTACGGCATGAAAGTAATTACGAAAGTTAATCAAATGTAAGAACTGCGTCGTGCGTATGGGCGGAATACTCAATGTGAAGCGCCTGATGAATTCGTTATAGCAATGTTGTAACGTAGAGACCGTATGAATAAATATCGCAGGCGTTGAATGGAGGCAATTTATAATTTTGATAATATAAATAGCGTAACGTGTATATTTAACCTTAAATCCAAAACGAAGTTTAATAAGTTAGAAAATTATATAAGTAAGTATCTAAAAGAAAGATAACTGTTTTTGGAAATTCAATTTAATGTGAAAAGATGAAATTGTTGTAAAAAGATTAGTAAAATACTAATACTAATCAGAATAAGGTAATTAGTTATCAGGAATTAGGTCCTTAGATATTCTCAACAAGACAAGTTTCCATTAAAGGCAATTTGCAACCTAGATAATATGTATGTACCCAACCCTACGATGTTTTATCTACAGATGCGTTCTATATGTCTCCATTGTAGCATGAAAAAAAAGCAAGAGAGCTATCCTTGCTTTTTTTCATGCAAATGAAAAACAATTATTAGACAGTTGTAAATGCGCTCCTGTGTTTACGTTGTTTTTCTTTTTTTGCGTAAATGCATAGGCATTGATGAAGCGTCTTGTAGGCCATTTTTACTGGACTGATGTTCGCCTATGACCCGTCGATATATAAAACTAGCTATGTCCGCGACTTCGTCCGCGCGGAATAGTTATTTCTTTATTTATTTCTATTGTAAAAAAAATGTTTTGGTGTATGTGCCGCGTATACATCCATATTGCATCTAGTAAAAAACGGTTATTTCAATATTACAAACAGACACTCCAATTTGATACAGATATATAGAATAGATTTTAGATAGAAGATAGAAGTCATATGCTCAACCAGCTCAACCGATATCATTTAAGTAAGATTGTGACCTAAACGGTTTTCATTTAATTACACACATATAATGGTTTATCCAAAACACACATACAGGAGAAAATGTAACCCTCTGTTTTGGAAGTCGATGACGTTCGCTTTGGATTCTCTTTGCGAGGGTATTACTGACCGTTGCAAGTATGGAGCAGGTAATCGCATTAAGTTCTTTGCACGCGGTCGCATCAGTCGGCCTAAGTCCGGATTAGTATCTTGTAGTGGACGCGGGCGGTGCCCATTTCGTTCGCTATGCAAATGGGTGTATCTCTTTAACAGAATAGCGGGACACATAGATGTCGGAGACTATTAACTGTTTCATAGGCTTTAATTCAGCACGGAGTCTGTAATCCAACTTTAATAGAGAAATTGACCCAGTTCCTAGTGTCCAATTGAGCTGAATCACAAAATACAGACAGTACAACAGTTTCCCTATGTATTTATTATGTTTCCTCTATTATCATCTATTATATTTCCTATGTACCTTTTGGTTATATCACACTAGGATTGCGAATCTCACGCCCAGGAAACCAACCAGGGTAGCTAGCCAAATGGCAGTTTGCGAAGTAGAAAAGCGTAGCGATCGCTAATTTGAACTGTGGAGCTCATACTAAAATGTTCGAATTGACAAATGTCACGTGATCTATGTAACGTTTGTTACGCTACGAATTACACTTGGCTAGGGGGGCAGGTGAGAGGACCTTTACCCGCGCCGCTAACGCGCCTGGTAAACCAACCAGGCACTCGAACAGATTGGTAGCAGATCTTATTCCCCTTTCACCTGCAAACAGGCTACTCGGGCACTCTTAAGGCGGGGTGGTACCAGTGGTACTGCAAAAGCCACAATTTAGAATTCATCTTTGAAGTAATAAAGAGAGAATGAAAATCTAAGAAAATTATATTGATATTGTTGAGGATATATACTAGGGAATATATCCGATGGAAACATGATTTGATGAAGTTGACTCGATAAAATAAATTCACAAAGTTACCTCTTTTCGTGTAATTTTAAAATAAGTAATTTAACATTATAAGTCTAAGAAAACGGTCATAATTAACTGGAGGTATTATACCCGATAGATTTTTTTTATTACATCTTTAAAATTTTTAATCGATTTTTCAATTGATTTTCGATCGCCAGAGTCGCCAGTGTCCCGCGGAATTGTCATATTGTTTCTAGCGCTGGCTCACCTCGCCTTAAGCACAGAATATGGAAAGTACAGAAACAGAAGTAAACCTCATGCATGTACTTAATTCTTGATACCTAAACTCGCGCGAAGCCTAGCGCTTCTGCCGACAACTCGACGCGCGCGGTCGTGAGTAGTGATGTTACGATCTGGAATTTTGTCAAACCGAGTTGAATCGGTTAGACAATTCATGCAAGTCGATTCCAAACCGAATCGACGAAATCGCGATTTGAATCGGTTTGAACCGATTTGAATCGGTTTGATAGCGAAGATCGGTTTAAAAAGTCGAGTCGTTACTCGACTTTTTAAACCGATTAAAAAGTCGAGTCGTTACTCGACTTTTTAAACCGATTCAAACCGATTTGAGCATAAACCGAGTTGCGTCGATTAGCGCCTTTACTAAACAGATTTGGCCGAGTCGAAAGCGATGTAACGACTCGACTTTTTAAACCGATTTGAGCATAAACCGAGTTGCGTCGATTAGCGCGTCAGCGCGTCTTGCGTCTACTAAACCGATTTGGCTGAGTCGAACTTACTTACGCATCTCGCTCGCGCCGCTCTGCGCGCATTCGCCCGTTTGGCCGTTTGCTCGTTTGGCCGTTTGCCCGTTTGGCTGTTTGCTCGTTTGGCCGTTTGGCTGTTTGCTAGTTTGCTCATTTGGCCGTTTGCCCGTTTGGCCGTTTGGCTGTTTGCTCGTTTGCCAAACGGCCAACCGGCCAAACGGGCAAACGCGCAAACAGCCAAATGGGCAAACGGCCAAACGAGCAAACGGCCAAACGGGCAAATGACCAAACGGCCAAACGGCCAACGAGCAAACGGCCAAACGGGCAAACGCGCAAACAGCCAAACGGGCAAACGGCCAAACGAGCAAACAGCCAAACGGTCAAACGGGCAAACGGCCAAACGGGCAAACGGCCAAACGGGCAAACGGCCAAACAAGCAAACGGTCAAACGAGCAAACGGCCAAACGGGCGAATGCGCGCAGAGCGACGCGAGCGAGATGCGTAAGTAAGTTCGACTCAGCCAAATCGGTTTAGTAGACGCAAGACGCGCTGACGCGCTAATCGACGCAACTCGGTTTATGCTCAAATCGGTTTAAAAAGTCGAGTCGTTACATCGCTTTCGACTCGGCCAAATCGGTTTAGTAAAGGCGCTAATCGACGCAACTCGGTTTATGCTCAAATCGGTTTGAATCGGTTTAAAAAGTCGAGTAACGACTCGACTTTTTAATCGGTTTAAAAAGTCGAGCAACGACTCGACTTTTTAATCGGTTTACAAAGTCAAGTAACGACTCGACTTTTTAATCGGTTTAAAAAGTCGAGTCGTTACATTGCTTTCGACTCGGCCAAATCGGTTTAGTAGACGCGCTAATCGACTCAACTCGGTTTATGCTCAAATCGGTTTGAATCGGTTTAAAAAGTCGAGTCGTTACATCGCTAGTCGTGAGGTCATTGAACAGAGAGAATTTTAATCTGGATTGTAGTCCTCAAAAGATTTAGAGCAAAAAAAGATAACATATTTTATATGTCAGTGTATCTATAACTATCTACATATACATACGAGCCCGGTGGTCGAATGGTTAGCAATGGCCACTTTGACTCCGAGGTCGCGGGTTCGATCCCCGCACAAGACAAATATTTGTGTGCATGAAAATGTTTGTCTTGGTCTGGGTGTTTTCTATGTATTATATGTATATGTATGTATTAAAAAAATGTATTTAAGTCTTATATCAGTTATCTAGTATCCATACCTAGTACAAACTTTGCTTAGTTTGGAACTAGATGGCCGTGTGTAATTTGTCGAGGAATGTTTATTTATATTTATGTCGAATATAAATTAGAAAATGTAAACATAATCTTTAAGTCTGTTGAAAAACTAAATTGGTTTTGTACTTTTTGTGAAAATAAATATTTCGCTAGGTATTTTACCTACTTACTTACTACATAAAAACATGTTTGGATGCTTGAATTTTTTTTTTTTTTTTTTTTTTTTTTTTTTTTTTTTTTTTTTTTTATACTACGTTGGGTAGCAGACAAGCATACGGCCCGCCTGATGTGAAGCGGTTACCGTAGCCATATTAACGCTTGCAACATAAAATATTGCTCGCGCGCCGCCACCCCCGCTGCCAACGCAGCATCATCTTCCTTTCTTTCTGGTGACCTCACTCACTCGCAGGAACACAACAACCCTCAAGGGAATTGTTATTTGGCTGCGGTATTCTGTAAGGTGGAGGTACATTCCCCAGTCGGGTAGCTTACAATTACGCTCCCTACCTCTCTTTTCGCCAGAGCTTCGTTTGTCAGTCAGCAGGGTGCACCGCGTGCAGGTGAAGTTGGCTTTGGTTCAAAGATCTTGATGAACCACTTACACCCCAAAATTTTATAGTATACAACAATAACAATCATTATGAAACTTGTAATTGAGTGAGTTGCTTACATTCTTGCCATCGGGTTGTGGATACGAACTATCTGAATGAATGCCAACGTCTTCGTTCACCTAGGGTTGGCACCGAACACATATTTATACTTTACTTATTTACTATACTAATTTTAACTCGCCATCAACTTTATGATTCGGAAATAACAACAATTTAATTCAATCATCTAACAACAATTCTTAAACAACAAACCTTTAACTAGTCTTTTTACTAGTTGTTACTAAAAATAAATAAAAAGTTTACTCTTACTATTATTATCTATGTTAAGATCATCAAGCCCTTTCATTTTATACTCAATTCAGTTTTGGTAGTTTATGTTGAAATTATAAGTTACCATTTTGGAGCCATATTATATTAAAAATGGTGGCATTTAGGTAATCGTGTTACCAGAACCAAATTTCATCTCAATGGAACAATGGTAATGGAATGAATGAATGACTAATTGGGTTTATTTGCATTGAATGAGGTAACATACATCAAATTTAACTTAGGGGTCAAATTTAAAAGTAGTGACTTATCACCGTCATCAGCCCTGGAAACATCCGAGGAGCCACACAACGGTTCACACTAAGGATTTTAATGAATGCTCAGATGTTTAGAGTGTGGCCATGAGAAATGTGGTTCAGTATAAGCAAGTTAAAATTAGTACAGTGTCATCATTGAACTAAACCCAACGTCATCAGCAGGTGATGCACTCTGCTGATTTACTAATGGGGCTTTGGCAAAAGAGAGGTTTGGGAAGCACCTCCTCCTCACAGAAGACCACAGGAATTGTCATAGCAGACATAATTTTTAACCCGGTGGTCGATTGAAATTCGTAATTTGACTCCGAGGTCGATTCCCGAACTAAGCAAATATTTGTGTGTATGAACAGGCCTGTATGTCTTGGTCAGGGTGTTTCCTATGTATTAGTCTGTACCTACACAGACATGTATTTAAGTACATTTATCAGTTCCAATATATTCATACCGCAGTATAAGTAATAGTACCTTATACTGCAAGCTTTGCTCAGTTTGAAACTAAAGGGCAATGTCTAACTCTAAAATGTTCTGGAATATTTCTTTATGAATAACCCGGCCAGCCGATTATAATTTTTTTTTTCATAATTGCATAATGTTATTTTTAAAATTGGTATTTATAAAATTTACTACAGTACGCTTTTTAAAACATTTTCTACCACAAACTGTAAAGTTGTGGAATCAACTTTCCTCAGCGGTATTCCCAAATGAGTACGACGTGGGGGCCTTCAAGAACAGAGTCAATATTTCCCTTAAAAGGCTGGCAACGGATCGGCGACCCCTTGGTGTTGCTGATTTCTATAGGCGGTGGTGATTGCTTTCCATCAGGTGACCCACATGCTCGCTTGCCCCCCTCTGATATTAAAAAAAAAATCATAATGCATATAGTACCTATTTTAAAGGATATTTTTGTTATAATTTTCGTCTTTAGTTATTTTATCTCTGTTGTTGACGCTGTATGACTTCGTGGCCCCAGTGTCTAGTATGACCGTAGGTGGAATTTGCGGTCGCTCCCTTGTGATTTCTATGGAACACAGCATTTAGGGGTGAGACCAGGCATTCTGGGGATTTTATGGATATTACTGGGGATCCGGTTAACGAAAACATTAAAATTTAAGCCAATATTGAATGTAATCTGTATTGGCGAACCCGTTGGTTGAGTGACAAGGAATGTGACAAATATGACAAAAAGTGTGACAAATTTTGGTACGCTCATTCTCAGAAGAAAGAGTATTGATCTGGAAATAGTGTTTTCTGGAAATGTCAAATATATTTTAATATAATATTGGTTGAAAAATGTATCCTTATTTATATACTAAGTCGGGTGTCATACCAGCCTGCGTGGCCCGCTTGATGTGAAGCGGTGATCGTAGGCTATAGACTCTAGCAAGAACACCTTTTGCTGGCTTGAATATGGTGGAGAGCCACAGACACCACACTGCATATACGACATTTTTTTGTTTTTTAAGTGTACCTAACTTATACTTCATTAAATGTTTAAAAATTAATATTTATTTATTAATAAATATGTGTTTAATTATATGTTGATACGTAATTCCACACCTAGCAAGCCACTCCATACAAATGACACTCCATACATTTGGGGTGTAAGTGGTTCGTCAAGATCTTTGAACCAAAGCCAACTTCACCTACACGACAAACGAAGCTCTGGCGAAAGGAGAGGTAGGGAGCGTAATTGTAAGCTACCCGATTGGGGAATGTAGCTCCACCTCACAGAATACCGCAGCCAAATAACAATTCCCTTGAGATTTGTTGTGTTCCTGCGAGTGAGTGAGGTCACCAGAAAGAAAGGAAGGAGATGCTGTGTTGGCAGCGGGGGTGGCGGCGCGCGAGCAATATTTTATGTTGTAAGCGTTAATAAGTCTACGGTAACTGCTTCACATCAGGCGGGCTGTATGCTTGTCTGCCACACGGCGTAGTATAAAAAAAAAACAAACAATGACATATGTGCGCGTGTGTGCGCGTGGCGTCATACAAAGTGTTCCAGATTCGTCGTAGAGGGTGAGTGAGGTCGATATTACGACTGTCTCCACGCTAGAGTCATTGGCCGGCTGAGGGATGAAAGTGTATAAATTTACCTTTGCCCTTATGTTGTCATATGCAACTTCCTTCGCATTCAATTCAGGTAAATTGAGGTTTACGTTCCCTATCCATATAAGATGTTACCCCATCGCACCCTAACTCTGTTGATAAAATATCTTCCTAGACTCCTTAAAAATACAAAGAGCCTTTGAGACCCTTCAGAGCCATGACCTTTGAAATTTCTGTACTTCATTCAAAAACTCCCACAAAGGACTTAATAAGTTATTAAAGGAACAACATTACCTTTAAGAATAACAACCCATCGAGTGCCTGTATGAATTAGAATTACACCGCTGGGGTACACGTAGCCCCCTAATACAAATAATACGCATTCGAAACTCAAACGAAATAACCAATTAGAATAAACACACGGCCACATTCAATATGTCAACACTTTCGCAAAATTTGTTTGTCAAACTCGACCTCACACGCCACTAACAACCTTATTCACACGCAGTAGAGTTCACACTTAAATGGTACACATTAAACGCTCCGGATAACTCGAAAACCTCCTAAACTTGTCGAACTAATACTCTCTTCTTACCTCACAATGGCTAAAGTTTCCTTCAAATCCCACAGGGCGCAACTCCTTTACCTAGAAACAAGGTTAAATAAATTCTATTTTAAAAGCCATAAGGAGTAAATTCGTGTGAAAACAAGTTTATGTACAGGTTGATTCTAAATAATGGAGTAAGTTGTGAGAGGGTGTTATGCAGTTTTTGAAGTAATAGAGACCTGTTGCCGGCTTTATTGAATTCATTTTTTCCTTGCTGAATAATTCAGATGACGGTCTTACGGAGGGTTGGTTTATGAAGCTCAAGGCTGATTAACAAATGGAATATTCACAAGCAATTTGTCTATTACTTCAGTAACAGGTAGCATTGTAGTTGAAAAGGCCTTACAAGGTATTTTAGCAGCGCTATGAATTTATGTGATGATCATTTGTTGAATACGATTCCACCGAATGACCATTACAAATTCACAACCCATCACACTACCACTATGGCAGAATGACTATATACGGTTGAGCGAAAAATAAGATTTAATTAAAGGGAGAGCATATGCTGTTGTAATACATAACAATGCACTTTTAATACAAATTTAACATACAATGTACTTTTGTGAATGTCGTAAAGGGCGGTCAAAACATTTCCTTACTACTGCGTTATTGTCTTACACGTTACATAAGTTAATATTTGAAATCACTATACAATATAAGACATATAAATAAATACTTAGACATATAAATGAAATGAAAAACGAGTGCAATAATTAAAACAAAAAAAAATGACTGCCAATTAGGTACCTACCCAATAACACTCGAGATTGCATTCTAATAATACAACAAATTTCGAAATCGGTTAATGCATTAGATACAGTGGAATAAAGAAACGTTTAGACATGAATTTATGTAACATTCATCCCGAAAATATTACACATCTTTTTCAGCAGTTATTGTAACACTCGTGCAATAAACACATTATCTTTCATTTTCAATGGTTTTCTCACAATTCTTTGATGGAGATTATTTTAAGTACCTTCCCTAGCCAGCAGCCAGGACTATCCCAGTCAAAACCAGTTCACTGGTTTGCGTGATATTTTTTTTGCAAAATAAGAGAGAATAAGAGATTACCTCTAATCAGGGATTGAAAACCGGTACAAATTTGGGTTCCGGTTCCTCATTTCGGTTTGTAAAAAGGTTCTTCTTTTCGGTACGGTTCCGGTTTCGGTTCCGGTTGGGTTCCGGTTCCACCGGAACCGGTTCTGAATAAAGGTTCTAATATACCGGTACCGAATTAAAGGTTCTTTAAGAAGGAGGGATACGTTCGACCGTGTCTGGCATATTTCTTCGTTCTTACAGCTGACAGTTAGCCTTCGATCAGGGATCGAATCAGGGATCAGGGCTACCCGACTGAGGAATAAATAAATATATATATCTGGACAATTTACACAGCGCCATCTAGTCCCAAATTAAGCGCAAAGCTTGTGTACTAGACAACTGAAAATGTACTTGAATACATACTTACAATACATAGAAAACACTCAGACCAAGACAAACAGACATGTTCATGCACACAAATGTTTGTCTTGTGCGGGAATCGAACCCGCGACCTCGGAGTCAAAGTGGCCATTGCTAACCATTCGACCACCGAACTCGTCGAATATACCTCCACCTCACAGAATACCGCAGCCAAATAACAATTCCCCTGAGCGTTGTTATTTTCCTGCGAGTGAGTGAGGTAACCAGAAAGGAAGGAGATGATGCGATGGTAGCGGGTGTGGCCACACCCGCTACCATCGCATCATCTCCTTCCTGTCCCAGCCTGCGCCAGCGATGTTTTTCTCTAACCTACACTCTTTCACATCATTATTCATTCATTCACACTCATGAGTCGAGTAGTTATAAAGTTTATAACTATAATTTGTAACTAATTACTATACCTACCTGAATTGAATAGGTACGGCATTTTTTTTATTAAAATATTTAATAAAAATAAAAATATTAATTAAATATTTTAATTAAAAAATGTTGACGCAACGCGTGTGTGGTCGGCAATGTGCCAAAATGATTACGTCGTGACGGCGTAACGCGCCGCGTGTACGTGATCTATGTTTAATTCAAGTTCGGACAGGATTTAAAGAGGAACCTGTAAAATAAAGGTTTCGGTCCAGGTTCTACTTAGGTTTCGGTTCCGGTTCGGGGTCAGAACCCCTAAGTACCGGTTCTTTACCGGTATTTTACAAACCATTTCGATCCCTGCCTCTAATATACATTGTGACTACTGAAGTAAATCACGCATACATTATCTTAGGCAAGCACAGACTAAGTTAGATTTTGTCGAAATGTAACGCAGCACATTTGAGTAACACAGAAAGTTACTAAAAGTAGTCAATGACAAATAAAACGTCTCGACCAATTTATCCCAAAAATCCAACGTAGCTAGCAACCGTCACAGAGCTCACTCAACGAAAAACATCCACTAAGTAAGGCATCCATTTGTCTAACTCATTTGATACATCCCCACTCCACCCCGTTCCCTCCAGAGCCCGGGTTTTTGCGTGATTTGCGAGGACATTTTTTTCTTGGTTGATGTTTTTGTAACGCCCTGTAGACGTGACGTAGTATTTTTTTACCTTTTCCTTAATAGCACACGGTGTTTACGCGTGTTTTCGGCCAGTTATCTTGCCCCTTTTTAAGTAAAAAGTTATAAGGGTTTTGTATTACATTCGTGAATATTTAATTTTGTATTTCTGGGATAAGATTGTGTATGTTGTACAAGATATGTGTTTTGTGGGTTTTACAATGGGTGACAGGTATTTAAAGAACGGATTTTTAAAGAAAAACTTAAGAAACTTTCAGTGATTTTTCTCTTATGTTTTAGTGTAGGTAAGGTATGGCTCTAGTTATTTATAGCCGAGATTTTTTTATATATATTATACCTTCCTAGAAAAATATGTAGTCGAAAAGCGAAAACGTCATTTAAATTGAAAAAGGAGTTTCTAAGAAATTCGCGAACATATAGATATACCTATAGATAGCTATGTTCGCGAATTTCTTAGAAACTGTTCCATACTAGTCAAACAATCAACACATTTTTTAAAGTTGGTTAAAATTTACGTAACGAGTGTAAGTATGTACATGTATGTTTATTTATTTTTATACTATGTCGGGTGGTAGACGAGCATACGGCCCATCTGATGTGAAGCGATGTATATTTCTTTGACACGCTCTACATCCTAAACCACTTTAGGGATTTCAAGATGCAAGGTGTCATTCGATTCGTGTCAGCTGTGTGTGTGGCACAGTTAAAATATGGAGGGTGGAGATAAGGAGAACTATCTTGAGTAGATATATAAAAGTGTCCATTAAAATGCTTTAAATTGGTGGTAGATTAAAAAGTTTTACACACCATCAAGGCCACCAGAAAGAATGGTGTTGCTGTATTGGCAGCGAGGCTGGCAGCGCGCGAGCGATATTTCACGTACCAAGCATATGGCTACAGTAACTACTTCACATCAGGCTGCGGCTTATCTGCCACCGGATCTAGTATTAAAAACACACTTTTTTCGCTTCTTAGGATCCGTGGTGTTATCGCTCTGATTGAAATTCATTGTTGCTGCTCTGTCAGCAACATTTCTTCTTCTTGTTACGCTCTTGACAGAGGGGTTGTGTTCGTCTTGAGGGAGGTCTAGGAGCTGTCGTCGCTCGCCTCACGATCTCACGCCATCTCGCCCGATACGAGCACTCTTGGTATAGCAACTTTTACAATCCTGTATTTCACAGATGGGTTCCACTGAAAGTCAGTGTCTAGCTCACGCCACGGTTTATACTGAGTAAGATCCTTTTATATTAGGCATGTGGACACACTTGACAATGCTGATAGTTTTAGATAAACGTGTTTCTATACTACATACTTACAATGATTTAATGTGTTATTTATATAAGCGCACAAACACTTATATTTCTATAAGTGTTTGTGCGCTTAATGTAATAAACTTTTCATTCATTCATACTGAAAAATAATCTTTTTTCATTTCCACAGCAGTAAGGTGCATATTTAATTTGATAGTAGAAAATGTCCTTATATAGACTATGACTTAGGTACTTCTGTGGATTTTGTAGATTGATGAAATAAATAATTTTCTATTCAATTCAATAAATGTTAGAATTTTCAGTCATGATTTTTGTTACGGTTAGTAGTCTATACAACCATGAAAATTTAAAATTACAAGCAAAAAATTTATGAAAACTCATTTTCACGTTATAAAAACAAGAGTCGGCCGAAGGCGCCGAATTCTAATAACGTTCACTTATCAGAGATCTGTCTGACAGCTCGTTAGGAGAGATACCGGGAGATAGGAGAGTGGGCAAATGTCTATAAAATTACCAACACCGGGATTTCAATCCTCATTCCCCTCCCTATAATAATTCATTTCCCATTAAGATTGACGGTGAAAATGAACGAATATTAATGTTGCTGGGGATTTTTTATACTATTTGTTGGGAATAATATCTTTTAAACAAAAAAGGAAACCGACTTCTTCGAATTAACGCTTTTAAAGATAAATAAATAATATGAATTGGCGTGGAGAGGAATCAAGTCGGTATTCATTTTTATTTAAAAGATTGTGTCTCATAATTTATAATATTCAATCGAATATTACTCTGATCGTCGGACAGAGGGGCGTCGGAGAGGAATCGAATTTTAGTTACGAGAAGTAATTAAAATGTAATCAAAATTCAATTCCTATCCAGTTTCAATGTCACAAATGTCACATTTGGTATTCTCTTATCACATTAAGAATCTTAAAAGTTTAATTATGCAGTAGTGTGAAAATTAAACAAACTAAGAATGTTATTTTGCCAGCAATAAGAATTGACAATAATTAATTAATGCAATGATGTATATAATTTTTCGTCAATTCATAAACTCTATCTCGATTCGGTCAACTTTCATATTGCGATTGTAAAATAATTACGAGAATCGGCCTTCTTGTCATAGGCTTAAGGTCACGAAGTGAGCGATGGAGAGGGCTATGCTCGGGGTATTTCTGAGGGATCGAATCCGGAACGAAGAAATTCAACGGAGAACCAAAGTTGTCGATATAGCCTTCAGAGTTTGCAAGCTAAAGTGGCAATGGGCCGGCCACATCTGCCGAGTGATGGCAGATGGAGGATGGCAGTGGAGGCCGCGCGTAGGACTACGAAGCGTTGGACGCCCTCCTAGATGGTCCAATTACGTTAAGAAAGCGGCTGGAAATGTCTGGATGCGGAAGGCGGAGGGTCGTATTTAGTGGAAAGCATTGGGAAAGGCATCCAGCAGTGGGTAGATAGATACAGGCTGATGATGATGATGAATGGAATATCTCCGAAGTATTGCTAAGATCACCTCAAGCTTGAAACTTTGATCTTTGGACCGCTTTTATGTCGTGCCCAATAACAGTTACAATGAACTGTCACGAACAAGCGTATTGTGTTATTAGGTGTGCACGATCAGAGCGTGATTAAATTTATGTAAGACTTGCGAGCCGCCCCGGCTCCGCACGGGTGCAAAAAAAATTGCTGCTGATCTTGCTGATCATGTTGTGACCTTTCTGTAAGCGACACAAAAATACAAATCTTCTCTCCTTATAAGTATAAATAGACTACCGCGAGAGTTTCTTCTTTGGAAAGTCGATAATAAACAAAATATAAGGGACACAAAAGAGTTTTAGTTCCATCAAAGACTCTACAGCTCCACAGGTAGGCAAGATTCATTACAATTCTCTTCTAAATGTAGGTGTCGAATCAGCCGGGATGATTTGCGAAATGTCCAAATTGCTAGGGTCAGACCCTAAGCAAAATATAATAAAGTAAACAGTATCTCAATACAAAACAAGTTCTGTTTTGTCACTTTAACTCACGCGCAGTTTATAATTTGTGGTGCAAAAAAAAAGTTTAAACTACTACGATTTTATTATATCAGAATTTTTGTGCATCTCATATTGTTTTGTCACGAATACTCGTAATATACAGCTTGTTCACGCTAAAGATTCATTCTATATATGTTTGAAAGAATTCTTGAAATAAATTTCTTAGAATACTTCTACAAGTGCACATGCTTAATTTGCCTCGTTATAATATCATTGTAGATATGTATATAGTAACATGCAGACACAATTACACATATCCCAAATATAAATGCCTACACAATATAAAGTGCGTTTATATCAGAAGGCCAATTCTCATAATTATTTTACGATCGCAGATTGAAAGTTGACTGACTAAAATTATACACTTGATTTCATTAATTAATTGTTATTAATTCTTATTGTTGGCAGAGTAGCATTCTTAGTTTGTGTTATTTTCCGTCATAGTTCGATACAAACCACCTTAACTTAACCTTTGAAATTTCATATTGTGGTATGAGAATACCAAATTTGACTTTTGTGAGATCGTGACTGAATCGGAACTGAATTTTGACTACATTGCAATTACGACAATTGGCCCTCTGGGACTAAATAAGAATTTAATTTCAAGACTTTTCCAAAATCAGAACTCGGTGAAGGCCAAACGGCGGTTTACAAAAAAATCACATACTGCTTGATGGTATATTGTGATAAAAGCTCACCCCGTGGGGTAGACTGAATGTGCACTTTTGTCGCTAAACCACCTCCTAACAAATATAGACAGTGAATCAGCGATAACGGAATAATAACACACTTAAGGTAAAAGACAATAACCAAAGTAATGGTTGTATACTGCTATTTATTTTGTTGAGATTGTTTAGAACAGGGGGTCCAGAAAATTTGTTATTTTGGTTAGAAGTTCGAAATTTTTCAAATAAAACTTTCAGGCGATCTATACAGAGTGTCATTCGGTGTGATTTATTTATTTATTGACGCATTTCATAAACCACTGAGGTTTGACACAAATGCAACAAGATCTACATCAAGCATACTATTAGGTACAATCATAACAATATAAAAAAAAAACCGTAATAATTAGGTACATAAAATAGTAGGTAAGTGCGCATTTAACTACAACCATAAGATTGATAGGTAACCGGGCAAGTACGTTCGAAAACATAATTATGTTAGGATAACATACGTGGGTAGCTAATATAATATAATGATGATAATTTAATATGATTTAATCGATAATCAGTGATATAATTATGAATATTTTGTGCAACACATACGAAATAAATATTGTAAATATTTTAAAAATTGAAATATTCTCCTCTCCGTCTAGGTCGGATTTGATTCAACGACCTCTCGATTACCGGTCGAATGCTCTTCCAACTGAGCTACCAGCACGGTTTGTGATGGTGGCGAATTTTTGCATTTTATATTTTACTGCAGCTGTGAAGTCGCAGTGTGGCGAAACAAATGTGTTTGTCTTTACGAAAACGCAACAGAAAAAGTAGGAAAAATCTAAACTATCGGTCGAAACTTCTTACGTAGATAAATAAAATATGATATATTTGCACAATATTAATTATAAATCACTAAATTATTATAAATATAAATATATAGGTATATCACAAGGCGATCTTATTTCTGAGAGCATTTTCAGCGAAATTTATTGAGCTTATAAAATCGTCCGGTCGTTCTGCCTGTCCGTTGCCATGAAACTCAAAATTTAGAAATTCTGACTTCGGATTCGTGTAGAGCATCAAAAAGTAGTACTGTTAAGTGACCTTGGTTTTCCGAAAAAAACTCGTTCTGTCTGTTCGCCCGGCACCAGGCTGTATCTCATGAACCGTGATAGTTAGATAGTTGAAATTTTCACAGATGATGTATTTCTGTTGCCGCTATAACAACAAATACTAAAAAACTGGCTGGTTTTTCTCGATATGGATAACGGCAACAGGTAGACGCTTGAAATATTCACAGAATATTTAGTTATAGATTCACTTTAAAAATAAATAATGAAATTAAAATAAAACAAATATTCAACGGGGGCTCCCATACAACAAACGTGATTTTTTTGCCGTTTTTTGCGTGATAATGGTACGGAACCCTTCGTGCGAGAGTTCGACTCGCACTTAGCCGGTATTATTTATATTTGTATTATTGTTACTTTTAAAATTTATATAATTATTGTTGTTTTTTACGCTATGTTCTGTCATTGTTTCTTTACCCAAATAGAGAAAAAAAAATACCTGCAAAGAAACAATTCTAAACCAGAGCACGGAATATAAATTTATATAATCAAGTACAGAAATTTAATTTGAACATAAAAGGGACATTTGGCAAGAAAAAAATTGAAAATACTTTTCCCTGTCCACCCCTTTTTCCCTTTCGGCAATTTTTCGGTCTCAGTGGCTGCGAGACTACGCCAAGGATTGCGGAATCCTGTTAAGAAGGATTACGACATAATTTCCGGAAGGCCGCAGGGGAGGGGAACGAGGGAGGGGAATGAGGGGGTAGTTGTCCGAAATTCCTGTAACGTTGCCCTTAGGTATAATTTCTTAGACGTATTCCTGCGACAATTTACAGGAATCTTTTTGTTGTTCGTAAACAAGGAACACAGAAGAATGACGGCGGTTTGAACGCATGGCAGAATATCAAATTACTTCAGGTATGTTCTGTAACAAAAACAAACGATGGTGCGGTAGATTGAATATGTATGCGTTGAACTTTATGAAAAATAGCAGTACTAAAATGTGTACAATGTGAATTCAGGGTAGGCTAAACTTGCTTTTGTTTGTATGTCATTTCTTCTCGTCGAAAGGAACCACGGATTAGCATACTTGTTGCGGGGATAGTTTTAGGACTGGAGAGTGACATAGGCTTTTTGGGGGAAAAAGTTTTGTTAAAATAGTGACCATGCAGACGAAGCCGCGGGTAATAGCTAGTCGAAGATAAAATTAAAATATAAAAGTAACACTTTTTCTATTCAACTAAGTAGGCAAACAAGCCTACCTAATGGTAAGCTATTGTGGCATGTGGACGCTTAAAACTACAGAAGCACACAGTTACATTGTGAGGTCACCAGAAAGGGAGGAGTTTGAAGTATTGGCAGCGGGGAGGTCTGCGCGCGAGCGATATTTCGTTGTGAAAGTTAATATGGCTACAGTAACTGCTTCAAATCAGATGGGCTATATGCTGGTCTGCCACCAGACGTAGTATAAAAAAAACTAAGAGCATACCATGTAACTGCACAGTATGTGAACATTTAGGCTCTAATAAATAAAATGAATTCCCTGCCGATGGCGAGCTATGCGACTACAGATTCGGCAACTCCTCCAATTACAATCCCTACACAATAAGTAAAGCACACAAAGTCAGGCAGTCTCCCCTCAGTTTTGTCCAAAATAAAACACTTAACTCAGCTGAAACTAAAATTAACATGGGATGAATAATTCAAAGAGTTTAAGGGCTCATGCATAGTTATTCGAGTTGGAACCGCGATAACTCATACCACGCCGCTTCCTGTGTAGCGCCTGAGATGGATCACTGGCCATCTGTCATGTTGACATTTTGTACATAGTTCGGAACTATGTTATAGTAGCGGTCGCCTGTGACTTCGTCCGCGTGCACTTTAATAGAAACTTTTATCCCACAATAACTTAGATATAAACTATCCTGTATCTCAAGTTGGGTCAAATTGCACACAATTTACAAAATTTCATTAGCATCAGGTGAGTAGTTTCGGAGTGTATCGCGGACAAACACTGAGACATTATGAAAGTCAATTCGATATATAATTGATTCAGGTGTTATTTTGTGGAAGTCAAATTTACAGGCAATCTGATCTACGCGAAGCTCGGTGATTTTTTTTATTTTCAGATCCATGTAAGTGACTTTTAGAATTGTACTATCGAATAGATATAAAATATTTGCTAACAAATATATATTTTAAGTTTTATACTTAAAATACATTTTTTCATCAATTCATATCAAAATTCAATCAGTGTGTAATATTTCCAAGAATATTGATTTATATATATTTGCGTTTGTAAATTTTATGACAGGGCACTTGTAGTTCTTTAAAAAAAAGACTTATGCGACTTCCATGTCGACCCACATAATACAGGGATCATAAAAATACGGTTGAAGCGAACTGACCAACATTTTTACCCGCTTCGCTTTTTCTGTTACTTAACTGCCACAGTAACCTTGCAGATAATATTACCACATATTAAATTACTTTCACGTACTGGCGATCATTTTAATTTAGATAAAATAAATCCCCAAATCCAGTAAACATAAACCTTGGGCACGCCGCATAGAATAAATATTAAATGTCCAATACACGACGCGGCATTTGGTAAATGGAAAAAGTATCTAAATTTTAAAAAAATCTGCCGATTCGACAAGTTGCTGGGTTGGCAGCGGGGGTGGCGGCGCGCGGGCAATATTTCATGTTGCGAGCATCAATACGGCTACGGTAACCTCTTCACTCGACGTAGGTAGTATAAAAAAGACAAATGGAGAATCCTTTTAAATAAATTTATTTGTAAAAAAAAATGAAAAGCTACTGACTTATATTCGAACTTTCGTTCATACTGCATACATTTGACCATAGAGAAAAGGATTCTTTATATCGTCGTTGATTTGACTTAGCATTATCACATTTTTTCCAAATGATTAAATCAATCAATAGTAATCCTTGTATAAAAATCAATTAAAAGCGATGTTGGTGATGTGATGTTACATCAAATTCAGAGTTATATGCCTACATTAATAACAAGAATGATCTAAAGACACTACCAACGATATATTTTTTCCTGCGTTGCTACTACAGACGGTTTAAATTCATAGAAGTATCTCACAAAGTGTCATTACAAAGAATTGTACCGTTTTATTGAACCATAACAGTTTGCCAGCAACAGGTGACGGAGGCTGTAAAAACTTACAGCGCCCTCTATCAAAACTAAACAAAGGAAAATAAACCTGACACGGAAGAGATAGGGTTGCATTTAAGTTGAAAGAATAGACGTTGATTAAAAAGGGGAAATTAAATCTGGTGTCTGTAATTTAGTGAGCTTTTGTATGGCGTCTTGCAAGCTGAGAGTTTTTAATTATCCTTAGAACTGAAGATCTTTAATGATCTCAAATAAGTAAGCGTGAATAAACGAAATAGGTACGAGAGCACAAGTGAAATGACGGAGACTTGTACACCTAGCATGTCTTATCTCTGCGTGTACAGCAGTCCGCCTTTGCACTTTGTTTTATGCATGAATATTAAACAACTAAATAACATTTGAAGCTAAAGGGATGTATATTGCTAACCGTTTATTACCACTCCACATATTCCCATCACTATCTTCTGCATAGCTAGAATTGTCAAAAAGTCCCCGTCTGCTAGCTAAACGGCTATTTATATTTATAGGCATATTAGCTGACCCCGCAAACGTTGTTTTGCTATATAAATTTAGGGGTTGATCGTAGTGGGGTGAAAATTTGAAGTTGTATGTATTTTTATATTATAGCTGTATCATAAAAAAATAAAAAAATCTGTCTAAAAATAAAAAATTAGGGATGGACCATCCTTAACAATTAAGGGGATGAAAAATAGATGTTGTCCGATTCGCAGACTTAACCGATATGCACACAAAATTTCACGAAAATCGCTCGAGCCATTTCGGAGGAGTTTAATTACAAACACCGTGACACGAGTTATTTTACATATTAGAAGATGAAAAAAATACGTATGAAGCTCGTGAGTAGTATATTACAATGAAATTAAAACACTAAAAAGTCGATTTAACTAGTTTGCTACTAATTATGTTCCTGTCAATGAGCTGTGGAGTGAATTTAGTTCACCAACTTTACATGAAGCGGGCCATCACATCCTAAAGCAAGCATAATCGTTTTGGAACCTGGCGAGGTGTAAAAAATGACAAAAACGTAGCTGCTTAGTAATCGGGGTTCGTGTAATCGGAACTACGAAAATATCTTTGCATTGTAATGCATTATTATGGCGACTGAAGTAATCATAGATGTAAGTCAATATACATAATTAATCTACCTATTCATCCTACCGCGGAGATAAGGGTCTTTCCTCATTCATCGAGCATACTCTACCACGGTGATCACACAATACAGACTCAAATATAAAAATATATGTAATTAAAACCGAGAAAACGATAGCGAACTATCGCTACAAAGACTGTGAATTACAGTTCTAAATCAGCCCTACCAAAGTATTGGACAGCGATGTGATAACTAAGAACAAACGTGGTCACGGTGGCATAGTTTCACGAGACAGTAATTACAACATGGCGGCCGTCCTCCATTACCGCGCGGGGCCACTCCGAAATAATCTTTTTAAAAATTCAAAACCGCACACGTTTCAGCTGACTCGCTCCAGCCCGTAGGTAAGAGTACCCCTGGAAAGTTTATTGCAGTCAAATTTGAACGTTATCCTTGTTACGTTAAGGTTGGTTTTTTATAAACATGTTTTTTAAACGGCGTGCAAACCGCTCAGTAGTATTGCTAATTAAAAATGTTTGCGTTTTCTGTTGAGACCGGATTAACTGCTCAGTTGCTTAGTAGGTCAAGAAATTTTCTTCTTATATCATTAAGGTGGCAAACAAGCGTACAGACAACCCGTCGAGGGTAGTTGAAGGAGCTGTTGCTGTAGAATTTTTATTTGAAATTATTAAAGCTTTCGCAATAGCTTAGGGCTTACCTTTTTAGACAAAGAGAAATAAAATTGCTTTTCGAATATTAAACATTCACAATATGAATATATCACTCCCTTTTTTATTACAATTTCTATATATCTAAAATATTCCACGTCTGTGACACTCCATACATTTTTATTTTCCGGATTAAGTTTCCACTTGTCCGGTAATTGGAAATGGAATTCCGGATATCTTTACATTGAGTTACCGGCATTAACCGGTTTGCGCCGCCTCGCACCGCTTCGAACCGGATCGGACAGACTGTGTTGTTGATTGAATTTTCTTTGATTAACGGTTTATTGAATTCAACGAGTTTAATAAGTTCTTCGAATTAAGGAGATTTATTACGAGTCTGACTAGAATTTAAAAGTAGATTCTTTCCATTTCATCCGACAGTTCTTTTTTATAAGGGCTCCTTTGTTTCATGGTACAGTTTTTAGGGTTCCATGCCCAAAGGGTAAAAAGGAACCCTATTACTAAGGCTCCGCTGTCCGTCCGTCCGTCCGTCCGTCTGTCACCAGGCTGTATCTCATGAACCGTGATAGTTAGACAGTTGAAATTTTCACAGATGATGTATTTCTATTGCCGATATAACAACAAATACTAAAAAACAGAATAAAATAAATATTTAAGGGGCTCCCATACAACAAACAACAAACGTGATTTTTTTGCTCGTTTTTGCTCGCAATTGATAACGACAATAGATAGGTGCTTGAAATACTCACATAATATTTAGTTATATATTCACTTTAAAAATAAATAATTAAATAAAAATAAAACAAATAACTAAGGGGGGGTCTCATACAACAAACGTGTATTATTTTGCCGTTTTTATAGATAATGGTACGGAACCCTTCGTGCGCGAGTCCGACTCGCACTTGGCCGGTTTTTTTAGAATCGTTTCACTATCAATTCTTCAAAAACTTCTATTTAAACTACAATAAGTGTTTTAAACTACTGCACTAAAATTACTGCATATATTTATTTATTGTTAATAATTACAATCCACATCAAACGTTTACATATTACGTTTATGACACAATTTCCTTTACATATAAAAAGCACATATTTTTAAAATTTTGAATTTCAATTCAAAATCAATTTTCTCACAATTGATTAATTGCACGTCGCTATTATGCTAATAATTTATAGCATAGTTTAAAAATATGTTGTTGCGGGAGTAGAAATTATGAATCCCCATTTTAGTCGCCATATTGTAATAAAATGGCGGCATTTAGGTAACCGTGCATTGTCACAAGAATCAAAGGAGTGTGGTAAATTTTAGTTCAATCGAACAGTGGGAAATGGGGTCATATTTAACTAGATTATACACACGGTGGTGAAACTAGATAGGAGTTCAATTGCAGAAAAGATGAAAATTTAAGAGAAATTACAAAGTTTCGAAGCTTTCCCCTTTTTAGGAGGCAGTTAATATACAAACTTCCGAGTAAAATAGTTTTTACAAACTGACAAACTTCCTCACGCGTTATTTTCCCATTTCGATAAAAGTTGCTGACCAAAAGTTACTTCATTACGAGCCCATTGGTGTTCCCGATGTAGTGCCTTAATGAGGAGTTTTGTGCGGGAATTCAGAAAATATATTATTAGTAAATTGCAATATTACTAGGTTCGATTGGCACCCGCGTGTAGAATGATAAAGAAGGTGAAAAACGTGGGTACTTATTGAACAGAAAATACAGTGGAATTGTGCGTTAACACGCTCTCGTTCAAGGCGACATTCAACAGGCACAAGCACGGGCACTAGCGTATGAATAGATAGCTCGCGCCCGCACCCGTGCTTGTGTTCATGAATCGTGTGCGTGTCAATAGCTTGCTTAGCCCGCCGTCGCGCGTCGAGCTGCATACGGAGGTGCTTCCCGAACTGCTTGTCGGGCAGCGTGCCTCACGTCTAAACTCACCATAACACGTAAAAGCAATTCATATGGACGTGTTCTACTGAATATATTCAGCAGGACAGCTAAGAACATATCGGAATTGAAGTCCGATATTAAATCTTATTTCGTAACTCAAACGTTTCAAAAGGTAAATTGTCAAGTTTGATTTACAGTTATCTGCATAGCCAGCGGTTATAAGTGCAGAAGCAGTCACTTTACCTTTAATATTAAATTAAATACGTTGTTTGTAAAAAAGTTGCCTGGAAGAAATATGCTCGGCGATAAGACCGCCATTGTACTTTGTACTTAATGTTAATTCACTTTCTATTTTTTTTTTCTTTCGGTGTAATAAAGTGTATTGTATTGTAAACACCGATTTATTATTATATTTAAAATCTCAAGCGAGCTGTCATCTCCACTATGCTACAACGCACGAACTGTAGGCTAAAATTGCTTACCATCAACTTACTGCATTCTTTTCACACTCGAGCAATAAATAACTAGAAGGCTAAAACATAACTGTAGTATTTAACAAGATCGCTCCACGCAGCGTAAGTTTATTTTTCTTCGCTGCCAAGCTGGTCGGTTCATTACTTTGAAATAACATCGCCCTAATGAGAACTTTTGTGCTGTAACTTGGAAAATATTATATTTTGTGAAGATAGTGCGGGGACGACCTCTCTCAAAAGTATTTTAAAATTAGCTTCCACCCGCGGCTTTGTCCGAGTGAATGTCGGTTATTGCGCAACTTTTGATCATCCCTCGGAAACTGCTTATTTTTTAGAGATATAAGGTATCCTATTATTTATTCTGGACTTTATATATGATGTACGCGTAAATGCATAACAATCAATTCAGTAGTTAAGGCAGAAAAAAAAAAATAAGCTCATTTCGTGAATATTATCCATCGCTCGGGAACAACTCATTATTATATATAACATAATTATCCTATTAGTTTTTTTAACTTCTAGTATGACGAATACATAATTTCATGGCAATTTGTTCAATAGTTGTTCAATAGTTGAGGGACGGTTTCACGCCACGCAGGAGCAAACAAACTCACTTTTGCATTTATGTTTTTTAAACTTACTTTTCATGGAAAAAGAAATTATATGCATGATTATATATAACAAGCTTCTATTTACTTTGTATTGTAGTTCTAATTGACTAATTGATTCTAATTGACGCCATTTTAATCCAGTATGGCGCCGAAAAATGTAGATTTATAATGCCACCATGATAAGTACCTATCAAATGAAATAGCTGGATGAGCGGAGCACAGTAAGTAAACTTTTTTTTTTATTACCAACTAATAAAAGATCTTTTAAAAAATATATTTTGTTTATATTTTTGTTAGTGTTTTTGCTTGACCCAACATATTCTTTGCTATTTTTCTATCACAAAAGCTTTATACAAAGATGTATATGTATGACATACCATGTGTACGGTAATGCCATGAGGAATGATCCGGTTTAAAATGCGGTCTCTTGTAACTTCCATTTTGATGCCCGGTTAACCATACCCGGATATAGACGTAGCCGGGTCAAATAGAATTAACCACGGTTTTGATAAATTAACCGGACGGTTGAGCGATGGGTTGGTTTTGAAGGATGCTAATGTTGATTAACTACTTACGTATGTCATAGTTAATGGATAGAATATAGTGGTTATTTGCAACAAGGGCGAAAAGGGACACAAGTTACTTTCTGACACTTAAAGTAGCATAAATACAACTGTTGCGTAGTCTTTAATATTTTTTTATATATTTTGAATTTATATGTATTTTTTTTTGCTTAGTTAGTTTTCCATAGGAACCCAAAATTGTTACTCTCCAACCATTGTTGGTGCATCTTGTTTTAATATTTTCCCACCGAAATTTATATATTCTGTTCACCATCTGACTCTTTTTATTATATAGGTAACATCTCCACTAGCTTTTCTTTTAACAACGGTTATAAAAAGGAAAATTATAGAATTAATATTATTTTTAAAAGAACGAAGTATTTTACACACTTTTATTTTGATTCATCGCGGTGACAGTAATCAAATGATATAGATTTATATATTATTATTTATATGTTTTAATTGTATATTTCCTTTTATATTTTCTTATATGTATGTGCCTCCCCAACCCGTCTGGCCAGCGTGGGTAGTGTAGGCCAAATCCTCCTTCCGTCTAGGACGGACAAGAGAGAGTCGTGCTCCTGTAGTGGAGACTAAAATGGACCTAATGATGAATTGTATATTATCTCTCACGGCCGATTACGAATTCCATCCGGTTACTCAAAGGCAACGGTTGACTTTATATTATGTGAATATATCAATGTAATTTTGTGACTTACTTGCCTTGTATCTTATTGCAATAAAGTTTTCTAAACTAATAAACAAACAAACAAATATTGCAAGTTAAAGACCCAGTTTCAGTGTCCAATTGAGCTGAAATTTGACATCCTCGTTTCTTATGACAATGTAAAATTACCTACATGCCCTCATTTTTTATCCAATAATGACTGCCACCACAAAATGGAGATTTGTAATTAATATATTGTATCTGTAATTAATAATCCACATTTACTTTATGATACAAATATCATATAAAAAGTGATTGATTAGCGAAATACAGAAATTGTTTTGTAGTGTAATACTTAATAGATAGATGGCGCCATAATGCGACTTCACAGCCATAAATATAAATGCAAAAATTCGCCACCATCACAGACCTTCTCGTAGCTCAATTGGAAAGAGCACTGGACCGGTAATCGAGAGGTCGTTGGTTCAAATCGCACCTAGACGGGAGGTGCACTATTCCTTTCTTAAAATATTTATAACATTCTAACAAGTTGGCGGTAATCGACTATTATAAATAATCGACTATTAGAAATACTGAAAGTACACTTTTTCATAATTGTTTTTAGTAGCAATTTAAATAAAGGTACCCAGTTAATTTTTTTCTACTTATTCTTGTATGAGTCACTTATCTAACATTTAAAATGTAACAGAGTGAATGTTCTACATAATTGTTGCAAACAGTTGTTTTTAGATTTTTTACGAAAATCTTTTCCTGTGTTGCATTATAAATAAATATTCCTACAAATTACACAGCGTCATCTAGTTCCAAAACTACTATGCCGAACAACGCTTGTACTATGGGTACTAAATAACTGATAACTATGTATATATATAAATATCTTTTATTGTTGTTCATAGATACAATACATAGATCTAGTACAGTACAACAAAAATGCTTTAGTTTCTGATATAACACCGCAATGCCATATGTTTTAGAAACACGTATAAACACAGCAATATCCGGCCGGCAGACGGATCGATACCCGGCTAAAATTATAACCGGCAGTTCGGTCCGGTTCATCTGAAATACCGCTGCCTGTTAAATAACGCTGAAAATAAAGCTTTTATAAATTATTAGCTTTCGCCTGCGGCTTCATATGAATGTATCCCGATATCCCGTGGTAGGTTTCGCGATGGCTTTCATGTTTGTTGTGTCCATACTGGGCGTCACTTGAACCATATTATTCTTGTGTAACATCTTTGTAATAACTTGTGACTTGCAATAAAAATTCCGAATTGTTATTCTTTTCACCGCTATCCACCAAAATTGCTTCTTCCACTTCTGCGCTCTTCTACGTTAGTTCTACATTAGTACTATTACTTTTACCAATGAATCAGTCTGTTTGAACTTTTTAAATATTTTTGGGGTGTAAGTTATTCATTGTTAACTTTGCGCCAACGCCAACCTCATCTGTACGCGGTGCACCCTGCCGACTGAAAAAGGAGGCTCTGGCGAAAGCGACTAGGGCACAGCGTAATAAATAAGCCGCGCAACTGGGGGAGTATCTCAATCTCACAGAATATCGCAGCGTATCGCAGCAAAATAATAATTTCTTTGAAGGTAGCTGTGTCCCACGAGTGAGATAGAAGGAAGGAGCTGCTGCGGTGGCAGCAGGAATTGCACACTGGTGCAAGCATTATTTCATAGATAAATGTGTGTAGCTACGGCAACCGCATTTAGGTGAATTACACGAAAATGGTGTATGGCATGAAATTAAATAAGATGAGATGAGATGAATACCATAAATACTTACTTAATATTTACATACGGGGGTTGTTAATAGTGTGACGTAGTTTAGAAAAAAAATGAGCCTGATTTTGGCAAGGTTTACATGAGAATAATATTTTTCCCCGGAAGTAGATAGACGTAAATATTAATTGAATATATACTTGGTCTGTGATACACAAGCGAAAAGCAGTATGTACGAGTATGCATGTATAAATGTAATGAGATGAATTGAGTTGCGATGAGACGAGACAAGAGAAATGAAACGAAAAGAAATTATTTATTTCGCCATTAAGCCCTGGTAGGAAATTAGATATGTCTTACACAATTTATAAATAGTATTCTTATTTCTTTGCATACATGCAGATGAAATTGACTTGGGTTCTTAAAATGATAGTGAACAACTTACACCGCAGACTTTTATTTACCATGGAATTGGTATAAAAAACGAATCGGGATATTATGAATAGGTAAAGATAAAATCAATATAAATTGTATGTATCTTATCAAAAAATAAGTAATACTATTACGACAAAATCTAAAATCTCAGACAAAACTTCACAGCGCGTTAATATTTATAAATGGCCGTGCACAGTGTGGCAGATACAAAATTAAAATGAATTAAAATGCACCCGTTATGAATAATACTAAAGGGATGCTGGATAATGTCCCCACTTTGTATGCGGACTGGCCAGTGTTAGGGCGGTGGTGTACCGACAGCTACTATCGTATGATAGTAAGAAAGAAAGAAGAAAAAGACAGGAAGATATCCCCATGTGGGATAAGTCCGCCTTTGTATCGCTTTATTTTTCATGTAATTATACATTGTAATTTGAACAATAAAGATCATACAAACAAACAAAAAAAAGTTTTGGTGCTCGGACATAACAAAAAAACATAAAAATATGTAAGTACAAGCTCACCACGATCTTTACAGCCTTAGACAACCTCACCTGCACGTGGTGCATCCTGCCGACTAGCGAAAGAGGCTCTGGCGAAAGAGAGGTAGGATACAGCTTATTTGTATGCTGCCCGATCGGGAAAGTACCTCTATCAAATAGCAATTCCCTTGAGTTGTGTTTCCTGCGAGTGAGTGATGTCACCAGAAGTGAAGTAGTTAGAGTGGCGGTGCGCGAGCTATATTTCATGTTGCGAACGTTAATATGGCTATGTAACCGCTTCACATCACGGGGGCTAATGCTTAAAAAAATCTATTTACATGTCGCAATCAGTACCCAGGAATTATTTATACTATAATGAATTTATTAATTATTTCAAGTGAATTTTAATTTAAATACAGACAAGCAAGTAAGTAGTATTGAAAAAGGCTTAATTTTGCTCAAATAGCAAAATTAAGCCTTTTTCAATACTACTTACTTAGCGGAAAATTCTTCGATGTAAACCAATTTTGGGACCGACAACGACAATCGATATTTTATATCCTATAGAGTCTGATTTAAATGAGTCTGTAATATTAACGAACACCAACAGCGTCAAGATAATTTTTGAAAATCATGATATCGACAGAAAAAAATCGGTAGCCAAGAATTTGCTTTGAGCCAAATAACGAAACGCACGTGAGCTGTGTCGAATTGGACAGTTAAGGAATGTAATATGAACAAGGAACAGTGGCGAAAGTTGCACTAATTGCTACATGACAAGAGCCCTGCTCTTAAATTGGAAGACCTTTTTTTTACACTACGATAAAATAAAAACAAGCACTAGGCCCTTTAACGTGAACCAGAAATCTGTTAGCTGCTTGAAAAACATCCAGGGAATTCATTCGCTCGATGAAACATAACAGCCCTCCAGGGATCTGTTATTTTTCTGCTGCAAACCGCCGGTGTGACACAGACTTTTTTCTAGCAGATTTATTCATATCCGCGGAGTTGTTTCACGAGTATGAATAATTCGAGTGCGGTGAACGACTCTCCTAATTAAAATGTTAAGCCGCTTGACAATCATTGTGGATGACTGTACTGTCTGCTGGCTTTACGAGAATCAGTAGAATAGTGTTGAGGTATGGAATTCTTAAAGTTTGAGAAATTAATATAATCTATCTGGCATAAATCTATTTGGCATACCCGCACCAGGAGGACTACAGGCTCTTCCCTATAAGCGGCATACTGAAGTACATGGAACATGTCTCCAGACAGGCAGGGGAGAGTGACTAAAGGATTAGGGAGAACACAAAAGATCCATGAGGGTCGACGTATCACCGGTGCTGCTGCATTGAACCCACTCAAAGATAAGATATTATAATCTATAGAGCTTATGTATGACTATTGCAAATATGGGGCTATGAAGCATCTTCTCACTAGAATTTGGTGGAGCGAGGACCTCAATAAATCGCTTGGATGCGGAAAAGAGAAAACCGTTGGTAGAGCGCCTAATTTCAGTAGTAGGCAAGACAAGTTCACAATCTGACCTGCACGTGGTACTTAAGCTCTGGCGAGCGATAAGCATATCTATCCCGTGTGGGGAAGACCTCGAAGAAAACCGAAGCTAATCAATCAATCAATCATGTTTTGTTTTTGCCATGGAGGTCAACAGGCGGAAGGGGCTGCTGAGTTATCAGCGAGGGTACCAGCACATCACACACTAAGCAGACGCACCGCATCACACACCAATTAAATAGATAAGATATAGTTAGAGCGAGATACCGATATAGGATAATCTCTTATACGCATATAGCAGTGTCTCGCGACACATATATCTTATCTGTATAATTGGCGTGTGATCCGTTTAAGCGTCTATATGCTACGGTAATAGCTTTACATCAGGTGGGCCGTATGCTTGTTTGGCACCTGGCGTAAAAAAGTTGAAATGTTTTACAACTGCAAGAGGTCCCTTGGCGCGTCCAGAGATTTTTAAATTTAAACTTCTATACGGACGCTTGACTTGGGGAGTAAGCTGGTGAATGCGTGACGAGAGCGTTACGGAAACGGCGAACGGAAGTTGTGAGGGAGATATAAGTTGGTAGAGCTAAATAAGTTTTACTTCAGTCGTGTGGGGTTTAAAGCACACTAATTTTTTTTTGTACACGCACGTGGTTGTCCTTGGCATCCAACAATTTTCAGGGTTAAAAAACACAACCTTTCTACACCCAATGATAATCGACATGCGACAGATAATAACGACCCTAAAAGGGTCGCTGTAATGGAGCAATTGAGGGTTAATTATGCGTGCCGGGGGCCTATCAGAACCCCGTTTTTGTACCAAGTGTTTATACGACGTATGAACGGTTAAGTGGTTTTCTTTACAATAATAGTTTTGTTAAAGCTAATGGACTGTGGGAGAGTGTTGGACCAGCAGTGCATTGTGCTCATTGTTATCTCGTAAGTGGCTGTGTTATGGGGTGCCGGATTAATGTTTTTGGGAATTGAACATTGTTATGACTTCCTTTTTTTAGGGTTAAGACATCCACTGAAATTCTTAGAGGATTACTCGTGTGTCTGTCCGTCTGTCACATCCGAATCTACTGAACCGATTGAGTTGAAATTTAGTACAGCTAAAAGCACAGAAAGCTTGACAAGATGACCTTCGTTTTATTGTTAAGGCGTAGAAAAAAAGGGAGGGTGCACCACGTGCAGGTTTGGCTTTGGCTCTAAAGATTAATAAATAAATATTTCTGGACAATTTACACAGCGCCATCTAGTCCCAAATTAAGCGCAAAGCTTGTGTTCTGGGTACTAGATAACTGATAAATGTACTTAAATACATTTTTTTTGTAAATACATACATATAATACATAGAAAACACCCAGACCTAGACAAACAGACATGTTCATGCACACAAATGTTTGTCTTGTGCGGGATCGAACCCGCGACCTCGGAGTCAAAGTGGCCATTGCTAACCATTCGACCACCGAGCTCGTCAAAGATTGTGTGGTCACTTACACCTATAGAATTCATCTAATCTACTAGCATTTCGAAACTCAGCCTAAAATAGCCTTTAAGCCATTGGGATAGAAATCACAGAGCAAATAAAATAACCCTTTTTTTATTTATTGAAGTGGTTGCAAAACAATCTATTGTCTAATAAAGCAAATTGCCACTAAATCCGAGAAGAAGTAGCGGCGAAGGAAACACGAATGAATAAAACGGAATAAAATCAGGGCCGATGCGGCGTTGAATAATTACTGCCTTTGTTTGGAGCTCATTAGGGATGCCGCGGCATCGCGTCGCCCAGAATGCAAGTGTGCACGTTAAATTGGTTTCGGTGTTGCGTGGTTTATGCCGCATCTGATTCTATTGAGCTATTGATTTGTAATCTTCGACAATGGGTTGTCGAATGTACTACTGAGTTGCGGGTCCCCCTTTAATCGAAAGGGTTTAATTTTGTAATAACTTGCGTTCGCGATTTTTTACACGTATATTCCGATATCCTAAAGAGATTTAAAAAAATCCTTACTTAGCAGATGCCCACGTCATAATAGCTACCTGTATGTGAAATTTCAACCCGCTCTGTTCAGTGGTTTGGTATTGCCTCTTATATATACGGAAGAAGAGCAAGATTCTAATAAGTAACATTAGACTGTATTCACATTATATAGTAATTGAAAAAAGTTACTAAATAACAAATCCCTTGAGGGTTATCGTGTTCCTGTGAGTGAGTAAGGTCACCAGAGTATATAAAAAAAATAACCATATTATACACATGTAAAGTTATCTGATACACATGATTGCGCGTAATATCCGCGATCGGACATCCGTATCCGCGGCTGCGAGTTCATAAATAAGGAAGATGTCGGAAACCGTTAATACCTGGGCTCAGCTCGCTGCGGTGCTCGCCTCGGAACAACGTCAGCTTTGCCAGAGCGCAGCTGACGCTGGTTTTAGCATGTTGTTGGGGTTCCGTGCCTCCAAAGGAAAAAAACGGAATCTTTATAGGATCACTTCGTTGTTCGTCGGCTTCTAAATCAACGCAATCAAAAGATTCGGCCGTTTACGTTCCGTTGACCTTGAATCATGAAATTTGGCAAGAAGCAATGTCATGTTGCACAAGTAAAGGAAAAATTCATAAATCGTAAATTTGTAGTTATTTCACAAAAAAAAATGGTGAATGTTGCTCACATTTTATTGCCTAACTGCTCACACGGAACCCTCGTTGCGGAAGTCCGACTCGCACTTGACCAGCTTTTTTATTGTTCCACGCTGGGCACCAAATAAGCATACAATATTTCTTAGCATGGAGTACTTTATATAAGGGGTTTTTAGCGTAACGTGTTCAATCTGCGGTAAGGATGTGCCGAAGCCTTTCAAAAGCTGATACTATATCTAGTTTGCTGGAAGAGATCTCCTGTAGTGATAAGCTCACCTATGTATACGTCTGATACTACTATGTTTATGTTATGTAATTGTTTATGTGCTGTCATGGACGAATTAAGAATAATAAAGTTGCACAGCCCAGATGCATGCGTCTAACGATGTCTTTGTCGAAATCGAATCCGGAACGTACAAATTCGACGGAGAGCCAAGGTTATGGACATAGCTGTGAGACTCAGCAAGCTGAAGTGGCATTGGGTCGGCTACATCTGCCGTGTTAGTGATGGCAGATGGGGAATAAGGAATAAGGTAGAATGGAGACTGTGCATAGGGCGACAAAGCGTAGGACGTATTCTCTCTAGATGGAACGACGACCTCAAGAAAGCGACTGGACGTGGAAAAGGAGGGATCGAATATGATGAAAACTTGAAAAGCATTGGAGATAGGCTACATCCAGCAATGAGTAGATACAGGTTGATAATGCAAAGCAAAGATATAAAAATGTTATTAACAAATCTATTTATAGTTATATAAAGGTAGAATCTATCTACCTATATGTTAACTTAAAATACATCAGTACTATCTCTAACTCTATATAAAAAGAAGGTCCAAAGTTGGTCTGATTATGATGCAGTTCAAAGTAAAAGACCAATAAAAAAAGCGGGTAAAGATAGAAAACTAAATGTGTATTTACATTGTTCAGGGTAGTTTTCCGTCTTTGCGGACGTTACCTTTGACCCTTAGGAGGCGAGTCCGTCTCGCATTTGTTGTTCACTTTTTATTTTTTTCTAACGTCCCTTTTAAATATTTTAAAAAGCATAATATTAGTACATGAGGTTGTAGGATCGAGCGGAGTGGCAACGGTGACCCAAAAAGGTTCAAAAGAGGCAAATGAGCACGTAATTACAGTGCGGGGGTCCCTTTTCAAAGAGGGAATAAGAAAAAATGTTCGGCGCTGAGACAGTCACATGGTACGACTTGTCGTTGCGACTAAAATGTTGGAATTAAATTGTTCTCTCCACTTCATCTGTTATGGTAGTAGGAGTTTACGATCTGTAGAGGGATGTCGAGATGATATGATGATGATCATTTCGTGATAAAAAGTACAGTACTGCCGTGCTAGTTTTCCTGCAGAAGTATTAGAGCCGTTGTGGATGGTAGTTGCTCCGATAGCATGGACATTAATGCTAGCGTCCCGCAAGGCTCGGTGTTGTCCCCGACGCTGTTTTTGCTGCATATCAATGATATGTTGTCTATTGACAGCATTCATTGCTATGCTGACGACAGCATCGGGGACACTTATTACACGGGCCGCGCCAATTTCCCCCGCTCTCTGGTGGAGGAGAGCCGCGAACAACTTGTGTCGGAAATGGAGAGCACACTGAATAGTGTGTCCGACTGGGGACGAAAGAACCTAGTTCAGTTCAATCCCACAAAGACACAAGTCTGCGCGTTCACCGCTAAGAAAACCCCTTTTGCTGTGGCTCCTCAATTCCAGAACACACCCCTTACCGTCGCTAAAAACATTGGGATCCTCGGAGTTGAAATCTCCAGCGATGTTCAGTTTCGTTGTCACCTGGAGGGAAAGGTCAAGCTGGCGTCGAAGAAACTAGGTGTGCTCAACAGGGCAAAGCAGTACTTCAACCCGCGGCAAAGACTTATGCTTTACAAAGCTCAAGTTCGGCCGCATATGGAGTACTGTTGCCATCTATGGGCGGGAGCGCCTAGATACCAGCTTGCACCTTGTGACTCAATCCAAAGGCGTGCTGTGAGGATTGTTGAGGATCCCAAACTTACAGACGGTTTAGAACCGTTAAGTCTGAGACGAGATTTTGCGTCCCTTTGTGTGTTCTACCGATTGTACAATGGGGTGTGTTCAGAGGAGTTGTTTGACATGATGCCCACGGCCTCCTTCTACAATCGCACCGCTCGCCATCGACAGGCAATTCATCCTCACACATTGGAACCCAAGTGGTCGCGTACTGTGCGGTTCCAGAGAAGCTTTCTCCCGCGTACTGTCAAGCTGTGGAATGAACTGCCTGTGGAGGTTTTCCCAGGAGACTACAGCATGGGGTTCTTCAAAAAGGGCGTGAAGAGGTTTTTACAGGGTCGGCAACGCGCATGTGATGCCCCTGGTGTTACAGGCGTTCATAGGCTGCGGTAGCTGCTTTCCACCAGGCGGGCCGTAAGCTTGTTTGCCACTCTAGTGGTATAAAAAAAAAAAAAAAAAAAAAAAAAACAGGGTGGTGTGGGTACTTTTTAAGTAAAAAATACCAAAATTATACCCTGTATAGAAGAAAAAGAAATGACGACATAAATCAAGGGATTTAAAAGCCATGAATGTCACGGTCCAGATTTTTTCATTCCAGCTAAGTGAGTTTTTTGCCAAGAAACAACAAAAGGATTTAGAACAAATTAAAGAAAATCGTTTAAAACACACTTTCTGATTAATTCTCTAGTATCCACAGTAGGGCCCATTGATTAGTTTGAGACAATATAATCTTGTGTAATTTGTTCAGAAATATAGTATTTATTTATTTAATACCACAATATCTACTGAGCTATGTTGAACAAATTATACATAGAAAATATTTATAACTTCAAAAAGTATTCATTAAGATTTTATTAAATCGCATAGTGTGCATGAGCCATTACGTCGTCCGGCGTTTGGTTTGCTTCCAAAATAGTTGTCGACGAAGCCGTAACAGAAATCGGGGCTCAATTCGTTGGAAGTTTCGAGAATTCCCTCCTTTCTCGGCGATTTGTATGTAGTTGGGTAAAGTTTTGATGTTTGCTAAAACACGCATTACAACTATGTCACTTCACAATATATTTGTAATATATTTAGTAGTGGAAAATATTATATTCGCTTGCTTGAGATAATAATATGAAGGACGTAATTATTTTTACCACGTCAGGTGGCAGATAGGCATACGGCCCCCCTGATGTGAAGCGGTTATGAAATATGGCTTATTACAAAATGAAATATGGCTCGCCCGCTGCCACCCCTGCAGCCGACGCAGCAACTCCTTCCTTTCTGGTAACCTCATTCACTCGCAGAAACACGACAACCTTAAAGGGAAGGGTTATTTGGTTGCGGTATTATGTGAGGCGGAGGTGTACTTCCCCAGTCGAACAGCATACAAAATACGCAATAACCTACATCTTTTTTCGTCAGAGCCTCGTTTGTTAGTCAGCAGTACCACGTGCAGGTGAAGCTGGCTTTGGTTCAAAGATGTTGATAAATAACTTACACCCCAAAACTGTATCTCTAAAATCGACTTTCACCCCAAAACTGTAACGCAAAAATTGCAATTTAGGCACACTTCAAAAAATGTGGTTTAGTCCAAATAGAGCTTTAACTATTCATATTGAATGTCTATGAGTGCGGGCGACAATATGCGCGATGTTCAAGTTATTTTTGTCGCATGATCTCGTGAAGAATTAGGTATCAGGATAATTTGGCCTTTGATACTTTGCCCAATTTAAACTGTTTCTAAATCAGTAGTTGTATCAAACACGTCTTTGTTCCAAAGCGATTGAAATAGCAATCTTAAATAGAACATGTTAGACGATTTTAAACCTTAAACCCTGGCGAACGAAGATTGTACATTGTTTATAGAATAATTTGGGTTAACAGTGCAGTTAACGATGGCAGCAACATGAGTCGATGCAATTTATATTAGGAATATAAATAATAGTGGGGTGTAAGTGGTTCATCAACATCTTTGAACCAAAGCCAACTTCACCTGCACGCGGTGCACCCTGCTGACTGACAAACGAAGCTCTGGCGAAAAGAGAGGTAGGGAGCGTAATTGTAAGCTACCCGACTGGGGAATGTACCTCCACCTTACAGAATACCGCAGCCAAATAACGGTTCCCTTGAGAGCTGTTGTGTTCCTGCGAGTGAGTGAGGTCACCAGAAAGGAAGGAGATGCTGCGATGGCAGCGGGGGTGGCGGCGCGCGAGCGATATTTTATGTTGCGAGCGTTAATATGGCTACGGTAACCGCTTCACATCAGGCGGGCCGTATGCTTGTCTGCCACCCAACGTAGTATAAAAAAAAAAAAAAAAAAAAAAAAAATATAAAATGCTTAAAACTATTTAAGCATTAACTATTCACATTAGGAATAAAAATTAGGTCTAGAGATAAGAAAGAGCAACTGACTACTTGTATATACCTACCAGTAGGTAGGTATATACAAGTGCGTATGCTTGTTCGGCGGCAAAGGCGGGGCGTATGCTTGTTTCTCACCTGACGCAGACGCCTCAGGTGAGAAACAAGCATACGCCCCGCCTGATATGAAGCGGTTAGTAATGTAAATTCTCGTAATGAGAATTACAAATCGCGGTCAGCCACCACCCGTGCCAACACTACAATTTCTTCCTATCTGGTGACCTCACTCACTCGCAGCAACATAATAACTATTGTTATTTAGCTGCGGTATTCGGTAAGATAGAGGTAGTTCCCAAGTTATAAATATGCTGTGACCTATGTCTGTTTCGCCTGAGCCTCTGTTCTGTTGTCCCGGTACACCACACTATGAGATACACTTTGGCTCAACCATGATGATAAACAACTTCTTTATTTTCTTCTTCTTCATAGTCTTTATCTACTATCAAGTTGGTGTAGGTCTTCTTTAATTTTATTAGTATTTAATTATTTACTTATTAATATTTCCCTTTTATCGGACCCAGGACGTCCGCTGCGCTTCATTGGAAAAGCAAAGTCCAGTTTCGAGTAAGCAGCCTTCGAGTAACATGAATCAAATTCGTCTATTCTCTTTGAACTGGTTTTCTTGCTCATCTTTATTTCTTGCCCTAGATGAAGAACTTAAACCCCAGTTATTATAACTTAGCTACTAAACTCTACAAGCATTCTTGCATAATAAAATAGTGTTTCTGACTAACTCCTGTAGACTATTGTATGAAACTTAGGTTGCTTAAAACTGAGCAATTGAATTCAAAGTTGCATCCATCTCTGTCACGCTTAACTTGAGTTTAATAGGTTAGTAGAGGACGGCGATAACTGCTCATAATCAGACTTGCTCCAGTTCATAGAACTTGTCACTGTGATATACGGACGTTAAAATTGGCGAGTAAAAAAAAATATACATTTTAAATACGATTTACAGAACCTCTGGTGTCGTACAATAAAAAACAAAAGATTAAGAGTAAGCAGCAGACCAACTTGTCGGTATATATTTCTAACATGGCTGTTATTTCACTAAGCGTCCTGTGAGACAAATTGTTTCAATAATCGACAATTGATTATCTAGTTCACAAACATATTACACGAGCCCCTTGTTTTACTATTATGTTATTTGAGAAAAAAAAAAAAACAATATAAAGATAACAAATTGAAGTGTTCTTTGGGAGAATTGGAATTACAGAAAAACTATTCAATGTGTTTACTAAAAATAAAGTTATTGAAACATTCGAATAAATAAACTATGCCTAATGTTTAATTGTATTGAATTATACTCATAATGATATTTATTTACGTATAAAGTAATGTAAAAATTGGTGTCAAAATTAGATTTTTCGATACATAAAAATCCCAAACCTATGTTTTTTGGACTGTGACAACGAGTAACAGCCAACAATTATAGTGCTTTGTTAACTAGAGACCAAGCATGATAATTTAATTAAATAATTATTATGATATTTATTTGCTTATGGGCCGATTTTTCAATCCTCAGATAAACTGACAGATAGTGTTTATTTGACAGATAACAAAATATTGCATTTTTCAATCGTCAGATAGGCTCTATTTGGCGAATAACGCCCTTATCTGGGGAATAAATCTATTTGTCTCTTTGATGGCCAGATAAGAAACGAAAAACTAAAGATAGGCTCCAAAAACCTTGATCTTTGTTTTTTTACAGTAACCCTATCATTAGATAGGTATTTATACGTCAAGTCAACCTTCCTATCATTGACGTTTATTTTGAGGTTATTTCTTGTTTCTCCAAACTATTGATATTTTCGATTGATTATATTGATATTGATGTTTTCAATGATTTGTTTATATTTATCCACTAAACTTAAAATTAGCAGCACATTCTCGCTTTTTTGATTCCATTGTCAATTGCGATAAAAAGTTGCTGACAAAAATCGAAACCCACCAAGTAAAAATCACCACAGAACATACGACGACGACCACGAACGAATGAGCAAAACTAGCAAAAGTGCATAATTGTTTGATTGATGCATAGAAATTAGAGGTTATGATTAAACGTCAAATAAACAAATGTCAATCTTTTTTTGTCTTCTTCTAACACACGTAACAACGTATGCGTACTTCTCGCTCGTACAGAATCAGAGTGAACTTTGCAACTAAAAACCTTGGATAGTTATCAGCTCGTTATCTGACCATTGAAAAATTCAACCGATTTTATCCGTCCGTTAAACAGTCGGGTATTTTAATTCGCTAGTTAGCTATTTGTTAAGTTATTCGATGATTGAAAAATCGGCCCTATATCAAATAAGCAAATAAATATTACTAAATTGGATTAAGTGCTTATAATTAAATTTAATTAGAATTAAATATAACTAAGAATACTTTGGATCTTATGGCATCGCACTAGAGACGTGTATCGCAGTGCAAGCATGACATTTAAAATTTACTATTTTCTATCGAACATGTCAGCGTCCCAAAACAGCAGTGTGTCCATGAAGTGACAACTTCATAACACTGTTAGTTACTTGCCGGTCCACTTGTTTCATTTTAACTTGCTGTATTATTTCGTTGTTTAACATAAGTTTGCAAGGCTCACTTGGAAAATTGAGTTTGTGATACTATCATTTGCGTATGGATTCACTTCGGAGATTCAACATAACTAAACCAACAAATATACCAGTCAAACCTAGTTCAGATTGTTTTCAGTGAGGCAAGAATCAAACACACGATACATTTAAGGCTGTTACGGCTCCGTAAGTTCGTAATTTGGGATTTACAAACCAAGTTTATTGTACATATATACATACATACACATTACCATACGTACTGAAGCACTGGAAAAAATATATGTTATAATTAAGCATTTATCTAGCTTATTCCTTGTTGCGTTACATTTACTTTGCGGTATAGAAAAATCTCGAAATATGAAATCGACGATCGTTCGGATTTTTTTTTCTCTATAGAGTAAAGTAAAGCGTATCCTGTAACGAATCAAGGACTAGGATACATTTAGACGCTTAATTACAGCATAGTATTCAGCCAGTCTGCCAGTCCAGCTGTTCTGGAGTTATAGGTAAATGGTGTAACTAACACGACTTTCTTTTATATATATATTTTCATTTCGGTTCCAATGTGTGAGGATGAATTGCCTATGGCGAGTTTTGCGATTGTAGAAAGAAGTTACGGGTATCATAGGCGGGCGCGACCGCGGGTAGAAGCTAGTTAATTTACATTTGAGCCAATAAATACGGTTCTAGATTTAATTTTAAATAAGTTAATAAAGTTCAGTCAGCACCACGGGGCTGCCTTTCACTAGCTGTAAGGGATGGTTGGGTCATATTGAATTATCTCTGATGGATTTGTGAAGCATATTTTGTAAGATACAATACTCGTATACTTCCATGTCCATGGACAATATAAGGTCGCTTTACCACCAGAAATAGTTTGCGGTTAAACGGCATAATATGATAAAATGTTTAAACATCCTATACTATGATAGGCTGATACGAGTATAATGTGATACAGTCTGACGTTAATAAGTAAAGAGTCTATGGCGAAAAAGAGGTAGTTGATGTCCAACCTGACTCACTACTTCACAGAATATCGTAGACATTAACAATGCTCTTGAATATTTCGGTGTTCCTGCGAATGACTGAAGTAGACATGACTGGACTAGAAGAAGCCAGACGCGAGGAGGTACTGCGTAGGTGCCGAAGTGCGAGCAACTTTCCTTGTATTATTATTATCTCTAAGTAGATATCGCTAACGCGGTTCACAGTAAAAGCTTTTGGTTGAAAAGCAGCTGAAACTTTGTATGCAAATGAAAAAAAATATATATAATATTATAACATTTTCCTACTTCCGCGTATTATGTTACGGGCAAAGTAACGAAAATTATTAATAATTGATATCATGTGGTAAATTTAAATCTTTCATCCGTCAAAATGTCATAAAAAATTCAGTCTCGTATGTTCTTTGAGTCGACTTGGAAATCCACTTTGTTCACGCGCCCAAATTCCAGCCAAAGATACCTCCTCCATTTGCATCTATTAAAACTCATACATCCCTGATCATCGAGCTCCGATCACTGATTTATCACTCAATATTACTATCCAACATTATTCGGATATAAACGAATCCTAGACTATCTTTTATCAAAATAACAATGTATCCTTTTCAACAATACCTACGAGGGATAAATAATATGTGGGCGTCGGGGCGTATTGATGTGTCAACAAGATGAATGAGCCTGGCGCCTGGTGGCTGGTGCCTGCCCATTGTGGGCTCTGACTGTTATAGTGTTAATGATATTTGATTTTATCAAAAATATATGATTCTTTCTATAAAATTCGCGAAAACAAAAATAATTATTTAAAAAATTATAGCACGCTTTTGTTAGTTGTTAATAAAATACAACTAAAAAAACCGGAAAGGAAGGAGATGCTGTGTTGCCAGTGGAGGTGGCGGCACGCGAGCGACATTTCATGTTGCGTTAATTTGGCTTGGCATCAAGTGGGCCGTATGCTTGTTAGTCACCAGCTAGACACAGTATTAAAAAAAAATGTGTACCTGCTGTGTTTAGTTCGACAAGCCTTTTCATTTCCTACGGGTAAAAGTGGTAATTAAACATCTCCATTTAGTGACGGCCGCCATATTGAATCAAACCTGGCCGATAGTTAGATAACATGCATTGTAACGAGAACCCAACGAATGTGCCAAATTTCAGCTCAATTTGACACCGGAAAGTGGGACAAATTTGCAAGTTTTGACTAAAACCACCGCGGTGATACTAAATAAAAGCTAGTAACAAAAGCATGTAAAAAGAAACTCATTTGAGGTGAAACCATTGTAGCTCGAAATGCGAGACTCCTTATTCACTATAACGGATGGTAAAAACGAAGATAATGGTTTTCAGAGTACAGTACTATAGTAACAGTATTTCTCGCTCTTCGGAAAACCTTTTTGCAGGATGCCAACCATGCGGCCCACCTGATGCAAATCGGCGTTTGTGGCGTTAGCACTTACAATACAAGTAAGTAGTATTCTAGCGCGCTAACACCCCCGCTGATAACGTAGCATCTAGTCACGTTTGTAGACCTTAGTCACTCGCGAGACCACAACAATCACAGAAATTTAAATGAGATTATTAATAACATTGTCAAAAGGCATACTCGTGTACTCATATCATCCCACTGCTGGAATACGGTTTTCCCCTCAGTCGATGGGGTTCAGAAGTATTTTTACTAGTATTTTCTAAAAATTATAGGTCTGTGTTCGGAACTGTTTTTTTTTTTCCACTTACGTATAATTAAGGTATCACTCGAAGTATTGTAGACATTGTCAAGCCTTACCTGTAACAAAAACAAACACATTTAATAATAATAAAAATAATATTTATTTAGTAATTATTATACGTATAGAGGCAGTCAACCATAAGACTTGCATATTCGGAGAAACTGGCTGTACAGTGGGGCAGACAGAAACGCGAGTCACTTGCCAAATCATATGTCGGATATGAAACACTAAAAATAAAAAAAATGCAGCTGAATAATAAATAAATTTAATTCTAGAATAACTGCCGTACATTAGACGGCCTTTATATTTGTTTACGAGCCTTATGGCATAAAAAATATAAGGACTTAGCTTCAATACCAGCACAATGTATGATACGATCAATCACTCTCTCAATATCAACGTGTATTGCTGCTTAACCACAGACTTATAAATAAGATCGACGCGGCATGGCTAAATTCGGCTCGCTCGGTCTCCCTAGAAGATATCCCGACTTCGCCACTAATCAGTACTAAGATCATCGCTATAATGTTGCCACCCCTGTGAGTACGCTTATAGAATTGCTGTAAAATTAAGTCGAATAACGATGAAATCGTCGAAATACACCGTAGAGGTATGCCCTAAATGACAAATGAAACGTCTAGAAGGCGTGGTTTATCTGTGAAACATTTTTGTAACACTAAGCATTGATTTTTAATGTAATTGATTTCTGAACGTCATATATAAACATTGAATATTTTGTCAGTCCCATTAATAAGTCTAATCCTACTAATTTCTTCTGAATCCATTCGTTTTGACTTACGATACAGCCGTAGTTTTACTCCCGAGAATGCAGTGGTTCATTGTCCATTGCCTATTTGGTGGTCGCCGCTGTTAATCTTGAGTACACAGTATACAGTACACAGTATGACGTTTTTAAGTGCTTTTTAAAGTCCAAGGAATAAAGAAATTTTGATTTTGATTTTTGACAGAACACACAGTATTAGGAATGCGTAGTGTCCCGAAAAAATCGGTTAACTAATTGGGGAGGAAATCAGATGGAATACTTCTTACAGAGGACGGAGAATTTCTACGCTAATAATACACAATATGTTGCAAATAAAGAAAATATCATGCAAACGAATAAAAGACATTCTTAGTTGACGTGTCTGTCTTTTTCATAAGTCTATCTACTTAAATAAGAACGGTTATTTTTAAAGCTATACGAAGAGTGAAGAGTGCTTCAAGTGATTCTTCGAGTTGTTTCGTTTTAAAAGCATAAACACATAAATCAATTGAAGTGGTCATAAAGAACACGTCTAAATGTATTCTCATATCTTCAGTATTTTTTATACGTAAATTGGAATGGATTTTGATGAAAAGGTTGACACAATTTAATTGAACGCTAGGCTTTATCCGTTGTAAGATCGACAATTTTGAGACATTAATAAAACATTGCTTATGTATAAAAACATAATTCATAATTCATCATTGCTGGACATAGGCCTTCCGTAATGCTTTCACCATAATATGCGACCCTCCGTTTTCCGTATCCAGACTATTTTTTGAGGTCCGTTTAATGGGTAGTAGTAGGTGGTCCCCGAATCCTCAAATACTTCGGACATATTGTTCGGAACCAGAACTCCATAGAACGACTCATTGTCCAGGGGCAACTGAAGAGCAAGCGGTCCAGAGGTCGATCACCTACGCGTTGGATAGACTGTATAAAGGCTGCTCACAAAATACTATAGTAGTAATGCTGAAGACCGCAACAAGTGGAGGCGTATCGCGGGGGCTGCGTTATCCAGAGACGCATCATCGTGGAACCACGACCACTCTGTCAAGAGTGAACGACTGAGGAGGAGGAGGTGGTCCCCTCTCTAGATGATGGCCCAACGACCTTAAAAACGTGGCTGGTAGTAGTTGTATTTTTCTCTTCAAGGATGGAGTTGCGGAAAGGGAGGGAGGATCGCTTATGGTGACAAGCATTGGGGTAGCAGTATCCAGCAGTAGGTAGATACAGGCTGATAATGTTGATGATGATATATATTAAAAAACGCGCAAGTAAATCCCAAATATAAGCCCCGTTTTGCACAAAAGCAGCTAGTACAGGATACAAAATATCGCCGACCTTTTTCCACAATAGGCGAAAAACATTGCATTCGAAACTTTTCCGCAGCATTGAAAAGCATGCATATATTTTAATTTCCCCCACAGAGTAATACAGGTTAAAATAGATGTAACACATGTATACACAGATGGTAACATCGAACAGTCTAGCTGTTAGGCTACGAACGTACTGTTCTACAAAACAGTACCACAAAGTACATTTTGTGGTACTGCAGCCCACAAACTTTGTCGGCCGGAAAGACTACCCTTCTACCATACTACTAATAACATAAATGCGAAAGTTATGTTATCAGTAGTATGGTAGCCTACGGCCCGCTTGATGTGCAGTAGTTAACCATAGCTATATATACGCTCACAACATGAAATATCGATTGCGCGACACCATTCTCTTCAAGGAAGGTATTGCTGTCAGCGCTGCAACTTCTTCCTCCCTGGCAACCTCACTCACTCGCAGGTACACGACAAACCTCAAGAGCATTATTGTTATTTGACTGCGGTATCTATGAGGTGGAGGTACTTCCTCAGTCGCGCAGCTTATAAATACGCTGCCTCTACCTTACTTTTTCCAGAGCCTCTCTAGTCGACAACCTGCACTACGTGCAGGTGAGGTTGGCTTTGGCTCTACAGGTGTAAATGGCTTTCCATGATGGAGAGCAATTTACACGTCTGTGTTACTCATAATATATACATCCAAACTGTATAGAGGACAATTGTTTGATTAGGACATCAGAATGTTACAGGCCCAGGTGCCTGTAAAAAGTGCCAGGGTATAAAACCCTCTCAGCGCATGCCACGTTCGCAAAATGTCACCATATCGAAAAATGTCACGATCATAAGTTGTCACGTTCGCAAGAAGTCACGTTCGCAAGATGTTACTTTCGACATATACAATGCGACTTCCATACCATATATAATGTACGGTGGATAAATACTTATAATAACATATAATATAGAATGTTACATGTTATTTACTGTTCAATGGCAATGATAATGTTTACATTTAATTTCAGTCGTAGACACAGCCTCGAAGCCTTCCACCCGTTGTTTGTGTCGGCGCAATCATTAACGTTCGCCAGATATAAACAAAAGAGACAGCTGATATGGGTACCGCCGAGGTTAACTCGGCCAATGAGGTGGAGATAATATTCGTAAACACCGGGTCATCGTGACCCGTATCATTGCTATATTTTTATATAAACTAAGTAACTTGGTTACATGTATAAATTGTACTTTAAACAAGAGTTTTGTTTAGTAATTTCCTAGCCGTCCGCTGTGAATTGACACCTCGCAGTTGTTACTTTAAATCAATTTTATATCTCAGAAACGAATTAAATCGTTTACAATGAATGCCATTTAAACATGTCAATTGTACGTGATCTACTTAAATAAATAATATAAATACTATATTAAAAGCACAATGTTTAATTTTATTTTTATGTTAAAGCGAATATCTCTTAAACTACTGAACACTATATTGTTTCATAACGAACTTAAAAAAAATGCGTTTCTTATATATCTGCCAAATTTCATAAAAATACGACTGCTAGTTCGAGAGATATCGTAATACAAATATACAAAAAAAAGTTTTTTCGATCCATCTCGATTTACGGACTATCTGATACTCCATGTATGATACTCCATGTATTAAAACGTTCATTAGTCTAGATTTTTTTTTTTGCGGGGGACAAGCGAGCATGTGGGTCACCTGATGGAAAGCAATCACCACCGCCCATAGAAATCAGCAACAGCAAAAGGTCACCGATCCGTTGTCAGCCTTTTAAGAAAAATATTGACTCTGTTCTTGAAAGCCCCCATGTCGTATTTATTTGGGAATACCGCTGGAGGAAGTTGATTCCACAACTTCACAGTCCGTGGTAGAAAATCTCGCCAAATATCGAGATGATGAGGATGGAATTTTAATTTATGGCGAGTTGTACGATAGTGGAACTCAGCGGCAGGTATCAAATCAAATAGCTCATCCGAGCATTCCCCGTTGTATAATTTATATAGAACGTAAAGAGATGCAACATCTCTGCGTGTAGAGAGAGACTCCAGCCGATCAGAAATCATTGGGTCACCGACGATTCGAACAGCTCTTCGTTGTATGCGGTCAAATGGAGCAAGTAAGTACTGGGGCGCACCAGCCCACAGATGTGAACAGTATTCCATATGAGGCCTAACTTAGGCTTTATACAGTTGAAGGCGATGCTGTGGTGTAAAATACCGTCTGGCTTTACAGATGCTGCCAATTTTCCTAGAGGCCAATTTGGTCTTGCACTCCAAGTGATCACATAACTGAACATCGCTCAATATGTCAACACCCAAGATACCAATGCTGGAGCTAATAGTAAGGGGAGTACCTAGAGTAGTCTAGAGAGAGTACTCTAGAGTAACCTTTACATGTTTGCATGAAGCAGGTCATATATTTATTTGCGATAAGACTTAGAATATAAAAAAATATTATAAGAATATAAAAAGACATTCTTCGGATCGAAATACCCCATAACTGTTAACGGGTTAAATGATTGAATGTGTAAACACGTAATGAATATTTAAGGATGTAATTCTGTAGACACCATATTCAACATTCGTTCAAAATATTAACATACATTTGATATGGGTACTCCCGGGGTTATGTTTAACAAATACACTAATAAATTAAAGAGTAAAGTCCGATTCGTAGTGTTGGTAGTTCATTTCGTGCGTTTTTATAGGGAGCTAATATCAGATTGAACGTTAATTGACTCTAAATATCGAAAGATAAATATAATAAGAAAATTCAGAAACCGTCTGAAGAATTCATATTCCTTATCTAGTCTAGCTGGCTTCACACGTTTTTGTTCCATGGATTCCACGTTTCTGTTCTATGGATGAGACGATTTGTATTTTTGTTTGCAATTAGATAAACTCAAAAACTACTGAACAAATTCTAAATACAAAAAAAAAACCTTCAGTTTATTCATTCAGTAAATAAGATTCAAACGAAGTATAGGTATATATAAAGAACAAATACCTAACCCTTTCTGGCTTCACCGCAGTCGGGTTAAAACATACTCCACCAACTTATAAATCCCGCTTTATCCCTCAAACCCTTCGCAATCAACCAAGACAAAGATCTCAAACAAACAAACAAATTGACACCAACTCGATACACAAATCAAATCATCGTGCAAAGTAACAAAGGGTCGGTCTGTGATGAAAGGGTCGGAACAAATTATACTCGCCCGGCGATGAATAAATGACGACTCGCTGTTTGAGTGAATTAATAATGAGCGAAAGATAGGGTGCGATCGGCCAGCCTGACGTATGACGAGAATGGGTTACCTACCACATGGCTATTTTTTTTTTTATACTACGTCGGGTGGCAGACAAGCATACGGCCCGATGTGAAGCAGTTACCGTAGCCATATTAACGCTTGCAACATAAAATATTGCTCGCGCGCGGCCGCCCCCGCTGCCAATGCAGCATCTCCTTCCTTTCTTTCTTTCTTGTGACCTCACTCACACGCAGGAACACAACAACCCTCAAGGGAATTGTTATTTGGCTGCGTTATTCTGTGAGGTGGAGGTACATTCCCCAGACGGGTAGCTTACAATTACGCTCCCTACCTCTCTTTTCGCCAGAGCTTCGTTTGTCAACCAGCAGGGTGCACCGCGTGCTGGTGAAGTTGGATTTGGTTCAAAGATCTTGATGAACCACTTACACCCCAAAAGGCTAGGAAAACTTCGGAATTTGCCTGTGTAAATGTTGAAATAGTAGAGTTTTATGACACCTTAAAAATCCAACCTCACCTGCATGTGCATCCTACCATCTAGCAAACCAGGGAAGCTGAAGAACTGAAAACTGAACTGAAGAAGCTGAAAACCGCTGAAGCTGAAGCCGATTACAATCGGTTTTTTTGATACCAAATATCTTAAATTGTGTTCAGTTTAGCTGATAGAAGCCAAGAGCTCCACTGACTAAGATGAAGGTGTTTGTCATTAACTTAAACCTAAGATTTATTTTCGCGATCACAAAATACGATGGTATCGGCTTCAGCTTCGGCGGTAGAGCGCCAAGTCAGAAGAGAGGACACATCCCTTTCGGTCCATCAGGGCACCTTCTACTACTTCCATCTTCGACCATATCCCGATATGACCACTCCCCGACATGACCACTTCCCGATACAACCAATTCTTGATATGACCATTTCCCTGTTTGACCATTCCCGCTATGACCACTTCCTATTAAGATACCTTTATTCTTTAGATCTTATCGTTTCCTATCATTAGAATCTACTCCCTAATTTTAATGCATAGATGGAACTGGCCTCGAAGGAAGCGGCGGCGTGGGAAGCGGCGGCTCCGAGGCCTCGATCAGGACTAGACAAATACATCCATCACAAATTTGGGTGTAAGTGGTTCATCAACACCTTTGAACCAAAGCCAACTGCACCTGCACGCGGTGCACCCTGCTGACTGACAAACGAAGCTCTGGCGAAAAGAGAGGTAGGGAGCGTAATTGTAAGCTACCCGACTGGGGAATGTGCCTCCACCTCACAGAATACCGCATCCAAATAACAATTCCCTTGAGGGTTGTTGTGTTCCTGCGAGTGAGTGAGGTCACCAGAAAGGAAGGAGATGCTACGTTGGCAGCGGGGGTGGCGGCGCGCGAGCGATATTTTATGTTGCGAGCGTTAATATGGTTACGGCAACCGCTTCACATCAGGCGGGCCGTATACTTGTCTGCCACCCGACGTAGTATAAAAAAAAAATCAAAGAAAACCTCAGCCAGATTTCGCGCTGGAGTTGCTGGCGATTTCAAAGCAACAATTCTCTGTATTGGTAGCTGCGGTACAATCATAGTTCTCGATTTGATGTCGCATGTGGGTGCGTAAGCTTGTGCATATTACTGCAAGCTGAAGTGCAACCTGGTCGAAACTACCTTACATGTATGATCGTATTAATTTCCCGCCATGGTTATTACTTTAATAATTTATAGACATAATTAATCATTTAATTTGAATATAATTAAGCCAAAGTTTAATTAATAATTTAATTAAATTTCGCGTTGCATGAACGCGAAAGTTTAATTTGTATTTAATGCGACTACTAGTATTAAACTTGAACGATTTGCTTGAGAGATACTTAGTTGATGCTCTTGAGAAATTCACAATACTAAACTACTTTTGATAACAACTGTATTCAAGCCGTAAGCTCCAAAGGCAATCCGTTGCAAGTATTTGGGAACCGCCAGTTAATAAGCTTAGAGTAAATAATTTCACTGTGAGAACTATCCGGCTCAAGTTCTGTACAATCTATATTTGTTCTAAGTTAGTGCCAAAGTTCGAATAATCAGCAGTAAAATTTGAGAAATACAAACATTTATATCCTTTGAGAACTGCAAGACACAGTGAAAGAAATACATGGTAATCTATGTTTATATAGCAAATCACTTTCTTTGCACATATTTGCATCACCTCTACGTACGACTCGTCATGGTATAGATGGATGCAAATATTATTATTTATTCGAACCTTATTGACCATAAGAATAAGTGTACAAAATGCGTACTTTTTGGTAAGAACATCCTCTATCAGGCAACCTTTGGGAAAATCAGATAAAACTCGAATGCAGTCCACAAAATAACATTGCAGCAGTCTCTTATGTCATACGTAATTGGCGAATATATACAGCAGTACATCAACTTCCTACAAATGCCCGACCTCATCGCGTTTCCATTTAATTCAAGCCTATCTACATAATCTACATAAGTTAGACGACTTCTAAAGTTCGAGTTAAGGTACACAGTTAATGATGTATCACCGAGGTAATAGTCTGTGTCGCAGATGTAAATTATCCCATGCCACCGAAAATGTGTTTTAAAAAAAAATCAAAATTAGTGTTTTTTTTTAAATTAAATCATTGATTTACGAATATGTGTTAGATTATTTTTCACTTCCCCATGCATATACATACATTTTTGAGTTTGGATGATAAGTTTACGATTTGGATACATACAAAAATAATTAAATTTTTTGGCTTTTTTACTACTACTACATAATAAGGATATTCGTTGTCGTAAAGTATCATACAGCCGCGACTCGGACCATAACTGGCTGTCAGTCAATAAAAAGAGCAATTCACAAACAAATATTTCCCTATTCCAGCATAAATTTAATTACCTTAATTCCAAAAAACCGCAAATACGCTGTAAAAAATAACCGCAGAATTTAATAAAACGGAGGCGTCGGACGCAGGCATGCGCCTGAAAAATACATGTTTCGGCTCGACGCTGAAATCCTTCATTTTACCGCGATAATTGGGTCAATAGCGTGAAATTGCTCGTACGAAGGCTGTGTTTTTTGACATTGAAAAATGTAACACATGTTTTTGCACACAATCTCTATACCATGCGCGGACTGTAAATACCTCACCATAATCTTTATAGCCAAATCCAACCTCACCTGCACGTGGTGCATCCTGCAGACTAGCGAAAGAGGCTCTGGCAAAAGAGAGGTAGGGTACAAGGGCACAGCGTATTTGTAAGCTGCCCGACTGGGGAAGTACCTCCATCTGACAGATTACCTCAGCCAAACACCAATTCCTTTGAGGATTGTTGTGTTCCTCTGAGTTTATGAGGTCACCCCAGAAAGAAAGGAATTGCTGAGTTGGCAGCGACGGTGGCAGCGCACGAGCGATATTTCATATTGCGAGCGTTAATATGGCTTCGGTAACCGCTTCATATCAGGCGGGCCGTATGCTCATCTGCCACCCGATGTAGTATAAAAAAAATGTTTCCGGTTACCTTGAAAGATGGTATTCAATAACTGAGTCACAATATGGTATACATATACTCGTATGTATGTTTATCTAACTCCCAGTAACATTAGAAATGTGAAAGATTGTGAAAATGTATGGATAGGATATATATCATCATCATCATCATCATCATCATCAGGTCCATTTTAGTCTCCACTACAGGAGCACGACCCTTTCTTGTCCGTCCTAGACGGAAGGAGGATTTGGCCTACACTCCCCACGCTGGCCAAACGGGTTGGGGAGGCCTGATCGATATTTCATAATGTATTTCCCTTAGTCGACTTAAATATAAATTTCTTTGTAAATACATACGAGGATAATACATAGAAAACATCCAGACCAAGACAAACAAACATGCACACAAATGTTTGTCTTGTGCGGGGATCGAACCCGTGACCTCAAAGTCAAAGTGGCCATTGCTAACCATTCGAACAACCGAGCTCGTCAAATGTAAATATATGGATCTAAGGATGTATCGATGTGTGGCCTTTTTATACCATTAAAGTGGCAAACAAGCATACGGCCCGCCTGATGGATAGCAGTCCGTAGCCTATGAACGCCTGTAACACCAGGGGCATCACACGCGCGTTGCCGACCCTGTTTGGTGTTGCTGATCTCCATGATTGGGGATGATTGCTTTCCACCAGGTGACTCACATGCTCGTTTGCCCCCCCCCCCCCCCCTCTCATATAAAAAAATGTCTGTTAATTATTAACTCTCTCGACACTGTTGTACATTAAGTTTATGTTCTCGATACTAATTCGCATTTTGACAAATGTCATAAACCAACCTAACGAATTACATTACCATAAAATATGTTATAAAGTGAGGTTATGTGAAAAGTTTTTATTGTTTCTGAGAGGATTTACGTGTCAGCATACAGGGAGTATCAGGAAGGAAGGCGAATCAAATGAAGGGATCCCCTCAATTGAGAGGGTTTAGAGCATACTCCACCACGCTGCTCAACTGGGGGTAGGCGAAGTCCAGTGTTTTCAAGCCACCTAAAGGTCACTGACTTGACTTAACGACTGTCATCTATGAAAACAGACGGGACTGGCGGCTTAACGTGCCTTCCGAAGCACGGAGGACCTCGAGATAAGTAAACCCATCCACGGACAGGCTGCGGTCGACGTTGCTTAACTTGCATGTTCGATTAGATTGATATGAGCAACGCGCCAGCGAGCTCCTTTTCTTCTTTACTACGGTAAACTTTCTTGACTACGGTAACCGCTTCATATCAGGTGAGCCGTATGTTTATTTACTACCTGACGTAGTATAAAAATACAACTAGAATACCCATTTCGATCTCAATATGTATTCCCAGCAGCTCTACAGCATTATATACATCCTGAATATCAGGTAAAACATTAAATTTATTCGTATGAACATCTGTCTGTAGCCGTACGAATGCGTTCTAATTACGAGGATTCCTCTTTTATAGGTGCAACAGTAAAATAAAACATTTAATAGCTCGTGTAGCGTCGTAAACGTCTGTCTATTCTTATGCTGTTTAAGCCACGGCATTGTTTCGCTATGTTTGTTTATGTAATTAGTCAAAAAATAGCATTTGATTTATAAAAAATTTGAAATGCAAGTGGATGTTGACCAATGGGGTAAGAATACCATCAGGTCAAAATAAGCAAAAATAATGCGATTTTTCGTTAGATTACTGCTGCCTTGCTTATTGACAAACGAGAGCCTGACAAAAAGAAAGGGCTAGAGAATATCAACCCATGATCATCGCCCTGGTGGGATACGGTTCTCCCTTAAATCGAAGGGGGTTCTCCCTTAAATCGAAGGGGTTAGAGCATACTTTACCACGCTGCTCAACTGCGGCTTGGCGGAGTGGCAAGCTGGGGACTGTCCCAAATTTTCGTTTATCTCCAGTCTTTAAGGTAAACCTTCAGTTTTCGTTACAGCCTGAATATGATAGGCATGAATGTCCGCTGCAATGTTAATCAACGGGATTAGATAGAAAGCATTTTCTCAGCAGCATCCAAAAAGCTTGGGATCCTAACCAGGGTGCAGCAGTTTCTCGCGCTCGTCCAGCTGCGACTCTTATTATAAGAGACAAGTTAGGGCTTGTGTGGAGTTACTGCTCGCATCTTGAGAACGGCTCTGCGCGATATTATCTCGCGGTTCTTGATAGGTTCCAGCGGCGGGGTGTCCGCATAATTGACGATGTCAAGCGTGTTTAAATTCCATGTTGAAATTTATGTACGCCTACCGTAACCGATTTCGAACCCAAAAAAAAAATACAAACATGAGAAAATCAACCGGTATTGAAGTCGGTTTAAAAAAAGTACCAGAATATCCTATATATTTTTTTATAAAATGTAATATATTTAAAAAAAATACAAGTATAACCGAGGACAGATTAGATAGTAACATATTGCTATTAAAAATATTTACCATGATCACACGTAACAACTGCCGGCCAAGTTAAAAGTACATCCGTCTTACTCTGACGTCTCACTGAGCTTGTTTACATAGGGGCGTAATTTGTAACCGCCCGACCAGCCTACCTAGACACCCGGAATGTCCAAGATATCTCCTCACCGATATACAAGTATTTGAAACACGGGAGGAGTGGGAGATCAGTATACACAGGGCGGTGAAGATGAGTTAACAAAATTGTTACGCGGATCATTACGCAGCTGTACGCGTTTGATACGATTTCTACTTTATTGAAATTGTCTTAAATTTTTTGTTGTAACAATACGAGGAGTACTACTACTTTATACGTATTTTACTTCATATTAAGTAAGGTAAGGTTAGAGGTAAGGTAATCGCAGGAATGGCTACTAACATTTCTATGGAAATTAAAATTCTATCCGTAATATCTTGATAATTGGCGACCTACTACAGTACTATTTTTAAGACATTTTCTACCACGAACGGTGAGTGCCGGCAGAAGTGAAAACTTGACCATTAACGTTGTGCATTTTTGAATAATTTCGAATGGTTAGGGAATAATTTCGCACGAATTGCTTTATTTATCAGTATAAAACTACTATAATTTATGTGGTAAAATACAATATTCATTTATTCGCTATCGTACATAAACATGACTATTTATATTACATTAAAAATAAACAGCAGGAGCAGGCATACATTTTCGCCGCGCGGTAGAAAGAGAGGGGGATCTCACTTCCTCTCCTACGCCGCGCCGGCGGTCTACGCTCCCTCCGTCTTACGAATTTTCGATCTGAGTGCCGAGTGCGAGTTTTTTATTCACATTCGATAATGTCAACATAAACAAACCGACCAAATAGATAAGTACTCTCATGTTGTGAATTTATATGACCCGTGTTACATATCAAAATTATATAGCTTACCCGCTCACATTTCGAAGTGAGCAACCCGGCTAAATTGGATTTGTAACACGCGTCATATAAATTCACAACATGAGAGTACTTATCTATTTAATCGGTTTGTTTACGTTGACATTATCGAACGTGAATAAAAAACTCGCACTCAACACTCTGGCCACGTGTCCTGACGCGAGTATAACATTTTTAACCCATCCCAAAAAGTTCACAATGCCGATAAAGCAGTTTTCACTTCAAAAAATGTATTTAAGTTTAAGTACATTTATCAGTTGTCTAGTAGCCATAGTACAAGCTTAGTGCTTAATTTGGAATTAGATAGCGCTGTGTAAGTTGTCCAGAAATATTTATTTATTTATATCGAACAACAGTTCATAAATAGAGATATATTTAGAATAAAATATGTTACATAATTATTAGCGTTTAATAAAGTAACTAAGTATAAAGCTATAAAAGTATGTTGGTTAATTTATACAGTTTGTTGTTACAAATATTTACCAAACTCTCAACTTGTATGTAAAGTTATATATATCGGGCGGAAAACAAAATTGTTTTATTAATCACGCACGTGAGTTCCGTGAGCTACTATTGGTCGACATGTCGTATCTTCCTTTCGCCAGAGCATCTGTCTCTAGTCGGCAGGATGCACCAAGTGCAGATGAGATTGACTTTGGAGTTTATACAATCGTATTTGATACTTCACATTTGTATACCAGGTAATCAAGTAATCTCGTTTATATTTTATTTGGGGGTGTAAGTGGTTCATCAACATCTTTGAACCAAAGCTAACTTCACCTGCACGCTGTGCACCCTGCTGACTGACAAACGAAGCTCTGGCGAAATGAGAGGTACGAAGCGTAATTGTAAGCTACCCGACTGGGGAATGTACCTCCACCTCACAGAATACCGCAGCCAAATAACGATTCCCTTGAGGGCTGTTGTGTTCCTGCGAGTGAGTGAGGTCACCAGAAAGGAAGGAGATGCTGCGATGACAGCGGGGGTGGCGGCGCGCGAGCGATGTTTTATGTTGCGAGCGTTAATATGGCTACGGTAACCGCTTCACATCAGGCGGGCCGTATGCTTGTCTGCCACCCGACGTAGTATAAAAAAAAAAAAAAAATTAAATAAATATCAATGAACAAATTAAACGCCGCCATCTAGTCCCACACTAAGTGAAGCTTGTACTATAAGTACTAGGTAACTGATAATATCATTTGTAAATATATACATAGAAAATACTCAGTCCAACACAAACAGACAGGTTCATGAGAATAAATATGCAGCACGGATCGAATCCGTGACCTCGGAATCAAGTAGCCATTGCTAGTCATTGGACCACTGGGCTAGTCAATATGCTTAGATAACCGGTTTATTAGGCGGGTTGTATGCTTGTTTGTACTCTGATGTAGTAACAAAACTATTAGATAATGGCTTCAGCTTTAAAAAGTCAGTTTTATTTGTTTTGATACCAAAATGTTTAGCCACGAGGCAAAAACAACAATTTGAAGCCTGTTTGCTAAAGTTTTGAAATGTAATCATAACATTCACATTTCGTCGAAATTATGTGAAAGTTTGGTTTCATAAATAAGTACAGTAAAATACCATATTTGTGTGTCTGTCTGTACTCAGGAAACGATGCCGGTTGGCGAGGCATTTGGCTTTGAGAGCGGCGCTTTGTAAAATTTGACGACGAAACACAATTTTTCTGAACTGTCGCGTAAAATTTTAAAATGTTATATTTGGAATGTGTTAAGCAGTGATAGTTTGAATATAGCGATAGTCATCATCATCATTATTAGTCTGTATCTATCCACTGCTGCAAATAGGCCTTCTCTAATGCTTTCCACCATATGCGCTCCTCCGCTTTCCGGATCCACCCGCTATAGAGTTGATAGTAGACATGAATATGGTATTAACAGATAATCCCAGAGAGAGTAACCAAATAACTGAGTAATAAATAGTTTAAGTTTAGTCAAATCCCAATACTTCTTATTTCTTCTAACTAAATTAATTGTTTAGGGAGCACTATTTCCAGTGAGCCAACCACATTTGCCGAGAATCAAGATTTGGGCGCCTCCTTCCCCCCGCCTTGGGGTTATCAAGGGATGATGAAGAGGTGAGCGGATGATCGCATTCTAGGAGGAAGGCATTAGGGAAGGCCCATATTCAGCAGTGGATAGATGCATGCAGGCTGACCATGAAATTAAATGTAACTGAAAGGCAGTACCAACCATGCTTTTCCCACCTGCAATGAACTTAATTGTTATTTTTTTAATTTTTGACAAATAATAAATAATTGATGATTAAACGAACTTACCTGTAAGTGAAGTTCTATCACAATTATATGAGTACGTTTCATTCGAAGATATAATATAACACATGTAGTACCTTCATTGTACAGGCAACGTCGCACAAGTTTAGAGATTGAGGGTAATTTGTAAAAATTCCCACCTCAAATTTACTGTTCGTTCCCACCATCACTCGCAGCAAGCCTCATTCTTTAGAGTACAACAAAATTTTCATAACGCTATGGGTTTTGGGATGGGAGGGTCCTTATATCTTCGAATGAAACGTACTCATATAATTGTGATAGAACTTCACTTACAGGTAAGTTCGTTTAATCATCAATTACATTTCGTACGTTTCATTCTTTGATATAATATAACACATGTAGATGTTTAGAGATGAAAATTTTGTGGAGGTGAAGTGAATAAAAAGATGTCTCAATACCATCTTGTTTTATTTAAATAATTGTTACATAGAATAATTTATTATGGCACATTTTTGTTACACATAATTATATTCATTATCGTCTATAATATTGATATTAAGTATTAAGTAAGTAGTAAATAAGGTAACAAATGAAACTAATCCTAAACAAGCTCATACCGACTAGGGACCAAAATAGCCGACTAAGCTCGGCAGTCACTGGGCGGTTATAGAATCTTGCGAACGTCTCTGAAGCTCGCGACCAACCAGTCCTAACGGTGTTCAGGGAGAAGCCCTGTGTACGCGCTGTGGAAGGAAGCGCGTCTCGTGCTAAGTGCGCCCCACGCTGTTATGTCCACTCCGCTTTCTGCCAGTACTTTTGTTTAATCCATCGAATGGTATGTGTGCAGGCAGATTAATATGGACGTTTAAATGTCATTTAAAGGGGCGTATCGGATTCCAGCCATGCGATTCACGTAGCCTATGCTGTTGTATTACCCACGCGTAATAATATGGAGCAGTGATGTACGAGTATGTCACGTGCAAAACGTTTAAGCCCAAAAACACTGCCAACAACTCTTATGTGATTAATATAGAATTTAGACTCTGTAGATTTCCATGTACCATTACTCTTCGATTATTACAATACGCCCCCCAACGTGTCTTGCTTACGTCTGTAAAAAAATCTAATTTAAATTTGCTAGGATTTAGCGGGGTAGCAAACGTGAAATGTTTGTGACCACCATTACAAATCGGGTAAAACTGTAGGGGAAATGCTAAATTTCGCCTAGTATGTTTTGTACATCTTCAATGCTAAGTATTTCTGTCTCTCAAGACGTTTTGTGTAAAACCCAACCGTATCTTACGGCTAGACAGGCAGACATAAGAACACCGATCAGGCAGGCAAATTCTCGAACTGTGCAACACGGTTGAGAAATCAAAATTGATATGTGTATTTGCTTCCTATCATAATGATAGGGTCATATTAATAGTATTATAATTAAACCCCAAAAACTTAGTATGTTGGCAGGGTTGGATGGAACAACAAACAGAAATAGACGCAACCCGAACAAACTGGTATTAAACACTGTCCTTATGACACAACGTTTCATGAATAATAGTTATAATATGTGCAAGATAATTTATAATAAAATACCAAATTATTATAAGGAACTCCCACTGAATGAATTCAAACCGTCATTGCGGAAGTGGCTTTTGCAGAAACTATTTTATTCCATTAAAGAGTTCTTAGAATATAAGGAATAGACATTCGTAATTGATGCATGGATTAAATTTCTTATGAATTATTGTTTGATATATAATGAAATGATATACCTAATTGTTATAAATTAATTGACATAGTAATTTATAGAATGAATATATTTGACATTAGTAATATAAAAAGACTACTATACTATACTATACTCTACTCTACTCAATTACCAATATACTATACTATACTCAATTACCTACTCTCGTAAGATTTGCATGCTATTGAAAATGGCTAAATAGGTCTAAGCAACTTTGTTATACTATCTGACATCCTCATTTACTGTTACTCTATTTAATGCAAATAAAGATTATGATTATGATGATTATGATTACGTAAAAAAGAACTTTTTTCTAAATTTATTACGAAACCTAAATTAATAAGTAATTTCTGTGTTTCAGTAACGTTGCATAAACATTCTGCATATGTTTGGCCGATACATAATAGTTGAGATATATAAAGGAAGAAAAGCCGCGGTATCTGAGGTAGGCCACTACCTCTCATTATTTTTGAAAGGGCCTTGGGACGGATGACAAGCCACAAGACATAGCATTAAATTCATAAGTCAAATTGGTACAATTTTCATTTTGAAATTGAAATCTTAAATATTTTCTATATGAACGATTAATTGGAAAAAACCAAAAGATACGATTCATTTATGTCTATTGTACGCGTAGCTGTAAAGCCTTTGCAAGCGATCAGTTTGCAAACTGTCCTCAACAGGCGATCGTGTAACCATTTTGAATCCAGTCTAAAACTACTATATTATTACATTTATTACTTATTTTTATCTAATAATCATAGAATTATTATATTGCAATATGCAAGCGGCCAGCGTGTACCTGAACGTCTACTGTCGCTCGTGCGACCGCTGGCTGCTCTGGCTGGGGAAAACGCCAGATTTTGTTGTCGATCCTGTCGGCGCCGGCGCGCCTCTCCGATATGAAGTCGCTGTCCGTGGAAGTCCTCGCCCTCCCCCCCTGTTCCCCGAGAGGTAACGAGGGGAGCGTGTATCATTTCCCGGGAACCATGTCCTGTATGTCGATGGACCTGCAATACTTGCTGGTGCAGAAGGTGCCGTTTGGGCAGATTTCTGTATTTGTAAGCCTTGTCGCTGTATAGCTTTAGAAGCTTTAATTGTTTCCGAGAGCTTTTTTCCAAAAAGCATCCCGTCTCTCTCATGGTCTTTGATCAATGGTGTAAAAGCCTTATCTAGACAAGAAGTAATGAGTTTTGTTCTCACCTGAGTGTCTATGTAATGTAGATCTGTTAGGATTCTACAGCCATCTGACAGAATTTTAACGGTCTGTATTTTGTCGCCTCCCAGAAGAAGCAAACTAATAGCTTTATTAATTACTGTTATACCAAGACCTAATTGGTCTTGCTTGATCTGTATATTTTTATCCCGATTAGCCACGATTTCAGACACCGCTGCTTTTATCTCAGGGTTCAAAGAAGGCGCTTTGAGTAATTTGCAATTTTCGGGTATTGGGAACTCTTTGAGTAATTTCTCTTTTTGTTCTTTAACAAGCCCTTTAACCAAAATGGGCATCCAGCGCTGTGCTAGACTATTGTGAATTTTTTCCCCGAAAGCCGGCTGCTCGTCGGCGGGGTCACCCAATGCTAATAACAATTCGGGGTCCAGGTCCGGAGTTGCACCTCGTGCTGATTCCACCTGTGAGTCTCGACATCCACTGGAGTGCTGGTCATCATCGTGAGGCTCCATAGGAAGAGGACACTCAATGTCAATAACATCATCTTGCTTGGTTCCGTCTGAAACGTTCAAATGCGACGGTTATATTATTATAATATATATTGTTATTTTTATTCAGCATATGGCCCAACTGCTGGTACGCAGTTACAGTAGCCTATAATTGAATGTGATTTGTATAAAGCGTTTTCATAAGTATATCGTTGTAAGCGTACGGCCAGCCTTATGGTAGGCCGTTATCGTAAGCTATATGTATTTCATATGAAACGTGTGAAACGTTTTCAATATACTGTTATATTTGACGACGAGCTCGGTGGCGTAGCGCTCAATGACGCGGCTTCGACACCAACGCTCGTGGGTTAGATTCCCACATAGGACAAACATTTGTGTGCATGAACATGTCTGTTTGTCTTAGTCTGGGTGTTTTCTATGTATCATAAGTATGTATTTACAAAAAAAAATGTATATACGTATGTTTATCAGTTGTCTAGTACACATAACACAAGCTTTCTTTGGGGCTAGATACTGTGTAATTTGTTTGTCAATATTTATTTTATTAATTTATTTGACCCACATTCAACTGTCAGGTTAGGTTTTATACACATCATGCTAATTCTTCATGATACCCCCATGTGATATCCTCCAAGACAGCTTAGAGATGCTACTTTTATAGGCGGGAACGTGCGCATCATGCTAATCTTTCGTGATACCCTCATGTGATATCCTCCAAGACAGCTTAGAGATGCTACTTTTATAGACGGGAACATGCGCATCATGCTAATCGTTCGTGATACCCTCATGTGATATCCTCCAAGACAGCTTAGAGATGCTACTTTTATAGTCAGAATCGTGCACTTGAAATCACTTAATAAAACATATTTTCCTTACCTGTATTTTCTTCGGAATCCGACGAAGATGAATATATCACGCGATTTCGTTTTTTGTTTGCACATTCTTTTAATTTCTTGATTTTATTCTCGTAATAAATAATTTTACTTGTAGTACGTATACAACGCTTAGGCATTACTATAACGTAATTTGGAATTTACTTTAAATAATTCAATTCGAGAGAAGTGCTCGTTGCCACGCACAAGGAAAGAATGAGGCTTGCTGCGAGTGATGGTGGGAACGAACAGTAAATTTGAGGTGGGAATTTTTACAAATTACCCTCAATCTCTAAACTTGTGCGACGTTGCCTGTACAATGAAGGTACTACATGTGTTATATTATATCAAAGAATGAAACGTACGAAATGTAATAAATTTTATTGCGTTATTCAATACTCTGTGAGCAATTGCTCATACACGCTCATGTCGTCATCAATAACAATAAATTACCTATGACTATCATATATATATATACCATCATCATATATATATCATATATATATATAATATATACCTAGCTTACGTAAGACCCCGTTAACTCGCGTTGTGGTACGGGAGCCCAAGAGGGGATTTTGCGCGTTACTCGAGCGCGTCTGAAAATAATACAGGGAGAAACCGTATACCATTGTTAAAACATTTTGATGATTACCGCTGTTACTTCTGATTCCACAAAAGACGGCATGTGTAGAGTTAATTTTGAATGTGTGTAGTGAAGTGGAGACAGAATGAATGACAAAAATGTAGGCAAAACTTTAAAGCAGGATGTCAAGCGCAGAGTTCTGTATCAACAACCTATTCGACGTACTGTTTAATGTGTGTGTATATGGTTCATCAACATCTTTGAACCAAGGCCAACTTCACCTGCACGCGGTGCACCCTGCTGACTGACAAAGGAAGCTCTGGCGAAAAGAGAGGTAGAGAGCGTAATTGTAAGCTACCCGACTGGGGAATGTACCTCCACCTCACAGAATACCGCAGCCAAATAACGGTTCCCTTGAGGGCTGTTGTGTTCCTGCGAGTGAGTGAGGTCACCAGAAACGAAGGAGATGCTGTGATGGCAGCGGGGGTGGCGGCGCGCGAGCGATATTTTATGTTGCGAGCGTTAATATGGCTACGGTAACCGCTTCATATCAGGCGGGCCGTATGCTTGTCTACCACCAGATGTAGTATAAAAAAAATGTGCTTAAACGATTTGTGTTTACAAGTACATAATACACACATAATGTGTATTGTTGTGTAGCATGCGTAGTGCTACACAGTAGTATTGTTACAGTATGACATGTAGTTATTAGACATTATTATATTGTATTATCTGGTTATTAAAAAAAAACAATATAGAAAAGTTTCTTTCAAGCATTTTAATTCAAAATGCTAATGGATAAAAATATGTAAAACGTGTCTAAGTGCCCATAAGGGGCCAATGACAGAACAAATTATTTCATTTCATTTTATTTCAATATGTGCAGTGGGAATGTGTAGTCGAAACAGATTTTGTACAACTAGTGGTACAAAAAGAATAGTTTGGTGTGGTTTGGTTATGAGCCAGTAAATAAATGCAGCGGGTTCAATTCCGGCACGCAATTACAGTTTTAGAAACGAATACCACCGGTTGTGACCGGGATGCATGAAACTGAAATTAGAAACTGAGGGTGCGCGTGTAAGGCAGTGTTGAATTGCAAATAAGTTAGTTCAGTTTCGAATAAAAATGTTTTCACAGCTACATATGCGAAAATGGAGAACTCTTTTTTCAAGCATTTATTTAAATTTACAATGTTTGTGTGTTTGAAGAGGCCGGTGGTGGAAGGCTAGCAATGGACATTTAGACTCCCGAGGTCACGGGTTCGATCTCCGCACAAGACAAATATTTGTGTACATAAATATGTCCGTTTTTCTTGGTGTGGATGTTTTGTGTGTATTATATGTATGTATTTACTAAAAGAAATATTTAAGTAAAATATCAGTTATTCCATATACAAGCTTTGTAGAAGAAGAAAGCTTTATTAAAAGCTTTATTAAAACCTATTTATTTTTACCGCTCTGTCTAATATAAACTTGCAAGTTTAATTTGACATACTTCTCAGTGTCTCATTGAGTTGAAATTTGGCACACCCATTTGCTTCTCATGACAATGCACAATAATCTAAATGCTGCCATATGGAATCCAATATGGCGTTTTGACAGTCTATAAAACTATATATATATAGCATTGGATTACCATTACTAAACAATGTTTTAGGTAGTAATTATTTTTCGTAGTGCACGGCAGTTGAGCTTCACTTGACTAGCCATCTCTTTAGGATTTTAATGCCATATTTGTCACATTGTTGTCTCACACATTGCTAAGAGGGAAGTCAAATTTCAAAAGATTCTTACTCCTACTATTTTCTTTTGATTAATTCCGTTGTGAGTTCCAAGGCAGCCATAGTCTTACCCCCGGGACTGCAATGGACTTCATTGTTCTTTGCTTTTTTTGGTGGTCTCCGCTACTTTAATCCAGTGATGGGAATGTGTGGTGGGCCCCCGTCCCGTTATATTACCATTATTATACCAATTACTTAATTTTTACAGTCCTAACCTGTCTGAAAGCACTAGTTTTCAGCATCAAGAACATTTTAAACAATTAAACAACGCTGAAATTAATTTAAACTGCTTTCCTCGTACGGAGAAGTTAGTAAAAATTTCAGTCCAATAATTTTTCAGGCGGCGGCGATAAATCGAGATGATGAATGTGGCTGGTGCATTTAGTGCGGGTTTAGTCCCGGGCGCGGCCCTGCGAGTCGCCTCGCGCCGCCGGGGCAAAGATATCGCGTTTATGGTAATGTATGTATTAAATAATGTACAGGAAAATTACGAGATAATTAATGTACTAATGTCATTGTTCATATATTTTTGACATGTAAACATTTTTAGGCGCTTTGTACATAAACTCTCGAGGACGTTGAATAAGACTGAACCGTCACGCTCGGCTCTGTAACGCTTCTTCGGGTAAAGTCCGCAGATATGGAACGAGCACAAACGACAAATGTTTACAATACAATACAATATTCTTTATTGCACCAAATGACAGATTTTACAGAGGTATTAGGTTAATAAAAGTACAAAAGGCGGTCTTATCGCTAAGCGATCTCTTCCAGAAAACCTTATTACATATCATATAAAGTTTTTACTTCTGTGGTGTGGTCAAGAACACACAATTATTACAACCGTTCAGTCGGACGTAAAGTCTATGGAAGTTTGCATAATAGTATAAAGCGTTCCTATCACGGTTTTGGACTTGTATAAGTGGATTATATTACTGGCTATAGGCTAGCATGGTCTTCAGAGGACCCGTATCCCAGCAGTGGGATGAATAAGAATTATCGACTAGAGACCAGCATGGTCGGCCAAGAAAGTAGTAATCAGTTGTAACAAAGATTTCTCACAAACGTAAATGTCAATGTTGATATTCAATCATTTTTGAAAAATAAAGTTTAATTATAAAAGAAACTGATGAGAAGAAGAGAGACAGCAATATATTACACACAATATTTTGCAAATGTACTGTTTTGACTTAATATTATAGGGAGAACCAAAGTTGTCGACATAGCTTTTATAGTTAGTTGAAGTGGCAATGGGCCGGCCACTTCTGCCGAGTCAGTGATAGCAGTAGGAAGAGGAAGGTATTAGAGCGGAGGCCGCGCATGGAACGATGCAGGGTTGAACGCCTACCCTTCTAGATGGTCCGATGATCTCAAGAAAGCGGCTGGATGCGAAAGGCAGAGGAACGCATTTTACGGAAAGCATTGGACTGATGATGATGTCAATATTGCGAACAAACGTCGTGGCTGGATAGATTAAATTAAATAATTTCATTCAGGCGGACCGCCTAATTTCAAAAACGTTCACCCATCCATTAGATCCTTCCTACCAGTCTATCCAATCCTAGCTCCTATCGGCTGGAGTCTATTCCTACACGCATAGATGTTGCATCTCTTTGAGTTCTATTTAAATTATACCACGGAGAGCTATTTGATTTGATACCTGACGCTGAGTTCCACTATCGTACAACTCGCCATTAATTAAAATTCCATCCACATCATCTTGATATTTGGTGATCTACTACAGTACGTTTTTAAGACATTTTCTACCACGAACTGCGAAGTAGTGGAATCAACTTCCCTCAGCAGTATTTCCAAATAAATACAACATTGGGCCTTCAAAACAGAGTCAATATTACAGGCAATTTGATCTACACTACTTTGCGTGTTTCCGCCACCAATTAGTTCATGCAAACTACTGCCTATATTAACTATCTAATGAGAGTCAATATTTCCCTTAAAAGGCTGGCAATGGATCGGCGACGCCTTGCTGTTGCTGATTTCTATGGGCGGTGGTGATTGCTTTCCATCAGGTGACCCACATGCTCACTTGCCTCCATCTAATATAAAAAAAAATCAATGGATACTGCAGTCAAGGACGGATCAGAGCAGTATCACAATTCCCACAAACTACCACAATTACTTTAATCTTGTCCTGATGTTCCTGCACAACTTTTACGGCAGTTTCCAAACGAGCCGAGTTTTATTTCCACACTTGGCCCCAGATTAACAATTATAAGAACTTAACACATTAATTACACAGATGTATTTCTCTTTCACCTGTTCAGTAACATTTATATGCGATGCTGTGTTTGTGCACATAGTTTTGTAATTAACGTTGAAAAATGTTCAGAAGAAACTAAGATATGAACAAATATACACTTGTATCTACCCATAGTGACCCATGACGAGCTCGGTGGCGTAGCGGTCAATGACGCGGCTTCGACACCATCGCTCGTGGGTTCGATTCCCACACAGGATAAACATTTGTGTGCATGAACATGTCTGTTTGTCTTGGACTGGGTGTTTTCTAAGTATCATAAAAATGTATTTACGTATGTTTATCAGTTGTCTAGTACCCATAATACAAGCTTCGTTTACTTTGGGGCTAGATGGCGCTGTGTAATTTGTCTGACAATATTTATTTATTTATTCATAGTACTGGAAACGTCAGTTAGTGTAAACGGACCGATGTGATGTATGTGTAACGAAATGATAGTCTCCATCCATTACATTTTTACCCGACTGCTGTAGAAGGAATGGTAATGTTTTTCGAGTATGAATGTATATGTAAACTATGTAGTGAGTCTTGAACTGCCATATACAATATATCGGAGATCATTGAGTCACCGACGAATCGAACTACTCTTGAATATAAATGAAGTATACAACTACCATAAGCGTATTTTGCAATGCGTCAAATTTGAAGAGATAGGGAAATAAAACAATAGTAATTTCCTTTGTTTTCAGTGAGAATTGACTCTTAGGTAAAATCAAAGTTTTACCTTAAATCAGAAAAGTAAAATATTGATATAACCTGTGATGCCAAATAAGTTAAGGTAGATGGGGGAGGAAGTATTAGAGTGGAGGCCGCGCGTAGGACAACGAAGCGTTAGACGCCCTCCTTCTAGATGGTCCGTCAAGAATGCGACTGGATGCGGAAAGCGGAGGATCGTATTTGGTGGAAAGTATTGGGGAAGGCTTATATCCAGTAGTGGGTAGATACAGGCTGATGATGATATTATATACACAACGCTCTTAATCCATCTATGTGGTTTAAAAAATTGGATGTTTGTAAAGTCGGCTTACGGACCATAATTTTACGTATACACACTATATTATAATAGTACGCCAGTTATTGCTTCATACGCTAGCCAATGCCTAAAAAATTGTGGGCGTGCAAACACCTTTTCTTCAAATCCTTATTTATATTCTAAGTTCCGTATGAGTTCGAATGTTAAACACACCGACCGGTCTGAAATGCGGGTTGTCTATCACTTCCTTTGTATAAACTGTACACAGCGTTGCACCGGCTTTTGTCATTCAAATGTCAATCTTGTTACCTTGCGATACGGATTAACGTCAGAACCAATTGCCACGGGAGTTCTAGTGCTGTGAGTTAACTGGCAATAATAACTACATACGTTTAAAGATGGGTTCTGAGAATGATAATAGTTATTTAAATAGCGAATCATTAAATAGTAAAAACAAAGGTAAATATTCGGATCTCTGCTTTTTTTTATAAACGATAGGTAAACGATAGGTAGTAGAGTATCTCACGGCCTGCTTAATGTGAAGCGGTTGACATAGCGATATAAACACTCGCAATATAAAATAACGCTCTCGCGCCGCCAACCGCGAACATCAACTCCTCTCTTCTTGAAATTGTTATGTGGCTGCGGTATTCTGTGAGATGGAGATACTTCCCTAGCCAGGCCAGCTTATAAACGCTGTGTCTTATCTTTCTTTTGCTAGAGCCTCGTCTATTAGTCAGCAAGTGCACGTGGTGCATACCACGTGCAAATGAGGTTGGTTTTGGTTACTACCTAGGGTGGCAGACAAGCATACGGCCCGCCTGATGTGAAGCGGTTACCGTAGCCATATTAACGCTTGCAACATAAAATAATGCTCGCGCGCCGCCACCCCGGCTGCCAACTCAGTATATCCTTCCTTTCTTTCTGGTGACCTCACTCACTCGTAGGAACACAACAACCCTTAAGGGAATTGTTATTTGGCTGCGGTATTCTGTGAGGTAGAGGTACATTCCCCAGTCGGGTAGCTTACAATTACGCTCCCTACCTCTCTTGTCGCCACAGCTTCGTTTGTCATTCAGCACGGTGCACCACGTGCAGGTGAAGTTGGCTTTGGTTCAAAGATCTTGATGAACCATTTACACCCGTAAGTGGCTTACCATCCTCAAGACGAAGTCAACCGCATCTACACTTGATGCACCATGCTGATTTAGCTAGCGAGGCTCTGGCAAAAGAGATAGTAAGTAGTAGACAGCGTAATGTTGTGGCGTGAGAGAGATGCATTATATATATAACTAGCTATCACCCGCGGCTTCGCCCGCGTTTAATTTTTTTAGTATCCTATGTCCTTCCTTAAAGAATATGTGTACAAAGTTTCATGATGATGAATACACCCAACCACCTTCATGTAGTACTTTTAATTGTACTAAATACGGATGCAAGAACTTTAACGATAACTACTACACCTCGCTCCCGCCGCGCCCCGCGATCGCATAAGCACTGATTGACGCCAAATACAAATTTAAAATCCTATTAGGATAACACAACTCTTAATCCATCAGCTTAAAAAGGATAAATCAAACTTTAAAAAAATGACACCGACGTCAAAAATCTCAGAAGGTAGGTAGTAGTTATTGGGTATCATTTAAGCTATCGCCAATTTAATTAGTTTGGTGTTTCTTAACTAATAGTGTTTGCCCGCAAAATAATAGATTTGTCACCAAAATGTAGTCACCAAACAATTTAAAATCGATTCCACAATAAATCACCTAAAATCATGGATATGTAGGGTCTAGTACCAAATAAATGTTTTTGTATGTATTATATTGTCAATTATTAATAAATAAGCTTACTTGGCACCACATCATTCATCATGTAGGTTGACGGAGCTCCGCTTCGCGGAGCTCCTATTTCAATGACAGGACGCAAGAAAACCCTAACCTAACCAAAAATCAACTCAAATCTAACCAAAACATGATTTATTACATTGACCAAGTATTGGTAAGACTCGTCAGTGAATATGACGCCAATTTGACTTCGCCCCTATTAGTTTTTCATTAAATTAAGGAGCTGATCTATTTATTTGGTGACAGATCTATTATTTTGATGATCAAACGAATTAAATTATACTAATAGTTTGTTAAGCTGATGATTTATATTTAGAGACAGTTTTAATTAAAATGATGACTAATATATTTCTTGGGCATAGATATTATTATTAGGGTACTGCAGATTAGTGACACATCTAAACTTTGATGACAGAAAATATTGTTCCCGTAGTTATTTTTGGATTTTTCTTGTCAGGATTTTGTAGTTTGTTTCATTTTTTTTTTTAAGTTTATTTCTTTTTAGTGAATATTTTTTTTTAACTATTTATTATAATAATGGGTAAGTAGTAGTGACATGGTGCCTTCTAGACGAAAATACATTAGTTTATTTAATTAAGAAGCACTCAACACTATTGCCTAACTGTTCCTCATCAGATCAGCAGTGTCACACAATGCCTTCCAAATGCAAGTTATGTAACCTAATGTCATCAGAAAACTCGTCAATTACTGTATCCATGCCCATGCCTATAAATTTCAACCCTTACTCACGAATTGCCAGGGAGTCCATCATCAGATCCTGATTTGATTAATATGGGACCACTTGAATAGTGTGCCCTTCAAACAAATAAGAATGATTAAAATTGCTGTTCAATTAACGGAGAAATCATTGAAATATTTAAAAAATACATACCGTCGAACATAGAACCGCCCTACAGGTAGAATAAATAACAATTACAGGTAATTTCTGGGATAAAAACTATTATGAGTTCTTTCCCAGGACTCAAGGTCAACCAAAATTAATCAAAATCGGTCCAGCGATTTAAGCGTGAAGAGGAACTGACATTCTGTCGCATTTATAATATTAGTATGGATTGGCGTTCCGAAAACCGCTAACATATTGATATATAGATCTTTCAACCCTATCGCACCATAGGGGCCGTCCATTAATCACGTGCGGCTCGAACAGGGGGGAGGGGGTTCGGCAAAAATCACGAAACATCACAAGGGGGGAGGGGGGGTGTAGTAAGATATCACGTGTATTTATTTTTTCCATCAGGCGGACCGTACGCTTGTTTGTCACCTTAGTGGTGTAACAAAAATCTTTATTAATATTCTGAAAATTTTAAGATTCTTTGTAAATACAAAAATACACGTGATTTTAAGGGGGGGGGGGGGGGGGGGTTTAGCCTCACACCTCACCAAGTATCACCAAGGGGGTGGGGGGTGTTAAAAATGCAAAAATAAACCTCACGTGATTAATGGACGGCCCCATAACAGAGGATGATGGTCACGTTAGCCATGTTGAATTTTAAAATCGTTGTTGTTTTCGTAATCAGCGACCCGATAAACCATAAAAGCAATACCCATGACGATTTTCAGACTTTTTGACCCCATTTTACCCTTTTAGGGGTTGATATTTTCAAATCGATGCCATTTTTGTAATTGACGTCCCAGAAAACTAAAGAAACAACACCCATATTGATATTATGACATTTTAACCCCACCGCACCCCCACAGGGGTGATTTATATCATGTCGGCTATGTTGGATTATAAAATAGTTGTTGTTATCGTAATCAGCGACCCGATCTACCATAAAAACAATACCCATGACGATTTTCAGACTTTTTCACCCCGTTTTACCGCTTTAGGGGTTGTATTTGGAAAAATCCTGAAACATATGTTTACTCATTTATCTATAGAAGTACTCTTGTAAAGTTTCGGATAAAATAGTCCAACTAATCTTGTTTCCCCATACAAACTTTGGACCCCAGTTTCACCCCCTTCGGTGATGAATTTTGAAAAGTCCTTTCTTAGTGCACCCCTAGACATCATAAGGAACCTACGTGCCAAATTTGGAATCACTAGACCCAGCAGTTTGGGCTGTGCGTTGATATATATCAGTCAGTCATTCAGTTTCCTCTTTTATATATTTCAACCCCATCGCATCTCCACAGGGGTGATTTTATGTCACGTCAGCTATGTTAGATCATAAAATAGTTGTTGTTTTCGTAATCAGCGACCCGATAAACCATAAAAACCATACCCATGACGATTTTCAGACTTTTTCTCCCCATTTTACCCCTTTAGGGATTGAATTTTGAAAAATCCTGAAACACGTGTTTAGTCATTTCTCTATAGAAGTACTCATGTAAAGTTTCGGATAAAATAGTCCAACTAATCTTGTCTCCCCATACAAACTTTGGACCCCCGTTTGACCCCCTTAGGGGATGAATTTTGAAAAATCCTTTCTTAGTGCACCCCTAGACGTCATAAGGAACCTACGTGCCAAATTTGGAATCTCTAGACCCAGCGGTTTGGGCTGTGCGTTGATATATATATCAGTCAGTCAGTCAGTCAGTTTCTTCTTTTATATATTTAGATAAGTGTCTATAGGCCACGGCATCAGTGTCAGGGGGCCATTTATCAGTCTACTGTTTGACGAACTGTAAAAAACCGGCCAAGTGCGAGTCGGACTCGCGCACGAAGGGTTCCGTACCATTATCTATAAAAACGGCAAAAAAATCACGTTTATTGTATGGGAGCCCCCTTTAAATATTTGTTTTATTTTTGTTTAACTATTTATTTTTAAAGTGAATATATAACTAAATATTATATGAGTATTTCAAGCGTCTACCTATTGCCGTTATCAATTGCAAGCAAAAACGAGCAAAAAAAAATCACGTTTGTTGTATGGGAGCCCCCTTAAATATTTATTTTATTCTATGTTTTAGTATTTGTTGTTAAAGCGGCAACAGAAATACATCATCTGTGAAAATTTCAACTGTCTAACTATCACGGTTCATGAGATACAGCCTGGTGACAGACGGACGGACGGACGGACAGCGGAGCCTTAGTAATAGGGTTCCTTGTTCTACTTACTCAGTTACTTGTTGTGAACCCTAAAAAATCAATCAAAACTACATCTTTTGTTCAGATATCTACAGTTCTAAGATAATTCAAGACATAGGCCACTTTCCTGAACTAAGTATTTACCAAACAATGTTCATAAAGTAGGAAACTAAACAAAACTGTGCAATTTGAACGTAGCTGCCTCTAATTGCAGTGTGGCGGGACATCCAACAACCCTAACTGTATTTTCTCTGGCGCCAGGAAAACATCCCCGTCCCGTCCCGACCCGCCTGCACTGAGGAACAATATTGACTTACTTATCTACTAGGTGTTACTTGTAATCTACTTAACGTTTACTTGATAAAATTAAAATACAATTTATTTGTAACGAGATGTTAAAACATGATTATAAGACTCCTCGTCCAGTGACATTTCCATACAAACGTGGAAAAAGAATTACTTTGCTTTTTGATGATGTAAGTCGAAATTTATGTATGATATGGATTTTTCCCAATGTAATTTAGGCTTATTGCTAATTATCACAGTCAAAAATACGTTAGTTAGTTATAAGTGTGACGCCGAAGAATGTTCGAACGTAATATTAGTGTTATAAAGATATGATATCAGATCGTGGGGATATCTAATCAGATGATAAGTTAAAACAGATAACATTTGTTCAAAGTAAAATCTTGATAATTAAATTAGTATATATATAAGCTTGTTGTTTGGTGAAAATCATTGGGGTAAGTTTATATCCAGCAGCGGGTAGATACAGGCTGATGATGATGAGCTTGTTAGTTCAACATCGACAGGGAATTCATCCTCACACATTGGGGCCTAAGTGATCACGCGTGCGGTACCGGAGAAGTTTTCTCCCGCGTACTGCCATGTTGTGGAATGGACTGCTTGTCGAGGTTTTCTCAGGAGACTACAGCATGAGGTTCAAGAAGAACCTTGGTTACAGTTTAACATTTTAGTGGTAAAAAAAATATATGTATCTCACAAGGCGCTCAGTGAAGTAACAATTATATTAAAAAAAACCTCAAAAACCTGCCGACGAGTTGGACCAAGCATACTACCTACATACTCTTTAAGTGCGTGGATTGATAATTTGAAAATTTTTATATTCTCCGGGATAATCGTAATCCAGTTTTTCTTAATTACTTTGCGTACTTCAAAAGGGCAGTTCTGATGGACCAGTAAGTTAATCAATTTTAATTAACTACTATCTGCATCCGGCATGCCATGGGAGATCAGAAACCTATTTGCTCGCATACATAGAACAACTTATCAAACTTTCAAGACAAACATTTGTGTGCATGAACCTGCCTATTTGTCTTGGCCTGCGCGTTTTCTGTGTATTTATTACAAGAAATAAATATTTAAGTACAGTTATCAATTATTACTACCTATAGTACACACTTTGTCTAGTTTGGTAATTTTGATGGTACTGTGTAATTTGATCAGGAATATTAATTTAATATTTAAACCATCATTTTTATATACATACACTACAGTGGAAATCACATGGTAAGGAATAGCACTTAAATACTTCCAGTTAAGTAATTAGTTGCTTCCACGAAGCATACACTTAAACTTGGCAATTTAGGGGTGTAAAGGCTCACCACTATCTTTAGATCATAAGCCAACCTCACCTGCACATAGTGCATCCTGCTGATTCACTGACGAGGTTTCAACGACACTGCCCTATATCTTTTTGTGCTATAGTCTAGCACAAAGGGACATGGGGCAGTTTATCAGGCATATTATAATGTGGCAGCCAAATAACAATTTCCTTGAGAAGGAGGTGCTGCATTGATAGCAGGGGTAGCGAACGATATTCCATATTACGAGCACTGATATGGCTACGTTAACTTCTTCACATAAGGCGGGTCGTATGCCTGTTTCCACCGTAGCATAATAAACCTTTTTAGTAAAGAATTAGAATTTATATTTATTTATCCAAAAAATATTTTGCAGACAATGTTTTCTTAAGAAGTATTTGTAAGTTTCCCATTTGTCAATTAACTGTGAAACAGTCATTTGACAATTTTTAATCAATTGTCTATAGGCTACGGAAATCACTTAACATCAGGCGGGCCGTATGCTTGTATGACAATCGACGTACTATAAAAACAATATACCTACTTATCATTATAACATTCACAAACGTTAAAATAACAAAGTATCAAAAAGTCGAATCTCTGTCTACATCACAATCGTAGCTCCGTAGAGTCGTAGAGGTCTACGAAGCTACGGCGCTACACCGCTACGGCTTACCGAACCAGTTCGCAGTTTTTATTGCTAAGCCGGTGCACACAAAGAGATACTTGTATTTACTTTACATTGGTAGAGTTTGTGATTTTTATACATACAGTAGTATCTTTATGATTATATTTCGTTTTTCATCACTTAGAAGTATAACTGTAAAGTATTTCTAGTTATGCATTCAGATTTTTAAGCTAAAGTCACATCGCTTTAAATTTTGTGCGCTTTGTCGATTTGTTAATGAGATCTTGGAGCGTGCATTCTCTTTGAAGGCAGCATAATAATATGACTGAAAAATTCTGGGTTATTAGAAGTAGAGGGTTTCTCAGTTCTTTAAATCTGAGTAAACATAAAGCTTACCTACAACGTTATTGACTCAGTGAACTTAGTAAGTGCGGTCTCCAAATCAAATTTAAATTAAAAATCCTTTTTGTGATGTTGTAACTCTAATAGGTATGTATGAAACGTTAATACATTTCTACACTAAGAGCCAAACAAACATATGGCACACCTGATGATCGCTACCGAAATCTGTATACACCTGCAATACATGAAAGTACTCCTCGAGAGTTCGCGCCCCCGTTGCTAATAAAGCATCTCCTCACAAAAAACCTCAAAGGTCTTGTAGTATACGAAAAACTGTAAATTGATTAAAAAAAATAACCATCGGAAGTTTAAAAAAGCTAAGGTTGCTGCGTACCAGTACGTAATAATCTGACCTCCCGCTTCGTCCGTAACTGAAAGAATCCAGTCATTTCGCCCCTATTTACTTGCCTTCAGGCTTTCAGTAATGTTTCATATCGAGACAATGGCGGGGTCAAGTGGCACGCTGCGCCCCGTTCCTGAGATATACCCGTGTTCACACATACACACACAATAATTAAACTAGATCCAATATGGTTTGTTGTTTTTACTATAATTCACGTTATGAGAAAAAACTAAGTACACTACCATCTTTAGAGACAAAACTAACATCACCTGCAGATGGTGCACCCCGCTGTTTAGCGAATAGATCTTGATAATTATTCAAAATTCAACACACATCATCATCATTACAGTTAAAAGACGTCCATTGTTGAACAAACCCACATAGACTTCCACAATGATAGGTTTTGTGCCGTTTGCATCTATCGGCTCCCTAGACTCTATACGTTCTAGTGGACGGTCATCCTACGTTGCGTTTTAGGAGCCACGGTCGCCATTTTTCATTTGCACACTGCCATTTTAACCTGCTGACCTATAGAGCTACGTCGACAACTCTAGTTCCGCTACGGATATACTCATATGTGAGTTTATCATGTAAAGATACTACTAGCATGGCTTTCTTCATCTAACACACACATAGAAGCCGAATTGAGTCATTTAGGGCAAGCAAAAAAATTCAATGAAGGTCTAAAAGGAAATTATACGAATGGCTCTCGAATAATAAATATTATGCTGAAAGTCAATTTTAAAGGACAAGTTTATTGATGAGTAATTAAATATATAAATATATGTTAATATTATGTTAAGGTTTATATAATAACGTGTGTAATTATAATTAAAATAACTAAATAATAGAACTTACAATTAATATTATAAACATAAATCATATATACTATAAACATAAATAAACACAGAGAACTAAATACAAATTAAAATATTTTATATTAATTAATATATTAAGATTGAACCTGACGGCAGAAACATTTGCATGGCTCTACGAGGGTAAACTGAGCTGGACATCAAATTATGTTGTAACCTTATATTCGCAAATAAATTATCTTATCTTATTTTTATGTTATCCTCAAACTTTGGCAAAAACGCACTTTTCCTTATATGTTACGTAAAGGACACGATTCTCTCCCTTTTTACAAATAAACACAACAACAAAACAACGTAATGTGTAAATAAACATTGATTTTCAGTATTCAGACATTCAGCGATTTAAATATAAATCGCATTCACGCTTTTAAACCTCCCTCGTGTTCCGTATATACTAATTCGTTTCGACGACAATGCGACCAAGTACCAACTTAAGTTATAAATTGTTACAATCCAGAAATTATTCCTCCGTAATGCGAAACAGCAGCGGTATGGGGATTATGACAATTCATGCGATTGTACGAATGAACTAAGCGAGTGAGTATGAGTTTAACAGTCAAATGGTAGAGGTTTTTGTTGAATGTGGTGAATTTGTTGAAATAGGAAAGTTTGAAAGTAAATAGAACTGTGTTTATTGTGACTGATTAAACAATTTAAACTGAAATTCAAGTACACAAGTATTGTATACACGAGATATTTTTTTAGCAAATCAATTTATTAAGTTCTTAAATTCTATATTCATCGACCGACTTTCGATCGACACCTGTGGTGACCTGTACACAGGCATTTTTGAAACCTACCTCAGGCGCCTGCCTCTCACTTAAATTGGCTTAAACTTAAGTGGAGCTTATTATGTTTTAATTACGATAACTCTTTATTTTTATCACATATATTTTTAACGAGTAGGAGAACTTTGCGAATTCTTCTATACATCTTTAGTTTCAAGGAGATATTTTTCAATCGTGTGATCATTGTTGGTTATAGCTCTGTTGGATAAATTTATGATATCTATTAGTACGTTTTCTATCTGTAATTTCAGAATATGACAAACCGTACAACCTAAGCAGTATATTTCTCTCTTCGCAGTGACTCTGCCTTTCGAGAATAGTCTAATTAATTATATACTATACTGCATAACTAATAAATTGATGTTATGTACGTGTATGCAAAGGCGAGCTGGTCTCTCCAATCTTATTGGGTGTATATAAAACAATAAATATTATTTCATTTTATATTTCTAGATCGTAAATCTGGTTGTCAACATTTTATCTGTGTTCACTTTGGTGAATCAAAAGGACTTTTTGTTAATATACATTTCTATAAGGGATATTCACCTAAGTAATATCATCTGGTCGGAGCGACATAAAGCCTTTGTTACACGCACTATTGTTGCTCTTTGGTTTTGAGAGCAGTATTCACATTCTACACGCAAAATATTATTTAAAATTAAATGAATAATTTAAATGCCTAAGTAGAGAATTTAATTGTTGTTTTTTTATGCATTCTTCAGCAGAATTTTGTGTATGAATGAAATGTAGTTATTCTCGTTTACAATAATAAATTGTGTCAAATAATAGTTTGATTTTTATCGTGTTCCACTTTGTTAACAAAGTATTCGCTGCATGCGTTTTACAGGCAGCAGTGAAATATGCTTCATATTCCTGGACAGTTCAGAGTTTTACGACCGCTATGTATTTACGGCACCAATATGCAATAATGTGAAACCCGCAGCGACCGGCCGCGATACTCATTTTACGAAATACCCCCAAACGAAAAACTTTCAGGCCCGAAAACTTTGGGAGTTTAACTCGAGCGCCTGTAGATTTCGAACGCGTCGGATTATTCAATAAAACCTTTGTAAACATTATAAATTCGGGCAGAAACACGAGGGATGATCGAGTCGGAAACTTCGCGACACACTCCAACTTTGCCGCGAAACAACGGCCCATTTGCATTATCTTTTGAAACAACACGAATTTATTATAATTATTCTGAATCAATTTTGACAAGCGCTCACTAAATTCGATTTGGGAATATTTGAACACTGGCCCACCTGTGAAAATTTCTCTTGAGCGTCCAATATCTCGATGAAAAGGGACAGCTTGTGGTCCATGATAGGGAACCCATTGCGCGGCTGTTGCAGCAAGTGCCGCACAGCTTCGCGGACGGCCGCCGGCGTGCTCGGCGTGCACGGCGTGCCCGGGGCGGGCAGCGCGCCGGCCAACGCCGCCAGCCCGTGGAACGTCGCGGACGTCTTCGGGGGGTTTTGCACTCCACCAGGTAACGACAACCTCCTAGACGTCGACGGCGGCACTGCGCCGTAACCGTTCGTCATAATAGCAGGTCTTTGCAACTGGTAATCACTCCTCGAGGACGGTAAACTGTAGTTCGCGCGCGGCAGCGTGGACAGCGTATTGGGCACGGGTCGCGGGCGCCGCGGCACCGGCTGCAGCAGCGGCACCGGCGGCCAATCATCGTCGACGCTGCCGATGGAGTGCGGTCGCCGCGCGAGCTGGTTGAAGACCGGCCGTGGCGAGATGACGCTGTGCGGTCTTCGCGGCCGACGGAGCGTCTCGCAGTGGATCGGGTTGGGCGGCGTGTACACGCTGAACGTGTTGAAGTCGTCGGTGAGCGGCGACGGGCCGTCGGCGGCGGGCGGCGGGGCGGGCGCGGGGGGCGGCGGGTCGTCCCAGCGCGGCCAGGCCAGGCTCAGCGAGTCGGGCTTGCGGGGCGGCGCCGGCCGGGGCCGCGCGTCGCTCATGGTCGCGAGAGTCACATGGCGTGCGTGCGTCGCGCGCGGCCGCCGCCGGTCGACTGGCGTCGCGGCGCCTGCATCGCAGCCTCCCCTCTGCAGCGACGCAGCGCATGTTTTCATATTTCCCGACGCATTTTTCGTTTGTTTTGGATCGCGCGTCAACTTTGTTTGGCGGCGTTTCATTCAACTTTAATGTGGACGCTCGTTTAACTATGAATTCGATTTGTTTCCAGTGGATTGTCGGCTTTGAAGTGGTCGGAAAGTTGCACTAGTTTTTAGATAGTACACTTTATTGACGAAATAACAAAACTTTCGAAACATTACCTAACTTAACCAAACCTATATTTAAATAAATCTTCGCGTAATCTAGGTTTTTATAATTCATATTAAATATTATTTCTTAATTTATCTCGTTTGAACGAACAGGCTGTTGACTGTTCAGTCCTTATTAATGTCTAAATCGAAAAATAAAAGATGCACTATAAACATAACATTACTGAATCTATCAAACAATACATCGCGTAACTTATACACATTACAGTCGGTTGACTACAATGGTAGCACAATGACCATTACCGATATAAGTGTCAGCGTAGTGCTACGAATGTCCGCGTAGTGCAGATGGCATACGTAGCACTACGCGGAGCCATCTACGTCTTGTGACTACGCACAACTATATAATACACAGGCCTTATCCTATACAGTTATTGTTTTGGAAGAAGTAACTACTCACTAGAGCAAAATGTGATCATTCTTCAGTTGTAAGTAAAAAATAATAAAACTGGCATATCTTCTGTTTAAGGAAAATAGAAGGCGTTTTCAACAGTGGGATTTATTTTTTATCGTAGAAACACGAGAGTCGATCCATTCAATGCAGGTTTTATTCTGCTTCTAAATGTGATAAAAAGTAATTTACAATATTTAGTCTACTTACAACAAAGTTGTTTTCCTACATCGGTATGAAAAAAACGCGACGTTTGTTTGTTTGTAATATCTTTATTGTACACCAAACAATAGACAGACATTTTTTTTTTTTTTTTTTATTACTATTTATATACATTCTTAAAATTATCAATTTTAAGAATGTATAAAGATGTTTTTTCATCCAATGACAAAAGTTATTTAGTCACTTAACCGAAAGGACTGTAGAAAAAAAATACTGCTACTCTCATACGAAAGACATCTGCGGAAGCAATATTGTTTGCAGAATATATTATTATATAACTGACCTCCCTACCTATATCTTATGGTCCAAGTTTATGATATACACGTAGCAATATATAAAACACATCCACTATAAATATAAGGGTTCGATTGTGAAATATCGCGAGCGAGTTCCGCACTTTCGCGCGTTCCATCGAGTGCGCGTCGTAAATCAACACCCAACAGAGCTTGCCAACTTATATAAGGAAGAAGAGCGCTGACCACTCGGTAACTGTTGTACTATATTTTTTATAATATTAGTTGTAGATTGCAGCTACAATTTTATAAAATTTAAGCTCAAATTAATTATTTGCATAAAACAGATCAGAGTGGAAAAATACAGATGAAAATGAGCAAAAACACAAGAAACCTATTCTTGTATAGCCATGCAAGCATATATATATTTTTTTTTATACTACATCGAGTGGCAGACAAGCATACGGCCCGCCTGATGTGAAGCGGTTACAGTAGCTATATTAACGCGTGCAACATAAAATATTGCTCGCGCGCCGCAACCTTTCTTTCTCTCTTTCTGGTGACCTCACTCACTCGCAGGACCACAACAATCCTCAAGGGAATTGTTATTTGGCTGCGGTATTCTGTGAAGTTCCCCAGTCGGGTAGCTTACAATTACGCTCCCTACCTCTCTTTTCGCCAGAGCTTCGTTTGTCAGTCAGCAGGGTACACCACGTGCAGGTGAAGTTGGCTTTGGTTCAAAGATCTCGATGAACCACTTACACCCCAATTATCTATACGTGAAGCAAAAACTTTGTACCCCCTTTTACGAAAATTCCGCGGACAGAGGAGTATGAAATATTGCACATTTAGTTTATATATAAGGAGTGCAGAATATTAATGTTTTTAAAATTATGCATAAAAAAATATGTTACACACATTACCATGTATTTGACAAATACACGCATTTATACTCTTTTGTCTATTGTTAAAGTCATATTTTATATTAATTATGGTCGAATTTCGGCCATTGGTAACTATGTTAAGGATTAGGACTTAAAATAAAACAAACGTTCCTGGCCGAGTCTCGCCATGGTACATCCCACCTGTCCCTGTGAGAATTTTGCACACTTATAACATACACACAACTTTAGTCCCCAATCGTAAGGGTGATAATGGGTCTTTCGATTGGGTGAAACTTAAATTATTGTAAACTTTACACATTACAATTTTATAAAATACGCTATCTCGCTTTGTGGTAAAAGCGAGATAGACGTATTTATTTTTAAAATCTTTTAAAAGGTATTTTTATTAAAGAGGTGTAAATGGATCATCTATTGCGCCAAAGTTGACCCCATCTGTACGTGGCTGTGCTGCTGCTGATTAACTATCAGGGCTTTGGCTAAGAATAGGTAAGGCAGAGCGTAATTTTAAGCTCTAGCAAGGCCACGAAGAAAACTGGAACCTTCACCTCACGGAAGACCACAGCCAAGGAAAGAGTTAATGCGTTGGCAGCGGGAGTGGCAGCGCGGGATCAATACTTTATACTGCAATCTTTTACAGACTACAGTAAGTGATTTATATGTAGATATCTAGCGGGTTGTATGCGTGTTTACCGGGGGCAGACGTAGTATACAAAAAAAAAAACATTCTGAGCGGGTGCATATAGTATCAACTCTGTCTTATCATTATTGAGATATTGTAATTAATCACACCGCTTTATATTAGGCGGGCCGTTAGATATATTTGATACCTAGCATAAATGAGTAGATACCTAGCACGCTCTACGTGCAAACAGATGTTGAACTTTACCATAAACTCTTTCACTTTGAGACGTTAGCTTCCATGGATTCACCGTGCGGGTGCCGGGTCCATCGTGTGGCTGAGAGAGAAACCCCAAGTAGATCCCGAGACTTGTGACACGGGTGTAGGTTTAAGGGGCCCCTTTCCGACGTACATCAACACTCACCTTCACTACTTGTGTTTCTCTCCCTGCCCTGCCAAATCTGGTATGAACCTGCTAATGCAGCTTTAGATACTCGTTCTAGTATAGAACTTACTGCACTTCTGGACAAGCCAAGGTCTTTCAGCAGGTTATAGAGAGATTTTGCTGGTATACCTCTCGCTCCTACTTCTACAGCGTATAGATTAACTACATAGCCGCTTTTTGTTAATTCGTTTAGGAGGTCATAATAATTGTTTTGTTTTATCGCGTGGTCTTTGGGTATGTTAGTTTCCCACGGTACGGTAAGCTCTACAAGTACTATGCGTTTTGTAGCTCTGGAAAAAAGGAAAATGTTCGGTCTTGATGTCGAAACACCCACATATATTTAAGTAAAATTTATGAAAAGATTTACTTCGAAGGAGTTATTTCAAAGTGAAATGTACTGAAAATTACCTAAACAAATATACTCGAGTTAAAACTACATATAATATGAATGTGCTACGATTCGATACGAACTCATGCAAAGATGGGCGTAAATTGCACTGACTGTACCGCGGGTACGGTGCGCAAAACAAATTGTAATATTTTATTAAACTGCTATTTAGGATTCCGTGGACGAATACTACCAAATGTTGCCTTAGTGTTATGTAAGCATCTCTATATCATTTACACACAATATAAAAAAGAAGTTGCGTATGTACTACTATTTATGAATGTAATTGTAATAAATTTTGTTAGATAACATAACAAAATTTAAAGGTAACAAAATCTAAGGTATGCCTGCGAATGGTTTCAACAAAGGAAATTTGAAAGTTCATTAACACCGCTTTTAAAGTCTCGTAGAAAGAAAAGTTCCGATTTACTGACTCGTAAAATCCAAAACATGATGATTACGAAAATGCCCATAAGATACTAGAACGCACGAAGTCGTGGACAAAATCAGAGATAGTCTAATTGTAGCCGAAGTCGTGGACTTCATGCGTAAACACACTGTATAAACACCGCGTCAGATAAAAAGAAACGTTCTGATTTACTGACTCGTCAAAATCCAAAACAGGATGATTACGATTACAGGATGATTAAATTCCCACGAGATACTAGAACGCACGAAGTTTTGGACAAAAGCACATGTAGTCTACGATAATTTGTAGCCATTGAAAATCCTATGCGTAGACTTTCGTAACATGTCTACGATTCATACTTGTAGCTACATGTGCTACGTCAAAATGAGGTTTATCCTCTACGCTGGCGTAGGTGCTCTACAAAAAAACAGTATTATGTATGGCTTTTTTCTACAATATTATATGGATTTACATGCTGTCGGTACTCAAAGTGCATACAACTTGGATCGAGTAATGCTTTTCAAGTGGTCTAATTTAAGTTCCCGGCCGGCGCGCGTTCGGCTATTTACATTTTGACAAGTGCTTTGAATTTTTTTTAAGAGGGATGAGAGTCAGCGATTGAACAATTATTTACATTTTAATTTTTGTACGCTGCGAGACAAAAATACTAAAACGGTAACCACTTCACATCAGGCGGGCCACCCAACGTAGTATAAAAAAAAACTAATTTATTACCGTTATGTATGCTCGGAACTCATTAATTCATTTTTGTTCGAATTAATAATTGTCTGGTGAACTAGAGCTTCGTAAATCAACAGGATGTAAATGTAGAGGTGAGGTTCTTTTTTTTATACAACGTCGGATGGAAACAAGCACACGGCCCGCCTGGTGTGAAGCAGTTTCCGTAGGCATATAAACGTTCGGAATAAGAAATATCGCTTGATCACCGCCACCCAAGTTGCCAACGGAGTAACTTCATCCTTCCTGGTGACCTCACTCACTCGCAGGAACACAACAACCCTAAAGGGAATTATTATTTGGCTTCGGTATTCTGTGAGTATAAATACACTGCCCGATCTCTCTTTTGCCAGAGCCTATTTCGCTATTGGGCAGGGCGCACCACGTGCAAGTGTGGTTGGCTTTATCTCTGAATATCATAGAGAGCCACTTATACCCCGAGATGACTTTGACTTAAAGATGATAATGAGCCACATGAAAAAAATGTATGACTTGAGAAATAATGGTAACTTCGTACTATGAGCTTTAATAGAGCTTTTCGTACTTTACGCAACTTGCAGAACTCGGAACTACGTCAGATGACATGCAAAGTTTCGAGAACTAATGAACTACGTGGAGGTGGGAGTGGGGGATGGGGATGGAGAGGCTATTAATCACAATTGACATATCGCGGATGGTGCAATCTGATCAAAGCCAAGGACGAAGGCTTTGGAGATGTTGGATTTAAGTATCATTCAATGTTCTTATAATGATTATGTGTAGTTTCACAAAAAAAATATATATATCTATTGGCATGTAAGTGACTCACAATTGTCTTTGAGTCAATTGAGTGTACATGGTACACCCTGCTGGTGAACTAACGTGGGTTTGGTGAAAGAGAGGTAATGTTGAACTACCCGATTGGGAACGTACCTCCAGCTTACAGAATACTACTGTCAAATAGTAATTGGCTTTTAACCTAGAAGGTAAACACATACATATAATACATATTTTTTTTTTATACTACGTCGGGTGGCAGACAAGCATACGGCCCGCCTGATGTGAAGCGGTTACCGTAGCCATATTAACGCTCGCAACATAAAATATCGCTCGCGCGCCGCCACCCCCGCTACCACCGCAGCATCTCCTTCCTTTCTGGTGACCTCACTCACTCGCAGGAACACAACAACCCTCAAGGGAACCGTTATTTGGCTGCGGTATTCTGTGAGGTGGAGGTACATTCCCCAGTCGGGTAGCTTACAATTACGCTCCCTACCTCTCTTAAAACATACATAGAAAATACTCAGACCAAGACAAATAGACATGTTCATGCACACAAATATTTGTCTTCAATTCACAGGGATCGAACCCGCGACCTCGGAGTCAAAGTGGCCATTGCTAACCATTTGACCACCGAGCTCTCCAAATTTCAGATAATAAGTAAAATCACCAGATGTAAGAAAGAGCTGCGTGTGCAGCGTAAGTACTCTTTATACTGCCAGTGTCCATGTACTACGGTAATTGCTTTACTATGACTATATTACGAGCTATATACTAGACGAGCTCGGTGGTCGAATGGTTAGCAATGGCCACTTTGACTCCGAGGTCGCGGGTTCGATTCCCGCACAAGACAAAAATTTGTGTGCATGAACATGTTTGCTTGTCTTGGTCAGGGTGTTTTCTATGTATTATAAGTATGTATTTACAAAAAAAAAAGTATTTAAGTACATTTATACCCATAACACAAGCTTTGCGCTTAATTTGGGACTAGATGGCGCTGTGTAAATTGTCCAGAAATATTTATTTATATTATGAGGACTGCATACTTCTTTTTTAAACGTCGGGTGACAAACAAACACACGGCCCCCCGCCATTTGAAGCGGTTACCGTAGCCATATAAACACTCACAACATGAGATATACGTCGCCAAGCACATCGTCGAGTCTACTATTGAGAGATGTTATAGCTGTATGAATATACGAAAATTGTGTTCATAAAAAATTTATGCTTTCCTTAAATGTAAGAAAACTGCCAAAAACAAATCGTGTGTGGGCCAAAACTTCCCGAGGGCAAGAGAACGGAGTCTCAATCGAATTACATACCTTTGAATTGATAAAAATTTCTTTGTGTATTCAAACAATTGAGGAGAAATGGCAAACAACTCTGATCAATCACATTATCGGAGGCCGGCGAGGGTTAAGTTCAGGGTATTTGTGAACTAGCGTGAGTAACATCCGTATTGATAATTTCAAAAGTACTTTTCATGAACAAGAAATTGTGAATAATAGAATATATGAATAGGAATGGACCTTCACCATTTCGTTAAAGCGATGAAATGTATTTAATATCAAATGTAATATATGGTTAAATGTAGGTAATACGTGTGAATACTAACTTTAGTTTACTATCATTTCTTTTGTATTTTCGAAAAATAATAGAAAAAAACCAAACATACATAAATCTTGAAGCAAGTATTTGTGTCAATTTTAAACGCTGGACTTATACGGCGTTAGAAATAGCCAGCCGCCTGACCGCCGGGCCCGTCAACAGTGATAGCACTGTTATGACCAAGAATAAACCAAAAGTTTTGTTTTTGTTGCTTTTATCAGTTATTAATAAAAACGAATTACTATTCGTTTTTATTAATAACTGATACTTCTATCGTTCTTCACGCCAATGCATTTGATACCCGTATCTTATGGGTTAATGTAGAAATTAAAAAACTGACGGCATTTGGGTAATTATGCACTGTCACGAGAACCAAACGAGTATACCAACCATCTCAATCATATACTGAGAACCAAGTAAATTTTTATTAGACACCGCAGTTAAACTAAATAAAAGCTTATAAAAAAGCTACGAGGTCTAGAAGATATTATAAATTAATGTGAGCTTATTTACTACTTATATTACAAAAGTTTGGTGTTTGCCCGAACCTTTTCAAACCTGGGCTTCACAACTTTCATTTTATAGCAAGAGAGCCTCATTAAAATACGCTAAGTGAATCTCAAGTACGCCTTACCTTTATTATTATTTTCAACAAAAAACTGGGATACAAACTTAGGGCGTCCATTCACGAGACGGCTGTCCGATCCGGCAGCTCCTCGCAATATAAGTAGAAATATGATCTCTGGTGCAGACTGGCTCGTCGTAAAACCTAAGCGATATTGAATGAGGTAGTGCACTGCACTTTGCACGAAGTTGTCGGCATGTAACTGGGAACATTAATTTTGAAATAATGATTACATTTTGGGATGCAAGTGGCTCCCTACCATCTTGTGCCAAAGTTAACCTGACCTACACGTGGTGCACTCTCCTGATAGACCAACGAGGCTCTGGCGAAAGAGAGGCGTACGTAGTTCCTCGACTGAAGAAGTACCTCGACCTTACAAAATACCGTAGCCAAATAACAATTCCCTAGAGGGATTGTATTCCTGCGAGTGATTGAGGTCACCTGGAAAGGAGTTGCTGCGTTGGCAGAGGATGTCGCGGTGTGTGAGCGATATTTCATGTGGCAAACGTTTCTATGGCTAAAGTAGTCGTTCGTATCGTATGCTTTAATTAAATTACGAATTTTAAGCCGCTTTTTTAGGGTTCCGTACCCAAAGGGTGCAAAGGAACCCTATTACTAAGGCTCCGCTGTCCGTCCGTCCGTCCGTCCGTCTGTAACCAGGCTGTATCTCATGAACCGTCGATAGTTAGACAGTTTAAATTTTCACAGATGATGTATTTCTGTTGCCGCTATAACAACAAATACTAAAACACAGAATAAAATAAATATTTAAGGGGCTCCCATACAACAAACGTGATTTTTGCTCGTTTTTGCTTGCAATTGATAACGGCAATAGGTAGACGCTTGAAATACTCACATAATATTTAGTTATATATTCACTTTAAAAACAAATAGTTAAACAAAAATAAAACAAATATTTAAAGGGGGCTACCATACAACAAACGTGTTTTTTTTCCGTTTTTGTAGATAATGGTACGGAACCCTTCGTGCGCGAGTCCGACTCGCACTTGGCCGGTTTTGATAAGTAAGATGAGTGCATCAAAAAAATCTTAATCGCGTAACACGCGACTGGCTCGCTAACTTGATCGTAAACATTTTATATATTGCAATTTTGTTCTTTTTTTTTAAATGAGGGGGAAAAAATGCTCGCATTCTTGATTACCACGAATATGCTGTATGTGAGTCTAAATTGGAGTAGAGTGGAGATACGGCGAAAACCCTAACGTATGCAGGCGCTCTTAGAAAACGAACCTACGCAGAGCGTCGAAAAATATGCTAATACAACATATCGGCTTCGCATCTCCAAAGAAGAAAATTCAAAAGAAATCTCCCTTTTAATCTGGCCGTAAACAAAACCTTTAAGGGCCAACAGTTTCGGAGATCAAAGGGCGTGAAGGAGAACGGGCGGTTCCGTATTTGTAATTCCTTAATACGATATTAGGAATGCGTGAGACGCAATTTTCATATGGAACTATAAATCAATTTGGCGTGGCTCGGGTAAGGGACGCCCAGTGGGCACATTCGTAGTGATGGACGTCGCGGGATTTACGTATTGGTTTCAAAAAACAAATCATTGTTCGACTTGATTTATGGAACGAGTTGGACGTGACACTATATCACAATTTGAATGTCTTGAATGTTTAGTCTGAATTTTTATTATAATTCTTTAAACAAGATAGGCAACGCGTGACTGATGCCTCTATTGTGGCAGGTGTTCATAGGAGACGATGACTAGTTATCATCAATATGCTTATTTTACACCGTAGTGGTATAAAAAAATCGGTTGTCTGTAAAGTCGGTTTACTGACGATAGTTGAACATGACAACGTCATAAGAAAATACTGATGGAATGTTTGCATTTTTCAAAAGAAAATTTTAATGGAACGCCTCAGAGCGAGGTAACGCAGCATACGTCATGTTTTTTCGTGCGTGCAGCCGGCTCCATCGAATTATAAGACCTTGTCACGTCAAAAATGTAGCAACCTAACGCTTTGATATCAGTAATTAACTCAACACAATCTTCTATAATACATACTAACCTAATTATATTTTTAGGAATATCTGATACGGCGTATATTTCGCATTGATTAAAAAAAAAGTTTTAATACGTTTATATGAATTATAGGAATAAGAATAACTTATTTGTTAAACATAGGTATTTTATGTTCACAATGGTGTTGATTTATGTTATTGAGAGATTTCTATGTTTTGCCCTCAAGCATCCAAATGTTCATACATATGCTTTACAAAAGTCAGGCTTAGTGGATACAATATGATCATTGATAATTAAGTCTTCATGCAAATTAATATATACATAGAAATGTCACAAAATTCCATGCACAATATTTTTTGTAACAAATAATTATAATAATGTACGTCACAATATATTAAAATGTTTATTTGTGATACTATTTACAGTAGTTGAGAGGAGCCATGGCAAGTAACTAGTAGGTTACTAGTACGGCTTTTCATACATTTACCTCAGCCTCAGCACCAGACCAGTACTGTCTTGTCTCACAGACAAATTACCGAACAACGAACTTTAAGCTGTGTGGCACATTCTATAAATCGTTGTTTATAGAATGTGCCAATAAATTTTATTGTTTAGTTAATTGGTGTTTTAATTGAATATAGTGCACAATACAGGTCAGTGTGTCATCTTCTCGATGTAATATATCGATTTTACTAATTACTAGATAAATCCTTCCTTCCCCCACTACCCTTCCGTAGTTCCCAACCCAGTAACAACTCGGAACTGAGCTCTCGAAGTTGTTAGAAGAAGAATAATAAAGAATAAAGAAATTGTTGAAGAATATGTCTATCTGAGACAAACAGTCCAGTTAGGTAGCACCAACTTAGACAATCTCTAGATGGACCGACGATCTCAAAAAAAGTGGCTGGTAGCGGTCGCATATGGTGGAAAGCATTGGAAAGGCCCATATCCAACAGTGGATAGATACAGGCTGATGATGATGATGATGAACTTAGACAAAGTGGTATCCCGCCGACATCATATATCCGTGGCTGAACTAGAGTTCTCGACATGGATCAAGACCAAGGATCAGCAGACTGTAGCTGTAGATGCAGTGGGCAGGACTACACTTAGCACGCATAACTAACGACCGATGGGGCAGAAAGGTTTTGAAATGGCGGCTCTAGAATGGAAAAGGCAGCGTAGGATGGCTCCCTGCTACATGGACCGGCAAAAATAATCGCAAGAAGCTCATTGATGCAAACGGCACAAAATCGATAACTGTGGAAGTTAAAGGGGCAGACTATGTTAAGTAGTGGACGCCCTTTGGCTGAAATAATGATGATGACTATGTCACAAGCGTATTACGGCATAAGAACGGCTCTTGGACGGCACATGAATTACTCTGAATGTAAGGTACCGGACGCCGCCGCCGACAAGAACGCGGTAGCCTCTAAGTGAGAGGTGCGTAGAAACGACCGTAAGATCATGAAAGTATCATAGCTTTTGCAGTTTATAAATAGGTTGTATATATTAAATGTTGTTATATATTTGAGATGTAACTGGCTCACTACTATTTTTGCCAAAGCCAAAGCCAACCTCACCTGCTCGTGATGGAGCCTTTTGATTTACTAACGAGGCTCTGGCGTAAAAGAGGATGTAACGTAATTTTAAGCGGGCAGCTATCTGAGGAAGTACCTCCACCTTACAGAAAACGTCTGCCAAATAACAATACCTTTGATAGTTGTTGTGTTCCTGAGAGTGAGTTAGGTTACCAGGATGGAAGCGGTTGCTGCGTTGGCTCCGGGAGTGGGAGCGATATTTCATGTTGTGAACGTTCACATCAGGCGGACCGTATGCTCGTCTGACACCCGACGTATAGTTAGACGTTAGTATAAAAATAGTATCGACATCGGTACATCACTACGGTTCCATGTGACCGAGCACTGTGGCAACATCGTCTGAAATACAAACGCTATAACGGATCGCGCCCGCTGCTGCCGCCTCCGGTTCGCGCCCGTCCCGTGCCTGTCCCGGACAGAAGCTTCACCGCATTAGTTAATAGTTTTATATTTACAATATTATAATAGTTTTAGTTTTATAGTTATGCATACTTGTTACTATAACGTGTCTTTTTGTGTTTATGAAAACAATGTCTCTTTTCATGAAAACAAGAACAAACAAAAAAAAAAAACTTTGAATCGAGCGAGAGAATTTTGTTCATCAAGCTATTTGATATCCATATCATTAGGGTTAAAGTAAATTGCAAATTGGCACAAAGTGGCGATTTGTAATTTACACCACATTCGATTAAAAATGGTGGCACTAGACGATTGTGCATTGTAACGAGAAACAAACGAGTGTTAGACAAAAAAAAATCAGCTCAAACGAACACTGAGAAGTGAGTCAAATTTAATTTGCAAAATTTGATAAAAGTATAATGAGAACTAAATAATAGCTTGTAAAAAGACATATACATATCTATATACTATAAATGTATTACTTTCAAATACACCACATTCGTATCATGCTTACTAGATTTAAAGATTAAACTGTCGTTAAACTAAAACACAGTTACTTTCTGACACTATACTATATATATACTATTCTACGCCGCTGTTGCGTTCAGGACTCCTTCCCGTCCCGTTCTCACCTCCATATCGTCTCGTCCTCACCTCCATCCAGTCCCGGCCTCGCCGCCTCCCGCACTTTAAATACAATATCGGCAGCTATTCACGGAATGTGTATATGTTTCACTTGCTCGATTGATTGCGTGATCGATTGCCGGTCTCACAGAGAGATTCTTTGTTTTGATTAGAAATTTCGATGAAATCTAAAACTGCTCTATTCTGAAATTTCTTAGGCTTCTGATTGTATTTCACGTTCAAATCGAAAATCATGATTTATGTTTCAGATAATACAACTAAATATTTACAGAAATTGAATCAATAAAATTAATTCGCACTATACCGTGCTATGGCGCCTATAATTCATTGATGTTAAATTCATTTTGTATACAAATTGTAATTACAAACCAAGCTGAAAAATATTTTCTAAATAGTAAAGGGCTCACTGCTCCATAAGTATCTACTAGCGAAGAGCCCAAACTTGCTAGGACAATTTAAGCAATCTTACATATTAAAATATATGGTGATCTCAAAAACAGAGACATTAGGTGGAAATAGAGATGGGCAAAATGCCGGGCATTTACGATAAATGTCCAAAAAGTACTTACAAATCTCTTCTTCCCTATTTATGCCCAAAACTAGGCATTTATTGGGCATTTACAGGTACTTCCTGGGCAATTATTGTTAATGCTTGACATTTTGCCCATCTCTTGGTGAAAAGCATTGGGAAGAGTATATCCAGCGGTAGGACATTAAAAATAAACTCTATACAGGTTATCAACTTTCTATGTTAAACGACAAGAGAGAAGAAGGATTTTACGATACATAAACTAAATCCTTTTATGGTTATTTTGACTTAGCCAGTTGAATTCTAGATTCCCTTCGATTCATTTAAATCTGAACTTAAATTTCTTTCAATGGTCTTTTCAGTAGCAAAACCATCTGTCATTTAAACTATACAGTTGTAAAATCTCAAATCGATTCGAAACTCAGTTCCTGAAATGAACTTTGTCATTTTCAAAAGAATAACAGTTGGAAGGAAAATAAAACCTTGTAAAAAATAAATATGTAGCAAAAACAAACAGAACGCAACGACAATGAAACAAATTGAAACAATTTCGAATAAAACACACAGTTAATTAATTAATAACCCTACTATTCTGGGCGACATAACAATCTTGAGAGAGCGGAACGCAAGGAACTTGCACTAATAGGGTTGACCAATACTATCTTCTTTAATTGAAATTAACAATTAAAAAAAATCACTTGAATTAGTACAGACATCAGACATAAGTTACATGATATTTAGAAATTTTATATTAGAAACAGGAGTGTAATTTTCTATAGATCATTAACATGCAGAGATCAGAGAATACATAAACAAGACTGGCAGATTTTTGGCATCTCTGAATGTTGTTTGTAATTATGTGGGAACGAATAGATCTCATGGTATATAATTAAACACGAATTATAATGTATATAATTCGTTGTGTAAATATTACTCCAATCCTGCACTACATATTAATGCAAATTTAGGCCGTGTGGAATATTTCATTTACCGAACATAAAAAAGAAACCCTTGAATTATTACAAAAAAAATAAATACTAAAATTTAGTAATATGCACAGTATACACACTTTAAATTTTATAGTACTACAGCTTAGAGCCGAAGAGGTTTAAAAGAAAAAGTTTGCGCTAACTATTTAATCCAAAAGTAATAGAGATTTTATAAAGAAGATTAATAAATACAAATAAACTAGCGGCCCGGTACGTGCTTCGCTACTTATAAAGTGAAAAAAAAAAAAAAAAATTGGAACCTCAAATTCATATAATCAAACAAAAAAATATTTTATTAATTGCTAGCTATTTTAAAACTTAATCCAAAACATTTGGATAAACAATATTTTTTGTTTTTCCATTTGATCATGAATAAACAAACGGCTGGGGGGTTACGGACTCTGGAACAGGCAACATAAAGTCGAAGTACGTCGAAAATGAAGTGACCGCATGAATGACATAACAACATGCTTGTACTGCCAACACTGAAAAAAGTTTCAATTTGACAGCATAATCCCCATCTGAAAAAAGTTTCAATTTGACAGCAAAATCCCCATTAACAAAATGATCCGCCATTTATAGAATTCATTTGTTACAAAAAATGTGATAAAAGAAGAACCGCTCTACCGATTTTGTGCAAACTTCACATAAACCATCTACTAAATAGTCCGAACAAAGCCTAAACATTTGGTTTCGATAGGTGAGCCCGTTCTTGAGTTATAAAATTACAACGAAAAGTGGCATTGATTTATATATATATAGATAAATAAATATTGTCAGACAAATTACACAGCGCCATCTAGCCCCAAAGTAAGCGAAGCTTGTGTTATGGGTACTAGACAACTGATAAACATGCGTAAATACATTTTTTTTTTGTGAATACATACTTATGATACATATAAAACACCCAGAAACACCCAGACTAGGACAAACAGACATGTTCATTCACACAAATGTTTGTCCTATGTGGGAATCGAACCCACGAGCGTTGGTGTCGAAGCCGCGTCATTGACCGCTGCGCCACCGAGCTCGTCAAAATAAAGAAGATTGCCTTTGTACGTATATTATGCTTTGTAAATATTTTGAAAGTATATTCAAGTTTTTTTTAAAATCTATTTCAATGAAATTGACGCCAGAAATTATGAAAGCAGAAAGCGGCATTAACATCAATAAAGTCGTATAAGTCCCCTTTTTTATGCTCCAGATATATTGCCAATCATTTCCAAAGTAGATTTCATGTGAGACGTCTTAAAAGATTTAAGTAGACACTTTAGAAAAAAATATATACTTACGATTTGTAAAGAAATATTAATTTATTTTATAACTCATACATGAGAGATTTCAGATATTTCTAAAAACTGACAACCCTAGCCGTCGATCCGCCCCGCGACCTCTCTTTTGTTGAATGAAATCCTAATTACATGTCGATCGACTTAGATTGATTATAGGAGTACCGCTTTCAATCGGGTCAATAGGATAAGGGTTTCGATACACGATACGAAGTTATTGCGTCATTAAAGAAAAATAAGTACTCCTTATTAATTTTGTAAATGCAAGACTGTTTTTTTTTTAAAGTGAAAATATGTTTAGCGGCGTTAACATTTTTTACCCATCCCAAAAAGTGCTCAACTTTTTGGTAAAAAATGTTAAACGTGGCCTGATCGAAAATTCGTAAGGCGGAGGGAGAGTACACCGCCTCTCTTTCTACCGCGATTGCCATGATTTTTTGCATAAATCAATTAGAAGCCCAAATTACTAAATAATATATAAACATTTTTTTCGGAATAAAAACCCATTTTATTTACAATTTTTTATTTAGTTTCATCGTGTCTGTAATCAAGTAAAATTTGATCGTTCTGTTATTAATAAAGCACTTGTTATATAATATAAATAACGCCAACAATCAACAGGATAAATAATATAAAACATGATGAACTTCCCAGTGTTCGATAGAGCTGAAAGGCACACTTGTTGGATGTGTGTGACAATGCATGTTTACCTAAATCCTGCCATTTTTAATCCAATATGGTGGTCGCCTCACAATAATGGTAGTAGATAAAAATAATGACAAAAAATAATATTAATAATGTATTAATATTATGAATATTAAAAATGTATAAGACGTGTCTAAGTACCCCAGAATAAATAAAATCATTTCAATAGCTATTCATAATTGTCACTTTAACCCTTATGATAGGGGTAACAAATGAAAAGACTTGATGAGCGGAACGCAGTAAATAAACTTTCCCATTTATAATAGTACTAGCTGTTACCCGCGGCTTCGCCCGCGTGGTCCAGGGAAGCCTGCTGCCATTGATTTGTGTATATTTTTCTTTTGTTGTATTTTTTTTACTTTGTGGGATAAAAAGTAGTACCAGTATGTACAAATTTTAATGATGATTGGCTGCATAGTTAAGGCATGAAGAAATAACAAACAAACGAATTTACTTTAACACTTATAATATTTGTATGGATGGAACGCCCACACTCAAGAGAAAATAATTGTTCACCACATAAATGTTTGCCCTCTTTATTTTTCCTTCGAATAAAATATTTTTCCTGGATAAAAAGTGACCTATGTCACTCTCCAGACCGGAAACTATCCCCTGTTAAAACATCACATCAGTACTTACGTTCCTTTCGACGTGATAGAAGGACAAATGATTACAAAGTTTATTTTTTCCCATGGGATTAAATTGTTTTTTCGGGATAAAAAGTAGCTTATGTCACTCTCTAGATTACCCTATTAAAAATTCATGTCTGTACTTAGGTTTCTTTTGACGTGAAAAAAGGACAAATGAACTTTATTTTTTAATAACGTACGTTTACGGTATGGAGAGTGGCATAGGCTACTTTTTATCCAGGAAAAACATCTTATTTCTACGGGTAAATACATACTTTGTAATCATTTGCCCTTCTTTTAAGTCGAAAGGAACCTAAGTACCGACATGATTTTTTTTAACGGGATAGTTACGTAGTAGAGTACGGACATGACTTTTTAAAATGGGGATAGTTTACTGTTTGGAAAGTGACATAGCCGCTGATATGCCCGTGTCGACCTACGGTCGACAGTGACGTCACGACCTTGAAATGCTTGAAATGCCCGTGTCGACCTACGGTTGACATTTGCAGTTTGGCGTTCAGTTTTGGGACAGTTGAACAATACTCATCTGTCATACATTCAGACCCATTTGTTTATGTTTTTTTTCGTTTCTCCGCCATATTTGCTATCGGATTAAAGCCAAAGAATCATAAACTCAATGGAAAAAAAAACCGGACAAGTGCGAGTCGGACTCGCCCACCGAGGGTTCCGTACGTAGTATCAATATTAAATTTGATATTTTTCATTATAAATAAGAAATAATGCGTCGAAAAAAATAAATAAAATATATTTTGCAATGTGTACATCAATCCCTTTCATATGACACCCCACTTGAACTAGAAGTTTCAATTTGAAATTTCGACACCCTATAAAAAATATAGACCCCCTATTTTTTAAGATCTATTTACAAATGTATAGTTTTGAGATTTATTCCTGTACTTGTAGTCTATAACGATGTTACTTGCCAAATTTCATAGTTCTAGGTCGACGGGAAGTACCCTATAGGTTTTGATTCCCTTGAGAATGTCGAAATATGCGTTTTTTGCTGAATAAACGGCCGTAACTTTTTTTTACGTAAACTTAGCAGTTTGATTATTTTACTACTTCATGGGACCGTAGACCTGAGTATACAGTTCAAATTTCAGCTTGATACCTCCACGCATTCTTGATGTAGAAATTCTTGACAGACAGACAGACAGACAGACAGACAGACAGACAGACAGACAGACAGACAGACAGACAGACAGACGGACAACAAAGTGATCTTATAAGGGTTCCGTTTTTCCTTTTGAGGTACGGAACCCTAAAAAATAAAAAAGGGGTTTAAGTGACTCGCATTAACGGCGCCAGATGTTCGGGCCGGTGTCAAGTGCTATAAAAACTTATTTTGTTTAGGTAAGTGTAGGTTTTTGTTTATTAACATCGGGTTTTATCTCCCTAGCGTATTTTTAGTAGTTCCCCTTAGTTCATAAGGTATTTTTTTGAATACAAGTAGGGCTATGAAACACCACTTGAGAATGTTTAGACCATCGTAATTCTACACTATAGTCGAGTGTTGAACAACAAAAGACGGCATTGTATAGTGCTGTTCTTAGTAAACGTAAAAAACACCACTTGTAGGCACTCAATAACAAAGTTGCGTCTCAATGACCGTTTTTATGGGGCCCCGACCACCCGCGGCGCCGGGCAGGTAGGAACAAAAAACAAATGGGCATCGTTCCGCCGCGTTTTTGCGCGGGGGGGGGGGGGGGGGGGGCGCGGGGGGCTCACTTGGGGGGGCATAAGAACGGATAGGCTACCTTTTATCCCGCAAAAACATCTTAATCCCATGGGAAAAAATAAACTTTGTAATCTATCATTCTATCATGTCGAAAGGAACGTAAGTACCGACATGATTTTTTTAACAGGGGATAGTTGACAGACAACAAAAGAAAAATAGGTACAAAGTTTAATGATGATCGGCTACATAGAGCGTTAAGAAACAAACGAATTTACTTACTTTAACACTTACAGTATTAGTATGGATCAAGACAAAAAAAAATGTTCACCACGTAGATTGCCCTCTGCGAGGATCGAATTATTTTTTCCGTGAGAATAAAATGTTTTTTCCTGGATATAAAAGTAGCCTATGTTACTATCCAGACCGGAAACTATCCCCTGTTAAAAAAATCATGTCGGTACTTACGTTCCTTTCGACATGATAGAATGCCAAATGATTACAAAGTTTATTTTTTCCCATGGGATTAAGATGTTTTTGCGGGATAAAAGGTAGCCTATGTCATTTTCCAAACAGTAAACTATCCCCATTTTAAAAAGTCATGCCCGTACTCTACTACGTAACTATCCCTTTAAAAAAAATCATGTCTGTACTTAGGTTCCTTTCGACTTAAAAGAAGGGCAAATGATTACAAAGTATGTATTTTCCCGTAGAAATAAGATGTTTTTCCTGGATAAAAAGTAGCCAATGCCACTCTCCATACCGTAAACGTACGTTATTAAAAAATGAAGTTCATTTGTCCTTCTTTCACGTCAAAAGAAACCTAAGTACAGACATGAATTTTAAATAGGGTAATCTAGGGAGTGACATAAGCTACTTTTTATCCCGGAAAAACAATTTAATCCCATGGGAAAAAATTAACTTTGCAATCATTTGTCCTTCTATCACGTCGAAAGGAACGTAAGTACTGACGTGATGTTTTAACAGGGGATAGTTTCCGGTCTGGAGAGTGACATAGGTTACTTTTTATCCAGGAAAAATATTTTATTCGAAGGAAAAATATAGAGGGCAAACATTTATGTGGTTAACAATTATTTTCTCTTGAGTGTGGGCGTTCCATCCATACAAATATTATAAGTGTTAAAGTAAATTCGTTTGTTTGTTATTTCTTCATGCCTTAACTATGCAGCCAATCATCATTAAAATTTGTACATACTGGTACTACTTTTTATCCCACGAAGTAAAAAAAAAATACAACAAAAGAAAAATATACACAAATCAATGGCAGCAGGCTTCCCTGGACCACGCGGGCGAAGCCGCGGGTAACAGCTAGTTTTAAATATAAAATTAATCTATACTATCTAATTCTATACTAATATTATAAAGCTGAAGAGTGTGTTTGGTTGAACGCGCTCATCTCAGGAACTACTCTTGAAAAAATATTTTAGTGTTAGATACTTAGCCTATATTTCAAGGAAGGCTATAGGCTATATAACATCACGCTACGACCAATAGGAGCGGAGCACCGGTGAAAAATAGGAAAAAAATATTCCTTTTGAGGGCTTATATCGCGTGCGCTGCGTAAACGGTTGAAGTTACACATAAATCATGTATGACGGAATTGTTCCTCTTTAAAAGTTCTAAAAAAAAGTCCGCGACAGTATATGTCTATCTTTTAAGATTGACACACTATAACGTTTTTTCATGGTAATCAATAGGAGAAAGTAGGTAAAAAAAGGTTATAGTAAGTTAATCTTAAAAGATAGACATATGCTGTCGCGGACTTTTTTTTAGAACTTTTAAAGAGGAACAATTCCGTCATACATGATTTTTGCGTAACTTCAACCGTTTACGCAGCGCACGCGACGTAAGCCCTCAAAAGGAATATTTTTTTCCTATTTTTCACTGGTGCTCCGCTCCTATGAGTCGTAGCGTGATGCTATATAGCCTATAGCCTTCCTTGAAATATAGGCTACCTAACACAAAAAGAATTTTTCAATTCGAACCAGTAGTTCCTGAGATTAGCGCGTTCAAACAAACAAACAAACAAACAAACAAACAAACAAACAAACAAACAAACAAACTCTTCAGCTTTATAATATTAGTATAGATGTTGCAACGTATCAATATGTACATTCACTTCTGAATGTAACCAAACCGAGAGGCAATCGCGGGCTTTGAGATTAGTTTTCGAATTCTCTTATCACTCCCGGGTTACAGATAAAGGAGGTTTAGAAATTCACAGTTGGAGCAGACAAAGTTGGTATAATCTGTGCTAACTTGACAACTATCAGGTTGTATCTAAATGTTGATAACAGCAGTCAAAGAGGTCTCAATCGTTCGTGAAGCAACTGTTACTTGACTGACTAAAATTTGATAACCCTGATTCTGTCTCGTACTATGTAATAGTGACACGACCTAGCATAGATTGTGATAATAATGACTTCTGGGAGCCAACTTCGAAATGAAAAGCCGGCCAAAAGTTCCGAATTTCTAAAATTCCTCTAGCACTGCGCTTACTGAACGACGTTGTGTCTGTACACTCGCTCGATTTGTTTGTTTGCTCGCCTGCAGAATTTCGCAGGGTGACAACAGAATATTTAGAAAGCACGAGTACATAATATGTCCTATTTAATTTAATTTGGTTTAATTTGATTTAATTTAATTTATTTGGTTTGATTTAATTAAATATGATTTGTTTTAATTTTATTTAATTTTATTGTGCTATTTAATTTATTTTATTTATATCTTATGTTATCCAATTGAAATTATTTTAATGATTATTACAGTATCAATAATGATTTTTATATGAAGCCTTTGACAAGCGCATTGGCTAGCTGTAATGCTTGTCAAAATGAAGTAAATGAATAAATAAATAAATAAATAAATAAAATACGTTTTGCAATTTTGTCAATACAATAGAAAATATCAATGTTGCATATTTAATATGTAGTAAGTACAGTTAACAAATTAATCATCAAATGATTAATTGTGTCGGGTGTTCTCACCGTCTTAAGTTTATAGCATGTGTGTTGCTATACTCGTAACTGCGAAAATACAGTATTCTTATATTTTAACGTAAACGACAACACGGTTGGATATCATCGTCTCGGTGAACAATATATGGGGTGTAAGTGATTCATCAACATCTTTGAGCCAAGGCCAACTTCACCTACAAGCGGTGCACCATGCTGACTGACAAACGAACCTCTGGTGAAAAGAGAGGTAGGGAGCGTAATTGTAAGCTACCCGACTGGGGAATGGACCTCCACCTCACAGAATACCGCAGCCAATTAACAATTCCCTTGAGGGTTATTGTGTTCCTGCGAGTGAGTGAGGTTACCAGAAAGGAGATGCTGCGTTGGCACCGGTGTGGCGGCGCGCGAGCGATATTTTATGTTGCGAGCGTTAATATGGCTACGGTAACATCAGGCGGGCCGTATGCTTGTCTGCCACCCGACTATTATAAAAAAAAACCTCATTATTTCATGATTTAATGATTTCCTAACAATAAACTTGTTCAAGATATCTGAACAATAAATGCAACTTACGAACCGCTGGCAAAGCTCGAAGTAAGCCGAAGTTTGCAGAAAAAATGTAATAAGCTAAGTTTATTCATAAAGAATATGAAAGTTGCAGTTGAAACATGAAAAATAATAGAAAACGGCTGAATCAGCAGAGTTTTTATAATAATATTTTAAAAAGCTCTTATAAGTCACTATGTAAATATTGTGCGAACGAGGAAAAGCATACTTTTATCTCTTTTAGGCAAAATAAACTATGTTTTCATTAGCTAGGATTTAGGAGACAAGAATTTGGTTATTTCAGACATTTCCATATATTCAAATTCCCAATTAGCGACTAATTGAATATAGACGTGCAGGAATTCATATCAGAAATTACTTTGTTAGTTAAGTATTACTATATTAACTACAGAAGTTTGGTAATTTCGTTAACGTTTACTTATTACATTTTTTTAATTGGTTCGAATTCGTTGATAAAAATTGCTATATACATCTGCTTTTTTTTTCTTAAACATATTTTTCATTATACAGCGTATCATACACAAAAAGGATTGATTATGAAATATAATAATAATTGATAAAGAATTACCTTATAAAGGCTGTGGAACTGACATCAAACCAATACATCCTCCACTTCTAAACCGCTAGCTAGTGTTATTATAATGATCATTTCAGATGAAGGATGTCCACTGTTGAAATATAGGACTCACTTCACCAACAATAGGAGCAGTTGGGTATTGGAATAGGAACGAAAAACATAGAGTACAACAAATCCTTGCAATTTTTACTAGATTGTCGGCCTGTCTATAGCGTAGAACTTAAAAATTGTTTTAACTCCTAAATCGTCATCTAAGTAATTTGATGTAAAGGTTTAATCGTAGTTTCATTAACGAAAATGAATAATTCCAACACATTTGAATAATCAAAGAGGTCATTTAATCCCAGACTTGTCTAGGTCTGTATTCAGCGGCTGTCTTAGCCATCAGAAACACAGCTTCAGCGTCGCAATGAGCACTTGCTCTCCGTTGAATTACATTAATTTATAATTCAGTTAATTAACACATCAAAGACGCCGCCCTTCGCCACGTCATCAAAGGAAGAATTGTGCACAATTGAATAATGACTTTTGGGGAATTACATTCAGGTGAGTGGAGAGGCTAAGGAAATATTATGGTACAGTCGAGGGTTGAAGCAATTGTCGCATTATTTATGTTTTTTTAGGAATATCTTAGCACCGCTACAGCGGTACGGGAGTGTGAAGAGATACTTTTGAGGCCGTTATAGAAGACGTAGGTACCATGAATGGTTTTTTTTATACTACGTTGGGTGACAAGACAAGCATACGGCCCGCCTGATGTAAAGCGGTTACCGTAGTCATATTAACGCTCGCAACATAAAATATCGCTCGCGCGCCGCCACCCCTGCTGCCAACGCAGCATCTCCTTCCTTTCTGGTGACCTCACTCACGCGCAGGAACACAACAATTCTCAAGGGAATTGTTATTTGGCTGCGGTATTCTGTGAGGTGGAGGTACATTCCCCAGTCGGGTAGATTCCAATTACAGAGCCAGAGATTGCCAGAGCTTCGTTTGTCACGCCGAGGTCATATCGCAAAATTTTATGTCATTATTTCGGCGAACGAACCCATGACGAGTGACTTAATGACGACCCTCACCGCCACGAGCGAAATTAGTTATATGAAGGCTTATTTCTGATTGTTTTGGTCATTTGTGACGATTCAGTTCAAATACTCAGCAGTTCAGCACAATGTTATACCATAACTACAAGGGCACGGTCTGTCACTGTATGAATCATGAGCCGCAATGTTTGTCAAATTTCCTATATATCCTTGATCCGTGGCATTATACCAATGTGGCTAAATGATCAGCCAACCAAAAAAAGGTCTAGATGGGCCGATTATCAAAACACCTTCAAAGGCTGTCAACGGATCGGCGACCCCTTGGTGGTGATTGCTTTCCACCAGGTGAAGGTGGAGTCTCGTTTGCCCCCCTCTTATATAAAAAAAACAAACGGCTGCAAAAGTGTAGATGCGGACGGAAGATTGCATTTAGTAAAAAAACATATATGTATATATTATCCTACTTCCAAATAGAAGGTTAGGAATGTGATTTTTACTTAAAAAAAAATATAAATAAATGAGAAAGTGACTTAGTTCTCTAGAAACATATCAACGTTTCAAGTGAATTTACCTATTCGCCAGAGTCTCATTCGCTAATTGATGCAACACACGCAGTTGATTTTAAAGATGATGATTTGCCACATACAATAAAATAAACCTACTAACTTCATTATTATTATATAAATAGTTGTCTTATACAAACCTTGTATATAAATAATTGTCTTGGCCAACTTGCCAGAATATTATATGTAAATATTTCTAAAAATAGAAAAATTCAGCTCCCCGCCTAGGTGGGATTTGAACCCACTACCTCTAGATGACCGGTCAACTGAGCTACCAGGAAGGTTTGTGTTGGTGACGAATTTTTGCATTTTATCAACGTCGTAATCGTGGGTCCAAATCCAACCTAGGCGGGGTGAATTTTTCCATTTTTTAAAATATTTCTAATAGTAACTTCATGTAATACAACATCGTACTTAAAATAAAACATGAATACAAGCTATCTAGGATTGTATCTAAATAGTTGGAGCGCTAAGATGCCGCACAACGCAGCACGTGCTAAGCAACTGCTAAGTGGCTGCGATTAACACGGGCGGTGAATCGCGAGTACAAAACATTATGTTCGCGTTGTTTCGCGTTGAAATTGTGCTAAACTGGTAAGAAACTCATACGATCTAATGTTAGATTCACGTTTTCTATTGTATTGTGTTATTTATAACATCAATATTAGCCAATGGTAGTGAAATGGTAATGAAAATGTTAATGCATGCATGCATATCGAGTAATTATTGTATTATAAAAGAAATTAAAAAGCGTTATAATATATAATATAATAAGTAAGTGAAGTAGCTAGATGGTGTCGTTGTGCATATCAATCTTATCGATCACGTAAGTTAAGCAACGTCGACCGTTCCCTGTCTATGGATGGGTTTATTTATCTCGAGTTCATTAAGCCGTTACGGCTGTTCTCATTAGATGACAGTCGTTAAGCCAAGTCAACGGCCTTTGGGCAGTTGGAAGACACTGGCCTCCGCCAACCCGCAGTTGTACTATATATATATATTGTTGTTACTATATATATATATATATACATAATTAATTTAAGATATACAAAGGCCTTGTCCACGACAGGGGTGTGCGATGTCTGATGTAAGCCGATCTGCGCATACTCAGCGGCAATTTACACCGCTGAGTATGCGCATATTGCGATTAGCTAATTATAAAAAATAAAAAATAAAAACCCGCAGTTGTAAAGCGTGGTGGAGTAAGCTCTAAATTCCTAAAAAAAAAAAGGAAGAATCTCAACAGAGGGACGATTATGGCTTGATGCCGGTTCCGGTAAGAATACCAGAGCTCAAACGCACTTCGCGTTTGAGCAAAAACTACGGAAACCGACCTAGACGTGTCAGTGAGCGGTTCTGAACTTTTCTTTATATATATCTTACTACGAATATCGTCGAGCCCGGTGGTCGGGTGGCAAGCAATGTGCACTTCCGACACTCCGGGGTCGCGGGTTCGATTCCCGCACAAGACAAATATTTGTGTGCAGGAACGTGTCTGTTTGTCTTGGTGTAGGTGTCTTTTATGTGCTTATAAAAAAGAATGTATTTAAGTACCTTTATTAGTTGTGTAGTACTCATAGTAAAAAAGCTTTGCGCTTAGTTTGGGATTAGATGCCGCTGTGTAAATTGTCTAGAAATATTTTTTTATACAAATGTATACTAAATTGTCTAGAAATATTTGTTTATACAAATGTATAAACAAATATTTCTAGACAAATTGTAACTAGACTAAATTGTAACTTGACTAAATTGTATAATATAGAAATATTTGTTTAAACAAATGTATAAACAAATATTTCTAGACAATTTACACAGCGGCAATAATAATATTAAGATATCTCCACACTATCATATACTTTACGTGGTTGCATATAGGCAACATATTACGAGCGCCGACTAATTGTAAATCGCAAACAATAGTCTTTAAATACTCTTAACTATTTCATCTGAGTTCCGTAGTATTTCGAACAATACACTCGCTCGGCGCCACAATGCAGCATTTTACAGCTAACGACTTCTTAATGTTATGCATTCATGTACTTTTTAGAGCTCCGACGGCTAACAATTATTTTTAACTTAGAACACTTGAAATGATTTTTTTTTTCAGAGTGATAATCGCTGAGTGAGTGACCAGGCGAATGTTAGTAAATCAATATAAGAGACATTAATTAACACATTGTTCAAAAGTCTCACTCTAATCGTGAAATCCTTAGTTGCGGGTTGATGGAGGCCAGTGTTTTCAAGCCGCCCAAAGGCCACTGACTTGGCTTAACGACCGACGACAGACCGACGGCTTAACGTGCCCTATGAAGCACGGAGGAGCACAAGATAAATAAACCCATCCATAGACAGGCTACCGTCGACGTTGTTTAACTTGCGTGATCGATTAAACTGACACGCGCAACGACATTATCTAGTCTGGAGGAGCTCGATGGCGTCGAGGCCTTTCACTGACTAAACCCAATTATCTCAGTTCATATAATACATTATTAGGGTGTAGACAGACGACCGTAACGACACTTTGATGCCCAGTTTAATGTCTACGTCAGGTGTCTACCTCGCTAAGTCTAGAACTTGCCGCGTTCCGTGTAGATAGCACTTCGTAAGTTAGACCTTACGTAATGATACTTAGTATTTAGTTTAATGGTTGACTAAATGGTGAAATATATTGATACATATAATAACCAGTTGTTTATGTACCGGCATGTCATCATCATCATCAGGTCCATTTTAGTCTCCACTACAGGAGGAGTACGACCCTCTCTCGTCCGTCCTAGACGGAAGAAGGATTTGGCCTACACTCCTCACGCTGGCCAGACGGGTTGGGGAGGCCTGATCGATGTTTGATAATGTATTTCCCTTAGTCGCCTTATACGACATCCACGGGAAGAAACGGAGTGATTCTATTCTAGTCTGCCGGAAACCACACGGCGAGTGAATTATTTAAAATTAATACAAATTTCAAAATAACATTTATTATTATAATATATAATTTTTAACAGTTTTTTTTTTTCATTATTTTCTAATTACATACTTTTTTCTAATATTGAAATAAATAATTTTAATGATTTATTTTTATTTTTTAATAGTTAAAATTCTATTAATTTATCTGGCCCTGGCTGGGTTTAGCAAGCGTAGTGTTTCGTTGTATTTACATCGGCCAGTTAGTCGCCTCGTATCACCCGTCTGATTAGGTACATCCATATGTATATCGAGTGATTGGGAATTAAGTTGGTCGACGTATTTTGTTAATTGTGAAAGTATTAATAAACCAGTTCAGTGACGATTCACAGTCAGTGTTGTGTCGTGAACTACTACATAAATAAAGACGTCTATGGAGAGCGTGTATGAGCGTATGTGTGTGCGACGCCATACAAATCGTTCCACATTAGTCTCAGAGGAAAGGTGAGTTTGATACAAGAGAGCCTGCACGTAGTGCAATAGGTACTACGTGCAGTACGGTATCAGTAATAACTGACTGTGCTACTGGCCTGAACTGCTTCGAGAAAAGGATGGTACGGCCGTGCCGCTTTTTGCTCGACTTGGTGGGGGCACTGCCATGCCACCAGATATATGTATGTACCTAGTTTATTTTCGGTATTATAAGTATTCATGTACTGCACTGTCGCATTGGTTCTACCTGTAATGATAGCTGTAAGTTTTGATGAATAAATAAATAAATGCTTATGCTGTGCTTCTATTAATTTCTACTGGTTAAATTGATTGTGAGTTCCAAGGCAGCTGTAGTTTTACCCCCGGGACTGCAATGGACTTTATTGTTCATTACCTATTTTGTTGGTCGCCGCTGTTAATCCTGGCCCCGGCTACACAGGACGGCATACATCTTGATACATAAACTGATATATAGCCTTTGCTCTAACAACATAGGTATTTTAAATGTTTACGTATTAGATTTTTTACGTATCTTTTGTAATAATCACATTAAATACTTGGGGTATAAGGGACCCACTACGATATTTAAAGCCAAAGCCAACTTCACTTGCACGTGGTGCAACCCGACGACTAACAAAAGGCCCTGACGAAAGAGAGGTAGAAAAGGTGACCCCTCATTTTGGAGACCAAGATTGGCAAGATTCATTTTGGGTCGCTAATAATAAGTAATGATTTCCTATATATCAGAAATAGTGCAGGCACTCCTCACTTACATGTTCCAGAATTAAGTAAATAAATCGTTTCGAGAGTTTTAAATCAAGTTGAAAGTTATAATTAAGGGGTTATACCACGACACAAAATCGCTGCGTTACATCTCCAAAAAAAAAAAAGAGAAAAAACAATTCCGTCTCCTTAACAAGATTGTTATCGAGTGTGGTTTCCTCCAATCCAGCCGCCCGGAAAACTTACAATTTATTTCTGTCGCAGGAAAAAATAAGAAATAATGAACCGAATTCCCGCTGACGAGCGTAGGTGGGGAGATTGAAACAATGTATTTGAGAATACAAAATACGTGAACGTCATTATTGACGATATTCATATTCATATTCATTTATTCACTGAAATTTGCAACAACAGGTACAATCATAATTGTGAGTTAGATCTTAGCAATTTTGTTACAAATTTACCTATTCAAGGCATTGTGAAAATATATTATTATTTAAAAAAAAAATAATTACATTACAAATTAAATTAAATTCAAATTTAAAATTATTATATATATATATATATATATATATATATATATATTAAAGATATTGAAATATGTAGATAATATTTTTTTATTTTTTTTATTTTGACCATTATATTTATAATCGGTGATTATTTTCAGGACAAACAGATTTTTCCAAAATCAGAAGTAAAGTGATATTACTACCTAATAGTGAACATATTTACTAACTTGTGACTTTAACATCTATTTGAAGGAACTTTAGCATATATTTGAAGGAAAAGTGATAAAAAAAAACATAGAATACTAGCTTGCCCGGCGAACTTCGTATCGCCTTTAAATATTTTTACGTATTTTTTTCCGATAAGTTACAAACTATCCTATCTCTCAAGTTGGATCAAACTACACACACAACGCAAAATTTTATTCAAATATGTCCAGTAGTTTAGGATTCGTGACCCGAATTTTTTATATATTAAGATTACATTAAATATTAATTTTCACAATATTTATAAGTAAGTCATTAAATCGAAAGAGATCCTTTAAAAATACATAAGTGTATAAAACATAATACATAAGTGTATAAAACATAATGTGATTCATTTATTATTCAAAAAAAAAATACGATCAATTTAGACATTTTGGCATTTATGATTCTCTTTAATGTTACAATGGCAATCGTGTTTTCTGAAATGAATCAGTTTACTGTTTGAAACCAATAAGCTTAATTTAGAAATTGTATGGTGAATTTTAAACTCACCTACCGCAGTTATATAAAATCTAATAATTTGCGTCGTGAATTCTTATGAAAATAAAATTGCTCTGAGAATTTTTATTTTTCACGACCAAAGAAATTTAATAACGGCTTATACTCAAGCCACTACCCTGACCCAAAACTTGGCAAAATAAACACGTTCCACAACATAAACGTTATAAAAAAACTTAATAAACACACAGGTGCGGTGGCCGCCGGCCCCGATATTAATATTTGACAAAACCAAATGAAATTCGCGTGCGTGTAATATGCGCATTATGCATGAGCCGCGTCGAGACGCAACGCTACGCGATCCGAACGTGTGGGGAGTGCTTTATAACATAATACCGTATCTTAATATATTCACTTTAATACTCTGATATCTTAAATAAAAGATAGCTTTCTGCAGTATTGTAAGCCCAAATAAGTCCAAAATAACATCGCATAAGGCAGCAGAAAAACGGGCACATGCAGTTCAGACCTTTTTTAAGCAATCTCCAACAGGTCAAAGCGAGGGGCAGAAAAAAGTCCGGACAAAAGCCGAAATGGGACAAGTCGACCCGCCTGAAGTCAGAGTTGTGAAGGAGCCTAAGGACCACATAGTCAACGCTTTCCTTGAGTTTAAAGCTATTACAAAAGCGATGCAGAAAGTCAACCTGCAAATTTGCTCATCTATCATGCAGAATTATCTGCAAGGTAATGAGGGACAACTCAGCTTGAAACTAGTGGAAGCAGGTGCAGCTGTGTATAATAATGACACCGCCGAAACCGTAAAGGGAGAGGTGTCGGGAACATACATGGCTGCATATAACGCGACAAGTGGTTTTGTGGCTCTAGACGAGGTAGAGACAGAGCGGACTGGAAGGCTGGTGTTTGAGACTCCTCCGGAAGACCCAATTGTAGTCACCGCCAAGTGTACGAAGGTAATGCTAGATGACAGATTCCTAGAAAAAGCGGAAGCTCTATCATCAGAGACTGGCATCGGCAGAGCCTTCGAATACTGGGAGGTACCAGAAATAACTTGGGTCAACGGAGTACCCGGATGTGGAAAATCAAAATGGATTTCCGAGAATTATAATCCAGGTAAAGACTTGGTCATTGCAACCACGACTGAATCCACTCGCGACCTGAAAGAGAAGATAACTAAAAGCATCGGTACAAAAACAAGAGCTAAAGCACGTACAATGGCCTCAGTACTTGCAAATGGGATCCCAGCGACAGACACCTACGAAAGACTTATGGTCGACGAAGCGCTGATGAACCATTTCGGGGCCATAGTGATGACAGTGCGAATTACCGGTGCCAAGAAGGTCCTGCTCTTTGGCGATATAAATCAACTGCCATTCATCGACAGATCCAACCTTTTCCGGCTTAAATACCATCGCCCAAGCCCAGCGGCGAACATCAGCCGTGAAATGCTATGCACCAGAAGGAATCCACTAGACGTTGCGTATGCCCTCAGACAAGTATACAATGGAATATACTCGTCCAACACTCGCACACGGTCTCTGAAGCTAATGATGTACACAGGGTCACTAATACCCACAAGCACAGCCAACACCTTGTACCTGGTACATACTCAGGCCGAGAAAGAACAGCTGATCGGTCAAGGTTACGGCAGTGGCGAAGGGTCTCGTACTTTGACCATTCATGAAGCACAGGGACTGACATACGAGTCAGTGGTAATCATCAGGACATCGATGAAAAACCTTCAACTGCATAGTAGCGTCCCCCATGCAGTGGTGGCAGTTTCGAGACATACCTGTAGCTGTATATATTACACAGACTGCAGCGAGCTATTCGACGCAACTGCAAAATTCATAAAACGTGCGGAAACTGCAACCACGGAAGCAATTCGGGACTACAATTTGCAAATGGCGATCTGGAGTCGGGATACACCCGTCGTGAAAGAATTGGCAAAGCAATAGGAAAAAAAACAAAAAATAGGACTACTCAGTTCCGTACGGAACAGATGACACAGAATCGAGATGGTTGCCCATGCAATATCAGTGACAACGACAGACGGAATATGCTGGGACAAAGAATGTAAGTATCTAGTGGGTGAGAGGGAGAAAAGGAGGAAGACCTTAGGAAAATAAATACAGGTTTTACTGTGCAGTCCTGACAGCCCAGGTAGTCATGCTCACTAAAGTGTTCAAACTGGTGGTGGTGTCGTGTGGCGGGTCGCCGCGTTCCCAATAAAATGGTTGAATGCGGTGATGGCTGCCCCATGCATCAACTCGTGAACGGGTGCTGCCAGAGGGGACTGGTCTGCCCTGGCTGTCATGGTTGCAAGGTAAACAATAGGAGGATTTAGGTTAAGTAGTAATAGACAATAATATAACTATTAGCACAATAGCGACGTGCAATTTATTAATTGTAAGAATATAATAAGATAAAAAAAAACAGAACATTGTTAATAAAAGGTACGGTTCCCGGGTCTGTAGACTGTAATAAATATCAATAAAAAAAAAATAAAAAAAAAAAGATAGTTAATTGAGTACTGTAGATTAAATTGCCTATAAATAAAAGAATTGGACGATTCCGGTAGTCGATTGACTATAAATAACTATTTCACCTAGTTTGAAACAGTTATTTCTATGTTGTGTTTCTAGAATAGGGTACTTGACATTTTCTTTTTCAATTTGTTATGTAAGAAAGTTACGATAATATAAATATACTATGTTATGACGTCATAGGTTCCTATTTCGTATGTATTCAATCTGTAATTTGTATAACAGCTATATTGTTTATATACTCAATACTAAATATCTTTATTGCATTTCATAATGTAGTACATAGTTATAAGGATGTTATACAGTATACAGATTATTACATACATATGAACCCTGTTGGGCATTGCAAAGATGTGTTAGCGGTTTTAGAGGTACGGCAGATGGATTTAGGCGTTTCTTTGATTATTAATTATTATTAAAAAAAACAAAAAATTAAGACAATTAATCTTTTATATATGTAAAAAATGTGTTTGTTAAAAAAAATACATTTAGAACAAAATTAAACGTTTAAATAAGTTTTGATGTCAATCATTGTCTATTCATTGTTAATATCAATATTTTGTCTATTTATGTAGGTATTATATGAATGTCTATAATTTATAATAATCATAATTATTATTTTAGTCATAAAGTATGATAATTTAATTTCAATGAAATGTCAATAATAATAATATTTCATTAGTTTATAAAAATATATTTAAATATTCGTATGTCAAACAGAATTATTTGATCATGTATTAAACATGCAAACAAGTAGTACTAATGTTCATTTATTTACATAACTTTTTGTCTTTATCGTTTAGAAATTCGTCTAAAGAATAATAGCTTTTCTGTGTTAAAAAGTGTTTCAGTTTATTTATGAATTGCTTCTGGTTGTCTTCTGTTTTGAACTCTGTTTTCTGTTTTGTTACGTTTATGTAGCTAATGTCGTAACAAAAGTTATAGTTTCTCCAATGATAATATATTTTTTTTATAATTTCATTCCTTTAAAATGAACTTTCCCGTCAAAGTTTGATCGACCATAAGTATGAAACAGTCGGACGTAAGTTATTAGTATTAAAGATTGCAGACCGTTCTAGTTTTGGGTATTTTACGATACTGATAAATTATTTTTAAAATTTTAAAGCATTGTCAAGTAGCCTATTTGCATATCAATTACAATCATGCTTTGAAAGCAAAATATAGTATAGAAATATTTAATTCATAAAATTTATAATACTTTTTTCATAAAAAGAAACGTCTGTAGAGTCATATGTATAGAAGATATATGCCTATATACTACGAAATAGGTTCTAGATGTGTATTAATACTTACTAAGAATATCTCGCAGCTCTGTTATAAGATGACTTACCTGTAAAAAGAAAAATATAATGGCATTAACAATCATTTTAAAGTTGATTTTTATATATATTTTTGTTATATTTGGCAGAAGGTTTTTAAAGTTAGTAACTTCTGGCAGAATATTTTTAAAGTTGAACATATCTGGCAGAATGTTTTTAACAAAGCTTTAATTTAGGCAAAAATAACTCAGTGTTTTTTTAGTGCTGAAAAGCAAGTGAGTATAATCCAAAGGAAGCTTCTAAGAAAAGCTGCGTTAGTAGCGTAGATGGAATTGCGCGAATTTAGTTTTCTGAACTTCCCGACGATAATTTTCCAGGAGACTATAGCGTGGGATTCTTGAAGTAAGATATGTATAGGTTTTTACAGTGTCGGTTAAACCTTCACAGACCAAAGAATAGATCCCAATCCTTGAAGAGTTATATTCCTTTTATTGAAGTTACCAGTTAACCCTTGTGGAGTTGCTGCATTAGCAGCTGGACAGACAACGCGCATGTGATATACCGTTTGTATTGTACACGTTTACGCCCACTCCTGTAACATAAAGGAGCCACTTCACATGAGGCAAGACGTATCTCTACTTGACATTGTGTAAAAAGAATCAGGTTTGGTATTACTAGTTCTTTTCAAAACAACAATTTCTTGGAGTACTTTAAACATAATATTGAATTGTAGCGCCCGAAAGGACGCTTTTTATATTCACCGCCCATATCGAACACATTTTGATCAAACCGTCAATTCTCAAGCGAAGTCGCATGCGTCAACTAGCTACTTATAAATTCAGTAAACACCTCACAAACCACAGCCTTAAAATATACAAGCTGGAATCTTAAACATATTCTTGAAGCGACGGAATTCCTGAAGAAATATTTCACGAATTTTAATAAGCCAAGACTTAATGAGCCAGAGACAAAAGACCGGATGAATTTCCAGAAGCCTCCGTCAGAAGGCTGTGTGGGAGGATATTTTTCGGCCTCGAGCATCACTTGAATTTTTTTCATTAAAAAAACAACTTTTTCATCTGAATGTAGGCATCATTTTTCACGCCTTTAATTTTGGTTTTTATGAAATTACCATGACAATCAGGCGGTGTGCAGTCGTTAGTTATTTTCAGAGTTTACTAACTTTGACGTGAGGATATTTTTTAGATACTCACATAAGTTACTTTCCTGGTTTCTCACAAGTTAACGATTGTAATTACTTACGAACAGATTTCTAACAAAACAACCTACAACAAAAAACTTACAATCACCTGCAATACGAGTACGTGCACCCTGCCGACCATCTAGCTAAGAAGGCTCTGGTGAAAGAGAGGTAGGGTATGTCAAACCCGACCGGGCAGCACTTCCATCTATTCTTATTTATCCCACTGTTAGTACCCCACTACTCAGCCGGACACTCTTGGCAGAGTGGTCGTGATCATGGCCAGGTTACCACGAATGGCGGCTCTCGTTATATTTCTCCATTTGGTTCTGTTGGAGGCATTGCGGGAGCATTCGGACAAGGAGAATTTTGTGAGAGACTTAATTAAATCTCCCCATCTAGTAGGAGAGCGGCCGCGAGGTCTCTTGCCTTTGACCTTGCTTGAACTATAAGACGCTACATAGAATTTTCTTTTCGGGTAATTTATGCCCGAAGAACTTCAGTATACGTATTTGCACGGTAGACGATAACCTTTCTTAAATATGTAGTTCCTTTAAGATCGATGCATTTGTTCGGTGAGCAGTCCACGAAATTCTCAGAAGACGTCTCCAGCACCACATCTCCAGGGCATCGATTTTTCGCCTTTCCTCAAGCCTCAGGGTCCATGTCTCAGCTCCGTACAGAAAAATTGGAAAGACGAGACTTCTCATCAGTCGTACCTTAGTGTGTTTAGTAATTCTGCGATCTTTCCAAATTTTTGCGAGTCTTTCGACAGCAGACCGCGTTACAGCACAACGCCTACGTATCTCATCTTCACACCCACCTGCATTAGTGATATTGGAGCCCTAGTAAATGTAGCTCTGGACGACATCACAGTTGGCGATAGTTTTAACAGATAATTGGTTGTTCTCGGCCCTGTCCACTATCATCATATTTTGGTTTTATCACCATTGATAGTGTATCCAAAGTACATACTGTTTGCTTCTAGGCAGCAGTTCAAGAGCTGTCCCATGTCTTCTTTAGATGTGGTTAGAAGAGTGGTGTCATCAGCATACCTTAGGTTACATATCCTTAGACCTCCAACAGAAACACCTTTGTCCCAGTTCTCCAAGACAATTCGCATTATGTACTCCGTATAAATATTAAAGAGTAATGGAGAAAGGATGCATCCCTGTCTAACACCAGCCTCTGTTTTAAATAAGCCGGAGTCAATCCCATTCACGCGAACTGCGGCTGTGCCATCCTCGTACAGTCTTCGAATGAGGTATATTAGATGCTTTGGTACACCCATTATTGATAGAATCTCCCAGTTTCCGCCATTGAACAGTGTCAAAAGCTTTTAGGAAGTCGACGAAGCACATGAAGAGGGTACTGTTAAATTCACGACATTTTTCTATGATTTGACGTAGAATTAGAATCTGTTCTCTCGTACCTTTTCCTTTAACGAAACCAGCTTGCTCTTGCGCGATTTCGAGAGATAGTGTTGTAAATATAGGCTCCTTTATATTATTAGGTACTGGCCTACATTAATTAATGTTTTATAATTGAAATTCTATATTTACTTTTTGATACATTCTATGTCACTTTTTCTAAGGTTCACTTTTGTTCTCTGTGTGATGCTTCCTTATTCAATACTATTACAAGATAACAGATGATTGAAGCCGATTGTTTATTACGTGTAGTAGCACTTTGCTTGCATGAGATATGAGAGATATCTGCCTGTTGTTGTTGCATTGCTTAATGGAACCCTATGCAGTGGAAAGAAAAGGTCCTCCGGCCAGTCGCCGGTCTTCCAAATTCTACAACAGATGGTGTGTATCATCTCTATTCCTGTATGTCCTACTGTACCCCACTATCTGTACCCCACTACTACTGTAGGCAAATAATACTACAATACCCTTGAGGATTGCAGTGTTCCTGCGAGTTAGTTAGTCACCAGACGTAGGTAATGAGATGTTTAGCATCTCCTTGTAGTTCCGGCATCTATAGGTAAGGTTATCTGCGTTACATCGATAGGATGTACGCTTGTTTGGCATCCAAGTTTGTGTAAAAAAAATTGCTTGATATAAAAACTGGCTATGATACCTTCACAATATTTGAAGCATAGTTCGCATTTTGTCGCCCTTGTAGTTTGGGATTAGATGTTAGAGTACTTTGTACAGGAATATATATTTATTTGTATAGCACGGGAAGTGCACTTTTGTTACAAATTTCAAGGTTCAACACACAGTAATAGTTTGCAACATTTTTCAACAACAATGTGAAAGGTTGAATCTTGCCCATTTTGTTTAAAATATTGACGATATTACGCAAGACGTTCCATAGACTGGCAGAATTGCGCAATTTCTCCGTCGGGGTCTGTTGACGTTCGCAAAGTTCGGGAGTTATGAGTTGACCTAAGACACAAGTTTCTACTTAAACTTGAAGACTGAGTGTATTTTATAGTATCCGATTTAAATATAAAAGCAAACAAAGTAAGAAGCAACCTCCTTTTCTTAAAAACACGATACTGAACCTTTAAATCTGAGAAACTTTGCCACCCTTTGTGTGTTTTACCGATTATACCATCGGCTATGTTCGGAGGACGGAAAGACATTATAATGCCCACGGACTGCATCAGTACTCACACTGCTTGCGATTGCGAAGATTCTCATATATTGGAATCAAAATAGTCACGTATTGGTGTGGTTCCAGAGGGAATTTCTTCCACGAACTCTCAACACAGCTCTCAAGGATGTTTTTTTATACCACTAAGGTGGAAAACAAGCATACGGCCCGCCTGATGGAAAACTGTGGAAGTACCTCCACCTCACAGAATACCGCCGGCATCGGATCGGTGACCCCTTGGTGTTGCTTAATCTCCATAGGCGGTAGTGATTGCTTTACATTAGGTGACCCAGTTAAAATATAATAATAATAACAATAATTCCTTTGAGAATAATAACAATAATTTATTTACCTGCGAGTGAAAGAGGTCACCAATATTGAAGGCTACGGTAACCACATCACATCAGGCGAACTATGCACTTGTTTTTTCCATCCTTCACTTGTTTGGGGTGTAAGTGGTTCCTCAACATCTATGAATCAAAGCCAACTTCACCTGCACGTGGTGCACCCTGCTGACTGACAAACGAAGCTCTGGCAAAAAGAGGTAGGGAGCGTAACTGTAAGCTACCCGACTGGGGGATGTACCTCCACCTCACAGAATACCGCAGCCAAATAACAATTCCCTTGAGAGTTGTTGTGTTCCTGCGAGTGAGTGAGGTCACCAGAAAGAAAGGAGATGCTGCGTTGGCAGCGGGGGTAGCGGCGCGCGACCGATATTTTTAATGTTGCGAGCGTTAATATGGCTACGGTAACCGCTTCACATCAGGCGGGCCGTAAGCTTGTCTGCTACCCGACGTAGTATAAAAAAAAAAACCCACATAGCATAAAAAAATATGTAGGTAAGTATATTTTCCAACTATCCAACACTGCAGCAATGTTACGGAACATTTCCCCGTTTATTTCAACAGGTTATTTAAACCTGTCACGGGATGATTTAGTGCTGACCGGAGCCGCGAGTGGCGCTAGTGCTTAATAAAAACATGGAGAGAACGCATCCATCATGATATAAGATATTGAGACGACGTTTAAATTAACGGCACAGTATATTTATGAAGCAGTAGGTTAACACGGTATATTACGTAGACCTACGTAGGTGTAATGGCTTAGTCACTATTATTTTTAAATCGTGACGCACATTGAATGTTTATGTGAAAGGTACTAAGGGAGAAGTACTAATGATGGATGACTGACGATGATGTCATTTAACTACTACTTCTTTGTTAATTTACATGTGGAAAGGATATATAGACGAGCTCGGTGGCGTAGCGGTCAATGACGCGTCTTCGACACCAACGCTTGTGGGTTCGATTCCCACACGGGACAAACATTTGTGTGCATGAACATGTCTGTTTGTCGAAGTACTAATGATGGATGACTGACGATGATGTCATTTAACTACTACTTCTTTGTTAATTTACATGTGAAAAGGATATATATTCAAATTTTATTATCGCTGATATATGCGTATATATGACTTTAAACATTGAAATTAACCAATTTGTTAGGCATATAATAATCTATTAAGGTTAGTGATCCTAGTAGCTTTATGTTTGGAAGGATATTACATTAAACAATCATATTTGGCTTAGGTACAAATGAAATAATTATTTAGAGGATTTCTTATCGCCAAATATGTATATTTTTTTTTTATTTTTATTTTTTTAAATGAAAGACTTTTTTTTTTTTTTTAATTCGTTATTATGCAACAACAATTCTTTTACAGTTAAATAATTTCATTTGCATCAACCCAAAAACGATTGTATAAGGAAAAATCCTTATAGACATAATGTAATGCAAGCTACTGGGAGATATGATCTGCTTGGTAGAGTAGAAGAGCGTGAAAAGACGCATCAATACAGGACACAACTCAAGAACACACTGCTTCATCCCACTGACGGTATGCCCGTCCGGCTCACTCTACTTGTGAATATCGAGGGAAAGCAACGCCCGCCGGACATCTCGCCGTGTAATCGAGATCTCTGGCATGGAGTTACCGTATAACAAGACGATAGGTGGCACGGCGTCTCCCTCATTCAATGTCGAGTTAGAGGCAAAGAGATTGCCCAGTAGGTCGGACTCCTCTTTAGCACTATAGGACTACCATACGGATTTCGCAGTGATGGCAAGGACGATGGGCAGAAATTTCCCTCGGCAGCTTTGGCATTGGTCCCAGAAGGTTGTTTCGCCAGTCGCTTACTAATTCTGCCGGCGAAGTTGTATTTTGCTCTCGCAATCACTGTCTTACTGAACCTTGTAGCACGATTAAACTTGCGTTTCAAATCGGAGATATTAAGATTTCAAGCCTCATACGCATCTTGCTTGAGGAGTCTAGCTTCTCTGTAGGATCAATTAAATCATGGTCGCTTTTAAGCCCCCGCAGTGGCTAACGGCGGCACGGGGATAATACATTATATGCCAGTTGAGATTACATTAACCACCGCGTTTGTACGGGCATCAATGACTTAATTTCAAGCAAAGCTTCCACGAGTACGAGTACACTACGTAGAATTCGCGCAATTCATTCCAGTCTGCTGACTTGTGGAGCCACTTATTTTTATTGATATTTAATAATATTGTAGAGAGAGCTGCGAATTAAGTTTCGATAAGTACTAAAGCTAGCTACAGAGCTTAGTCCGATATTTTTATGACAGCCTATTTTATAAGAGTATCGACTAAATATCGTAGTATCGAGTATGTACGAATCGACTATTGTATGCAAATGACATACTGTCTTGGTGTTTTTACTGTGCTATACATTTCAGAATAGAAATAATATTTGTGCAAGAGATTGTAACGATAATATTGAACGGAAGGGAGTTACTTAGAAGCTAAGCAATATTCAAGTACCGTATTAATATTTAATAAAGACTTGTGATAATATTCGACCTCGTTTCCATTCCTGCAGATTTAATATTATAAAGCTGGTATTATAAAGATAATATCACGATATTATGTTTATAATACCAGCAGTTATAGTTTATAGTGTTGTGTTTATATTATGTGCTTGCAACAAAAGAAGTATCGTTCGAACGTGGTAACATTTGAGGTATCAAGAGGTACCTGGAGACATTACTTATTCGCAGGAATACAAGAACCCGACAGAAAATTATTATTTCTATCCGATATTCTAAAAGGTACTTCTTTAAAGTATCTATTTACTTAAATGTATTTTATGAATTCTTATAGGCCATGGACTTATTATCCAAAAGCTTTATGTTACAGCCAACCTGTAATGCCATCTAGGAAATAACACCATACCACAGTACATCCCCTACAAAAGTAAATTTAAAGGGTGTTCGGCGCAATGTTAAATCTCGTAACGAATTCATAATCTTCGCAACAACATACAGATGCCGCTAGTAATAAAAGCAAACGCATAGCGCCCTCTGCACAAATTGTTTGAAACTACTAATACTACGAGCTCCATCTATTCGTATTTGCAAGAATCTAAGTAACCACCGATATACAGATGTCGCTAGTGATGCTTTTATGACATGAATCTTAGCAGAGGTGAAGAAAAATCAATAACTTCAGAATATAAATTTACGAGACGTTAATTTTAATGGGTGGATAAATAACAATAATTTTAATATCTATTGGCTTTTATAACTTTGGAATAACGCGTTATTTGGTGTTTATGAGTTAAAAAGCCATAACTGTGTTTTCGTAAAATAACCATAAAATAAGTTAAACCATGAATATTTTATTACGGAGTTTACGGCTTTGTGAATTTTAAACAATTTAATCAATTTAGGTGATGGGATATCCGACGCGTATTTTCATAAGTAATACTTGGTATGCTATTCTTATTTAGATTTTTCTTGTTTTTAGCTTTATATCGACTTTGTTTCGCTATACTCATTGAGTATTAGCCATCTTTTGAGCAAGAGTGAAGTTCATATGCACCATATGATTCACAAGTGAGACTCTAGCAACAGAGACAGTGCATGTAAGAGTGTGACTTGGGGAAAACTCCACCGAACAGAAGACCGCTGCCAAATATCAATACCCTTGAGAATTGTTGTGTTCTCGGGATTGAGTGATATCACTAGACGTAAGGACAGGCAGTTAGCAGTATTGGCTCCAACGCGCGAGCAATATTTCTTGTGTTGAAATTATATGTAAGCTTCAGAAACAACTTTATATCGGATGGATCATTATTTATGTATTATACATATTTTTTTAAATCTGATGCGATAACAAAATGATATAGACTAAATAATGGCACAGCGTGAAGCTAAATCGTATTATTATAAAAATAATCGGTCTCAGTGGCTGAATACAAAATAAAAAGACGTTATTTATAGAACTACTAACCTTAAGCAAATGTGGATCCCGTTCAGCAGCATCCAGCATTGATTCCGCTTCACTCAGCCAAGCCACAAATTTCTCCAGTGAACGGTCGAAGTTCTGAAGCGATGAAACCGCTGAATGTAGAGCCTTGCCACGAGCAACAATACTGTAACAGAAAACGAAATTTTAGATTCTTTGAACACATGACATTATGTTTTTTATTATAAAATAACGCGACTTCGCCAGCCTATATTAACGGAAAGAAAAATAGAATAGGCGGGTTTCGAATCATTGAGTAACGAACATACAAACTTTCATAAATATAATATTTATTAGGATCAATACTGAGTATGATTATATATTGAGTATTTGATGTATGCCCATCTATAGTAAAAATAGTACAGTAGTACATTACCGTGTGGTAATGTACTACTGTACTGTTTTTACTATCATTTTCATCATCATTATCAGCCTGTATCTACCCACTGCTGGATATAGGCCTTCCTCAATGCTTTCCACCATATGCGACCCTCCGTTTTAGAATTCCGCATCTACCCGCTTCCAGCCACATTCTTGAGGTCGTCGGTCCATCTAGATTAGAGGTCGCGTATGGAGTGACAAAGAGAAGGCGTCCTACTCTTTATCGCTCCATACGCGGCCTCCACTCTCAGATCTTCCTCCCCCATCTGCCATCGCTAACACGGCAGATGTAGCTGGCCCACTGCTACTTAGGCTTGCTGACCAAAGTGTTATTTGCCGATATTTTTTTAGTACATATTATTCAGTCTGCTGTTTCGCCCATGTCCGCAGTAGTCCAACGAGTTGAATCTTTTTTAACGAGTTGAATCTTTTTTTAAATTTCCTATTGGAATTTCTCCGAAATTTGTGATGTGGGGAAGTGATTTGTGAAATAATCGGACGTATATTCGATGTCATCATGCGGGCTCTCTCCAGTTTGAAGCTAATATGTAAGGTACCTCGTATAGTGGCAATGGTGGCAAGTGGCAGAATGAACAATTGACAACATGACGAGCCAAGTCATCTTAGGCGTACCAGACTCCAATACATATTGCCCCACGTAGGTAACCTCAAGTGCCTTAGCCTTAAATGCTTACCATGGCAAAGTCAAAATAAGAAAGATTGTGACACTTTAATGGTGTTGTTATACGTTCCAACCCGCATGGAGACAAACTTTTCCTTGTCTTCGACTATGGATACACAACAAGAAAGTATGGGCATCCGCCATCGACAACCGTTCGTGATTTTATGTGCTATTAGTACAAAAATGTTTCGTATCCGTTTTATCAACCTTACATTGCATTTCAAATTACATTTATTTAAAATGCCCTGAATAATCATGGGCATTTTTAATAAATATTGTTTTATATGTTGTGCCTTAGATTATTTTATTAGAAAATCAAGCTCAATAGTTTCTTCATTGATTTGTATTGCATCTAAAAAATATACTACCTTCTCGAAATAACACATGCCTAAAGCAGTCTACATGGCGGCGAAAAACTGAACTAAATTTCTTTCGCAGTTTAGCACATTTGAAACACTATGCTTCAATCAACAGATGGCGCTGATAAAAACTTTGGGCAGATGGCAGCACATTCAACTTATAAAATAAAGGATGCAAAGTTTTTTACAAGCGTAAAAAGGCAAAGTGTATCATCTCTAGTATTGGAAAGAGAAAAGTATATTGCTAATCAAAATTTAACGCTATCCATACCTATTATTAAGCTCATTGTATCTATGGTTGATAGCCTCGGTAGCTCGCTTAATTCTGGTGGTATCATCATTTCTGTAGACAGCGATCAGCCGCTGCGTCATTTGTCCAAACAGTTCAATCTGGTGTTTGTACTGGTGAACTTCGGCGTGGAACGACTGGAAATAAAAAGAAATATATTGTTAGTTTAATGTGATTTTGAGTCCCATTCTAATACAAATATTCTAATAGGCATAGTTTAGTTATACATCATATGCAAATTCGAAATCGCATCCCCTAAATTCATATATCCTTATACAGGGATAGAATATATTCATAAATTCATGAATCAAATTTTTATCGATTTATAATTTATGGGTAGTGAACCCGTTGCCATAGATTTTTTTTTTCGAAATGGTGGCGTACTACAAGAGTTCTTTATATAGATGAAGGCCACATAACAAAATAACATAACGATGTCAACTAATGTGGCACCCTAATCCATATAAATCCAATAAAGCATCATGTTATCGACTGAAGGTAAAGATCGAAATATTTAAGATTGTCGTTGTTGTCAGAATGAAAAAAGAATAAAAATTTGAAGGTTATTTACTACTTGAAATGTGGAAGTTTGGAAACAGCTATTAAAAAACCGGCCAAGTGCGAGTAGGACTCGCGCACTAAGGGTTCCGTACCATTAAAAACGGAAAAAAATAATGTCTTTTGTATGGGAACCGCATTACAAATACGCTCCCTACCTCTCTTTTCGCCAGAGCTTCGTTTGTCAGTCAGCAGGGTGCACCACGTGCAGATAAAGTTGGCTTTGGTTCAAAGATGTTGATAAACGACTTACACCCCAAATGTACCTATCGTGTTAAAACTAAATTGTATATTTATAGAAATAAAAAAAAATGAGTTAGATAAACTAAAATACTTTCTATATCATGTACATTATAAACTTCGTATAATTCTATTTATTATGGTATCTATTATAAAATAATCTGTAAATTTGAATACAAGTATATGCCAAGTTTTTGTTGATTCTTAGGCGAAATTGAGCAATGTTTTTCGATACTATATTAAAAATCTACGTGACGAATATTATACTTCCTATTTTGAAGTCGGGCATTCGAGATATTAGATCCGTGCACGTAAACAGATACGTAATCTTCCATACTAACAGTAAACTATCCTCGCTATAATTTATGAGGAAATATTCGCTGCAGTAGTGGGCAGAATACGAACCATGGGAACCCCCATTTGTTCCAGATTTATGAGAGCAAGTACCGGCCTTTGAACGAAAAGGATGTAGCTCATACTAGGGTATTTGGTAATAGGATCAGATGAGAGGATATTAGTCTTTTCAAATGGCTTTTAAAAACGTGAAGATTCTCAAGTGGGTTGGGATGTTAGTGGCTCATTGCCATCTTTGAGCTAAAACCAACCTTAATTGCGCGTGAATCATACTGGTAATTGACTAAGAGATAGGGCATAGCATACTGCTCCATCTCTTAGAAGACATTTAGCCCAGCATAGTGGCCCAGCTTCGTCTGATGAAAAGCGAAAATAAGAGCCCAAATCGCAGTGGCGCTGACAAAAGGCTAGAACCAGAGTTCTCACAGTGCCACTGCCTTGCTGGCCTTAGAGTTGCTTCTCCACGCGTCGTTTGAAGTACTCCTGTTGTAAGAAGGAGAAAACACATGTGATGGCAAGGTATTTCACTTTTTAATGGTTCGACAGAGATAGGAGTTGCCAAATTTTTAAGTGCCTATTAAGCTAAAAAATGTTTTCAACAGACTGCGGCCAAATAACAATTTATAGAAGAGAGTTGTTGTGTTCCTGCGAGTAGAATTTCCAGGAAGAAAGATCCAGCACAGGCCATTTTGTATAAAAAATGGTATAGTATAAAAACCTTAATTGCCAAAATTCTTATGAAATTTCTTGTTTATGAGTGCTTCGCCCGTTTCCGAAATGCCAAATACAACATGTCTAAGTGCCCCCAAGGGAAAGGACCAAAGGTAAATTGTGATTTGAATTTCAAATATTTGTAAGTCGCCGCCGGGGAAGTTCCAGGGGAATTGTCAGAATGTTTATCCATTTTAAACTATATAAAAGTTGGTTGTTTGTGTTACATTCTGTCTCGTTACTAGTGGCAAGCGGAAGCCAAGAAGAACGCAATATTTATATTATATATATGGTATTTTAAGGATTACTATTATATTTTTATATGATTATGCGAGCCGAATAGGACTGAAAAAAAGTGATAGTGTTTGGTGTTGGGTGTAATATGAAATGCAATTTAAAAATAATTAATATTCCTTGACAAATAACACAGCGCCATCTAGTGCCAAAGCATTATGGTATAAGTTAACTGATAAATATAATTTAATTAAATACATTTATAGTAAACACCCAGACCAACATAAATGTTCATGAACATAAATGTTATCCTTTTGCGCAAGATTGGAAACCGCGACCCTCGGAGACAAATAGCTATTGTTTACCATTCGAGCACTAGACTAGTCATACCGTCGAAAGAGCTTGGCTACATCCCTAGCCACGACTTAAACTCGCCTTAGAGTAGAGGACAATAAATAGTTGTATTTGGTGGTGTCAAAGGGAATGAATCGGTTGGCACTGTCGCCACGACGAAAAACCGTCTAATTCAGAAACGCCCTAAGGGTAGAACGAAAACTTTATTAACGTGTTACTTACACTACCCCGAATGCCAGACAAGCATTCAGCTCGTTTGATGTAAAATAATTACTTCAGCCTAAATGATGGAATGTGACTCGCGTGCGGGCACCACCGCTTCTGATGCAGCATCTCATAACGTCTGGTAACCACAAACGCAGGAATATAACAATCCTCAAAAGCATTTTTCTGCTGCAATCTTTTGCAAGAAGGAGGTACTACCCCAGCTCAATTCGACATGCCCTTTCTTCAAAGCCTCGTTTTCTAAACGCAGCGTGCACCACGTGCTGGTGAAGGTGGCTTTGGCTCTAAATGTGGTCGTTAGCCACTAACACCTCAATATTTATTATAATGTAAATGTGTTATCGATGCCTCAAATGTAGCACAGAAGACAATCCCCTTGAGGATTGTTGTATTCCTGCGAGAGAGTGAGGTTTCCATGAAGGAACTAGTTGCTGCGTTGAGCGGGGATGGTGGCGTTCGAGCAATATGTCTTTCATATTTTGGGATGTAAGTGGTTCATCTACATCTTTGAACCAAAGCCAACTTCACCTGCACGCGGTGCACCCTGCTGACTGACAAACGAAGCTCTGGCGAAAAGAGAGGTAGGGAGCTGTTGTAGGGTATGTTCTATAATATATGTTATTGACGGTGGTGGAATAATAAATCAGTTGTTGTCTAGCATTCATGGTGTTTCATTCAAATACTACATGGTGACAGCGGTGTTTTAATTTATACATGCAATTACGCGTCGAAAAGTAACAATAATAAGTTTTAATACGTGTCGGAGTGGAATACCATAAAAATCCAGTGAAGTTGGTATTTTCTTGGTGTTATTACGAATCGACAATGGAACACGCTCGACCCCCAGCGGAATTAAACATGGACGGCGGTCCCGTTAGCCGGGCTAACGCGTGAAAAAAATGGAGACAGCAATTCATGCTTTTCTTGAAGGCATCGGGAGTGCAAACGGAGGCCAGTAGTGTACAAGCGAGTCTTCTTATAAATCTGATTGGGCCCGAGGGCTTCGATATATATCAGTCGTTCACATTTGAAACGGAAAAAGAAAGAGATGATATTCAAGTCGTTTTGAAGAAATTTGATACATACTTTGGTACAAAAGTGAACATAACTCTCTTGCGGTATAAGTTTTTTACGAGAAATCAAGAGGAGGGTGAGTCGATACAACAATACGTAACGGCCTTACGATTACTCACTAAAGACTGTGGATTTTCTAATCTCGAAGAAGATTTGATTAAGGATCGAATAGTATGCGGTATAAAGAGTTTGACCGTGAGAGATAGATTGCTACGTTGTGAGGACCTCAATTTAGATAAGGCGATGAAATTGTGTCAGGCGGAGGAAGCATCTCTAGAGAGTGGATTGCAGTTAAGTGAGAATGGTGCAGTGCATGTGAATATAGTGGAGAAACGCGGCCAGCAAGCCAGCAGTGGGCCGTGGCGCGGGCGTGAGCAGCGCGGGCGCAGTCGCGGCGCCGGCGGGCCGGCCGGCCGCGGGCGCGGCGCGCTGTGCCCGCCCGGGCCCGGCGAGAGGCGCGCGGCATGCCGGGGCTGCGGCGGTATGCGCTGTGCAGACGGCGAGTGCCCCGCGCGCTACGCCGATTGCTTTGTATGTGGTAATAGGGGACATTTTGCCCGCTTATGTAAGTCGAAATTTTCTTTTAATAATAGGGATATAAAACGCGTGTATGACATTGAAGGTGATCACGGTGATGAGTCGGACGAGTGTGAATCTTTTTATATTTCAGTGATTAAGGGCGATAATAGTAACTCGACAAATTGGAGTGAAATATTACAGTTTGGTAGTGAATTTGAAAAGTTTAAGTTGGACACGGGGGCCGACATAAATGTGATGTCATATGAGAAGTTTTTATTATTAGGATTTAAAAACGAAATATTATTAAAGTATAAAATTAAATTGGAATCTTATAGTGGAGATTCGATACCTCTGAAAGGGGTTTGTTATTTACCATGTATGTATAAACATAAAGAGTATATGCTTAAGTTTGCTATTGCGGATATGCATTGTCAAAGTGTGTTGGGGCGGAAATCTTGTGAAGATCTGGGTCTAGTACAGCGTATACATACGTTACAATTGTCAGAATATAAAGATGTATTCAGAGGACTAGGTTGCCTTCCGGGCAAATATTCTATTGTGATAGATAAATCTGTACGTCCGGTAGTCTGTGCATCTAGGAAAGTTCCACTGAGCCTTCGCGATCGATTAGCAAACGAACTTAAAAACATGGAAGAATTAGGAGTAATTAGAAAAGTTACATATCCAACATCATGGGTACATCCACTAGTAATCGCGGCAAAAAAGAATAAAGGTATTCGTATATGCTTAGATCCCCGCGAGCTCAACCGCGCGATACAGCGCGCTCATTTTCAATTGCCTACCGTTTCAGAATTAGCTGCAAAACTACACGGTGCTAATTTTTTTTCAGTATTAGATGCAAATTCTGGGTTCTGGGCTATAATGCTAGATGAGGAGAGCGCAGATCTTTGTACGTTTGCCACCCCTTTTGGGCGGTATCAGTTTTTACGTCTTCCTTTCGGAATTTCATGTGCGCCGGAAGTATATCACGGTAAAATGCGTCAATTTTTAGAGGACTTAGAGGGGGTAGACAGTTTCGTTGATGACATAATAGTATGGGGTAGGACCAGGCAGGAACATGATGAAAGACTACGAACTTTACTAAATCGTGCTAAACAGATAAATTTAAAATTCAACAAAGATAAATGCAAAATTGCTGTTCAGGAGGTTATATACCTAGGTCATATCTTTGATTCAAAGGGAATGCGGCCAGATTATAACAAAATTAAAGCTATAAAGGAAATAGCTACTCCGAAGGATAGAAAAAGCTTAGAGAGATTTTTAGGAGCAGTAAATTATCTATCGAAATTTATACCTAATTATTCAGAGCACGCTATTCCCTTAACAAATTTATTAAGAAAAGATAGTGACTGGAGATGGGATGTACATGAACAAAATTCATTTGATAAACTGAAACAATTGGTGTGTAGTGCACCAGTGCTGGCCTTGTATGACGTATCAAGGCCAGTGGTGCTCTCTGTAGACGCGTCTCGAGATGCACTCGGAGCCGTGCTGCTGCAGGACGGCCGCCCTGTTGAGTATGCTTCGCGGACACTTACTGATGCACAGAGACGGTATGCACAAATAGAAAAAGAGTTGTTGGCCATAGTCTTTGCATGTGAAAGATTCCACCAATATATCTTCGGAAAAGAAAAAATCGTGGTGGAGTCTGATCATAAACCACTTGAAAGTATTTTTAAAAAACCTCTTATGTCAACCCCAGCACGCTTGCAACGCATGATGTTACGAATACAAGGATATGACTTGATTGTGAGCTATAAACCTGGTAAATATATGTACATTCCGGACGCCTTGTCTCGCGCGCCGTTGCCTGAGTTATATAGTGAAGAAGTTCATAACAACTTGTTATATCAAATTCAGATGGTAGTAAATAACTTACCAATGTCAAAAAATAAATTAACATTAATAAAAGAAAGTTCAAAGCGCGACACCGATATTGAAGAATTACTCCATTACATTAGGTTTGGTTGGCCTGATCATAAATTTAAGGTGGCTAATAGCATTCGATTTTACTGGTCTATGAAGGACGAATTGTATGAAATCGATAATATTGTATTTAAGGATAATTTGGTACTCATACCCAAAGATTTAAGAGCAAATATGTTAAACATTATTCATGAAGGTCATTTGGGTATGGATCGGTGCAAACGACGTGCGAGACAAGTAATGTTCTGGCCTAACATTTCTAAAGATATTGAAGACTACGTGAAGCGGTGTTCTGTGTGTCAGGAGTATTCAAACGCACCCGCCAAAGAACCGATGATACCAATGGAAATACCTAAGTTACCATGGAATAAAGTTGGATCGGATATTTTTGAATTTCAGAAAAAATATTTCCTTCTTGTGGTAGACTACTATTCAAATTTCGTAGAAGTGAGAAAATTAAATAACATTACTTCTACTTCGGTCATCCAAAGTATGAAGGAAATATTTTCATGTCACGGAATTCCAGAGACTCTTGTTAGCGACAATGGCACGCAATACAGTAGCAGAGAGTTTAAAAATTTTTCAAAAGAGTGGCAATTCAACCACATCACGTCTTCGCCAAATTATCCACAAGCGAATGGGAAAAGTGAACGGGCAGTTCAAACAGTCAAAAAACTATTAATGAAAGCCTTAAAAAGTAACAGTGATTTTTATTTAGCTTTACTTAATTACAGAAATACGCCTAGGGATGGTTTGAGTTCTCCTGCACAACTTCTGATGAGTCGCATGTTACGTTGTAAATTACCGACAAGTCCCGAACTGTTATTACCTAAACCTGTAAATCCATCAGAACACGCAATTTTAATTCAAAAACAGGCCCTTTCAAAACAAAATTACGACAAACATTGTAAGGTGTTGCCTGCACTTAAAGCGGGTGATGAGGTAATATGTATTGAGGGGACGCACAGAAGAAGGGCGAAAATTGTCGGAAAGGCGAATACGCCTAGGTCGTATTTGGTTGAAAATAAATTAGGCACTCGATACAGACGCAATCGCAGGCATCTGATCAAATGTGAATCGAACGGTAGCAATTTAGGCCTTAAAGAGGAAATAAACGAGAATGATATGTACAGTGACGCATGTGAGAGTGCAGGTCCATCAGAGGAAAAATCTACTGACGAGAATTTGTCTTCTGAAAGACCTGTATCACCACCGCTAACACGTAAGCGAGCTAAACAGTTAGGTTAACTCAGTCTCAATAATTCATTTATTTCCTACATCTTTGCTATTAAAATACTAATTTTAGAAATAGTCCATAGGCAACGGTGGTTACTCGCCATCGGGCGGGCCGTGTGCTTGTTTGTTAACTTAGTAATAAAAAATAAACACGTAAAATTCTCAATTGAGTATTTTATAATCATTTATATTTTAAAACAAATAATGTAAAACATTACATAAAAAAAAAAAAAAAAAAAAAAAAATGTCTTTCTTTCAGATAGATGGATTGTATGTAATTTTATTACAATAAGCTAAATACCTACGTGGTTAAAAAACTGTTTTATAAGTTTGTTACTTACTTTATTATTATATACCTGTAAGGGGAGATGTTGTAGGGTATGTTCTATAATATATGTTATTGACGGTGGTGGAATAATAAATCAGTTGTTGTCTAGCATTCATGGTGTTTCATTCAAATACTACAGGAGCGTAATTGTAAGCTACCCGACTGGGTAATGTACCTCCACCTCATAGAATACCGCAGCCAAATAACAATTCCCTTGAGGGTTGTTGTGTTCCTGCGGTCACCAGAAAGGAAGGAGATGCTGCGGTTGCAGCAGGGGTGGCGGCGCGCGAGCTATATTTTATGTTGCGAGCGTTATTATGGCTACGTTAACCGCTGCACATCAGGCGGACCGTATGCTTGTCTGCCACCCGACGTAGTATAAAAAAATATAAAAACGATTTTCGCCCGTTTATATGGCTACAGTAACCGCTTTACAATAAGCGGGCCGTATGCTTCTCTGTCACCTGACGTAGTATAAAAAAAGTATATAAAAAAGCATCACAAAATCTAGGAAGGTACGCGTTGCTGCATTGTCACTGGCAGCGGGGATGGCGGTGAGCGATATTTCATGTTGCTAGTATATTTGTCTACGGTAATCGATTAACATCAGGCGAGCTGTGTGCTTGTATGTCATCCGGCGAAGCAGAAAAAAAACTGATTTATTATACCTATATTCCGACATCAGTACGAGATACCAAGAAAACTATCCAAATAACTAACAGTCATAACTAAACTTTAAACACAATAAATTAGTAAGAATTATTTTCCTGAAACAGTTTAAGTTGGTGCATGTAGTCGTAAGTGCGGTATTTATCGCTGCGTTATGCAAATGCACCGCGCCGTGAGAACGATGCGCTAAGAAAATTATGCAAATACTACATGATAACAAATGTAGCCCGACTTTGTCTGCGTGCACTTTATAACTGGAAGGTACAAATAGAAAAATGAAAAAAAGCGTCGGTTATATTGATAATTTGATTTTTCTGTATACCATTTCCAGGAGCTCATATTCGTATACCTTCATTTACACATTTTACCACAATGAAAGTGTCACTCGCGCAAACTATTCAGTTTAGAAAAAAATGATATTAGAAACCTCAATATCATTTTTGAAGATAGATAGATAGATATAGGTTCGATGAAGAAAATAATTTGAGTTTCAGTTCTAAGTAACCCCCAAAATTTATTGTTTTTTTTTTTCTATTTTTGTGTGAAAATCTTAATGCGGTTCACAGATTACATCTACTTACCAAGTTTCAACAGTATAGTTCTTATAGTTTCGGAAAAAAGTGGCTGTGATATACGGACGGATAGACAGACAGACATGACGAATCCATAAGGTTTCCTTGTTTTGCTATTTGGCTACGGAACCCTAAAAGGAGCTTGGAAAATCCCATAAGATACCAAAATACGAGCGTACACGAAGTCGCGGGCGCAAGTGACTAAGTGTTGGCACCCGGGAAACGAAAAAATACTATCTGCATTTCATCATTGGTAAATAAATAAAAAGCTCTTCCGATTATTTGGTAGGTACTCGTAGCGTACGTGCTACGAACCGTCTACGTCGTAGACTATCGTAACTCGATGCGACGTAGCAGCTACGAAATCTGCGGGCACACGTGATCGGAACTGACAGATCTTATTATGTACACAAAATTGTTTTCGACATATTTGCTTTCGCGGAGTAAAACATATATGTTTTGTTTTCAGAACACATTTTACGACTTTGGGGCAAACGAAGATTTTCAGCATCTACGTCAAAAAAATGTGTGAATAAAGAATAGAATTTGGTTTGATTTTCGTGCACCTGTTTTTCAGTTGAATAGAATAACTAACTGTATTACAATATACGTAATCTAGCAGAGGTGTTGCATTATCAGCGAGGGCTTTTGCAAATGAAAGTTCTGGAAATGGAATTGGGTTGTCCCTTTATCCATATTCGTCAAGGCCTTGGCTTTGGTATCGAACAGTATTTTGACATACTTTTATTAGCTCCACGTGTAACTAACAATATATATAATATTATGTATACATAAGAAATTAAAATATTCAGTAAAAAGTGAGAAAGAACTTAATTTTCCGGGTAAGCTCACTTACTAGCAGAAATTCAACAAGCTTCTATGACTCAAGGAATTATTATTTCTCTACGATCTATATCCCCAATCGGGCAACTTATAATAGTCTCGTATACCATTTTTTTTTCGATTTGTTATTTAAAGACGTCACAATAATATAAATATATGTGAAATAATTACTTCAATTGCATAAAAACTTATCGAGATATGATAACTTGAAGATCACAATTTTGGACTATCCCGAAAACGCTCCATATAAGGCCACCACGTTATGACGTCACACCTTGCTATTTTATATGCATTAAATCAGAAATTTGTACGACAGCTATGTTAAATATTGCGTTTATGTAGCCAGTGCCGTAACAAAAGTTGTAGTATTTTTTATTGTTTCTACACTGGTAATATTTATTTTTCATAATTTCATACCTTTAAAATGGACTTTCCCACCAAACTTTGATCGACCATAAAACACGTCGGGCATAAGTTATTTAAATTTTAAGATCGCAGATCGTTCTAGTTTTATGTATTTTACGTTACTGATAGAGTTTTTAAAATTTTGTAACTTAGGCAACTAGCCTATTATGCTGTACCGTATCTCTCTATTGCCGAAAAATCGTTAGTCAGTAATTAGGGCTTGGACTTAAAGATCACGGTGTGCTACTTACACCCCATCCTATGCGCACTCAATTGGAAACGTGTTCTGTATTTGCGATTAATAACATTGAATCACCGCATGTGTTGACCACTCCTATTCATCCCACTGCTGGGATGCGGATATCCCCTCAATCGGAGTGGTTTAGAGCATACACCACGACGCTGCTCGACTGCGAATAAGCCGAGGCCAATATTTTCCCGGCCACTGACTTAACGACTGTCATCTTGTCAACAGCCGGAAGTGACGACTTAACGCGCCCGGACGCACGGAGAAGCTCCATTTAAATAAACCCATCTATAGGCTACGGTCGACATTACTTAACTTGCGTATTTGACTAGACTGAGCGTCACAACCCCATTGAGCTCCTCTACGCACCGCAAGTGTATCAGCCCTTAAACTTTGCAAGTAAATTATTCAAATAATAGAGCAACAGTTTCAGTTTCAAAACTCCGAGGCGATTCAACAGGATGATTTAATTTACAAGCGAGCCGACTGGCCGGCAGCGGCGCCCCCGGCTGCGGCGCCGCTTGTATACAGTTCCCTGTGAATGTTTGCCGACTTTGTGGCGAGTTCAATTATTTGATAAAAATTGGACTTTTAGAGAAAATGTGTTGGAAATTTCGTTAACCTTTTTATACTGAGTCGGGACCTTTAGCACCGAACGTTATTGTTTTCACTGCTATAGCTTTTGTTTTTAATCTCTCAATCTCTCCTCCATAGCGATATTTAGAGGCTTTACCGTCTTAAACGAGATTTTATTACAGGGAGTATTTATTATAGTGGCTCTCCACGATCTTTAGAGTCAAAGCCAACTACGTAGTGCACTCTGCAAGTTAATGAAAGAGGCTTTGTCAAAAGAGAGTTAGAGCAGTGTAGCATTTATAAACTGCCCGACTGGGGATGTACCTCTACTTCACAGAATACCGTAGCCAAATAACAATTTCTTTGAGGACTTCTTTATTTCTGCGAGTGAGTGAGATCGCCAGGAAGGAAGGAGTTGCAGGTTTGGCAGCGGGCGTGGCGGTCGCAAGTGATAATTCATGTTGCGAGCGTTTATATGGCTACGGAAACAGCTTCACTTCAGGCGTCACATCTGTTTGTTTGCCACCAGACTATATTGTATATAAAAATAAATAAATAAGAAATTGAAACAATGAAAGCTGCAAACAAAGTTACTTAAATAAAATAATAAAAGATATAACAATACCAAAAGAAAAAAATATGGCGATAGATTCACGGGTGACAAACTTCTTGCTTGATGCTTACTTCCCGCTTGATGTAAAGGGATTACTGTAGCAATAGACACTTGCAGAAGGAACTATGTTCGCGTGCTTGTAGCCTCGCCAGTAACGTAGCTTCTCACAGCCCGTAGTCGGACTCGACATAATAACATTGACCTTAGAAATTCCTGTTAGAGATTGGCTTTCTTATACCTCGTGGTCAGGTGTCTACGCCGTCTTTCGGTTGAAATAACGATCACTTAAAAAATATTTAAAAAAATTCTCTACCTTTTGTTCCCGCAGTTGCATCTCCAGGACATCAGCAGTGTGTCCCGGCGCCGCCATGGCCCCGAGGCGCGCCTCCATGCGGCTGAGCCAGGCGTCCGCGTCGCGACGCCTCATCTCATACTTCTGCGAGTCGTTCAACATCATGTCCAGCTGGGCCTTGCGTTGGAGCACGCGGGTATTGGCTTCATCCCAGTGCTCTCGGAGAGCTGTCACTGTGGGCAAAAACAAAATTATTTATTTTATGTTATTAAGATTATTTATTTTTTGACGAGCTCGGTAGTCGAAAAGCTAGAAATGGCCACTTTGACTCCGAGGTCGTGGGTTCGATCCAAGACAAATATTTGTGTGCATGAACAGTCTGTTTGTGTCGGTCTGGGTGTTTTCTATGTAACTATTATATGTATGTATTTACAAAAAAAAACTGTATTCAAGTGTTATAGCAGTTATCTAGTACCCATAGCTTTGCTTAGTTTGGGACTAGATGGCGGTGTGTAATTTGTCCAGGAATATTTATTTATGTTTTAATTATCATTTTGAAATTAATAAAGAGGAGGATTAAAAAGCTAACGTAGTCAAAAGGTTTAACAAACTCAAGTGCAATAAGCGAGCTCCACAGCACGAAATAAGACAGCCGATAGAGCAGAAAGATCCTGCAGTGGACTGGGATCCTGGAGTGGCCGAATAGTCACGAAAAGGTAAGCGCAGAGTAAGACGGCTTCCTACGTGATGGACTTACGACCTGCTAAGGATCTCGAAATCTTGTGAGGCAGGTGGCATTGAACCGGTCACGCGGGAAAATAATTGGGGAAGCCTTTGTTTAGCAGTCAACAGCAATATTTGGACTCCAACTGTTGGAGTGTAAGTGGTTCATCAACATCTTTGAACCAAAGCCAACCTCACCTGCACATGGTGCACCCTGCTGACTGACAAACGATGCTCTGGCAAAAAGAGAGGTAGGGCATAGCGTATTTTTTAAACTGCCAAACTGCCCGACTGGGGAAATACCTCCACCTCACAGAATACCGCAAATCCTTTTGTACTATATTGTGCGGTATGCAGTGCATATTTACTTATTACAGTTGAAGATATCGGTTATAAGTACACACCTTAACACAATTTTATTGCAAATTAACATTAAATCAATATTAAATTGACCCACCGCTGTCACCATGTAGTGAAACACGCTCGGGTTGGTTAACACTGATTTTATTAATCTCCTCTAACCGTCACAAAGTAAATATGCACTGCATACCGCACAATATAGTACACCCTTGAGGGTTGTTGTGTTCCTGCGAGTGAGGTGAGGTCACCAGATAGGAAGGAAGGAAGGAGGCTGGCAACGGATCGGCAACCCCTTGGTGTTGCTGATCTCCATGGGCGGTGGTGATTGCTTTCCGTCAGGAGACCCAACTTGTGATATAAAAACAAAATCGTGTGTTTTTAAAGACAATATTGACGAGTAGTTATAATCATGAGCCTCTCTGATATTACCAAGGAGCGAAATTCCACCATACATACTCCCGGTTTCTAACTCGCAAATGATTATAACAAACCAAAATACATTGTTAAACATAGAAAACAAGATAAAAATAATATTAGAATAATTTCTCTGGAAAACGCACAGATTTATGTAAAACCCCATCCTTACAAATCCCCGGAGAGGAGATATGAGGAACAAAACAAATATGTACGCATCCCTCTTGGTACGTCAAGCATCCAACGCCTACTTCACACATGTAACATAACAGTGGATATTATAAAGCTAGGTTTACAATACCCGTGCAAATGCTTCACCACGATCTTTAGAGCCAAAGCCACCCTCACCTGCACATGGTGCACGCTGCCGATTAACGAAAGAGGCTCTGCTAAAAGATAGTTGGGGTAAATCGTACGAGTACAGGCACAGCGTATTATCCGACTGGGAAATTACCTCGACCTCACAGATAATACTGCAGCTAAATAACAATTTCTCGAATCGTCTTCAGTGCCTTAGGTGGTAACGCTCCTGGTCTGAACGAAGGTAGCCGTTAATCAGAAGAACTAAGGACACCGACATAGCTTTAAAGATCAGCAAACTTATGTGACATGGGAAGGTCACGTGACATAAAACTGACGGAGGATTTTTTTTTTTTACTACGTCGGGTAGCAGACAAGCATACGGCCTGATGTGAAGCGGTTACCGTAGCCATATTAACGCTCGCAACATAAAATATCGCTCGCGAGCCGCCACCCCCCGATGCCAACGCAGCATCTCCTTCATTTCTGGTAACCTCACTCACTCGCAGAAACACAACAACCCTCAAGGGAATTGTTATTTGGCTACGGTATTCTGTGAGGTGGAGGTACATTCCCCAGTCGGGTAGCTTACAATTACGCTCCCTACCTCTCTTTTCGCCAGAGCTTCGTTTGTCAGTCAGCAGGGTGCACCGCGTTCAGGTGAAATTTCCTTTGGTTCAAAGATGTTGATGAACCACTTACACTCCAAAATGGATGGAACAAAGTTTCTGGAATGACGACCGTGGACTGGAAAGTTGGATGGGCCAAAGACCTAATAAGAATCCCAGGAATCAAATTAATAAAATCCATTTTTCTTCTCAAAAATAATAGAAAATGAGCCTCAACATGACTAGTACGAAGTTATTAAAATTGACAGATCAGTTTCTTGGCCTACGTTATTTTTAAAGTACTTCCCCAGAAAACCTCCACTTCTGGGGTCTGGTGGAAAGTACAGGCGAAGAATGAATGTGGATACCAACATCACTGCGATCAACGCTGTGCTGACGACCACCACCTTGACGACCCATGTAAATATTTCTTCTATTATTATTGTCGATCTCGGTGGCGTAGCGGTCAATGACGCGGCTTCTACACCAACGCTCGTGGGTTCGATTCCCACACATGACAAACATTTGTGTGCATGAACATGTCTGTTTGTCTTGGTCTGGGTGGTTTCGATGTATCGTATGTATTTACAAAAAAAAAAATGTATTTACGTATGTTTATCAATTGTCTAGTACCCATAACACAAGCTTCGTTTAAAAAAAATGTATTTACGTATGTTTATCAATTGTCTAGTACCCATAACACAAGCTTCGCTTACTTTGGGGCTAGATGGCGCTGTGTAATTTGTCTGACAATATTTATTTATTCTTCAATCTTCTTAAATCTCAGACCAGCACGAGTGGCTTTAAGAAGAAATGAATAAGTGGCAAGATAAAGAGAAGTGTATCGTAACTAGATGTAAACCACACCTTACAATAAGCAAATCCCTACCGTTTTCGATGTGAAGGTCACACGAAAAATCCCTTACAGAGACAATTATCCTCAAATAGCCAGAGGTTTATATGTACAGTATGTTAACTCTCTTTTTAAGCTGAAAACTTTCTGAATAACCCTTTGTATAATTTCTAATTAAACTGTCTGCGACATTATGTTATTATAACAGTCATGTTATTTTACATTAATAAATAACTACAATAATGCGGATTATTACATTTAGAGCGAGACAACGCTACTTGCGTTATTTAGCCTCTCTTGTCTCAACTATAGCAATGTCTTAAAAATATTGGCTGTCACAGGGTTAAATATGGACTGTCACAGCTGTCACAAGGGTTAAATATTGACTGTCACAGCTGTCACAAGGGTAAAATATTGACTGTCACAGCTGTCACAAAGGTGAAATATTGGCTGTCACAGCTATCACAAGAGTGAAATATTGACTGTCACAGAAAACCAGCGCTGTATAAGCACTGTGCGTACAGCGTTGTGTGAGGCTGGCCTTCCACAGCCGGAATCTGTCACAGAATTCAGAAACTAAATTTAATAATCTAAATTCCGGTGTGCGTGAGTACACTCTTTAGAAATGTATGTAAATGATATGCGTCCAGAACTCAGATTCTTAAATTCTAAATAATCGTCAGTATTATCGATCTGAAAAAAACAGCATGTGTGGTGAATAGGTGTTTTGTATGGAATTTCGTGCGTCTGGATTAAAAGAATGAAAAGAAAATTAAGATTCTTAGTTTAGTTTCCGAATTCCTTGATGGATTCTGGCTGCGTAAAGTCGGCCTTAAACAGCGCTGGTTTTCTGTGACAGCCAATATTTTTATCGCGTGTGATACTATTTAAGCTAGTCACACTGATACTAACATAGTTCATGCGCACAAATGACTTGTGAGATCAAACCCGCGATACTTGATGCCAAAGTACCTATTGCTAGCCATTCGACTACCGGACCCGTCAGCATCATCATCAGCAGCAGCAGTCGATCGTATGCCGTATAATTTTCCGTAAAATACCCAAAAAAACTATACTTGATCAATTTCAATTACTAAAGTATTAAATCACGATACACACCCCACCTATTATATGTATAAAGAAGGCCGTGTATCTTGAATACGGGTTGAGTAAAATCGGTAGGTAGCGTTACATTCATTACTGGTTTCATTGTTGATATTCTTAACGCGCAGATAACCCCGCAATGTACACGTACTCGCCCTTTTATATCTACCCGTGTAAGCTAGGGTTATAGTTGGGTAACATTTACACTATGAAATTATTAAGTACTCTTATTAATCATTACAGTTAACAAAGTGCAGTTTGCCCCAACTCTTCCTTTAAGCAACTGTTAGCGGACTGTATTATGTACTCTGTGATAGAAAATACATATTTACTCGCTAATTTCAAGAGGTACCTATTCCATTTTATCCCTTTGTATTAAGAACAAAGATAAGTTAATTGAACTTTCGTGTTGAATTTTATTTTTAAGCGAGCGAGGAGTAAGAGTATATTCTGGAAGATTATTTAATTTCAATGAATTTTAAAGATGGAACAGAGAGGAGTACATGAAGATGAAAGAGTTCCAATAGAAACATGAAATAGAAAAGTCGTACAAACTTGATTACGATGATGATAATGACGTACAAAGATGTTAAAGAAGCGTATTTTTAGTAGTGTGTGAAAACCTTGAAATAATTTCCTTTTGAGACAAGCTTTTATTTGTGGTTAACAAAAAAGAACTAAAACATTTACTTCAAACCGTATTTCGCACATCAAAGCTAATTTGATATCCATATCATAGGGGTTAAAGTGTAAATTATAAAGCGACATTTTGTGACGACCACCATATTGGATTAGAAATGGAGGCATTTAGACAATCGTACATTGTCACTAGAACTATATAAGTGTGCCAATTTTGAGCTCAATCGGACACTGGCAGGTGGGCCAAGTTTACCTTAAAAGATTTGATAATCAACACCGCGGTGAAACTAAATAATAATAAAAAAAAAAAAACTTGTAATAATGTCAACAATAGTATTAATCCTTTAACTTTCTTAAATTTACTGTTATGTTTATTGTTATAAAACATTAAGAAATGTGCATTTATTGTGAACAGTTTGATGGTACTCTAGTAATTCTACCGATATTATCCTAACAGTGTAATAGGCTACTGATAGCTGTCAGCGGGTGAGTACCTGGTGACCTGTAACACACGGTTATACCCACTCGCATGTACTGGGATTTTCGCCTATCCCAAGAAAAAAGTAGACCCGCATGGCCTGGGCATACTCCCCTATCCCAGCGCGCCGACCCTATTTCAAAAATTTATTTTTCCAACTTCTCATTATCCAGAACCTTGAAACTTTTATTAAGAATAAGATGGATATAGTCTACTACGCGTCAAAAATTTGAAAAGTGACACTGACAGTACAAAATTTTTATGAAATCAAAAGTTTTGTTTATTATTGTCAAGTTTTTTGCGCGCCGCCATTATTTTTGGCGGTCGGCTCGGGTATTTTAATTATTTATTGTGATTAAAGTGTTTATTACTACGGTTATTATATATCAAAAGAATCGTTGTGATGTGTACTTCGTGTGTGTGTTTAGTTAAATGAGTTTCGAAACACTCATGTTTATTTATGAACAAGAAAAGTGGGCGCGCGCGGAACACGGAACAATGGCGGTGTTGTGTTTGTTTGTTTACAATAATTAATATGCTATTTTAGTGTTTTAAAAGCAAGATAAGTGAATAATAGTGTATTGTGAACATATAAAAAATAGTTTTTAACAGAAATATAGTGGGATGTGTAAATAATGACATTTTATGTCAGCGCGGCCGCCGGGTTTCGTCGTGATTTTTGTATGGAGACGAATCCGTGACAGGTGAGTAGTACTGATACTATTTATTTTATTTCTCCACGCTGTGTAAACCTACGAAAGATATTAATATGTCATTTTAAAGCTGAAATAGTATAGTTTATTTCAATATAAGTCTGATTGCATCGAAATAAAAAGTTTATTGATAAAAACTTGTTCGAAAAAAAATTTTCGAGCAAAATGTTGATATACTTGACTTTTACTTTGTTTATTTTTTACTTTAGCTTCAATTATAGCAATTTGTGACAATGTAGTCTCATTCTGTATATTATAAGCTATCCATAGGTATTTTTTATTTCAATATAGCTGTAGTATTACGCCAGTTATAACGATTTTTGTTTGCGTCCGCGGCCGATCGTCCGTATTTTGGGCATAACCGTCCGGCGGACATGCGAGGCCTCCTTGGGTTGCGAACCTGGACATGGGAGTGGTTCTAGCTCAGGCGCCAGTCTCCCACACACTCCAGTCTATGGAAACACTATGTCTATGGAAATAACAAGTGTACCTATTTGATAGTTCTTGCAAATTTGTCAGTGAGAGAGATAAATAAAATGATTTAATCTGAGCTGTACAAGTCAAAGATTTTATAATGTCGCGAAATTTACCCGATGTCCTATATTGAAGGTCTAGCGATGTACTCGTGCGTATACATGAGGTTCACGTGGCATTGAAAGGGGCGAATTATGGAGCGCACAAGCCATTAGTCGACCCAATGAATTAGAAATGAACCCTTGCGGTACTTCCCTTGGTTTCTACTTCTTTGACCATTTGCATGACTTACATGTATGAAACATAAAGCAATTTAATGACTTATGCATGAATTGAAAATGTAGGCCAAAACGCACGCAAGTAGGTAAAATAAAATAAAAACATTATGTCTATTTGGAACATTAAATTATGTAAAGTAAGAAAATTTGTTTATATAGAAGCAGAAATTTAAAGTATAAAGTCACAGAGCATGTTTATTTTTTATTACAAACTTTAATTTCCTTGTTAGTTAGTAAAGGTAAATAAAATAAAATAAAATTATAAATAAAATAAAATATAAAATATTTGTTTATTTTGGCAACGACGGCCCATTTGTACAATACTAAGATGACAAGGACTACACCTGAGATAATATTGTCTTTTGTTTCTCTGTAATTTGAGGTAAATCCATAACTTTATTACCTACTATACGAAATAAAAAAATATTTAAAGTAACGGTTCAATTAACCAAATTAAGTTATAATAAAAAACTAATAATAATAATTTCGAAAAAAGATTTAAAAAAAAAGTTGCAAATCCCATATATATTCCTAATCCCATGAGTAGAAAATTTGTATAAAGGTTTAGTTTGGATGGACATGGACAAGGAATGCTTAGCAAAGTGACATCAATCTAAACTTAATATGTCGGTCTCCCAAAGATAGCGGGTGGATGGGTGGACAGCGAACTAATCGTACTACTTGAGGACTTTCCACCACCTGACTTCGCAGAATATGTGAATATTCTCGCCATATTGCCAGGAAAAGTGAAGACAACCTCGAAGAACTACTAATAACTGGCAAAATCGAGGGGAAGCGAAAGGGGCGGAGTCCAATGCGTTGGTTTGATCAGGTTCGAAAGCTCAACACCGCTGTCTGCGAAACCCTCCACACTTGCAGCAAAGAGAAACAAATGGCGTAATATGCGCACGAGGATTATAAGAGGCCACACGACCCCCGTCAGTAAGGAAAACGACTTGAAGACGAGGATGAACTAAAAAATTACTTACTCAATTTTAAATTAAAAAATAGCCATATCATAGGAGTTAACGTGAAAATTATGAATCGCCGTTCTGTGGTGGACGTCATATTGGATTAAAAATGAGAGTAAGTAAGTAAGTAAGTAAGTAATTCTTTATTTGCACTTAAATAGGGTAGATACATTGCATATAGGTAATCGTGCATTGTCACGAGAACCAAGCGACTGTGCCCAAATTATAGCTCAATCGGACACTAGGAAGTGAATCTACCTCTATTTTTACCCGACTACGGCGAAGCAAAAAGGAGGGTTATGATTTTGACCTGTATGTATGTATGTATGTATGTATGTGGCTATGGATGTTCATCTGTTCCCTCATAACTTCTAAAATAGTTATCATAATTAGACAAATGAGGTGTCGTTGGAAGCCTCTTGATTGTCCGCTGGTTATAGGCTACATGACGTCACGTTAAAATTGCTACAGCGCCCTCTAGGGGACATAAAGTAAAGAAGTAAAAAATTTTTTTTTCTTGACGGTGTCGTGTGGGGTATCAAATGAAAGAGCTTTGTTAGCACATTTCAAATATATAAATATTATTAGCTGTTGCTCACAGGTTTGCTTACAATCACCTGATAATTGCAAGAATTTATAAATTCAGGCATCAAATGTAATAAAAATCAAACATGTGTAACAACAACATAGGCTGGGAGTACGAGTACCTCCACGTTACAAGTTACACACGAATTCACATAACTCCAAAATAAGTTAAATAAAAATAAAGTTTAAAAAACTAAAACCCGACTACTAAAAACAGGCTCTAAAAAGTACGAAACAAGAAAATAGACTCCGCTGAAATTATTATGTACATACTATAAAAGAATTACCGACTTTTAAATAAACACCTTACTTACACGTAGTATATTTTAACGTAGTTTTTTATACTTCATACTGATAGAGATATGTTTAAAGGATAGCCGTGGTCGTATGCCATCACTACTGTATACTGTACCATATACTGTAGCAAAACAGATTAATTATAATAATGAAATTAAATCAAAGTGGCATACGACCACGGCTATCCTTTAAACATATCTCTATCAGTATGAAGTATAAAAAACTACGTTAAAATATACTACGTGTAAGTAAGGTGTTTATTTAAAAGTCGGTAATTCTTTTATAGTATGTACATAATAATTTCAGCGGAGTCTATTTTCTTGTTTCGTACTTTTTAGAGCCTGTTTTTAGTAGTCGGGTTTTAGTTTTTTAAACTTTATTTTTATATCAGAGTCTCTTTCGCTGGTCGGTAGGGTGCACTGTCGTGTAAGTGGCTTACCATGATTAAGAGCCAAAGCCAGTTGACTTTGGCACTCCCACATTCACACCCCTATTTTAAATAATACTGAGAAAATACGTATACATATTCTTCTTTGCGCGTAACAACTATTACAGTGTAGTACACAAGAACGTTCTAATTAATTTAGCGCCAGCCAGCCTGTCATACACAGCGAGTGTAGGGATTTATCAAAGCCTTTCCTAGCAGAGGTTATTTTCCTCCACTTCGGAAAGAGGACTGTATTTGTGTTTTAGTCGAGCATTTTACTTAGAGGCTTCATAGAAAACCGATAGAGAGAAGGTTTAGGACTCATTTAAGGCTAGGTAGTCGTGCAAAAGTAGGCATTCAGCGTTGCCGGCACCGCGCGAACTTATTCACGCGGAGGCAGCGGCGCGATGAACTCGCGTCACCCCGCCCGGTCACACAGTATAGGAATAAGCAGTAACTAGTTAATTTTAAAACTTCAGAAATGCACTTTTATATTTTTATAGTAGTGACAAGAGTTTCGTAAATAATAAGTAATCTAGGTTAGGTATAGAATATAAAAAAAAATAACAACCTGTTCGCGTTTCCTAGATTTGACTTGAGATATTAGAAAAGGAAACTAATATTACAGCAGAATCCATTGTTCATCTTTCTTGTCATATAGGAGGCATAAATGTGCGTATGGCAGGCCCGGTGTTTTTAAAAAACTATGAATGTCATGGTGATTCTTTTAAGAGTTTTTCTGTACATTTTTATTATAAATAAATAAAAGATAGTATTAAATAAAAAATATTTATTTACTCTTAAAATTGTTTAAAATATATTTCTCGTGAGCTTGTACCCGGGTGCAAATCTGACTGTAGTTCAGAAGATGATAGAACTATAGGCTCTACAGAATTAACATTTCGCATGTGTGGCTCAAGTGTATGTAGACTCCCCAGACTTGCCATAAGTCTGGGGAGTCTACATAATTTACATTTTCCTTGTCATCTTGTAAGGACAATGTGCTTAATGCCATTCCACGTGCGTGTCGACTATCAACAATTTCTGGCATTAAACACTTCATATAAAATTTGACCAACTTTTGCTCCATTTGCGTTTTCCAGAAGTTATCGTCCCTTTCGATGCGTTTTGTAAACAAGGGTTCGTCTCGATAAGGGATGTCTCCTCAGTATTTCTAAAACATAATGGTAAATAATTACATGTTTCGGAATAAAACATAATATTTTGTTTGGATGTACATTATCTAACTTTTTTATAGTTTTTATTATGCTAAATTAATAAACTCCCAAAAAAACTATATTAAATGCAATCAAATAAAATATGATTCTTACGTAAAAGTTAGTTCGTAGTGGAGCGTCTGGATCTAATCTCATAAAAGAATTCTTGGAAACGTCAGCTGTGTAGCTACACGTCGGAACATCAATGTGCCTGAAAATTTATCATATTATATTAATTATAACTGTCTATAATATATAATAAGTTATACGGGACATTTACCGAACTAAATAATGGACGCATTTGAAATAATTATTTTATCGCTTAATAATGTAAAAAAATTGATAATATAGAAATCAAATTGTACAGTATGTAAGAATACATCGCAAAGCCTCTAAAAGTTCTCACAACACAGCAATGTCAAAATTGCACAATTATTTTTTTAACCGTGCAGAATGTATGTACCAAGAATATTTGTAGCAAAGATGGAAATGACAACGAAGAGCTGAAATAGATCCAGAATTCGTCTTTCTACACGATTGTTTTATACATTACAGCAAAATCACGCAGATTTTTCGGTTACGATGATACAAACACTGTTCAGTGTTATAATAGTGTCAGCGTGAAATTGATTGGTCGTACCAAAAAAAATCCTTTGAAAGGAGGTTACCAAGCAAGAGCTCAGCAGCTGTTGTTTCGTTTAACATTAAATCCGCATTTTCAGTCGTACACCTCTCTTTACATAAAAGTCCTAAAGGCAGGGTGATATTAATTGAAAGAAGGATAGCAAAAAAAAAGAAGAAAATTAAAAGAAGAACGAGTAGATATATGCAATCACTGACTTTTTATTAGAACTTTTTAAGATGAATAATTCTGTTATAATTATTGCGTAACTTGAACCGTTTACACAGCGCATGCAACGGAAGCTTTCAAAAGGAATATTTTTTTCCCATTTTGCAACATTTTTCATTGGTGCTCCGCTCCTATTGGTGGTAGTGTGATCTTACATAGCCTATTAGCCTTCCTCGAAAAATAGGCTATCTAACACTAAAATAATTTTACAAATTCGAATAAGTAGTTCTTGAGATTAGCGCGTTCAACCAAACAAACTCTTCAGATTTATAATATTAGTATAGAAGTATAGATAAGTCTGTCCGTCAGAAGTCCGTAAGTATTGGGTACGTACGTTGCGCCTCCTGACTTGACATGACTAAGCAATATGTATAAACGGGACATATTAAAACTGTTTAAAAAGCGCTGCGTACCTATCTCGATCTATGGTAATTACTTACCTATTTTCAGTTGAATCCGCAGATAACAGATTGATTATTCGCCGCTGTCCATATTAATTACTTCGGCGATGATGTCTGGTATTGGAGACTGCTGCATTGACCTACAATAAAACGCCAGGCAGATATGTACCGATAAAGACAAAACATGAATTATCAAAAATCATATCGTTCTTTAGTACTTACTGGATATTCTTATACTGTGGCATGATGGCCGCAAGTTTAGCCAAAATATATTTTTGTAAATTATCAATCAGACTTTTTTTATACTACGTCGGGTGGCTGACAAGCATACGGCCCGCCTGATGTGAAGCGGTTACCGTAGCCTAATATGGCTACGCTCGCAACATAAAACACAGCTCGCGCGCCGCCACCCCCGCTGCCTACGCAGCATCTCCTTCCTTTCTGGTGACCTCACTCACTCGCAAGAACACAACAACCCTCAAGGGAATTGTTATTTGGCTGCGGTATTCTGTGAGGTGGAGGTACATTTCCCAGTCGGGTAGCTTACAATTACGCTCCCTACTTTAACTAAGTTGGCTTTGGTTCAAAGATTTTGATGAAAAACAAATATATAAAACAATCTAATTTTAATATATTAAATACCACATTACATTAAAAATCAAACATCTACATAAAGGTACTTACCTCTTTGTATATCTTCGCAGTGCATTCTTTCTGTTAGTTATTTTTATTGCTTTGGACGACTTCTTTCGCTTACGTTGTTTATTGCCCATTAAGAATCACTTGAAGCACACAAATTTTTCAAAAAAAATACTGATGCGCAGGCACCGAGCACAGGTCCGTCGTCTATAAGCGCCAGCACGCGACTGATGGGCTGCCGAACCCCCGCGCTCTCATATTTAGTGGAAATTTGCACACAGTAAAAAAAATATATATATTATTTAATCGTACTCTGCGAATTTGTCTGTAACTATTTGTTAGCTTTAATTGAGTACAAAAATTAAATGTATTCGTTCAGTATTATAGTCACAATATTGAAAAAACATTAACACAAAGGGGTGATTTTGGGAATTTTTTTTATCGAGTGAAGTTGATTAGGTCGTGACATTGAATGCGATTTTGACTAGACAAGATCCTTACCTAACACATATATTTTTTTCAGAATTTAAAATATTATTATCTAAGTCTCAGATGGTTTTAAAAAACTCAAATTTGAATCCCACCCAGCCTTAAGAGACGCGGGGCGTCGCGCGTCGCGTGCAGCGTGGCGTCTCGCGGCGCGTGGGACGATTTTTCAGTTTATAGACAGGCGGTGCGTGCAACGGCCCCGCGTCATCGCACGCGCAAACACAAACATATGGCAATATACGATGTTGTTCATAGAGACGCGAGACGGGAAGAGTGGCGGTGCCCGCCGCTGTGCCCGCGGCGAATCGTCAAGCGTGCAGCGATGCACGCGGAGTGCATCGCTGCGGTCAGACCAGTTTCTTATATTCTTCTAAAAAAGAGATTTATTCTAAAAAAAAATGGCGATCATATCGTATTCCATTGCGACGGTGACTACGTCTGCGTTGTGCGATTTCCAAATTAAGACTGACTGAAGGTTCCCTCCGCGGGCGCCGCTGCGGGCGTCGCAGCGATAAACGCCGCGTGCGACGCGTCGTTGCCATGCTCCATCCTCGGCCACAAAACACACCACATTTCATCATGCGTCAACGCAATTTTCGTAAAATGGGGTAAAAAGTTTTTGCTTCACGTATTGATATATAGATATCATCAGCAGGCAATTTTAGTCTCCACTACAGGAGCACGACTCTCTCTCGTCCGTCTCAGACAGAAGGAGGATTTGGCCTACGCTGGCCAAACTGGTTGGGGAGGCCTGATCGATGTTTGGTAATGTAATTCCCTTAGTCGCCCTGTACGACATCCACGGGAAGAGACGGAGTGATTCTATTCTAGTCTGCCGGAAACCACACGGCCAGATATACGAGTAGATATCACAATCTGAAAAAGCTTACACGCCATTTAGATGCAATATGAAAACAGTATTTGACAAGGCGACACTACCGTAATTTTATTATTAAATTAAATAAATCGACTGATTTGAACCACGACCGCCTTTAATGCGATTTGATCATTAAAACCATTTGGGAGTATTTGAGAGGGCTTTGAAACACAACCAGCTTCAATGTGTTCTGTATTCAGCCAGTAATTTGCACACATGATATATTTTGTCTGCACTGTCCGTTTTATGCCCCACTGGGATCGGTCGACGGGTTTGTTGGAAATTGGACGTAATTGATAATGACTTGGTTCGTTTTGCTTTATTTAATGTCAGTTTTTATTATTGTGAAATGGCTGTTGACTTGTACGGTAGCATGTTTTATTCGCTTTGAAGTAATAAGTGATTTCCGATTTTCACAATATTGCAATTTTTGGGATAGTATAAGAGACAATAGTAAGAGTAGAAATTATATGTGTATCTCTCGTGGGGTCGACAACGTGTGAGTGATACCTGCGAGCGTCCATAGGCTGCGAAGAGTACTTATCATCGAGTGGGTCGTATGCTTATTTACCACCTTAGTTATAAAGAATAATACCATCTGTACTTATACATTAAAATGTAATTTTAAAACATCTAAAAATGAAATAAAAATACCTTTTCTAAGATTACGCGTAGGAGCAAGAGATCAAACAGTACACGTAAAAAACCCCAGTAATTAAAAAAGTACAAAAACTTTAATGAAGTAAACGAGCTAAGCGACAGAAACGAGGTTATTTTTGATTTTGTCGTCGGTACACGTCACAGATTTAACATTTAGTAGATACCGCTTGTAAAATTTATGTTACATAACGGGACTAAGTACTCTATGACTGGTTGCTATTTTATACCACTCGAGCAGCCGACAAGTGTACAACCAGCCTGATGGAAAGCAGTCATCGTATCCTATGGACGACTATGACATTTGAAGCATCGCTCAAGCGTTACCGACGCTGCAAAAACTTAACGCCTTTCTTGAAAAACTTTATACTATAGCCTCCTGGGAACATCATGACAGGGAGTTCATTCCACATCCTAAAAATTGAGGTAAAAAACTACTCTGGACCTTACAGTAATGTAGGCGAATTATATAATAATATAATGTACACTGAAAATCATTGTGTAATATACATTTCAATGTGGTTATCATCATATTACACATTAAAATACACGGTGAATCGCTGAATGGCAAAATAATGATTATATGAGAAATAATTCACGGCTTATTTGATGTTTTATTTGAAACTTTCACAATACACGCAGCCCTTGCGAACTGTTCCAGATACATCTGAGTAGGGTGAGATCGACGCGTGAGAGCCACTAGGAGAGGTCGTAAGTGAATTACTGTAACTTTTTGTGCTTGGACTACGACTTGCGTGATCTAGTCTACTCGAAGTCCTTGCTACATTGTAGGCCGTGGGAGCATCAAAGGAAACCTCCCGACATCACCCCAGGCTTCGCTGCCGCGTCCTCTGCCATTTAGTTAATAAAACAGAGATTTTTATTAAAATATTCGTAATATCTGCCTACATTAATCTGTGTGCCTTATTTATAGAGAGAGAGATAGCTATCCAAACTAATATTATAAGTGCGAAGCTGTCTTTCTATCTCTCTGTGTTCGTTACTATTCAAGACTAAACCGATTTTAATGAAATTTGGTATGGGCATAAACTATATCCCGAGGAAGGACGTAGATTACATTATGGCGCGATATAAATGACATTCATAAGGGCAAAGCTGCGAGCAGAAGGTAGTAGAGAAATAAACAATAGTTCAGCTATTACTCGCAATTTTTTAGGGTTCCGTACCTCAAAAGGCAAAACGGAACCCTTATAAGATTACTTTGTTGTCCGTCTGTCTGTCTGTCAAGAATTTTTATGTCGAGAATGCGTGGAGGTATCAAGCTGAAATTTGAACTGTATACTCAGGTCTACGGTCCCATGAAGTTGTAAAAAAAACAAACTGCTAAGTTTACGTAAAAAAAAGTTACGGCCGTTTATTCAAGCAAAAAACGCATATTTCGACACATTCTCAAGGGAATGAAAACCTATAGGATACTTCCCGTTGACCTAGAACTATGAAATTTGGCAAGTAACATTGTTATAGACTACAAGTACAGGAATAAATCTCAAAACTATACATTTGTAAACAGATCTTAAAAAATAGGGGGTCTATATTTTTTATAGGGTGTCGAAATTTCAAATTGAAACTACTAGTTCAAATGGGGTATCATATGAAAGGCCTTGATGTACACATTACAAAATATATTTAATTTATTTTTTTCGACGCATTCATCATCAGGTCATTTTAGTCTCCACTACAGGAGCACGACCCTCTCTCGTTCGTCCTAGACGGAAGGAGGATTTGGCCTACACTCCCCACGCTGGCCAGACGGGTTGGGGAGGCCTGATCGATGTTTTATAATGTATTTCCCTTAGTCGCTTTGTACGACATCCACGGGAAGAGACGGAGTGATTCTATTCTAGTCTGCCGGAAACCACACGGCCAACGCATTATTTCTTATTTATAATGAAAAATATCAAATTTAATATTGATACTACGTACGGAACCCTCGGTGGGCGAGTCCGACTCGCACTTGTCCGGTTTTTTTTTCTAAAGTCTATATCTCAAAAACTTACCTAAACGACTTTGTTGTACGAATTTAAAAATTGTACTTATGTTTCCTATACCTACTAAATTTCACAACAAAAACATACATACAAACACACAAAAGATGTATTTTTCTTCCCAACTAAATTTCTCTCGCTTCGCTCGCGCCGTCTATGATGCCTATAGGTTATAACTCTATGCTTTACGCAAATATACATAGGTGATTTCTGTGCGTAGAAGAAAAAAAATCATTACATATTAGGTACTAACCGAGTCAATATTATCGCCCACAAAATTCTAAAGGTACTTTTCTGAAATTACAACAAAAAAATAAATACACAAATCCTTTTTGAAAAACACAAAGAAATTGTTTCAATCCTCCAAATTATAACCCTTTCGTCGAAATAATTAAAAAGACCCTTTTGATGTTCGGTTCGTTTTAAGATATGGCGGAGATGTTTAATTAGTAAAATTACAATTTAGTAATATGATCCCGGCGCCGGCGGAACCAACCCTTGATGTGGTCATTTGATAAAATACAAAAAAAAAAGAAAATACTGACTTCTAAAAAAAGGATCCATGGTATTCTTTTTACCCGTAAGTCGAAGAATATTTTTTCTTAAATGCATGTATGTATATTTATTTAACACGCTCTACAGCCTAAACCTTGACACAGCTTGACATAATTCATATCTTTCGAAAAACTACCACTCGTTACGCGATAGCGTTTAGTATTTGGGTAGTAAAAAACCGAATATTGAAAATTATAAAAATGGGTGACTGGTATATACTGACTTGCCGACTAAAGATGATTTGAAAATACCAAACCCTTAAGAGAATTGTTATTTGACTGCAGTATTGTGTGAGGTGGAGGTACTTCCCCAATCGAGCAGCTTTCATTTACACTATACCTTCTCTCTCATTCACCAGAGGTATGGTGGATCCGGAATATCTTACATTTATATTTAATAAATCTTATTTATCTATTCCCATTCCGGGGTCAAGATATAAGTTGGAAACTAAAACATTGATCATGTGGCTTACGGGTGCCGATTGCGCGGTCCCATTTTCAATATAATGTAACTTTTTAGATAAAAAAAGGGTTATTGTATGGTATAAAAAAACCCCCAAGTTATGTTTCCATTTACGACATTTATTTCAAAACGATTTTTTCAATAACCCAGTTCCCTAAATCGTTCAACTATCGTGCGAGAGAATACGAGTTACTGCGATACTTCTTGTGTCGCTTTACATCAGGTGGGCTATATACCTGTTTCCCATCAGACGTAGTGTTAAAGTAGCCTTAAAATTCATGCCTCAGGCGAAGGAAACTCTAGCAGAAGTATAATTACGTTTGTATCTTCTTGTTCAAGAACAAGAAACAACTTTCTCTCCTGCTTTTTAATTCCATTAAAGTCGCAAAAAACAGTAGTCGGAGACGGTAATTAGTTTAGGGAGGGAGGAGAGGGGGAGAGGGAGGTAGGCCGCAATAAAAGGAACTCGTGAACGACCTAAGCACGGTGATATCGATAATTAGCGCGTGTTGACTTGAGTTTTAATCGAATGACAATCGAGTGTTTAATTGAAGTCGTGAAACTGTAAAATTATATTAGATAACTAGGCAAGTAAGCGTTGGCCTAGTTATTTGATATAATTTTACAGCATCAGCTAGTTAGCTGAGGCTGCGACTTTACTGGTGTAGATTGTAAGTCATATTTATACCTTCAACATGAGGAGCGCGATGGCGTCGCTGCGCATGCCAGGCTAATCGAAAACGCAGGTTAAACAACGTCGACAGTAGCCATGGATGGGTTTACTTATTTTAGAGCTTCTCCGTGTTTCGTTAAGCCGTTCATTCATCATTTTTAATTTTTTAACGTGAAAATTCGATATGGTCTTCCTCTTTGTCCCGAGGTGTCATTAACCATATTCATCCCATTGTTAGGATATAGGGCTTCTCTTAATTGAAGGTGATTATAGCATAATCGACCACTCTGCGAAACTACATAGGAAACAGCAATGATTGAATGAAATGAATGATTGACAGAACGAAATGTGCGGATTAGTGTTGGGACGCAAGTAGATTATCGACTGAGTGAGAATGAATGAAGCTTCCGATTGTTGACGATCGACAGTTTTTTATTTTTTATTAACGTAAATCAATGTATCCACCTTAATAATATTTCTTGGGTGAAATGGCAGCATAGTTTGTTTTTAATATATCTTCTAATTTGTGTATAATTGGTTATGTCGTTTCTTTTGTTGTTTTTGAGCATGTCTGTATGTATGGTCTAACTGAAAATTAGTGCTGAGTCTGCTATAGATTTCGGTTTTTATACTGAGTTAGAACCACTTTCCAATATTGCACAATACATTCAATCTATTAAAGTAACATGTACTGACTGACTGATTCATCAACACCGAGGTAAAACTACTGAAGCTGGAAACGTGATATTTGAACCGTGGCTTCCTTTTGTGACTAAAGGGATAAAAATGGGTATTAAACTTTGTATGGGGAATAATATAAAAGAAAATAAGTAAACACATATTTCACGATTTTTCGATATTCAACCCCTAAGTGGCTGTACAGGGGTATGAATGACTTTTTTAGAGTCAGACGCATGCTTGAGCATTTATTTCAACTATATGTGTTGTATATTTTGGCAATAGCCTCATCTTCTTTATTTTGATACTAAACACCTTCCGCAGTCGACGATAAAATGTGGTACGTATGGGGAAATCCATTTCCATGGGATGGGAACGGTAAGATTGAGCCACAGCGAAGCGTGGGCGGGCCGCTAGGTATCATATATAATACTTATGTCTGTTTGACTTGTTTGTATAGTACTGTGCAAATAAATGTTTCTCTTCTTCTTCTTCAGTGGCACAAAACGAGGTGTCGCGCAGGGCAATTCAGCATACGTTGCGACAGCATCAAAATTTCCGTGGAAAAAACTTACTTAACGGTTTCCTTGAAAAGCAGCAGTGCCCTTCGACCCATCTCGGTCTTTACTCTATTAATCACCTAAAACAAAGCTCTTTGTCCAAGAGCATTCATCACTCGATCAGGTCGATTATAATACAAATCCCAAACCATATTGATCATCACAAACCTGTTTCGATATTCATAAAAATGCTCTTGTATACTTTACCGAACCTTCCGACGGATTGTGTCTTATGAATAACTTAAGATCCTCGCTAGATCTTACCTGTAACAAAGAAATAAAGGTTATTTTCCTTTGAACTACTTTGAGGAAAAGCTTCACTTTTCAGGCGTTTGCGGAAATCGCTCGTGTATTAATGCGTTTGAGGGTGACTGTTAAAAATGTTGATTTTGTATAAAATAAATGTACCTAAGTGTATTGGGGTGTAAGTGACTCACTGTCATCTTTGAGCTAATGTACGTGGTGCACCCTGCTGATTAACTAACGAGACTCTGACAAAGACTTAATGTACAACGTATTTATACGCTGTCCGTCTGGAGTATTACGTCCACTACGATTCCCTTTAAGGTTGTTATCATGCGAGTGAGTGAAGTCAGAAGGGAAGGAAGAAGTTCTTGTCAGTAAGTCTTCAGTCAGAAGCAATATATAGACAGAAGTGTAGACAGACACGCTTACAGACACACGCAGCAATGAATTGGTTGGGATATAGGTAAAGACTTATTCGTAGTCATACCAGTGTGACTATGGGTAAATAAAATTATCCATAATCAATCACATTAGTGTGACTACTTGGTGTGAATATGGATCGGGCGGGGAAGTGATATTTCAAGTCGCAAACGTTTATACGGTTAGGTAACTTCTTCATGACAAGCGGGCCGTATGCTTCTTTGCCACGCGACGTAATATAATAAAAAAGATTGGCAAATAATCCGAAAACTGTAGCAATGTATTTTTAACAATAATTCCAAATCTCTCATAGAATTGTTTTCTCAAATATCTTGAATATTTTAACACAATTTTTAAATTTCGTCTGTATACAATTGTATTACAATTATAGAGGTAAGACGATAGCGGCAGTGTTCGTAAAAATAAATATATACTCCTACTTGAAAGAGCTCCCGCGGTGATCTCGTATATATTTCATTAAGATTCGGTAATGGAATCCGAAGATATTCAATTATAAACTAAATACTGGGAAATAATATTTTTTTTTTATGTGAGAGGGGACAAACGAGCATGTGGGTCACCTGGTGGAAAGCAATCACCACCGCCCATGGAGACCAGCGACACCAAGGGGTCGCCGATCCGTTGCCAGCCTTTTAAGGAAAATTAAAACTCTGTTCTTGAAGGCACCCATGTCGTAGTTGTTCGGAAATACCGCTGAGGGAAGTTGATTCCACAGTTTCATTGTTCGTGGTATAAAATGTCTTAGGAAACGTACTGTAGTAGATCGCCAATTATCAAGATGATTGATATTAAGCAAGAAGGGAGCTCGATTATATCGAAGTCTGTCAGTGTTGACATAGTCTTTTAGTTTAGTTGACATTATCTTTAAAGGCTTCTACTCTTTTATATAGATAAAAATGCACAGGAAATACATACGAGTACACGTAGATCAAAGCAAGTAGGTACACAACATATTCATACACAATAATGTCTGTTCTGACGGGAATTCTGCCCGTGGTACGCGGTCCTCATTGGACCAATATTTTGAAGGTGGCTTTCAATCGAATGACAAAAAATACAGCTCAAGTCATTTTAAGGTAGTATGTTCGAAAAAATACTTAATACAATTAGAATACAAAATAAAGTTAAAGGAACTGTAACCCGACACCGGAAAAAAACACGAAAAAGTCAACTTTGACTCCTCCTATTGTTGAAGTCGGTTAAATCTAGCGTATGTTACCCGGGCCTTAATAACGAATCGATTGGCACCTTATTTATAAAGATTGACTGAATAGTTTATACGCCACGCTTTCCACCATAGGGGTCGTTTTCAAAATAAATGTACGTCACGTCAGAAATGACGTTTTACCATGGTTGTATTGACCAACAATTTCCTAAAATTGACATTGCCTTATTTTTACCATTTCCAGATGGCACAATTTACTAAAATTTTCGAGACGTACATTTATTTTGAAAACAATACGATCATTTACGATCCTCCGCTTTTCGCATCCAACCGCTACCAGCCACCCTTTGAGATCGTCGGTTCATCTAGAGAGGGGGCGCCCCACGCCTCGTCGCGTATACGTGGCCTCTACTCTAGGACTTTCCTACCCCATCTGCCACACTGTTTATTTAAATGCATATGACACCTCGGTACTCCTTGTGTGTACTCCATGTGTTATTGAGTCAAATGTCAAACACACCGCCCATTTCCCGCTGTCGGAGTCCAGTGCGCCTGGAGAGTACTAATATAAATAATAAAAAAAAAATACATTCACAGTCCTGAGATAAAGGTAATTCGCAAAAACCAAAGAAACAAAAGTCTGTCGCGGACAGTAATTAATTTCCTCATTCATATTACCAAAGGAGCGCACATAAACGTGGTACATATAGTTTTATATGGAGGACGGGGCTCGCAAAAATGCCACATTATGAGGTTATTAGGGTATATTGAGGACGAGCTCGCCGGTAATTTATTGGCCTTTTCATAAAGCTCGGGATATAGTTTCCTTAGATATTACTGAAGTTTATGACATGTTTATACAGGATGCCTACAAAAGGACGAGTCAAATTTTAGAAGTGCTACCACAGTCAATTTCAGTAACATATTAAAAAAACGCAATACCCACAAAATAAAATGCCCAGCGAGCCTAAGTAAGTTTTCACTTGAAAATGTTTGTTCCGGCTATCTTTACCCGGCTAAATTACCTTTCATATTTCATAGACTGTGGTGCCATTTCGACGGAGCCCCGCTTCGCAGGGCTCCTATTTCTGTGTAAAGGGTTTAAAGTAACCTAAAAAAACTAACCTCGGGGTGCCCTTCGCTCGCTCTTGCATCCTACGTCGTAATTCATTAAAATAGTATTATATTCGGAAGTTTCATTGCCACGTGTGCGCGCATTGTCCATCGAATACATTTTTAGCAGTTTGGTTTTGGCTAATGTGCTCATTAGCCGGCTAATCTTAAGTTTATGTTCACACCCACCTTTAGCCGTAACATATATATACAGTACGCAAAGAAAGAAAACAAAAGAGAATACACAGGAATGCATACAGCACAAGACCTTGCTTTCTTCTTGCTACAGTGGAGGCAAGTAGAACACATCTGTAGGTAAAAGATCTTAGGTTCTATGTATACTGTGCCTTGAGGGTGAACCGAGCATGAAATGAATAACAGTTTCAAATGAGAGCTCCGTAGGACGAGACAAAGCGAGTAAACACACTTGGATAAACTTAATCACAATTCTGTGTTATTCTAAGTCCGGTGCTTGAATGACAAGCGATGGTTACATTGACACTAAAGATCGCAGGTTCGATCCCAGCTCAAGACTTGAAGACAAACATTATGTGTGCATGAACATGTTTATCTTAGTCTGGTAAATAACCAGTTTATGTAATATATGTATGTATTTACAGAAAAAAAAAATTGGACAAATGCGAGTGAAACTCATATACCGAGGATTCCGGTTCTTTATTAGCTCAAAAAATAAATAATCATCAGTAAAGTAAAACCTGAAACAAGTTATAAGTTAATTAAAAAATCAAAAACCCGACTGCACCTACAACAGATTTATTAATCACGCGTAACAATAATATAATTCCATACAAGCAAAGCCGCAGGCAAAAACTAATATATCAAATAGATATTTAGAAGAAAAAAAAAATCTGCAACGACAATTTTGCGGCTCACAGCCGCTATATTTATTTTTTTTATATTTGATGTAGCCTATGTCACTCTCACAGCAAATACGAATCTAACGACACCTCTCAAGCTAAAATTTATCCAGCCGTTCAGGCTGCAGTGCGTGCCAAACAATTATACATACATACATACCTACATACATACATATATACATACATACTCTCGAAAAACATAACCCTCCTTCTGTCGCAGTCGGGTAAATATAGTCATCATTATTGAATACTATTAATCATAGTATCATTGTTGATTATTATTAATCACTATCAACACACTGTCGTTGCTTGACCTGCGTTATTACAAAATTAAAACCAACTAAGAAATACTCTGAAAATTGGCTACGGTCGACGTTGCTTAACTTATGTTATTACAAAACTAAAACCAACCACGAAATAATCTAAATACGTAATCTAATGCCATAGGTCTATGCATATACGTATCAAATCATAAATAAAAAATGCGAAATCACACACAAAAATACTAGGTCTATGGATCAAACAGAGAAAATTGACTAAAAAAACTGCGCGACGCATAAACAAAAAGCGAGCGAAATAAGAACAAGACCAGAATCCAACACCATTTAATATAGAAAACTGCACATGCCGCTATCGATTGTAAAAATAAGGCGGGATTGCTATATGGGATAAAATCGATAAGGCCGTGGGCCGGGACACGTCCTCTACACGGGAATTCAATTTGCGATGAAATAATTCGCCCAGCACTTGGAGGACTGCCTTGTGAATTATGTGTTTCTACCTGCGTTAATACGATAATTCTTATTTCTTTTTAACTTACTTCAAAAACGATTTGGTTTGCTAGAAACCACTGCGGATGTGGACAATGCATCAGAACGGATAACAGAAGTACTGCGCGAAGTAGGCAGAATAGACAGCATAGAACTCGAGAAACTAAGCTCTGGTTCCGATGAAGATAACGAGAGGCGACACCATCCGAGAGGACTTCGACAGAGTAGTGGTGCTAAATAAATAAATAGATATGAAGGCTGATGCGAATAGTAGGAACAAAGGCCTAAAAGTCTTTTCTCATGCTTTTGAAATAGCACAACTGTCGAAGATCAAGCGACAGGATGGTCACACCATCTCTTCAAAGCTAGAGTTCTTTGCCTAAATAGACAGCTTCTACGGGAAACTTTATGCACCTGCCCCTCTACCTGCTGCTCGCGTAAGTGATTCCCGAGGTTCTCTTACCCGACAGTAATTTTCGCTATTCAACTACATGGCCTCATGCAGGTGCGATTGACTTTGGTTCGAATATGGTGGTAGTCTACATACACCCCAAAAGTAAATAATTTCTGCAGTAACAAATTCTGTGGAAATTTCTTTCGAGGTATAAAAAAATATATTTTAGGGTTCACCTGAATCTTAGTCATAAAATATAGTAAACAATAACGACAGTAACACGATGATGTATCGGCGAGTAGTCAGACAATCTAATTTGCTGAGTAAGACTCTGCGGGCGTGAAATTGATACTGACAGCTAGACCTGTACCTGACTTAGTAATTGATAATGTAACTAAAATATATAACTAAGAATGAATTAAGTCTTGCTATAAAAAAAAATGGACACCAGTGTTGATATAAAAATGTTGTAGCCTGACGGACACGCACACAAAGACCCATACACACACCAGATACGACGCGACGCCATGTTAGCCATGTTAGCGTTAGTAGGATTTCAGGTTGGGATTGTGACTACACACTTATATATAGCCCGTCGCGTTACTGTTTTGCATAGCACTATTATCAATAGTAATTAATACCCAATCTATTGTATTTTCTATATTTGTTTACTGCAAGATTGGTACAGGACCTTTACATTAATTTATTTTACAATTTATTAGCTTACGTATTATTTGCGACCCAGGACTTTTACTATCGCAAATAAACATACTTACAGACGACTTTAAAAACCAATTCATAATTATTTTGTAGGTTGTAGCCTCATGGAAAAATACTCGATAGGAACTTCATTCCAGAATTCTATTCTCTATTTGGTTATGTAACCGCGCGACATGTGATCGTCTCAATTTCTGTACAAAAAGCTGACGGGATTTGCAGGATCATCAATGTATGAGCGATACCTATGATAGTATACGCGTCCATAGGAGGCTGTCATTGTTTATCTTCAAATCATATGCTACTTATTTGTCACATTATTGGTAAAAATTAAGTAAAAGCAGGATCAATCTTACCTGTCAAATTTTAACAAATTGAATGAGAAATCTACAGAGCAACCTCTTCTGGGCATCGTCCCTACTTTAATTACTACAAGACGCCATACACAGTAGGCATCAAGAAGTACAACAACTTCATGCAATTGTCAGAAATCGGATCACTTACGCAACTACGAAGCTAGACGAATCAAATTCAAAACTTAGTTTATCCATATTACGTACGCCCTTAGGGAACTGAAGAAGTCAACAGACACTAAGACCGCTGTCACTGCGTACTACGCCTATGCTCACGCATGGCTGAGCTACGGCGTCATGTTGTGGGGTAATAGTCCGCATGCGCAGGATTTACTTATTGTTCAGAAAAAATGTATAAGAATAATTACCAACATTAAACAAACAGACAGTTGTAAGCCCCATTTTAGAAATCTGAAGATCTTTACGTTACCTTGCATTTATATTTTGGAAGCGTGCAAATTTGTTAGAAAGTTTCCAAACTTCTATACTACGCTTGGCGATGTACCCCGTCGGTACGAATCGAGATATAAAAATAACCTCCTCAATATGCAATCTAATATGATATTACATAGTAGCGGCCCATATTCAATGTCTGTTAAAATCTATAATAAATTACCTTCAGATATAAAAAATGAAACTGTGTTTAGTAAATACGTAAAATTAATAAAAGAGCTACTTCTTGAGAAAACTTATTATACTATCAAGGAATACCTCGAAGATAAAACGCTATAGATGTCTGCCTCCCTCTTATCCATATTGCTATGCCTGAAAAGGTACATGTGTGTGTATGTGCTGTGTAATACTATGTAACCAGTATGTAATCAGTAACACATGTAATGCAATTATTGAATAAATAAATAAATAAATATACTGCTGAGAATCCCTTTCATCATGGCCGATACTACTCTCGTCTCAATATCCTTTCGTTAATCTCTGTCACTGGATTAAAAAATCAAGATCATCCTAGTCGCCGTCCTGCAGCCTCGTGTTCACTTACAATAAAACATTTCTAAAGCTGCGTTGTATGATTCCACACAGGTTATACTAACTCTAGGTGGTTTTTTAACCCTTGCATCGTGTTGCTTGCATATGACCCGTGATACTACGGTCACAATTCTTGCACAATTTTATGTGAATTTTATGCAAATGTTGTTATAATTAGCCGGATAATAAACAAGCATACCGACAGACCTCTCTTAAATGACACTTTACAACACTCCCGCTCCTCTAAATAACGTCACATGGTTTATAGACGCGTCCAAAAGACGTGCATAAGTGTGTAGACTTCACATGGTTATACACAGTATACGTTGTACTGCCTTAAAGATCTACTATGCGCCTTGTTGGTCTGTCTCAGCAGTACAGATGTGGTGTAAGGCAATCTAGTCGGGATGTAATTTGTCGAGTGCACAGTGACAGGCTCGAGAGTGGCTGCGTCGGAGTGACGGGTCGAGACGGGACGCTGCCAGATGACTTTATCCATAAATTGACTGCCAGCGAATTACTTGAACTAATTTATTTTTTTCTTTCATCACAATTTCACACAAAATAAATAAATTATTGTTTCTGCTGTTATATTTCAACGATTTATAATAATTATTCCCTGAACAAAATACTAATTGGGTTGTATAAAAGACAATATGCGGGTGAGCCAAATGTGTTGGTTTGGTTATAAAATGCGCAAAAAGGCACAGAAAGAGAGGCCGTGAACGACCACGGGATGGAGACGAGAGGCACAAACCTGAACTAGCGCTGAATAGTGAGCAATGGGACAGAAAGATAAGCAGAGCCGACCCTTAATCAAATAGGAACATGGTTAGGCAATGATAATGATCTCCTGGACAAATTCCACAGCGCCATCTAGTGCCAAACTAAGCAATATTTATTCTATGACTAACTGATAAAAGTTGAACAACATAGAAACACGTCCAGACAAAAATACTCGTACCTACATTTAATTTTGATAAATGCTTCATTTAAAAAAAATACAAAAAAGAATTGAAAGGACCTAATCCAGCTTATGAAGCTTTCGTTTCTAGGTTTTGATATTAATCTCGTTTTCCATAGAGGGCTCCCTACTGTATTGGTCTATAGTAGTCCTCTATCCTATCTAAATTCTCTTTTCCCTAATATTCTCCCACCTTGCTGTTTGAATTTCATCTTTATTCTTCTCTGTATTTTCTTTCATTTCGCTCCTCTATTCTTTCTTATTCCCTCTCTATCGTGTTTTTGTTCAAATTTTACATATCTAAATGGTTTTCATTATAAATTAGTATACATAAAGTAACAAAATTTTAAAAAGCGTTCAATTTTATAACATAGCAGAAAACAGACACAAGAAATTCTTTACAAAATATTTCCGAACACAAAAAAGCTTGTTGCGACAAGTTTCTGAGTAAATATGATAAAGTCAACCCTTCAGTGAATAAATATAACAACCGGGGACAGGTTTTATTGAAATTGATGGATGTCGCCGACGCGGTGCCTTTAGGGTTATCACCCGGATATGTGCCATACATATCCTAAATATTTTTAGCCTCTCGATGATGTTTTTCTACTAGTATTGTCAAACAACGTTCCGGCAGATATGAAGCTGTTTATCCGTCGAATTTCATCATTCCGGATTCGCTACCTTAGAGAAACCATGAGCGTAATTCTTTAAAATGCTTCCAATGCGACTTTTAACCTATAGACCAGTCCAAAGAATGGTGAGTATCAGAGTCTCTGTACTTATAAGTCAGGTTGTCATTCAGATGTGAAGCTGTTTGTCCGTCGAATTTCGGCATTCCATATTCGATACCTTAAAGAAACTATGAGTGGTAGTTCTTTTGATTGCTTGCAGTGCGACTTTTAACCAGTAGACTAGCCCGATGGATGGTCAGCATCCAAGTCTCTGTATTATAAGTCATGGTGGGGAAGATAACCTGTACGAAGACTTAAATCTTCAAGTATTATGATATCTATTAGTGATGTTACGAATATTCGTATTGGCATTCGCATTCGCGAATATTCGCATAGTTCTCAAAATTCGCATTCGCGAGTTTATGCGAATGTTTTACGAATATGAATGTCCTAAAAATAATTAAGATTTTCAATTACAAAAAAATTAATTAAATAGAGAAATAAGTATCAACTTCTTATATATTTATTTCAAAACCTTATCTTCTGTTAGGATTTTTTGTTAAAAACAATTCACATCACTCATAAATCAAACAGCAATCGGCCTTCTTCGGATCGGCTCGACAATGCTCGGAAGTAGATGCAAATAATTACAAATGTGTGCGTGTAACTCGCGCGCCAACTAAGCTGTCAAAATAAGGTCATACACAAATGGCGCCAAATATAAAAGTCAATATTCGTATTCGCATTCGCGAATATCGACGGCAGATATTCACATTCGCATTCGCGAATGTCTAGAAATTGACATACGTTACATCACTAATATCTATGCGGTACGGATATGGCAAAGCTTTGCAGAAGCTGCCCAGCTAATGACGATAATTTCTTTGAAATGATCACTCCGGGCCAAGCTGTATATCTGTATAGTTTTAACTATTTCAATAGCTTTACATATTTATTTTTTACACTATTTGACATTTTCTATCACGAAATGTGAAATTGTAGAATCAACTTCCTTAGTACTCCCACATAAATACGAAATGGAAGCCTTCAAGAACAGAACCTTTCTATGGGCGGTGGTCATTACTTTCCATCGGGTCACATACTTGTTTGCCTCCCACTCATATAAAAAAGGGTGACAACAAATCATACGAGGTGCCTGATAGTAAACAGTCATCGCTAGCTATAGATCTTACGATACCAGAGCCATCACTCCAGCGTTGCCGATCGTGTAAAAATATTTTACGCTTTTCATGAAGTACCTACCCCATTATGTAGTCACCATGGCAAGGAGTTTATTCCACAATCTGAGAGCTCGCGGTAAAAACACTCCTCTGGAACTGCACAGTAGGTTTCAATGTGTGAGTATTTGTCTATAGCGAGAGGTGTGAGTATAGAAGGGGCAATAGGCATTATTAGCATGACATTTCCAGCTCATTATAAAGAACTACGTTAAAGCCGTTCGTTTGATGGGTATCCGTTATTCATATTTGATGGACTCGGTGGTCGAATGGTTAGCAATGGCCACTTTGACTCTACGGTCGCGGGTTCGATCCCCGCACAAGACAAATATTTGTCTGCATGAACATGTCTGCTTGTCTTGGTATATATATATGTATTTGCAAAAAAAAAAAATGTTTTTAACTATTATATCAGTTATCTAGTAACCATAGTACAAGCTTTACTTAGTTTTGGACTAGATGGCCGTGTGTAATTTGTCCAGGAATATTTATTAATTTATTTACATAAAATTCTATACTAAGAATGCGGTATGAGTGTACAAAAATGTTAATGTAAACAACCTTTTAATATTACACACAGATAACATCGAAGATCCCATGTTTATGGTGTAATAATGGGGATAATCTGGGGTGTAAATTTTAACAGACCCCCGGGCCGTTATATGACATAACCATAGCTTATGGGTCGATCAGTTTACAGCCTTAAGTTGATAACCGGATTTATTACATAGCTTAGCTATGTATAGTGTTAACCTTTATTACGTAATATCATGTCAGTCAAAAGATGTCCACTGCTGAACAGAAGCCTCTTCCCCTTAAACAAGGATTGGGGTGTAAATGGTTCATCAACATCTTTGAACCAAAGCCAACCTCACCTGCATATGGTGTGTCCTGCTTACTGACAAACGAGGCTCTGGCGAAAAGAGAGGTAAGGCATAGCGTACTTTTTAAGCTGCCAGACTGGGGAAGTACCTCCACCTAACGGAATACCGCAGCCAAATAACAATTACCTTGAGGGTCGTTGTGTTCCTGCGAGTGAGTGAGGTTACCAGAAAGAAAGAAGTGTAGGCTGGTAACGGATCGGACACCCCTTGTAGTTGCTGATCTTCATGAGCGGTGTCGATTGCTTTCCATCACGTGACCCACATGCTCGTTTGCCCACTTTCATATAACAAAAAAAAAAAATACTTTCACGACGATCGATTTCGTTCCATTTGCATACATATATCCCTGCAATCTTTATCAAATCGTCCGTTCATCTAGTGATAGTCCGTTCATCCTACGTTGCGTTTTCCGATCCCCTATCGCCATTCAAATCAAAATCAAATCAAAATATCTTTATTCCTTGAACTTTATAAAGCACTTAGAAAGGTCATACAAATTAAATTTATGAACATGTATCTAAATCATTAGGTACTACTCTAAATCCGCAGAGCTTAGGTTCACTTTCATCACACTATCTTGAATGTGAAAATGAATTTAAGTGAAATTCCATATTTGTTTCGGCTGTCAGTTCTACATGCCAGATGGCCAGCTTACTCCCACTTCATCCTGTTCATCTACCGTCCGTACCCTTAGTTGATATCTAATTGCAATATTGACACCCTCGTTGCTAACGCAGTTTTTCTTGAGTCTTTGCGACTATGTACTTAAATTAACACGTAGATTTTGCTTCAGCTAAGTATGTTGGATAAGTTGGATTCTTTGGAAAATTACTTCGGAATTCTCATATTTCTAATAATATTTATTCGTCGTACTTACGCACAAAGTTACGTCGTAAAATATTATATATGAGGCTTTTGAGGCTTACATTTTCGAAATTAATGCTTTATTCAACTGCACTGTGTAGCAGTAAGTATACCTACATTATATCGAGACAAATAGATATCATTCTTAATTTTGGGTGTACAACATCATCTGCTTTTGGCGAGCTCGATCCCTTGGTCGAATACCTAGTAGTAGCAACTTTGGCACCATAGGACGCGGGTTCGATCGTCGCACCAGACAAATATTTATGCACATAAACATATCCGTTTGTCTTAGGTCAGGTATTTTCCATTTATTACAAATAGGTATGTATGCATATACAGAAAAAATATGTAACTATCATATGTTTATTTCTAACACACATATTACAGGAAACCACACCTAGAGCGTTACACTTCCAGTTTAGCGGCCTTAAATAACCTTTCAGAATTATAATTCATCTACACATGTAAAGTGATAACGAACAGCACACAAACATAAATTCGAAATTGTAACCTACCGTATGGAACCAGAGATAAATTTAAAAAAATACACCACACCTGTTAAAAACAATTAACGAGATAACGGTATCACACAATGAAACAGATTATAAAACAGCCCCGCAACCCGCACCCTCGTGAAATTGATCGCTGCGCGGGTATAAAATTAAACGAAAACAATTTTTAAACCAGAGTTGGTTCATTAAAGATATAATATGATATATCTACGTAGCATATATGATATCCAGTATAGGATTGTTTGATTTTTATAGCGTAATTTTTGTGGAAAAGGAACAACTGCTTCTGCGAAACAAATTTAAACTATTTGTTCAAGTAGTAGACATTGTACTGCACCACTTAGACTCTACACAGACGGACTGCATTTCAACTGTATTGCATTGATTGCAGTTTCAATACAGTTTGTACGGCAGCGATAACACTGTCAATCATTCGTGCAGCCGTGATGTCGCAACTGGTTCTAACTGAAAATCAGTGCCGAGTCAGTTACAGATTTCGGTTTTTATGCCGAGATGGGACCATTTTGCGACATTGCACAGCACTTGAATTTTTTTCTTATATATTATCTATATTTCTTAGGCTTGTTATACAAACAGTGCTATGTGATGTGCAAATAAGTGTTTTTCATTCTTTTTTTCTCCCTATGGCAGTCGGTATGCAGTTAGCGTACAGTTCCAATGCCTGCACGCATGTAGGTACTGCACCACGACTGCAATCGACTTGCACAGTCCGACTCCGAGCGTATTTGAAATGCAATCCGTCTGTGTAGATCTGCAGCCTTAGAAATAGATAAAAGAAAGAGGTTATATCATAGTCGACATCGCGCGAATGATGCCGCTGATGTTGTACGCATCCAAGTGTGGCAGTAAAGCTTCCATCAGGTAGGAATATGGTTGTTTGCTACTTTAGTGATATAAAAATGACACATCATTTCATAGTTTAGCTTTAGATTACGATTATCGCTTCGCTAACATTATTTTCTTGAGATTCACCCCGCGACAATTTCCTATCTATACATACGAGTAAGTATAATAAAATCATACTTTTGAAATGTTTGTATACGTGTATCACGTAAAAATCATACATGTTATTCTAATTTATTAATATTTAGTTAGAGTTATTTTTTTGAAAGTCGTCTCACAGAATCAAGATATCGAATTTTAAAATATGCATATTTAAAATGCAATGTCTTGGATGCATATTTCAAGTATGCATAGCTCGAATTAACATTATTTATTTTATTTGTGTGTATAAAATGCTACATAAATAAAATGCATTGAGCCATTAAGTATGGGATAGACGCGCGAGAATATGCCTTATTTATATAGCGAATTGTTAGATTGTTCCCAGGGGACATCTAATGGGGCAAACATGTTCCATCGCGTTGGTGACACAATTCGTAGCTAACCACATTCGACTGCGGAGGGCAGCTTTTAGAAAGGTAGGATAGATATTGTGGTGGTCGGGGTGTAAGTGGTTCATCAACAACTTTGAACCAAAGTCAACCTCACCTACACGTAATGCCCTGCTGACTGACAGACGAGGCTCTGGCGAAAAGAGGGTAGGGTATAGCGTATTTTATAAGCTGGCCGACTGGGGAGTACCTATACCTTACAGAATACCGCAGCCACATAATCTTCCATATAACATTCCCTTGAGGGTCCTTGTGTTCCTGCGAGTGAGTGAGGTCACCAGACAGGAAGGAGATGCTGTGGTGGCAACGGGGGTGGCGGCGCGCGAGCGATATTTAAAGTTGCGAGCGTTAATATGGTTACGGTAGCCACTTCACATCAGGCGGTCCGTATGCTTGTCTGCCACCAGACGTAGTACATTAAAAAAAAGAAAGATATCGACCCTATAGATACGCCCGTATTTATATGTCTATAGCCAAAGGTAAAGAGACTTGGACGCTGACCTACGGGCTGGTTCACGAACTAAAAGCCAAGCGAGCAATGAAGAGTGCTATTCTCGGGGTTTCTAAGCGTCCCATCTGGGTGCATCCATGACAAAAATCACAAAAGCAGCTGATTACTTACTTAAGAAATAACTAATTCATGGAATCAGCTATTCATTACATTAGAAGAGAATAGAATAGAATAAATATTTATTTGCATAGAACATGGTAGGTACATTTCAGGTCGTATGTATTACATTGGTGAACATGCATGTTTTATCGTTCTATCGATGTGCAAACATTTCGTCGTTATACAATAATGTCAAATTTAATAATTACAATAATATCAACTATGAATTATGCATACTGTTTAATATATTTTCGCATCTGACGACTGGCTCTAAACGATTGTTTCCGAGCCATTACCCTTATAGGGTGGCGACAGAGCGCCGGTGAACTAACGTGGAAATATTGGAGGGCCAAAGATAACTCGTCTAACATACAAAAGAAACTCTAGGCTTCCTTGCAAATTAGACAGCGCTATCTAGCCCCAAAATAAGCGAAACTTGTGTTATGGGTACTAGACAACTGATAAAAATACGTAAATACATTTTTTTTTGTAAATACATACTTTTGATACACTTATAGAAAACACCCAGACCAAGACAAACAGACATGTTCATGCACACAAATGTTTGTTCTATGTGGGAATCGAACCCACGAGCGTTGATGTCGAAGCCGCGTCATTGACCGCTACGCCACCGAGCTCGTCAAATATTTTCGCCACAGCGTGTGTCGCTACAGCGTCTTACGAAACTACGTAGGTACCGGACTGTCACGACAGTTGTTACATACAAATTTTCATGACGTCAATTCGTGTCTCCATAAAAATATAAATTATGAATATTCATTGTCCGTAATCTCAATTGGTCGCAGTAAGCACCTCTTGAACCGAATTCATTATTCACATCGGACGAGTGCTGCTCTAGACGTCGTTATTTGCACTACGCTGGTTTTTTTCCATCTCTTCAAACGTGTCTGGACATGAAAATGTGCTTTATTCGCATTCAAACTTTGAACAATAATAGATAAGGAACTTTTAGCAATTGATGACTCTAAAAAATATTTATTTACTTAAATACTTTGACTATAATATACGATTGTACAAAAGGCGAATGATAGAAGCATTCTCTACCTCTATATATCGATACTTGTAATCTCAATTGACGTAAAGCACAAAATCCAACTTTTCAGGAGAGCCAAAATAAGTTATTTTTTTTAGATTAAAATTAATTACGCTTGTGTTTTTAAAGTTATAAACAAGTGATGTAGACAACATGTACCTAAAATCTTGAGATGCAGATGATGAAATAGTTAGTTTTCAGTCTAGTTTGTTATTTTAGAAAATAGATGTGCCTAACATCTAAGAAAATTCAGTAAAATGTTCTTTACGTCCATTTTTATTATAAGGCTCAGATTCATTTTGGGTGTAAAGCACGATTGAAAAAATATTATTCTCTAAGCCGTAAAAATAAATGTTTAAAAGTGTGAATATGCAGATGTAAAGCTAATTTTAAAATATATTTAATCTTATTTTTTGAATTAAAGGACTAACTTTATTTGTTGATTAGGCGGTGTAGCATACATGGCCTTCAAGTAATTTTAAATAACTTGTGTTATCAAGGGACCTAAAATTGATTACTAACAAATAAAATAATAATCTAAGTAATAAATCGGTGCTTTTTGTTTTAAAATAACTTAAAGATTCTAGAATAAGCAATCATCAGCACCTTAAGAAATTCTTACGCAGCAACTTAAGAAATATGAATTTTGTTAATAATTTATCGATTTTTTTAAATAAAAGTTTTTATTTTTTTCCAAAATTTCTCAATTTACCGCCAACATATGTATGACATAAGTAAAAAATATAATATGTTCTTTAAAAAGAGGTTTAATTTATTTCTAAACTCCTTCATTTCACGTTTGCTATGCTGTTTTGAAAATGTAATTTTTTCGGCTATTCAGCGAAATAAGCTCTAAAAACTCACAAAACGTTGAGTGAGGTGGCGTGACGGTGTGAGTGTGAGTGAGTGCCCAAGTGTGGTCTGGAGAGATAGTTTAATGTATTTTTGTTTACAGTAGATTCCGTATAGCGAAATTTACTACAGGTACATTTCTTGCCTGAGAGGGAGTGGAAATAAAACCAGCTAAATTAACTTTCTTCAAACTTATGTATATTATCAGTATAATTTACATCAAACTGTTCTGCACTTTTACTTTAAAAAGCAATAGGTATTAATCTTCTTCGATGTCTATTTCGATTACGTTCACGCAACTCTGGCATCTACAATTTTTGCACATAGTAGTACATCTTAAATCGGCTGTCACGCATCCACATCGCCTACTAAAGCCTTGTTTGCAAACACACGTTATTAATTTTAATATATAGGCTGGTGCTGGCGGCTCTGTATTTAAAACCGGAGTTAGGCAATTCTTAGTTTTTTTTTTCAAGTGGTTTCATTCTCCCGGTGGTAAAAAGTCACTCCTCCAACTTTGCACCTGATGAAAAGTTCGCCGAGATAGCGAGCAGCAGCCGATGTAGGCGGCAATTTTGCCAAAATAACAGCATTCTTAACATGTCCCACTAATTTGATGAAGGAAACATATCTACGAATATGATGGTTCAAATCCAGATCTTCGGGTCGAGCTTTGTAAGGCGCAAGAATTATGCGTTCGTCAGCCTTTTCGATGTCTTCAGAGGATGAATTTGGATTGTTGTAAACGGTGGGAATGTAGTGCAAGAGGGTCTGTTGTTAAACCATTGTACTGTCTGCATCTACCATTTCCGTAGAAAGCTGACGTAGTAGTAGTTACCTTCGGGGGTTAATGCAATTAGTAAGACCCGCAAGTCAATATCTTGTCAAACTACAACGACTTGCTTGTATCGGTCACATTCTTCAATGGTAGTTGTAACAGGAGCAAATCAGCATCATCTTTAGCAAGACGTGTATGTATGCCATTCCTGTTGAGGTTCTCAACGGGTTGCGAAATAAATTTTTCTTTATACGAGTATTGGAGAGAAATTTGGCCTGTGGTTCTACTAGAGCTGTGTCTTAGATGAAAGCAATTTCCCGTGTCTTGCGCTGTATACTCGTAAGTCGTCTTTATCGTTCTATACTCTTCGTACTTAGATCATTTTCAGAGTAGCCATCGAATTCTATAACAACTAGTTGGCCGTAATTGTTGTGAATGAAAGAGATGTATGCATCGTATGCATCATCGAAGCGTTTTACGCTTCAATTAGGTACAATATCGACATTAAAAGGGTATTTATGTTCTCAAAATTTATGCAAGGTCTATTATACTAATGGAAGTAAAGCACATAATTTTAAAAAGTGTGCTTTATATAGGGCGTAAAGCACATTTTTTTAATTATGTTTACAGATATGATTAACAGACTTTGACTTAAAGCACATTTAGCATTATTTATAGTAAATGGTTGGGCTGTTAAACACAATATGAGATTTTGACGTTCTTTACGTTAAGCATTAATTTATGAATGTCACATACCACCTAAAGTTTTACAATTTGACAGTGAAAACGTTCTTTAAGTTACATTTTCAATGTGTCTAAAATCGATATTGATGGCCGTATAGCCACGTCGATTAGACAGAAAAAAAGAGAAAAAATAACTAAGTAAGATGGCATTCATAGCTCATTTTGGCCAAAATGTGCTTTACGTCAATTGAGATTACAAGTATCGATATCGATAGGAACCTTTCTCAGTGAGACTAAGGTTTTTCATTTCATTCTGGACATTGGTCGTCGTGTCATTCTAATCGATCACGCAAGGTAAGCGACTACGACTAGCCTAGCGTAGCCTGTCTATATAGTTTTTATAGCTTCTCCGTATCCAGAAGGGCACGTTAAGCCATAAGCTGTGCCATATCCCGGTTGTAATCATTGGATAACAGTCGCTAAGCCAAGACAGTGACCTTAGGGCGGTTTGAAAACACTGGCCTCTGCCAACCCGCAGTTGAGCAGCGCCTTCAATTGAAGGGAGACATATTCCAACAGTGGGATGCATATGGGTCGATGTTGACATGGAACGGCACTTTTCACGAGTCTGCCCCCTTACCACCATCTCTTATTGCGATTCAATGACTGAATAGAATGCTTCTTCATACCAATGAATAAGCGACTCTATTTCAAATGGAATAGAATAGCTTATTCATTGGTATAAATAAGCAATCTATTCAGTTATTGAATCGCAATAAGAGATGGTGGTAAGGGGACTGTACCACTATCGCCCGACCGATGTGGTAACAAAACATGCAGGGGTACAACTGAGATATTTGCTTTTTACCCGTAGCATCGTGTAATTTGAGTCTCGAAACTGGCTTTATTAATATAAGCACCGGCAAACTTCGACAACTGATGGTGCGATAACACCCGAAGTCGAAACTGCGCGATGCGAGCACAGATAAAATAACAAACACACATTAGGGCGACCGGTGCGGGTTCATCCAGTGATATTCACAACTGGCTGCGTAATTAACTGTAGGAAATTTTAAGAGTTGTACAGCTTTACGAGATCGAAAGTTAAAATTGATACTATGGCACTGAGAGACGCAGATTCACAAACAAAGACTAAGATTTGTGTGCGTACGTAAACATGCATGTGCTGATATGGGTGTTTTCTATGTATTAATAAAACAGCCTGCGAAGCAAACCATCTACTCTCCCATCATGACCACTTTTCATCACATAAGGAACACTTTCCCATAATGACCACTTAGTTTTCCCAAAATGTCCACCCATTATCAAGGTTTTTAAGTATTACCTCCACCAACCCGCAGTTGAGCAGCGTGGTGGAGTATGCTCTAAACCCTTTCGATTGAGGGGAGACTCATATCCCAACAGTGGGATGATTATGGGTTGATGCCGAAAGTATTATCTGTTACCTTGGTCAAAGCGAAACCGGTCAGTAAAAATAAATCAAATTAAGTGGAATACACTTAATTTTATTTATTTTTACTGACCGTATAAGGGATTTTATTAAAGAAACAGGAGAAGGTTTTGAAATTAGACTTTCCCTTTTGTCAATATGTGAAACAGCAATGTGGCAAAGAAGATATTAAAAGCGTAAAGAGACGGATAGGCAAGTGGTGGTACTTACTGAATACTGAACATGACTGTGGTCTCCCTCAGTTTTCCCAGTCTTGTTTGCCACTTGGCAGCGCGAGGTTGGCTTTGTAAACATGACTTTGAGCTACTTACACCCCTGACCTCGCGGAATGCCCCACAATTTGTGTTATGTTTACCGTGCCGCTAATTTGTGAGTTCGCGTTACACTGCGTTCAAACAAACCATTAATTATTCTTATATTACACATTTTTCTTTGCCGTATATATTTTTTCGTATTTTCTAAGTATATACAATACTTATAACGAATAAAATTCTGATCTACCAAATGACTCGCTCAAAGAATTGCTGGAAACGTAATATTTGTAAAATGATTAAGTTATATTAGCAATACCTACTGTTTCTGCTGATAAAATACTATAATTCATTGTACAAAATATAAATTTCAAGCTAATATACGGAATTCAGCCATTAAATTTAATAACAGGATTTTTTTTTTATTTATAATAGAGGGTGGCAAGCGAGCATGTGGGTCACCTGATGGAAAGCAATCACCACCGCCCATAGAAATCAGCAACACCAAAGGGGTCGCCGATCCGTTGCCAGCCTTTTAAGGGAAATATTGACTCTGTTCTTGAAGGCCTCCATGTCGTACTTATTTGGGAATACCGCTGAGGGAATTTGATTCCACAACTTTACAGTACGTGGTAGAAAATGCCTTAAAAAGCGTACTGTAGTAGATCGCCAAATATCAAGGTGATGTGGATGTAATTTTAATTTTTGGCGAGTTGTACGATAGTGGAACTCAGCGGCAGGTATCAAATCAAATAGCTCATCCGAGCACTCCCCGTGGTACAATTTATATAGAACGCAAAGAGATGCAACATCTCTGCGTGTAGAGAGAGAATCCAGCCGATCAGAAATCATTGGGTCACCGACAATTCGAACAGCTCTTCGTTGTATGCGGTCAAATGGAGATTTGCATTAATTTCTGTGTACCGATACAATTGGTTGTGTCCGGAGGGGATGGTTTATAGGAAGCTTATATGGTCATATGTAGGCACCGCTCGGCATGAGATTCATACTTACACATTGAAACCCAAAAATTCTCATGCATTGTGCACTCTCAAGTAAAAAAATGCTATGCGGTTTCAAAAGCGTTTCTTACCAGATTCGAGGTTAGGGATTCTCGAACAAGGCTTAAAGGAGTCTTTGCAGAATCAGAAATTACTATTGGATATTATATATCTCGAGTGTATCAAATTGATTCGGTACCAGTAATTCTCATGTGTTAGTTCGTTTTTCCCCTACTGTTTGAATGAAGTGTGTTTGTTTGTTTGTAAAATCTTTATTGCATTAAATATTACATAATGTGTTATGTAATATTTAATGCAATAAAGATAAATTATGAATATTCATTGTACAGATTGTAGTGATAAGACATAGTGTACAAGGGCGGACTTATCCCTATAAGGGATCTCTTCCAGTCAACCTTTGACTTCCTGAAAGGAAGCTGTGAATTGGCGGCGAAGAAAACACAATTATATTCTATAAGTACATAACATAAATAAGACAGAACATATATCTAAAACTGTATAAAATATGTGTGTGTTTATAAACGCATATTATTTCAACTATATATATGTGTATATGTATGGTATGTATTGTTTATGCAATAATCTTAGTTTATTGTATTGTCATGTATGTGTGTGTATATATGTATGTGTTGGTATAGATAGATATTTCCTGCGCCACCTACCCTTTCTACTCTGATACTCTCCTCTACCCAAAGGTTGTCTGGAAGAGATTGCGCAGCGATAAGGCCGCCTGTTGTACTTCAATATGCTACTGTCCTTTGTAATATCTATCCCACCAAAAACAATTTCATGTAAAAATGTTGCCAAGACGAGTCTACATAGCTTACCCCGTGAAAAAGTTATCAGATCTCATGTAGAGCCAAGATTATTGATCTATGCGCACTTACTTTACCAGGCCTAACTTTACATACTCTTCATTTTAGTGAAAACGTGATGCGTGGCCGTTTTATTTCACACACGATGAACGAATGCCTATGAAATCTTCGTAACGGTAGAAAAACGGCCAAGCATCACGTTTTGACTAAAATGTAGAGTATGTGAAGTTAGGCCTGGTAAAGTAAGTGCGCATAGATCAATAATCTTGGCTCTACATGAGATCTGATAACTTTTTCACGGGGTAAGCTATGTAGACTCGTCTTGGCAACATTTTTACATGAAAATGTTTTTGGTGGGATTTCATTTATTTTTGTAAGTTGGTTAATGGACTTTTTTGGGTTTAAAAATAACCTATTGTGACCCCGGGCCTTTACTTTCGCCTTACCCTTCGTCTGCAATTTTGATGAATCAACCAGAACTCACCGGCCGGTTGTTTTATAAATTGTTAATTAAATTAAATCTAAGAGAATAGAAAAGAAATACTTAAAATAATTTGGACCCGTAACTAAAGTAACAAATAATTCGAACGAATTATAGAATTATTACGGCGATACGATACGACTACGAAATTACGAATATGAAATGCAAATATTTCCTAACAATCGATCATCATTCGCAGTAGAAAAATGTCATATAGGACTGAAAACTACCGGTGATATATTATATAAGGCTGACAGATGTATAAGTCGATAGCGCATTTCAAAATACAGTCAGCGCCATCTAGTGACGTCGGCTGATGCCACCGCCCCATTTTAAGGGTTAGGGGTGATTATTTTATTTGTTATAAGTATTATTTTTTCATATATCTAGCTTTTCAATAGTTATTACTGCATGATTATGTAGTTAGTGCAAATGTAGTGCAAGTCTCATACAAACTTCCACCTCCTATTCTGAGGGGATAGGTTAGGTTAGGTTTGGTTTTTTAATTTTTTTGTTGTCTTTGTAGTAATATTAGCTTACATACCAAATTTCAGCGCTCTAGGACTTCAGGAAGTACCTTAAGAATTTTGATGATCAGTGAGTGAATCAGTGACGAAATCGGGGGTTTTTAGACATTAATAAAATCTAAAGTATAATAGTTACGACATTCAAACTTTGTATGTTTAATGATTGTACTGGTGTCATTATATCTTGAAATTTTTAACTATTTAGCATCATCCAAACCAAAGATATGAGAGTTCAAAAAAACGACGAAACGTTTCGAGAAAAGGTAGGTAGTGCCCTTGCGCTCCGCTTGGCTCGTCTTGGCGGGGGCACTCCCGTGCCCCCAGATATTGTTGGTGCAATAAAGAGTATTGTATTATATTGTATTGGATTCTGGCGTAGCAAGCGTCTATAGGCGACAACTGCTTGCTGCCAGACAGTTCAAATTACACGTTTGCCAAAAAACTCGCCATTAAAATGTTCCGTTGAAAAAATAAATCTCCGTGTAACAGCTGCTAATAATACAATAAAAATAATAAAAGGATCCATTAGCCCCTCAATCTTTCTGTGAAAGCGAAAATTCATCGCGGCTTCAAAGCAAGTGTGCAGGACAACGATTACTAATAGATATTATGTATAGATAACGGTTATACGTAGTTATAAGTTTATAAAATTATAAGATAGTTCGTAAGAAATAGTAAGAATCACTTTTTATTATGAAAATTTGAAAGTCGTATAACTTTGCTTGTAATAGATCCTTAAGTGTAATTATTGTTTTGGTTAATAGATGATAATGTATATTTTATGTGTTTAACATTAGATTGTAAGTTTTAAACCAATAAAGGATAGAAATTGACGTTTTTCAATATCCCGCTAGGGTGCCCTGAAGAGGCGTTACCGCGACGTAAGCACTTTGCACTAAAATGCTTATAACTTTGTAAATAATGATCGTATTTAGATAATTCTTGTTATAATAAGTTAGTTATATAAGCCCTCGTTATAGAAAAATAGATTGTACAATATTTGTAAAACTTTCGAATGTCAGGACATGCCGATAGAAAGAGATAGCAAATTTTAGAAAGAGATAGAGATAGAGTCGATTATAAATAATTCAATCGCTCTGATTGGTCAACCCTTTTCGCGACCTTATAGATTGACCTACTTTTAATTTCATTTTATTAATCGGAGCATGTCCTACGTTCGTCAGTTCCAGTTCCAGCTCCAGTTGAAGACGACGGGCAAACAAGAAAAATACTCAAGCGCTCCTGAATAAGAAAATAGAAGAAAGAAAACACTGAAGCGCTCCTGAGTAGAAAATAGTTACTCTGTAAGAAGACTTGTGGCAAATAAATCCACGCTGTGTACCTAGTGATTTGGCATCGGATTTTTACTCGATCACACTCTCTCCAACAATCCCAGCATCTCGCACATCGAGTGGTCCTTCGAGCCGGATCTTTTGGGGAGAGATCATCGAGTAATTTCCAAGATGCCTGTTACCAGGTCACAGCATGGTGGAAAACCACGAGGATCCACACCATCGGGAACAACGGCTACAGGGTCATCTGCAGAGAAGACTACGTCGTCTGAAGCCACCACCGCGACGGAGTCTACAGTCACCGGCGCCACATCCGCCACGACCGAGCAGACATCATCGCCACGGGCTGCCACAGCCAACGAGTCCAGCGCCGTGCGGCCAGTCATGCAACAGGCCGCCCTGGATTCACACGCGCCGCGTCTTGAGCAACCTGCCGTTCCGCAGGCTGCCACCGAACCTTTCGCGCCGCGTCCAGAGCAGCCCACCGCGCCGCCTGCTGCCACCGGTCATCACTTCCGTGCGCCTTCAGCCGTGCCGTCGCGTGTCAAGAGCTCAAGCCATAAGTCTGCGAAAACCCGTCGTCTTGCCGAAGCCCTTCATGAACTCGCCAAAGCGAAGCTGGAACTCGCCAAAGCTCGTATAGCAGAAATAGAAGCACAATCAAGTGATGAAGAAGACGCAGCATCTGCAGTCGACAGCGAGGGAGGAGAAAAACGCGTCCGCACGTGGCTACAGACCAGCCACCTTGCCATCACAGAGGGACAGCATGAACCAGAACCAGAGGCGACTATTGAACCGGCTCCAGTGATCACTGCCGCATCCTGGAGCACCCCAGCGCCAACACCGGCGGGAGTCACCGCCGCACTCCCGTCGGCTCCGCGTCTCTCCGTGAACGAACACGCCGCAATACTGATGCCGCCTCCTCCGCCGCCAGCAGGAAGATCTACGCCTGCACCTACACCGAACCAGACAGCGATGCAGCCCTACAGGCCAACGGACACAGTCGCTCCATGGCCACCGATCTCCAGCGCACCGCCTGTCAATGTGGCACCGAACTTTGCGACGACGCAGCAACTCCAGCCAGCAGCCTTTGCAGCTCCCTGGCACTTGAACTTCTACGCTCCGTCGTCCGCCTTGCCACCAACGAACATGACGCAGCCGTCACAGCCAGCAGCCATCGCAGCGCCCTGGCATCCGAACTACAACGCTGCGTCACCAGTGAACATCGCAGCGACGTCACAGCCGCAAGCAAGCACAGCAGCTTCTTGGCAGCCGAACAGCTTCACGCCGCATGCAACCGCGCCTACTCAAGAACAAGAACGGCGAACCGAGTTGCAAGAACTAACAGCAGCCATCTCACAAGCCGTCCTATCAGCCCGACACACAGGATCAAGAACGCACGAACTACCGAACTTCAATGGAGCGTATCAAGATTACTTGACGTTCAAAGCAGCGTACTACGAGTCGGCCCATCAATATTCAACAACGGACAACTTGTCGAGACTACGAAGAAGTTTAAAGGGAGCTGCAAAAGAAGCCGTACAAGGATTATTTATAGCGAACGCAGACGCAAACTGCATTATGAAGACGTTAGAAACAAGATTCGGGAGGCCAGACTCAATAGCAATGGCAGAAATGGATCGACTACGAGCATTGCCACGCCTCACCGACTCACCACGAGATATCTGCACTTTCGCAACGAAAGTCGAAAACATCGTTGCAACAATGCAAGCCCTCAACTGTGTGTATTATCTGTACAACCCCGAAGTCTCGAAGAATGTAGTTGAGAAATTGACTCCAACAATGAAGAGGCAGTGGTATGAATATGCAGCCACCCAACCGAGAGAAGAGCCCGACCTGTTGAAGTTTAGCCGTTTCATAAGAAGAGAAGCGGAAATATGCAGCCCGTATGCACCGCCAGAGAACATAGGAGGATCAACAGACAGTTATGAAACTCGCCGTCGTCATCGAGTAAACAATATGCAGAATCAACAGTGGCAGCCGAAATGTAACCTGTGTGATCGCCAAGGACACGCCACAGCTGACTGCTACAAATTCAAGAACGCAACAGTGCACGACCGTTGGGATATGGCGAAGAAACACCGACTTTGCTTCCGATGTTTGCGATATAGGAAAAGTACACATAGCTGCCGTCCCAAGAGATGCGAAGTAAACGACTGCAAGCACTACCACCACCGAATGCTTCATTCACAGAAGGAAGACCTGAAGACCGAAGTCGAAGAGAAGATCAACTCAGCATGGGCGCCGCAACCAGCCTCGTATTTGAAGATTGCACCAGTGCACATCTCCGGACCGGCGGGAGAAGCGGACACCTTCGCGCTACTGGATGATGGTTCCACCATCACCCTTATAGATGAAGAACTAGCTCAACAAATAGGAGCCAACGGCCCGGAGGAAACGCTGCACATCTCGACCTTCGATGGAGACACCGCCACCTACAAGAAGTCTCATCGTGTAACCTTCAACGCAAGAGGACGTGGAGCAAACAAGCTACAGATAGAGGCGCGCACCATGAAGAACTTGGACTTGGCAGCTCAGAAGATACCTCAAGAAGCAATCACTGGGTGCGAACATCTACGGGACATCTCTCATCAGCTACAGCATGGCATCATGAAGCCAAAGATCCTCATCGGCCAGGATAACTGGCACCTTCTGCTGTCTACAGAATCCCGAATAGGTAGAAGAAATCAGCCAGTTGCATCGCGTACACAACTAGGATGGGTGTTACACGGCAGCCACACTCGAACCTTGGGACATCGAGTCAACTTCATCAACCACTCAGCTGATGAAGACATGGACCGAGTAGTGAAGAACTTCATAACAGCTGACAACCTCTACATCGATCCAAGAAGACCAAACAGCGACCCAGGGGAAAAGGCACTTCGTATTTTGCAAGAACACACTAAGAGGACTTCGGAGGGAAAGTACCAGACCGCCTTATTATGGAAGAGTGAAGAAATCAAGATGCCAGATAATTACGAAAATACTCTAAGGAGGCTTCACACAGTTGAGAAAAGATTAGATCGTGACACAGAGTTCAGGAAGAGGTACTGCGAACAAATGGAGGCACTCGTAGCAAAGGGCTACGCCGAACTTGCGCCGCCTACAAGAACAAACGCTAATAGAAGTTGGTACCTACCGCACTTTCCTGTCTTCAACCCGAAGAAACCCGAGAAAATGAGAATAGTGCATGATGCCGCAGCCAAGACTAATGGGACTTCACTCAACGATCAACTACTCATCGGTCCTGACTTACTGCAGCCGCTGCCGAGTGTACTGATGCGTTTCCGTCAATATCCGATCGCCGTAACTGCAGATATAGCGGAAATGTTTATGCAAATAGAACTGCGCGAACAAGATAGAGATGCATTGCGTTATTTGTGGCGTGGAAATCGACGTGACAGCAAACCGCCAGAAGAATATAGAATGAAATCCGTGATTTTCGGCGCGTCAAGCTCGCCTGCGACTGCAATCTACGTGAAGAACATCAACGCTGAGAAGTTCATAGAAGAAAGCCCACACGCCGTAGAAGCCATCAAGAAGAATCATTACGTCGACGACTACCTAGATAGTTTCAGAAACATCGAAGACGCCGTTCACATCGCCCGAGAAGTTCGAAGAATCCATCAACACGCACACTTCGAACTCAAGAAATGGTCTTCGAATTCCATCCAACTACTGCAACAGCTGGGAGAAGCAGCATCGGAAGACTCCATGGTGAACTTAGAAGATGGATGCCAGCTCGAACGAGTACTCGGTCTCATATGGCGACCGAATGAAGACCAGCTGGGTTTCAATTTGGACCTGGTGCGCGTCCCAGCAACGGTACTGAACAGCAACACGCCGACCAAGAGAGAAGCATTGAAGATAGTGATGTCACTCTTCGACCCGCTCGGCCTGGTGTCGCCAATCACCATTAGAGCCAAGCAGATACTTCAAGAAGTCTGGAGGCGTGGCACCGACTGGGATGAATGCTTGGATCAAGACCTGGCAGAAGCATGGAGCCGATGGATGCAACACCTCAAGAATCTCAGCGACGTCACCGTGCCAAGATGCTACCCAGGCTACAGTATGGCAAGATCACTCCAACTGCATGTCTTCGTGGATGCCAGCGAAGCCTCGTACGCCGCCGCGCTATATTGGCGCACTGTTTCTGAAGACGACAGCGTTAACGTGACACTCATCACGGCCAAAGCTAAAGTCGCACCGCTCAAGCTTACTTCGATTCCGCGACTCGAGCTACAGGCAGCAGTGTTGGGTGCACGCATGGCAACAGCTGTAAGGAAGGAACACGAGCAGAAGCCCGAAGCCACATACTACTGGACTGACAGCAGGACATCGCTCACTTGGATTCGCACGGGTTCAAGGTCTTACAAACCTTTCGTCGCTCACCGCATCGCAGCAATCGAAGAACACAGCGCGGCGAACGAATGGAGGTGGCTACCTACGAAAATCAACGTCGCCGACGACGCTACCAGAGACGTCCCTACAGACTTCACCAGCCTTCACCGTTGGTTCCGTGGCCCCGAATTTTTGTACGAGGAACCCGAATTATGGCCACAGGAAGCAGAAAGAAGTACGCAGAAGGACACGGGAGAAGAAAGAACATACGCCGTAACAACCAAAGAAGCGTCGCCGAGCCTAGTATACAGTCTACCTACAGTCGAGCGATTTTCAAAATGGGAACGCTATCTACGCGCAACGGCACGAGTACTTCAATTTATCGAACTATGTCGACCGCCAAAACAAATAGTGAGTTATAAACGAACAAAGAAAAATGCTACGGATGATTCAGATTGGCGCCGAACTTATAAGAAGAAACAAGCAGTCAAACACACAGAAAAAATCACTGCAACTTCAATAAGGCACTATAGGCCGATCTCAGCTGACTTGTTACGCCGCGCCGAGAACTTAATCATCCGAGCATCACAAGAAGACTCCTTTGGTGAAGAAATCGGCGATATGAAGATCGGAAGACCACTACAGAAAAATAGTAAGTTGCATCAGCTGACCGTCGAATTCACCGACAACGAACTACGGCTGAAAACACGAATAGAAGCAGCTACCGGTGTACCTGAAGACTTGAAGAATCCACTGGTGGTGCATGGCGAACACCGTGCAACAAGGCTGTGGATTGAACACATTCATCAGCAGCTCCATCACGCGGGCGTCGAAGCAACCGTCAACGAGTGCCGTCAAGAACGATGGGTCATACGCCTCAGACCCACTGTGAAGGCGGTCATCAGAAGCTGCATCAGGTGCCGTATGCGTACGGCGTCTCCACCGCACCCTGCGACTGGTGACCTCCCTCCATGTCGCCTCGCACACCATCAGCGAAGCTTCACCTACACCGGGTGGGACTTCTTCGGTCCACTCACAATCACCGTGGGACGGACCCACCAGAAACGATACGTGGCTCTATTCACGTGTCTCACCACGCGCGCTGTCCATCTGGAAATGGCCGCCTCCCTCAGCACCGACTCCGCCATCATGGCGCTGAGACGCATGATCGCACGCCGAGGACGTCCAACGCAACTGTGGTCCGACAACGCAACCAACTTCCACGGAGCCGACAAGGAACTACGCCAGGCGATCAACTCGGCCATGGCAGAGGAAGCATCAAAGAAGACCATCGACTGGCGCTTCATACCCCCGGGCGCTCCATTCATGGGCGGCGCTTGGGAGCGTATGGTGCGCTCTGTAAAGACAGCGCTCTCTGCCACACTGCATGAGCGCCACCCGTCGGAAGAAGTCCTGCAGACCTTGCTCGTCGAGGCCGAGCACACGGTGAACAGCAGGCCACTCACGCACGTCTCCGTCAGCACAGAAGACCCAGAAGCCCTCACACCGAACCACTTCCTCCTGGGCGGGCCAGGACGCCTGCAGTCACCGGGCGAGTTTAGCGAGCGCGACCTGAACCTGCGCGCCTGCTGGCGCGCCTCACAGCGCCTTGCCGACATCTTCTGGGCCCGATGGGTCCGGGAGTACCTGCCTGAACTCCGAAACCGGCGGGAGCCCCATGGACGAGGGCCTGCTCTGCACAACGGCGACCTGGTCCTCATCGTCGACGGCAACCATCCGCGCAACACCTGGGTACGTGGACGAATCTGCGCCACATACCCGGGCCCCGACGGAGTCGTCAGAACAGTCGACGTGGCTACCAGAGGTGGAGTGCTCCGACGGCCAGCTAAGAAAGTCATCGTCATCCCGGTGGACACCAGCAAGCCTGCACAGCCATCTACTGCATCGTGTCGAGCGGCGGCGACTACGATGCACGGCGGGAGAAATGTGCAGGACAACGATTACTAATAGATATTATGTATAGATAACGGTTATACGTAGTTATAAGTTTATAAAATTATAAGATAGTTCGTAAGAAATAGTAAGAATCACTTTTTATTATGAAAATTTGAAAGTCGTATAACTTTGCTTGTAATAGATCCTTAAGTGTAATTATTGTTTTGGTTAATAGATGATAATGTATATTTTATGTGTTTAACATTAGATTGTAAGTTTTAAACCAATAAAGGATAGAAATTGACGTTTTTCAATATCCCGCTAGGGTGCCCTGAAGAGGCGTTACCGCGACGTAAGCACTTTGCACTAAAATGCTTATAACTTTGTAAATAATGATCGTATTTAGATAATTCTTGTTATAATAAGTTAGTTATATAAGCCCTCGTTATAGAAAAATAGATTGTACAATATTTGTAAAACTTTCGAATGTCAGGACATGCCGATAGAAAGAGATAGCAAATTTTAGAAAGAGATAGAGATAGAGTCGATTATAAATAATTCAATCGCTCTGATTGGTCAACCCTTTTCGCGACCTTATAGATTGACCTACTTTTAATTTCATTTTATTAATCGGAGCATGTCCTACGTTCGTCAGTTCCAGTTCCAGCTCCAGTTGAAGACGACGGGCAAACAAGAAAAATACTCAAGCGCTCCTGAATAAGAAAATAGAAGAAAGAAAACACTGAAGCGCTCCTGAGTAGAAAATAGTTACTCTGTAAGAAGACTTGTGGCAAATAAATCCACGCTGTGTACCTAGTGATTTGGCATCGGATTTTTACTCGATCACACTCTCTCCAACAATCCCAGCATCTCGCACAGCAAGACGGAAAAGCACGAATCAAATTTTTATTCGAGTCGGGTACAAAGACATGCTAAGGGAGTAAAGTAGATTGGATAACTTATTAGGTATATTTATACACATAAAAAGGCATTTTAATTCTCTAAATAAAATCTAATTGTTACTCTTTACAATCAAAGTAATAGTTTTTCCTTAATTTACTGTATTGTATTTTTTTTGACATACAATAATAATATTACAAACAAACGAAGTACTCTCGCCTTTTTCATTAAAAAAATAGTTATATTACGCTGAATATAGTGTGATAATATGCAGATAACCTTGATGCACTACTACAGAAGCGAACCAGTCGCAACAGCATTCTGAGATCTTTATTGTATTTTATACGACGAATTTCTAGCAATCTTTTAGTACGGCCAACGCAGACTCTCGGTGCAAAAACTCCGACAATAGGTTTTAAGAAATAATATTTTTACTAGGTCAGTACACCAAGAAAATCTCCGAGCAAGCATGCTACTTAAAATCGGTGTTTAGAGTAGTAAACAAGGAACCCTTATACATAGGTTCGCTATGTTAGTCTATATGTCCGTCAACGGCTTTGCTCAGAGACTATTAGTACTATAAAGCTGGAATTTGGCATATATATACATACCTATTAATCACGCCAACAAAATGGCAGAATAAAAACAAAAAAAGCTCCTTTCGCAGTTCGCATATTGTGATTGGACAACTACAAACCTTAACACTGCGAATGGCCCAACACGCAATTGGCTAGTTTTTTTTTTTTTTTTTTTGCAATTAGCATACTTACTGCTCTTCCTTGCGCTACATCCACTCGGTATTCTTAACTAATGCTACAATTCAATATTAACAATAATCAATTTAAAACGTCTTTTGCGGAGTACAATAACCTATCTACATTTCTCCTTAGCATGTCTTTGTGCAAATTTAATGGTCCGCTCGGCTGGCGTCTAATTCGTTACATTTAGATTCTCTCACTTTTCATACGAATTACTAAAATATTCCTAAACTTGAGATATAAGGTATTCTTCACCTAGACATTTTAATAATCATAATTTATCAGCGCTGTAAAATCACTTTATTATAATTTTAGGCAAATTTTAATCAAAGTTAAAACCACATATTTAAAAAAAAAGTTTTATATGGTACTCCATAAGTACCTATGACAAACGTACATCGACTGCTGGTTTTTGGGTATTTTAGTAAACAGGTTCCCATATTAAGGTGACGTTTATTCGGCGTAGACAGTTTAAAAACATCGGTAATTAAATATACCAGTATTTCTATTTGCAAAGGGTGCTTACATAAAGCGACAGGTTACCGGTCCCGGCCGGTAGCCAGAGCTTCGTTGGTCAGTCAGCAGGGTGCACCGCGTGCAGGTGAAGTTGGCTTTGGTTCAGAGATGTTAATAAACAACTTCCACCCCAATAATAGTTTGAGATGTGACAGGTGCAGTATATATTTTTCCAATAAGTTGAGCTCACACACAAAGTAACACCATCAGTCACAGCCGGTTATAAATCCGAATGGCGATTTATCAAAGCGCATTGCAACACGCAACGTGTAACTGTGAGGGATGAATCCAAATGAGGGTTGTGGTAAAAATACACGAGTACAACTGTCTGACCCGCGTCTCACCCGCCCGCTGCGCCAGCCTGGAAGCTGATTTATCATTTTCGAGCACGAGCAATCACCTCTGACCTTAATTCTACACCTCAATTATGAAGGAAAACATTTCTTTTTAGGAAAACATTTAAATATATTTTTAAAATGCTTATTTTTATTACGATTCTGTTACCTTCCACATATTAATAACTAGCTTTCCATTTCGCAGCTTCGTTCAAAGGCTTTTTTTACAAATATCATGGTTCTACTTGTTTCCTATTTCCTAACTTGCTTCCTATTAATTTCTTTCTCTATATTTCTTAACTCCCTATTTCTTCTCTTGTACCAAGACATAACGTAATAACTATAAGTAAAGAAGACGTATGTATAAATTTAACATCTAACTTGCTCTGACTATCTGGAGTCGTATTTACAGGAATAGTTTTTTTACACAATTCTTATCACAAAAAAGATTTTTCATAACAAAATGACGCAGCTCAATATTAAGGCTAGGGCAAACTTCAAAGGCATTCAGCAGAACCGCGACGCGACAAAAATACGCGTACACTCACAGACACAGATGTAGAGTAGACAAGATAGCGCACGTCGTTATTACAAGCGTGACAGCAAAGTTGGAACTAGATAGCAATGTGTAAAAAAAATCGGTTGTCTGTAAAGTCGGTTTACTGACGATAGGTGAACGTGACAACGTCATAAGAAAATACTGATGGAATGTTTGCATTTTTCAAAAGAAAAATTTAATGAAATGCCTCAGAGCGAGGTAACGCCGCATACGTCATGTTTTTTCGTGCGTGCAGCCGGCTCCATCGAATTATAAGACGTTGTCACGTCAAAAATACTTAAATGTGTTCAATCTAGCCTCTAACAACTGATGTACCATTGACATATTGTTATTGTTACCAAATCGAGATGAACGTAAAAAAAAATTGTGCGCTAGTAACCGAATGTATATTTATGATGCAATAATAATTGAACCTGTGCTTCAATTTTGATGAAATTTGGTTAGTACCTCCTATACGCTCATAGGAAAAGTACATACATTTGTTTAATTTCGTATCGAAATCGATTCTCAAATCGTATCGTATAGGGCAAAATGTTACAAATTTTTTTTTTTTATTAAAACTTATTTACGCACTCTTGAATTAGGTTGACACGGCGAACAGAAATTGAGAGGGAGATATAAGTGTAGTGTGGTCTAAAGCTTTGCCCATTGGCATTATTGTATTAGCTATTAGGTACTCGCGAATTACTAACATATTGACTGGGAGATCTTAGTTGACTTAGTTGATAATGCATACAGTCAATTGATGTATTTATTGAGAATTGTAATTTAAAGCACTAATACCTATGTACATGTCAAAATTTATATGAAAACCAATGGCAAGGCTTCAGTTCGTAATGAACGACCAGTTAAAAAAAATCTGATCAGAAAACATCACAAAATGGCTCACGTGACGTTATTATAATTATGAATACTTTAAAGCTGAATTATTATACTATTTGTAGAATGAGCCGTGTCTAGTGTAATCTATATCTACGCTCACAAATAATAATCCCTTGAAATATACCAAAATTTCCGCGTATCCGCGGGCTCGACGGACCTACACGTGACGCGAGTGCCAAGTCGCTACACAATTTACAATTTTTACCAACTTCATAGCTCTATGTCTCGTTTACCCCAGTCTAGAGCAAGCGAGAGAGAGAGAGAGTAGAAAGCGAATAAAAAGAACTAATTTCAGTTTTCTAGTGAACGCGACGTGAAGTTAAAAAAGAGTATTATACTATATCTAACTAAATACGGATTATTAGGAGCAAAATTATTAAGTGTCTTTTTGATTTAATATGTTTTTTTATACTACGTCGGGTGGCAGACAAGCATACGGCCCACCTGATGTGAAGCGGTTACCGTAGCCATATTAACGCTCGCAACATAAAATATCGCTCGCGCGCCGCCACCCCCGCTGCCAACGCAGCATCTGCTTCCTTTCTGGTGACCTCACTCACTCGCAGGAACACAACAAGCCTCAAGGGAATTGTTATTTGGCTGCGGTATTCTGTGAAGTGGAGGTACATACCCCAGTCGGGTAGCTTAAAATATTAAAGCTTAAATGTATAATACTGTTATCCACCGGCAGTTTATTTTTATTTGTAAATATAGCCTAAGCTTTGAAATCGAATTAAAATTATTTATTAGTTAATTGTCTCAATTATTGAAAAAAAAATCTGTGCTAACAAACAGCAAAAAGAAATAGACAAAACAGTTACTAATTAACCAGAAGCGAAGTTGTAGTGCTGCAACGTGGATTTAAAAGTTGTCGATAAAGCTTAATTGGTGGTTGAATAAATAGTCGACCAGTTATTAATTTCTCTATTGCATAACAGTTAATATAAGTACATTGAAAAATATTGCGTTTAACAGTTTACACGAATGTTTTAATGTTTTAACTACATGATCCACTGCGACAAATTATTAGAGCAAAATATATAAATAAGCTATAATAACCGCTTACCATAAGACGAGTCGTAGGCATGTTGCCACTTTAGTGTTAAATAAAGCCTCTGTACCAGTATATGAACAGAAGCACGGATAAAATTTTATTATTAACATCCTTTCACTAATTCAATGATGCTATTAACAACAGTTATTTACATATAACTGTGTTTTAGCGTAGTATGAAGCATAGCAAATGAATACATATGCATTGTTTACAATAATTAAAAAAATAAATAATATTGTCCGACAAATTACACAGCGCCATCTAGCCCCAAAGTAAGCGAAGCTTGTGTTATTAAACACCCAGAGTAAGACAAACAGACATGTTCATACACACAAATGTTTGTCCTATGTGGGAATCGAACCCACGAGCGTTGGTGTCGAAGCCGCGTCATTGACCGCTACGCCACCGAGCTCGTCTAAAAAATATAGCAATGCATGCAAGCTTGTGCTCGTGCTCGACACAATGAGCTGTCAACTGTGCGCGAGATCTTTATAAATTGAACGTGTACAAGCAGAATTCCATACAATAATCCAGAATGTTTTATTTTATTCCGGCTTTTATTGCTTTGCTTTTTATACTATAGCTCGGATCGAGGAGTTAGATGGCGGCGTTGCGCGCGTCGGTCTAATCGATCACGCAAGTTAAGCAACGTCGAACGTCGCCTGTCTATGGATAGGTTTATTTATCTCGAGCTACTCCGTGCTTCAGAGTACACGTTAAGCCGTCGGTCCCGGTAGTTGTCAATAGATGATAGTCGTTAAGCCAAGTCAGTGGCCTTTGGGCGGCTTGAAAACACTGGCCTCCGCCAACCGGCAGTTGAGCAGCGTGATGGAGTGTTCTAAACCCCTTCCATTGAGGGGAGACCCGTATCTCAACAGTGGGATGACTAAGGGTTGAGAACGATATTATACTAGCAGTTACATGCGGATTTGCCTGTATTTTCGTTAATTTAATAAAAAAAAAATATATATGTTTTCTGGGCTAAACGAAGTAGCCTGTGCCACTCTCCAGGACTTAAACTATCTGCGTAAATCAATGTGCATTTTTTGTCCGGTTGACATTATGAGAAGTTGACATTATGAGCTGAAAGGATCATGTCATTCCATTTGTTTCTAAATAGCAATAGCAAACACAATTTCATAAAATAAGAGTATTCATATGGATACACTAGCTAAAATAAAAACTTGTGGTCAGACGTAAAATAAACTATGCATGTTATTCCTAAACAGATAATATTTTTTTACGTTAAATAGTTATGAATAGACCATGACACAATAATAAAACGTGAAGAAGGCGTTAGATCTTACTACTACAAGTTGTCTAAATAATGTCATGAGAAAACCCTTCACATAATTATCATCGAACTTCACAATAAGTTCAGTTTGATATATAATAAATCAATATATAATTTCAAATGTCGTTGTTCAGTCGTATCATAGCGTGTAATTTACTAAAATGAATAGTATTTATCAATTATGCTGACGTACAGGCAAAATAAACAGTTTTCTCTGCTACACATCACAACTACCGGAAAAGGAAGTTCAATTTAATAATAACTACTATTTTTCCTGCACCAACTGAATACTGTTACAATTTCAATGAATTTAATTTATTTACACTGTCATATTGGTGACTGCGATTCATTTTCACTGCACGACGATATATGTAATTAATGTACTTGACAAAAAAAGAGACTGCATACGACTGCAGACGGCACTCTCTTCGGTCTTTCTTCGTTGACAAATCAAGTAATTTTCATTTCAAATACAGTAATATTTACTATCACAACCAACCTCACCTGCAAGTGTTGCACCTTGTAGACTAGCTAACAAAGCACTAAAGGGAGGTAGGGCATGTGAACCCCGATTGGGGAAGTAGCTCCACTTCACACAAGACCGTAGACAAATAAAGACAACGTAGATAAGGAAATGGTAAGTCAGTGACGGTGACACTATTTATATTGTAAGCATCTATATGCACTTTAAAGCCGTTACCGTAAGCTTCTGCTTTAAGGCCTTAAAGGCCGTAAGATTTCTTGGCATCAAGCGTGGTATAAAAAATACATTACAACGTTTTCCTTCCCGCTGACGGATGGGTAAGGAACATACGCTTAATGAAAGTGCGTCTTTGAGAGCGAGCACATTGTCACGGGACAGTGCATGCTGCCACGGCTAGCTTTGACACGGGGTTTCCTTTTAAAGCTCGCTCTTGAGGTTGTACACAAACAGTCTGTGGCTGAGGCTGAATTACAGTTTGCTCAGTAACTGTAAACGTTACTGCAGCTTGGGCATTTAACTTAGAGTACTATATAACTAATATGCTCAAATACTTTTTTGGAATTACACAGAAAACCAAGACGAACGGATATGTCCAATGTACATGCCCGCAAATATTTATTTTTTGCGGAATCGGAGCCTCAACTCTTGATGCCAAAAGAAACCATTCCTAACCAACACACATGTGAAAACTAGAGTAATATTGGCATGTCTATAAAATAGGCAATTTTTTATGTTTGTTTACCGGCATAAAAAGTAGCCTATTTTATAGATATGGCAATATTACTCTAGCTTTCACATTATTGAGTACGGTAACCCATCGTTTTCACATGTTTTCATTAAATGACAGGTTAAGCCAGGTAAGTGGCTTTAGGCAAAAAATAGTGGCCAATCCATAGCGCAGCAGCGTGATGGAGTCTATTTTGAACTATTATTTATTTGTATGCTCCTAGAATGGTAATATGCTTTTTTAAAATTCATGTCTGTCTTTACATTCGAACTAATCTTTGAAACTTTCTTTTGTAATCTTTGAAAGCGAATTATCCCTTGAGGGTTGTACCCGTCCTGCGAGTGAGTGAGGTCACCAGAAAGAAAGGAAGGAGTATAGGCTAGCAACGGATTGGCGACCCCTTGGTGTTGCTAATCAGCATCGGCGGTGGTGATTGCTTTCTATTAGGTGACCCACATGCTCGGTTGCCCCCCTCTTATATAAAAACAAACTTTGTCAAGAGATAATTTAACCAAAAATAGTAAATAGTATAAAAATAAGTAAGTAGGTAGTTACTTTTTGCCTTTTATTCCGTCAACGAGCAGTATGTCAGAGTTCATTAAACCCTTTCCATTAAAGTACTCGTATTCCACAAGTTAGATTAAAATCACAAGTTTAACTAACACAACAGTCGATGAAATAATAAGGTAAATGTGATAACAACCAGAGGGTTGTTATTACATTTACCTATATACTTATGTATAGAGATACATAAGTACTAATAAAACCTCCAGTCAATAAATAACTACAATCTTAAAATAAATAGACGGCAATCTGGAACCTGCGTTGCGAACACGGACGACCAAAGCAAAATAATTAAGTTTGCAATACTTTGGTAGTAGCTTTTATAACGGGGGTATTTAGATAAACGACAGATAAGACCAATCTCTTAAGTAACGAGTTAATACATCCTTGGGGCCACAATTACAGGATGGCTGGGTTTGAATGGCGCACGCAAGTGAAATGCAATATAAACCTTATGCCAAAACAGACCCAATCCTGGCTCGAACTCAACCCGTGGTATTCGCAGATTTATACTTTTTGATGACAATTTTTTTTATATTGTTCGTACAAAACGAGTCCGGTGGTCCAATGGCTAGCATTGGCCTCTTTGACTCCGAGGTCGCGGGTTCGATCCCCGCACAAGACAAATATTTGTGTACATGAGCATATCTGTTTGTCTTGGTCTGGATGTTTTCTATGTATTATATGTATGCATTTACAAAAACAAAGGTATTTAAGTATATTATCAGTTATCTAGTTATTATTATTATACTATCTAGTTTGGAACTAGATGGTAGTGTGCAATTTGTCCAACAATATGTATTTATTATTATTAAAGTACTCTACTTGAGTAGGATAAAACTTCTAGCTTACTTCTGACTTAAGACAAAAAGTCATTTTGGCATACATTTAATAGTAAATTTCTGACAGCAAATAAAAATCAACTATTTACATCATAATTTGATTAAGGAGTCTTTGAATTTGAATTTGAATAATTGCCGGTTAATGGAACATCGAATACGATGTAGCATTTATAAAATCTCAAAATTAAAAGAAGACGCAACCGACTTTTTAATTACCATTACTAGAAGATATCAAGTGTAGTCTCCATCATAAGTAGCCTAGAGTATATCCCGACCCTGTCCAAACCCTACCACAACAATACATACCCTATTATATTTTTTCGCTATTGGATAGATCCAGAAAGCCCGAAGTTAATTGTTGTAAGGCGGACTTTTTTACATGTTTTGTATAATAGGGACGTAATAGAACAAACTCAGCATTTAATTAAAGCTACCCTCTACCTGTGTTTTGATTTCTGTCTTTGATTTTTATGACAACAGAAATTATTAAAGCTTTATGACTTCTTAATATACATGTAAGTGTGGGTCAGAAATATTACATTTTTGTATTTTCAGCGAAATTTATTGAGCTTATAAAATCATCCGGTCGTTCTTTCTGTCCGTCCTGAAACTCAAAATTTCGAAATTCTGATTTCGGATTCGTGTAGAGTATCAAAACGTAGTAATGTAAAGAAACCTTGGTTTTCCGATATCAATTCGGGAAAGTAGCCAAAATAAATAAAATAAATAAACTTCGCTATCGTGGCGCATGCTGCGCGTCCGATGTTTTATATTATTCACATCAACATTTCCACGCGAACGCGAACTATTATTAATTAATTTATGTAATGTCTAATTTATATCTCGATACCGCGTATGTGATTTTCTGCACTCCCAAAGGTAGACTGGTAGAGCATGCATTTAGCGTTAAGTCCGCCTATTGTAACAAATTAATGTAGTCGATAAAGTTTAAATAAGTAAAATAAAATATTTTGTAACTTAAGGTATATGAAACGTATATATGTGTTATATATACGTTTCATATACCTTAAGTTACGTTACCTTAAGTAAGTTACCTTAAGTCAAGACTTGCAGTAGATTTTCAAATATTTCGGACCAAAATTTCACATATCCAAATAGACAGCTTTCTCAAAATTCAAATTTTCTTTCTTCTTAAGTCTTCGTTCAATATAATTTTATTAAAGGTAGTGCAGAGCACGAAAGTCAAAATTAAATAGTACATATTAAAAAAAAAACAACATATTACCTACGAGTCTCTTAATAAAGCGGTCGTGACACAAGCATTACATTAAATACATTCAGCATTATTATTCTTCACAGTATTCTCCATGAAAATTCAAAAGAGCCACATTTCACCTAAATGTCTGTATCAAAAATACTGTCCATTTCCACGAGGCAGCATTCACGTGCAAAATTAATTATATTTACCCGTCGCCTGCCCGCGCGGCACACTCCTGCAATTATTTTAAGACTGGCTCTATTTGCCTGTTTCTGTATAGTTCTACAGTTACATTATTCTGGCCAGAATTTGTATTGCATATTTAACTTCACGTATAAACAATATTTTGTAATAAAATATACATACGAACAAATTAAGATTGATAATTATGCGATGTCTAAAATACACGAGTATGATTACTTTGCTAATTAAAATCATTTTTTAATTGATAATTTACTTTATCAGTTTTGTTTTATTTCTGTTGTTCCTTTTTTTCTACCTCTTTGTACATATTTTATTTGTAAATATTCTGCTCGATTTTAGATTAGTTTTAGTTTAATACAGGTATAAAGCGTCTTGAATAAGAAATTATTAACCGGAATAAAAAAACCAACTAAACATTACAAAGTAATCATACTAGTGTATTTTACTTCAATATTTTTTAAGTCCACTTTGATCGCTTAACTGACTGTCTGACCACTCCAAACATGAAAGGTTGTTTGATTTGATGGTTCCCCTACATGATCACAATTAATTTGAGGGTTGTTGTGTTCCAGCCAAGGAGCGAGGTCACCAGAAAGGAAGGAAGGAGTTGCTCCGTTGGTAGCGGGGATGGCAGCTCGCGAGCAATATTTCATGCTGCGAGCGTTAATATGGCTACGGGCACCGCTTCATTTCACAAGCCCGATTAAACCAAGGTCGCTTTTTCACCCCTGCATTGGCTACTAGGCAGAAAGGAACAAAGCATTCTATGCCAGTTGATATCAGGTGAGACACCGCGGTTGCAAATGGAGTCTTCTGAATTAAAAGAGCTTCCTACACGGGTATGGTGCAAATAATTCACGCGGTCCATCCCAGCTTGGTGTAGATGCTGTAGACTTGTAGTGCCATATAGAATGTCATCCAACAGGCCGTGGACGACCAGACTTTTGAGATATTCTAATATACATAATTTATAGATTATAAGCAATGAAGATTAAATGTGTAATTCTAATGGAATAGCCACAATTTTTAAACTTGAAAAAATATCTTTGCAGAAAACCGGTACTGCTCAAAAAGATTCCGATCCGATCTAATAGGTTTTTTGTATATATTTTTTTATATATACTATACGCCGGGTAGCAAACTAACATACGGTCCACTTGATGTGAATCGCTTATCGTATCCATGTTAACGCTCAGAATATAAAATATCACTCTCACGCCGCCATCCTTTAGCAGCAACTTCTTCTTTTCTGGTATATAAAAATCGCCTGATAAATTGTCTAAAACAGACCTTAATAAAGAAATCTCTTTAGCGCATTAAAGTTACAAGCGATTTATAAATAATATATGGCCGAACTGTAATAACGTTCACCGCGATTCAGACACAAATCAGATTACGTCGGCGACACGTCGAGCGATCGACTGTCGCTGAATTATTTAAATGTCCCGCCACAGCATAGCAATAACGGTAGACATTAATACACAATTCTTTTTGTTAAATGTAATGATAATGGTTGTTTGTAAAGACGATAATTTTACGTGACATCGTCTTAAGAAAACATCAGAGGCGTAATTCTCGTAATTAAAATATAGTCAAAATTCAGTTTCGATCCAGTCTCGATCTCACAAATGTCATCTTTGGTATTCTCGTAACACAATACGTAACTTCAAAATTATATTTAAGCGGGATTATATCCAAATATGAGTGAAAATTAAACAAACTAAGAAAGTTACTTTGCCAACAACAAGAATTGATAATAATTAATTAACGAAATCAAGTATATAATATTAGTCAATTCACAATTTAATCTCGATTCGGTCAACTTTCAATTTGCGTTCGTAGAAAAATTACGAGAAATGGCCTTCAGCATCTATCTCTCTTCCACTCGGAAGAGCGATAGTTGCGTCACAAGCCGCGCTCTCGCTTGCACGATCGACTCAGGCGGAACGTGACAAATGCGTGCAGCCGGCGTTCATCTATTTATAAGACGTTATAAAGTCAAAAATAAAACAAGCATAAATTATGTTGTTCCTTCGTATACTACAATTACGTACAATCTGTGTATAATTTGTATGCGCGTGCGTGTGTGGACAGTGTACCTCATACACTGACGACACATCAGTAAAACTGTTTTTTTTTTTTACTTATTTATATAAAGATGATAATCGCTTATACAAATATGATTTTGGGGTGTAAGTGGTTCATCAACATCTTTCAACTAAAGCCAACTTCACCTGCACGCGGTGCACCCTGCTGACTGACAAACGAAGCTCTGGCGAAAAGAGAGGTAGGGAGCGAAATTGTAAGCTACCCGACTCGAGAATGTACCTCCACCTCACAGAATACCGCATCACCAGAAAGGGAGGTAGGAAGAAGATGCTGCGTTGGCAGCCGGGGTGGTGGCGCGCGAGCGATATTTCATGTTGCGAACGTTAATATGGCTACGGTAACAGGTGGGCCGTATGCTTTTCTGCCACCCAACGTAGTATAAAAAAAAAACCGGCCAAGTGCGAGTCGGACTCGCGCACGAAGGGTTCCGTTATCTATAAAAACGGCAAAAAAATCACATTTTTTGTATGGGAACCCCTCTTAAGCATTTGTTTTATTTTTATTTAATTATTTATTTTTAAAATGAACTAAATATTATGTGAGTGTTTGTTGCGTCTACCTATTGCCGTTATCAATTGCGAGCAAAATCGAACAAAAAATTCAGGTTTTTTGTATGGGAACTTCCTTTAATATTTTGTTTTTTAGTATTTGTTGTTATAGCGGCAACAGAAATACATCATCTGTGAAAATTTCAACTATCTAACTATCACGGTTCATGAGGTACAGCCTGGTGACAGTGGTGACAGACGAACGGACGGACGGACAGCGGAGCCTTAGTAATAGGGTTCCTTTTTACCCCTTGGGTATGGAACCCTAAAAATGATGCGGACTCCAAATTCGATTTTTTTTTTATCAATCAAATATAATAATTTAGAATAGACATGTGAGTTACACCAAATAAATCCACGGCTTGCGAGCGCCGCGTAAAATATTCAAAATGTAAAAATAAGTGTATCATCTGGCTATTGTTACCCTATATCATCGCCGTTGAATGAATATTCCGGTGACTCGTCAACAAGACCAATATTCTAGGAAAAAACGCAATTTACCTCGAACAGAGATTACGGAGGCTCCACCGCGACAATAATTTGTGATTGACTTACGGAAAGTTACTTAAGTAAATGCCTTCGATACTGCTGAATAAAACATGGCAAACATCGGCTTCGTAACGGAAATGGTTCTATCTTAATCTGTGTACACGGAAAAAGAAGTAAGTTTCACCCAACTCACTGTCTATTAAAGTCTCAGTACACTGACAGCGGTACGGAGGAGTATACGAAGCACTTACGTTCCTGTACTGACTATATATGTACTATGCATTACGAGAAAATTCTAATTCCTTCCGTAGACAGAGAAAACTATAAACACATTGATAGTTTTCATCAAATTGACACATAAAAAAAATGGCAGCGCTTCCCCCTCCCCCGCACGCAATGTTCCATAGTCCTTACTTAGCGTAATTAATTCTTTGATCCTTCATCAATCCAGTGGTGTGATTGAATTTTGGATGGAGATGATAAATATGTAGCTGCAAGCTGCAACACTAAACTGTATTCCCCGATTTTGTTATCATTCGTTTTTTTGGATTGCATACCTATGGACGCAATTTTAGAGACTATTCACGTCCAAAAAGAGTGACTTACAGATTGCTTACGTATTTTTGTCTCGCGTCATGTGTTGGATTTGTCAAAGGAAAGACAGCGCTATGTAAAATCTTGGCATTCTCTATCTCGTGTTTGCCATACCAACCAGCAGTTTATAATGTAGCGCATTATATGTCAATGGATTCATATAGTACCTAGGTATACATGTATATTGATTTTGAACCCTCAATCTGCCATCATTTAAATAGTAAGAGAAGGATAATTGCCCTTAGAACTGCCTTTATAGACAAAATCGAAGTTCCGTATACCTTATTTTTCTTTTGTCAAATAGGAACTTGAGTGTAAGTGACTAATCATCATCTCTGAACTAAAGCCAACCTCGCCTGCACTGGGAATTTTACCTCCACCTTACAGAATTCCGAAGCCAAGTAACAATTCCCTAGAGGGTTGTTTCTGCTTGTAAGTGAAATCTCCAGAAAGGGGTCGCGTTTGGCGACGCGAGCGATATCTCACGTTACGAGCTAACCGCTTCACATCAGGCGGGACGTATACCCCTATACATTTTTTCGAAAGGAAAAATGCTGTTGATATCTCATTGCGCAGGATCTTTAAAATCGTACATCTAGACCGATAGATTCTATTCTTTGCTAGAAGGTAAACAATGACTATACAACAAAAGCAGTGATCCATCCTACCATTCAAACAATAATACGTGACAATTTGGTTCCGTGTATTGATACAATTCCCGTAGCCATGTTCACAATGCCGATGGAACCCTAAATTGACATAGAGTAATGAGTTCAGCTGTTGTGCGATAGCATCGATATTTGCTGTGTGGTCGACAGTCCATTAGCCATGCCGAATTATTATCATCATAATATATCAGCAGTTTTACCCTTACTTTTCAGGGTTTCATCAGTAAATTTGACTAAATAAATAAATAATCTTTGTAAAACTAATGCATATTACGACGATTGACGAGCCCGGTGTTCGAATCGTTAGCAAAGGTTACTTTGACTCCGAGGTCACAGGTTCGATCCCCGCACAAGACAAACACTTCTGTGCATGAACACGTCTGTTTGTCTTGGTCTGGGTGTTTTCTATATATGATTATTACATAGAAGTATGTATTAAAAAAAAAGGAATTTATGTACATTTATCAGTTGTCTAGTACCCATAGTACAAGCTTAGTTTGGGACAAGATGGAGGCGCGTAATTTGTCCAGGAATATTTATTTGCTACCACTGTCAGTAAAGGTGACCAACACGATAAGTAAAAGCTGCCATACATTAACCAACATATTAGCCGTGTTGGTCATGTTGTCTTACAATACAGCTCCGTATGGACATGTTGTCAATTAAAATATCTGCCAACATGACTGGCAACACATCAACACACAGATAAATTGTTAGACAATGTGACCGACACGGGTAACATGTTGACTAATGTATGGCAGCTTTTAAGCAGCATAGACAGCTGCACCTCACTTATACTTAGAATGTCGTTTCCTTGTTTCAGAGCAACATCTATAATGCTAATAATTTTGGATATGTTGTCTTATATATTTTCAACATGAGCTATAGCAGGAGTACGTGTATGTTTTTACCTGAATCGTAACTAGGTCCATGTCGGCCAACCCGGCGTGGTTGCCGCGACTAACAGAGACTAATGCTCGGGCACAGCCGATACCTCCGACATCCATTTGAGGGAATTAATTTACCGTGCGAAATTGTGGTGTGACTATAAATCTATTGGGATAGGATATTTAGCGGTGGAAATAGGTAATTGGCGTAAATGGAAGTCAAAGTTAACCTAAGTTGCACGTGGTGCACTGGATGTTTAGCAAACTAGGCTCTGGCGAAAGATACTCGTACGTAGGGCATGTCAAGCCCGGCTGGGGAAGTAACGTCCATCTTGCACAAGATCACAGCCAAATAACATTACCCATGAGGATGATTGTGTTCCTGTGAGTGAATCAGGTTTCCAGATATGAGAACGCACGTGTTAATAGCGGAGGTGTCAGCGCGCGAACAATATTCTTTGTATTGCAAACGTATTTAAGGCTATGATATCCGCTTTACATCAGGCGGCCAGTGAGCCTATTACATAAAAAAGATGGCATAGAAAGTATTTATATCCAACAGTAATAAGTTCGTAAACTTATCCCCAAGAATTGAATTTTAGCCACAAATTCTTGATAAATACTTTTTCAGTTCAGTTAATCAATGACACACTTTCTCCCCTAAATATATTTTCTAGTAAATTGTGAGGGTGAATCGTAGCATTTCTCCACTTTCTGACTGTTGACAGAGAAATATCGTTTTTTCCTGTTCCATTTTCCACAATACAAGCCATCAGGTGGCTCTGTCGAAGCAAGGGTTGGAGCAGGGCGGGGACGCTCGACATGTCGATATTATGCCACTGAATTATTAATGTTCCGTTGAGTAGTTTCGTGTGTTAGTAAAATTTGAATCTGGAACACCTTCGACACTTTCGATTGGTTATAAAATTATTGGCCCTAATTGTATTTGGCCAAACCGAGATTGTTGGTCTAAACTTCTATTTTTCAATCATATTCTCATCACCAATCAATATTTTGGACTTTAGTAAACTTTTAAGATATAATTATTACCTCACTTAACTTAAGGTGATCATAATTTATTAGTATGGATTACGAATTACTCCTAATGTCGAAAAGGAAGTTTAAGGGGCGATTATAACACACGGGATGTGGAAAACGGTCAAAAAATTTCAGGCCCCAAAATTTGTAATTGACAATCAGGGATAAATGGGTACATAATACCAGTATGTGCCAGCAAAAATGTAGACTACATTTTATATAAACTGGAGAAATTAAAAACGATGCCAAAACAAAACGCGACGGCCATCAAAGGTGTAGTAGAGTCTTGCTTTATACTACATAGGTACGTCTAGGATCAGTCGATACGACCGATAACCACTTCAGATTAATTACTATTACACAAAACGTAATGTTATATATAACACACTAACAATCCGAGTGTAGCACTTCACGCAAGTTCTTATAAATATGTATATACATATGTATATAGTGCAGAATAATGTACCCTTCAAAACGTAAAATAATGTTCGTCTGGAGACCACATACCACATACATAAAAAGCTCACAAAATTCGGAAGTATAGATTTTCTTCATAAACACTCACTCATTTTTTCATATTCCCCAAATCCCAACAACTATTCATACTCAAATCCTCATAGATGAATAATACACAAGTCCATGACAAATTAGATATCATAAGGAATCCACTGGTGTATTATTTATCGACATCCAATTTCCTCGATATCTCATCCCTTTTCCCCGCCCCCTGCTCCGCCTCCTCCCGGCCATCAATTCGGCAAGGTCATTAACCCACAAAGACTCGCCTTACTCACTAATAACGTCTACAATAGAAAGTTTTATTTCGTCTATAAGACGCTTTTGTCGGTTTCCTCAAACGGAAAGTTGCAGGACATCGTTTACGCGCTTTTGAAATAAAATTAAACTCGCTCCCGATTTTCAGCATTTACCGTTTACGTTATTTAAGCGATCGTCTATTCATGTTACGAATAAATTTATGTATTATATTTTGGTGTCAAATGTACACAATTTGTACAAAGAGGAGTGTAGCGCTCTGTGATGAATTCCCGGGATGTTCTAGGCGGGCGATATGTGTCACTAGAGCGACAACGAAGCTATGGCATGCAGCGCTCTATAGAAAATGCGAAGATTAAGGGGAAGATGGTGGCAATGTATCGCTGTAGAAGAAAGTCGTGTAATGGTCTAAAAGAGAGACATGTGTCGCTCTAGGTAGGGCCTGACATATGGTGCTCTATAGGGAGGCATGTAGCGCTCTAAAGAGGCGTTTAACTTTATAAGAGGAAGTCATGAAATGCTCTAGAAAGAAAGAAAGACATGACTGGCTCTCCAGGCTGCTCAATTATTTTTGGATGTGGTCCATAATATAAATTTCTTGCCATCCGTCAGGCAATCTATATAAGTATGATGCTTTATGGATCATCCGCGTATCGACGGCCGGTCAACCAGTGCAGTTGGCGGGCATATTTGATGCGTCTGCGAGCTACTTTGTAGCCCGCGTGCCTGGAATTGAGCAGCCTTGCTCTAGAGTATGTGATTTGGCGTTCTATGGATTCATTGCTCTACGAGGGACGTATGTTATTCTTTAAGGAGAGATCGGTGACACTCTAGCTAGATGGGAGTCATGTGACGCTCCAGGAGGGAAACATTGTGACACATCAGAAGGGAGACTGTACGCTCTAGGAGGAGCAGTAAAAAGATCATTATAGCATTTTAGGATAAGCAGCAGTAACCAGACACAGGTTGGCATTATGCCTACGAGCTCGGTGGTCGAATCGTTTATAATGGTCACTTTGACTCCGAGGTGGCGGATTCGATCCCCGCACGAGACAAACATTTGTGTGCATTAACATCTTTTCTCTTGATCTAGGTGTTTTTTTGTGTCTGTCTTTTTGTCTTGATCTAGGTGTTTTCTATGTATTATATGTATTTATTTACAAAAAAAATACATTTAATTATATTATCAGTTTATAGTACCCATAGTACAAGCTTTGCTTAGTTTGGGACTAGATGGCCGTGTGTAATTTGTTCAGGAATATTTATTTATTCAGAAACGCAGCTCTACTCATACTGTGTAATCGCCTAGAGTTACTTACAGTCGATGTAACCTTAGTACTAAGCCCGTGGTTGTAGAATGTAATTTGAGCTAAATAAATGAGCATCTCATCAAATTTACAACATGTAAGTGTCGTCGGAGCGTGAACAACGTCTAGGATTAGTGCTGGAACTAAACGCCGTCCCATCAATTAATGCGCCGTGAATTATGGCGAGCACTCACTGAACCGGTGGCGATATATCGCCTGCCTCGGTTACTGTAGTACATAACTATTTGTAGATGTAAGATTTTACTACGAGAATTTTTATATGAATGAAATGTGTATCGAGTAAAGTAAATTGTAAATATAGTTAGGCGTAATAAAGCAGTTAGATATTATGAATCAATATTATACCTACATTCAATTATGAAAATTTGTTTAGAAGCACAACCGCGCTCACCAAGTTCGCGCCAAAATGTCCCCCCGCGACATGTGTGCTGAGCTAAGATGTTTTTGTCTATAGATGCGTTCTACCTGCCACCATTGTGGTAAGAAGAAAGCAAAATACCTGATTGCCCGGTATTCACTCAGTCTATTTACCGTCCCGGCAAGACGATAGCACTAATGAAAAACAATTTACGTTTTTTTTTCTTTGCTTACTCTTGGTATAAATGCGTAGGTAGTAAGTGCTGTGTAGCCAATTTTTATTTCCGTGATGATCGCATATGACTCGTCTATACATAAAATGTCATGAAGCTGAGGCGCTTATTCTTTGACACAAAAATGCAGTAGACCATAGAGTCGCCAGTACCACCAAAGTTCGTATCTAATCTGGTAGGTATATACCATAATCGGTATACATTAGTTGTGCGAACACCATTGCCGGCTGGCTGCTGATGCCGCGGGAGATATGCTAATGGAACTGTTATTGTTCTCGTCACGCAACCCTGCGTCTGGCCGTACTTCACGTGGTACTGGGGTTCGATAGAGGCTTTGGAAAGCTTGAAGCTATTTTTTAAGCTATTTTTTTTTAATTATAAATGGCAACTTCCTCCCGCTTTCACCAGAGTGCAGAGATTTAAGATACTGGCCATCCATATCGGACTGGTTGTCAGGCGTAGGTAAAGCTCGCCCACAGAACGATGGAAAGAGCTCACGATTACGCTAAGCAATCGAATCCGAATAGTGGAAATTCGACGGAGAACCAAAGTGATGGACATAGAGCTCAGATTAAACAAGATGAAGTGCCAGTCGCACGACCACGGTCATGGCAGATAGGAAAAGACAGTCCCATACCCCTGGAGGTTCGGCGTCTCAGAAAGGAGGTTGCGTATAGCACGATGAAGCGTTTCGCTACACCTGTAGAGTCAAAGTTAATATTTCCGCCATGAAATAAACTGCATAAGGTTTGGGGAGTGAGGGATCACCATCTTCAGAACCCAAGACGATCCCATCTATACGTCGTGCACCCTGCCAAAAAATAGGGGTGTCATTGTCCAAGCTTTGCACACGTGTATATACTACAATAGCGTCTTTATATCAGACATCTGTTTGTTTGGCACCAAGTGTGATATAAAAAAATAATTGGAGAATTAAGTAGTACAAATAATAGTATTTGTTTGTTTGTTATAACTTGATTGTACATAAAAAATAAAATAACAAGCAATAAAATGCAAAATAAAGTAGTACAAAGTGGACTTATCCCTTAGTGGGATCTCTTCCAGTCAACCTTAGAGTATCAAAAGGATTAGAATTAAAGGCGTGTAATCACAAAGTTCAGTAATTGATGTGATAATAAAGGACAAGACAAAAATTACAACGTAGTTTAAATACGAATACCCATTAACACATGTTTCAATTATGATATGTGTATATATAAATAAAACTTAAAAATAAATCATCAATTTGCAGCCAACATAGCGTTATTGAGAGACCTCCTTAGAGCCGATTTGAAGGAGCCAAGAGTAGGAGACATCTTTATGTCCAAAGGAAGTGAGTTCCACAGTTTTGCAGCTTGGACGGAAAATGATTTGGTGTAAGTTGAGCTAATTATGTTGAGGAATTTTCAGCAATGGTTTCACGGAATGACGCAAACGGTTATCTATGTCGCGAAATTGAAACCTTTCATTTAAATAATAAAAAATAGTAAATATGTATATAAATAATAAATATTGTAAGCTAAATTACACACTGCCATCTATATATAGCAACTAAGCAAAGCTTCTATTTTTTTATAAATACATACATACCAATGTCAAATGACTTTAATTAGTTCAAGAATCAAACTTAATTAGGAATTACGACCACTTCGGTTGGGTTATAAAGTACACAGTTCAGAGGTCCATCCCCGGACGAAAGATAAAGATTACGCTGCGAGCAAGTACGCGTGAATCCCAGGAGGGGCGCCGCATCGCTTTAAATCAACATTATGAAAATATCTCTTATTGGAACGACATAGAAATTATGTTTCTGTGGCAGATGTATCATTTTTTTTTTGTTACTGAAAGTTTTGGTCAGTTTTTTGAGGCAGATATTTACGTTGTGTCAATATTAAAAGAACACGATTAAAATGTTTTTCAAAGCTATTTTAAAAGTCCGTATAACAATGGGGTAAACGCACTTTGAAATTTGTTGTAATCCTGATGCGTTAGCAGCAGAAGTGCGAATACGTGAGCAACCCCCCTTATCTTGCAAACACAGAACACTTAAAAAGACTAGAAGGGTCTTTATAAGTGTATATTCGACAAGCGTTTCTCAAGTATCCTCGCATGCTCGTATGTTTGCCCGTACATGCGAGTGAGCTGCTTAGTCGCTGGCAGATGTCATCGCAATGATTGTCTACTCGTATATGATTAACCGCGGACTAATCACACTAGTCGAAGAAGAAGAAGTTCGGTCGGTTATGTAGGAAAAGAGCAACGATGGCCTTTCTATCATCTATTAAGTGATCTGTGATTGTAAGCGTCTGGTAGGCGAGGCTTATCGCTTTACAACAAACGGGCCGTATGCCGTATGCCTATTTACTCATAAAAAAATCCTACTATTGTTGGGTTTGCTCCAACTTCATTGCTTTTCAGTGTACACACTGCATACTACTTGCTAATAACGACAATTTCATAACGCTGTTATATTTATTGTTCCTAAAACCGATCACCATTCATTACGAAGTTCGCTATACGAGGGTGCAATCACAGCTCTGAATCCACACCCTTTCAGTGTTATTTCGAGTCCACCCCTCGCTTGCAACCGTGTTGGGTGCGGCAAACGGTAAATACAAAACAGTGTCTAAATAAAGTCGAAACGTGATCACCGCGCATTGCTTTCTACCCTGTTAGGGACAGACCTTACTTACTTTTTATTCAAAAAATGAGCTGTTCCCGAGGGACCATAACACATTATATTATAAACAATGTTATTTATTATCGCATAGATGTATTGGAAAATAAATTAGCTGTAAGTATGTATTAAATAAATAAATAAAATAAAAACACAATTACCTCATTACTTTGATCTGGATCGACTTTTTATATATCAAGCAGAGTCTAAACAATATACACCATATTGTTTAGACTCTGCTTGATATATTAAAAGTTATTGGAATCTGTCTGGCATAACTTGGCACTGAAATAGCCGACCCCGCACGGATCCGCCCCTACACCTCTGTCTAGATCTAATAGATATTGTGTTTACCTGCTATTGCCTTAACATTATACACTAAAACGTTTTTATTTTGTTCTAAAACAAGAACATTTCCCTTAAAAAATAAATGTTTATTCGTTGTTAATTAAAAAAGGAGCAAAGTTTACTCACTGTATCACTTCTTTTGATACATTTTTATTTTTTATACAACTAAGGTGGAAAACAAGCATACGACCTGCCTGATGTTAAGCAGTCATCGCAGCCCATGGACGCTCGCAATACCAGAGGTATCACTCACGGGTTGCCGATCCTGAAAAACCTCTTCACGCCTTTCTTCAAGAACACCATGCTAAGCAGCTTAGCTCCTTGGGATAACTTCAGCAGGTAATTCAGAATATATAATATATATAGGCGACAGCTGAAAATCAGTGTTTTTTGCACAATGTGCAAAAAGTCGCACTGAGCTGTGGCCATTTGCTTGCTGCAGCACACACACACATCTTTTATTCTGTGTTCTGCTACATAACGTATAGGATCTCTCCTTGTTATTTTTTAATTTGATTTTTGTATGTGTGTGACTGTAGTTTGTAATAAACGTATCTATCTATCTATCTATCTATCTATAATAATACATATATTATAGGGGTTAATGTGGAGATTAATTTTGTGGCGGCTGCATTATTGGATTAAAATGGCGACATTTATAGGTAATCGTGCATCGTCAAGAGAACCCAACGAGTGTGCCAAATTTCAAACCGAAGGGATACTGGATATAGGGTCAAATCTTGCGATGACACTACATAAACGCTTGGAAAAAAAGCGCAGAAGGTTAGTAGCACTAATTTATTTATTTAAACTCTTTATTGACCACAGTAAGACTAATGGTACATAAGGCGAACTTAATGCTAAAAGCATTCTCTACCAGTCAACCTTCGGGCAGTGCAGACATCCACGAATGCGGTTTATAAATATATATAATGCTAATCACTACTTATTCAGTACTGATTAGCATTATGAGTACAAATTTTGTCAATTTGAAAATCCGTCATCAATTCTCAAAATAAGCAATAAACAGACACTGATTAAAACGTAAATTCCATTACCAGTATTGTTATTGCGTAAATTATGTAAATGAACCATTTTCAATTTGAACAAACGATTTAATAAAAATGAATCATTTCTGCGATATTTTGTGAGGAATTATGTCGGAAATGACATCCGTTACAACACAGTAGAATATCAACAACAGTAAGCAATTATATTAAATGAAAAAGAGGTAAAGACGTAGACGGTAAAGACGTGAAAAAGAGGTACAGAACTCGGAAGATAAGGCAGTAAAATTAAGAAAATTGACGTAATTCGATATAAGTAGGTGTATGTATCTCTCTTTACCTCATTTGTTCGTTGGATGTCGAAGTGGAACAAATTTAAACATCACACAGTATAAAAGCACGTATTGTCATTTAATAAAATATGGCAGTGAGTTTGGTGTTATTACGTTGTAATGTTTTTTTTTTTAATTATTAACAACAATCTGACGAAATTTGTGTAGCGTTTTTTACTCAGCAATCCTAACAATGGCAATGTTTTATTTCAATTTCAATTCATTTATTCCAATAACAATACGATATTGTACGGGAAAACATTAGGCAAATTGTCATAATTAAGATTAAATTAAAATAATTTACTGTTACTTACTAATAAGTAATAACAATATGTAAGTAGTCAATAATAAAAAATCATTGCAATCATCATCATTAATTTACTATTATTATACGTCAATTAATAACAAAAAATAAATGAAATTAGAAAAAAATAATACCAATTGTCATTTTATGAGTACTGACAGCAGCCGGAACTGGCGGCTTGACATGCCCTCCAAAGTACGGAGAAACTCGAGATAAATAAACACATCTATAGACATGCTATAATCGACTTGCGTGATCAATTATCATTAAACAAGTGTCATTTAACAAAGTGTAACGCCTTCGAGCTCGCCTAATATGATTACGTCGATGTCGTTCATTTGCACGGATTCGGAGTACTGCTCTATTGTCTACTGTGTTACCGTCAGCCCGGGAACGATTCCGGTGTTCATAAATATTAATCAGTTTGCAAAACATCACGCGTTATGTAACGGTAAATAATGTGTTTGAGCTGATTTATTAATTAACAAAATATAGAACGACGTTCGGGGTGTTTATACCATATAATTATTAGCCATAAATATATATTTTTTTCATTTGATAAGAGATTATTATAGCTCTGTTCTTTCAGAAGTTGACTTTGATGTATTCAATACACTTAATGGTAGATTGGTTACCCGAAATATTATTTATACTACGTCAGGTGGCAGAAAAACATACGGTCCACTTGATACGAGAGCTTGATTGACGACACGAAGCACCCTACCGCCGAAGCTGAAGCCGATTGCCATCGGTTTTTTTTTTTCATACGAAAATGACGCTACTGCTTAGATTGTTGGTAATTAATTATGTTTGTCTTAGCTGGAAGAAACCCTTGAGCTCTACCGACTAAGCTGAAGATCCTTATAGCTGCAGTGCGTATATGTACCTATATCTTCCTACTCCTACTAATTTCTTCTGATTAAATTCGTTGTGAGTTCCAAGGCAGCCGTAGTTGTACCCCCCGGGACTGCAATGGACTTCACTGTTCATTGCCTTTTGATTGGCCATTGGCTGTCGCCGCTGTTAATCCTGGCTACACAGGAGACACAGTGGTGGGAATGTGTGGTGGGCCCCCGTCCCGTAATGTACCTATATCCTTCCTTCCTTGTAACCTCACTCAGTCACAGGAACACAACGACCTTCAGACAATTCCTAGAGGCTTACTCTAGGAATTATTACCTAGCTGTCTTTTTTTATACAATGTCGGATGACAAGGGAACATACGGCCCGCCTGATGTGAAGCAGTTACCGTAGCCATATCAACATGAAATATCGTTTCCTTCCTGTGTCTTTGAGATGATGGTACTTCACCAGTCCGACAGCTTAAAATTTCGCTGCGCGCTATCTCTTTTTTATATACTATCCTTAAATATATTTTAATCGATTAAATGCTAAAAAAAAAATTAAGAACTAAAAATTGTAGAGGAAAGGGCGGTAATTATTTAACAGCTCATACATATATGTAAATTTGACTCTGTTAAAATTCCTTATCGTTCCTTGAAAGGCACAGTGGCCTTCAACATACGTAATGGGACCCTTGCAGGCAATGTTTTAAAATGCTACTTTGCTTTTGTAAACCCTAAATTTATACTATGTAACAAATGCACAATGAAACCACGAATGTATCGCTGGTTGCGACGTCCAAAGTTGGGCGGATTAGCTTAGGCATGCAATAGTTGTATACTATGTACGCAATGGATATGTATAGACGCCGGATTTGTGGTGAATCGGCAACCTGTATCGATTGGTCGGGGTTAAACTATTCGAGGAAATTGCGACTAATTTTGTAACACAAATTATACTTAACATGTACCTAACCTACTATTACCTTAGATGTTTTTACCTTTAGATACACTCTACCAATAGAGGCATCTATTGTGACAAAAAATCAAGGTAATTGCCCGTCATTCTAGCGCCGTTCACCATCGCAGAAGGACGTTATGCCTTAATAAAAAAAAATAAAGTTATAAACGAAATGCCTTTCTGTATATTTAAACAGTTACTAATTATACTGCTTCTTTTTTAATGCCATGAAGTAGGACTAAAGTATTTTTTTTTTTTTTTTATACTACGTCGGGTGGCAGACAAGCATACGGCCCGCCTGATGTGAAGCGGTTACCGTAGCCATATGAACGCTTGCAACATAAAATATTGCTCGCGCGCCGCCACCCCCGCTGCCAACGCAGCATATCTCCTTCCTTTCTTTCTGGTAACCTTACTCACTCGCAGGAACACAACAATCCTCAAGGGAACCGTTATTTGGCTGCGGTATTCTGTGAGGTGGAGGTACATTCCCCATTCGGGTAGCTTACAATTACGCTCCCTACCTCTCTTTTCGCCAGAGCTTCGTTTGTCACTCAGCAGGGTGCACCACGTGCAGGTGAAGTTGGCTTTGGTTCAAAGATGTTGATGAACCACTTACACCCCAAAAAAAAAAAATCCGCCTGTACATAAAACGTTACAGACTATTACCCTATTTATCATAGTATATTTTTTTTCACGAGTTCGGTATAGTATTTCAGAACTATATCGATACTTTTTTATACTACGCAGGGACCAAACATAGATGATGTAAATTTAAATAAAATATTCGGAGATAAGGTTTTCTAGGTTTTCGTAGGTGAAGTGAATGGTAAATTTTCATTTATTACCTTACAATTATACCAATATCGACCTTCGAAAATATTCTTCGACTAATACAAATTTAAAAAAAATCTCAATTCTTATTTATCTGGGAGCATCACTATTTCATTGAGGGTGCCGTTTTGCCGCAAAGCAAATTGTCAACCAGACCACCAAGGGAATGATGTAGGGGATAGTCAACGACGCCCGACTCACGGACTATTCGTTAATTAAGAATTTTTGAAACAATTCTACGACACGCACTTGTAGTGAAATTACGCATTTCACAATAATCATCCCTTAAGCCGACACCATTAATTCCGAAGTTAAGTCCCGTCCCGTGCCACTTATTTATTTACTCGCGAAGAAAGCAACATTTTCGCTAAGTAAGATTAGTACAACTTATTCATCCGACACGCGCATTACTTTCTCTACCTTATTGCGAAAGAAATAAATGTGAAAATTAAATGGCGAATTTTGTGACTGGAGAATGCCGGCTAATTCAATCCCAAGTCGTCCGTACCATTTGAATACGCCTTTAGCGGTCACAGTATAACAGTCTAAACAGCAATGACTAAAATTATTTAGAGACTTTGTAAAAATATTACTAAAAAAAAGTAATGACTAAAGTTATTTTAATCGTTTGTTATACTATTGCACCTTCAAAAAAAGAGATGGTTTTTGGTGGAGTGGATACGTAGTTGCACAAGAAGCAAGGAGCAAGTGACCCACTTGCTCACTTGCTCACATGGCACGCGTGTCGCGTTGTTTAACATTTTATATTTCTCGAGGTCGATGATTCGAAACGAGACCCACGAGTCGCACTAAATCGAACCGCCTATAAGCCGCTGAACCGTATGATCTCACTTCGCTATTGCTACGAGCGTCTTGCCGTCGTAGGCATTAAGATGATCTGTGAGTCGGCTCGCAGGTCTGGCTGAGTATATGAACCTGGATCTGATCTACAGCTCATATAAATTGACTGAGTTACACATGTCTAGCGTGAACTTTTTTTTTAAATGTTCTTACTAAGGTATCTTTTTCGTACATCACTTTTTTTGACGACTAGCGGTATATGAACTTAATCAAGTACTTGTTTTTGCAATATGATTGAATTTTCGTCGAGTATGTATTCTTTTTCTTAAAATTTATTTTCCTTTGCTCTACTCGTTCTGAGAGTTAGCAACCGCTACATATCTAAGGAAAAATGTATTGTGATTGACTAAAAATTAAGGTGCGATTATTATGAGCAATAAGTGCCAGGCAACTAAAATGAATCAAAATGAAGCAATAATGCTAACAAACTGTTTTAGCTATATTGCGTCTAATTGCTCATTTTTAAATATTTCTGGACAATTTACACAGCGCCATGTAGTCCCAAATTAAGCGCAAAGCTTGTGTTATGGATACTAGACCACTGGTAAATTTACTTAAATACATTTTTTTTTGTAAATATATAAAAGTATATAGTATAAAACAGACCTGTTCATGCACACAAATGTTTGTCTTGTGCGGGAATCGAACCCGCGACCTCGGAGTCAAAGTGGCCTTGCTAACCATTCGACCACCGAGCTCGTCAAAACTCATGACAATAAAAGCTCTACTTATTTAGAACAAAAGAAACATATCCACTAGCTATAAATTAACTGGATTGTTGATGCATGAATATACAACTGCGGATTGGTAATAAAATTATCAAACAATCAATAATGTTATTAAAATATTATAAAAAAGATAAGCAAAATTTTTTTAAAGCACAAAATATACATATATGTAATTAGTAAATCCAAGTATATAAATCTCATGTCAACTACAATAAGAAAAATTTCAGCCAATTAGCTTATAAGTAATTCCACAAAATGATAGAATTAGGATTGGATATTAGTTCGAAAAAAAAAATATATCTAATACTATTTATGTCAATAGATAAGAGACGAATAGATTGAACTATTCGATAATAATATATTCACGGTAGATTTGACAATTTTAAGTATATAAATATGTCAAGCAGCACTCTAATGTTTTTTAATACGCGCATTGTTATTGCCTAGTTTATTAAGTTTATATAGCGTGGTGATATCTCTAACATATCTCTACCGCTCAGTTACTACATGTTGTCATCACTGTAAATTGCTCGATGTAGACGTGACGTCACAGTTATCATAATTTACTGGAATTGAGCGATTTTTACAGCCCGTGTAAGCGCGCCCTTACACATTCGATTACACGTGTCTGTCGTGGTACGTGCGGCATTCAAATTACTTGTTCAGTGGATAATTCGGAACAAATACAAATTTGTCACGAGCAAGTTGTCTTTCATGTATTTGTTTGAAGATTTGATGTTTTTGATTGTGTAGAGTACATATTTGGATTGCAAAACAGAAGTTCAAAGTGGCAGTTGTAAATTGGGTCCTCTTGCAGAGACCACAATTATCGAGAGATATTTGGCTGAGATCTTCTATGATGCTCTGGTGAAAAGAGGTAGGGTCTGTTGCCACCCGTTGGGGAATAGGCTTGTATCCCATTTTTTTTTCGATTTGTTATTTAAAGACGTCACAATAATATAAATATAGGTGAAATAATTAGGTACTTCGATTGTATAAAAACTTCTCGAGATATGATAACTTGAAGATCACAATTTTGGACTATCCCGAAAACGCTCCATACAAAAGGCCACCACGTTATGACGTCACACCGTGCTATTTTATATGCATTAAATCAGAAATTTGTACAAGAGCTATATTAAATATTGCGTTTATGTAGCCAGTGCCGTAACAAAAGTTATAGTATTTTTTATTGTTTCCACAATGGTAATATTTATTTTTTATAATTTCATACCTTTAAAATGGACTTTCCCACCAAACTTTGACCGAACATAAAACACGTCGTACATAAGTTATTAAAATTTTAAGATCGCAGATCGTTCTAGATTTATGTATTTTACGTTACTGATAGAGCGTTTTTATAATTTTGTGACATGGGCAACAAGCCTATTACCTCCACCTAGCAGTAGACTGCAGCTAAATAAACACTCGCACCTATATTCAAAATATGTAATTTTTTTTATTTTTTTATTAATATTATAGTATTAAATCCTCTAATTGTACTGCTAGCTTATTTGATAAGCTTATGATTGTAAGTGTGTGTAACTTTAATACAATCTATCTATCACTTATATGAGGGTTTCTGCGTTAGGAGTAGGGCTGTGAAACGTGGAAAGCCGATTGCCGTATCGACGCTTTTGAGATGTGGTGTTGCAGGAGAATGTTACAGATATGTACCTTGGACGGCTATCCGAACTAATGTGTCCATTCTGGGGGAACTTGATGTAAAAACCAGGCTTTCCATTGGCTAAAAGAAAGACGGCGATATTGTTTACAAGCAAACGCCCGAGAGGCAACAGCCCTATTAGATGATCTAACCAAATTCGTACTGCGTTTTCGTACGTTCTTATACCATATCAGGTTTGATACCAAACAATCATTCGCCCGCCTGATACAAAGCATATACGTTATCCATACAAATATAGTGTTTGTGAGAAGATTGTTTGATGACAAACACGATTAAATAAAGCTGCTTCCGAGATAATCCTCTTTGGATAATTAGAAGCCGTGATATGACTGTAGTGACTCGGCTCGGAGGGCGCTCCGTACGAACTGGGTTCACTTCTATTGAGAATATTAATTAGGTAATGAAAGTCAATGAAATTTGCAGTCAATATAATACGTGACTGTATATAGCCGTAGTTTGATAGTGTCTATATTACACGGGCAGATTTCAACGACAGCCCGTGGGCATCATCATCATCATCATCATCTCAGCCATTGCAAGTCCACTGCTGGACATAGGCCTCCCCTCTAGATCTCCAATAAGACCGGTTGGAAGCGGCTTGCATCCAGCGCGATCCTCCGGTCTTAATGAGGTCGTCTGTCCACCTTGTGGGTGGACGTCCTACGCTGCGCTTGCCGGTACGTGGTCTCCACTCGAGAACCTTTCGACCCCATCGGTCATCCGTCCTCCGTGCTATGTGCCCTGCCCACTGCCACTTCAACTTGCTAATCCGCTGGGCTATGTCGGTAACCTTGGTTCTTCTACGGATCTCCTCATTTCTGATTCGATCTCGCAGAGAGACTCCGAGCATAGCCCTCTCCATAGCTCGTTGGGCTACTTTGAGCTTGTCTATAAGGCCCATAGTGAGGGACCACGTTTCAGTGCCGTAAGTCATCACTGGTAACACACATTGGTCGAAGACTTTCGACTTGAGGCACTGCGGTATGTCGGACGAGAAGACATCACGCAATTTTCCGAACGCTGCCCAGCCGAGTTGGATTCGGCGACTGACCTCTTTCTTGAAGTTGGACCTACCTAACTGGACTACTTGTCCTAGGTAGACGTACGAGTCAACAACTTCAAGAACCGAGCTCTCAACAGATATTGGAGTGGGTACAACATGGGCATTACACATTACCTTCGTCTTGTCCATGTTCATTTTAAGACCCACTTGTTGAGAAACTCGATTGAGGCCTTCGAGCATCGTGCTGAGATCTTCCATCGAATTTGCCATGACTACGATATCGTCGGCAAACCGAAGGTGAGTGATGTATTCGCCGTTAACATTGATGCCGAATCCTTTCCATTCCAGGAGCTTGAAGGCGTTCTCCAAAGTGGCCGTAAACAGTTTCGGAGATATCACGTCTCCCTGTCTTACGCCTCTTTTCAAAGGGATCGCCTTCGAGCTCTGTTCCTGTACTCGGACCGACATAGTGGCGTTATTATACAAACACTTCAACACTTCGATATACCGATAGTCAATACGGCATCGCTTGATCGCCGTGGGCATACTTTAAATTAAAATATGAATATTCTTGGACAAATTACACAGCGCTATCTAGTTCCAATATAATCAAAGCTTGTACTGTGGATACTCGATAACTGATAAATGTCTTTAAATACATACATATAATACCTACTCGTACATAGAGACACCTAGGCTGAGACAAACAGACATGTCCATGCACATAAATGTTTGTCTTGTGCATGGATTGGTATTTAACCATTGCTAGCCATTCGACCACTGAGCTCATCGAACTAACTTGAAATTTTAGTTTTAGTTTCATCATCATCATCAGCCTGTATCGACCCACTGCTGGATATAGGTCCCCCAATCCTTTCCACCAAATGTGATCCTCTGTCTTCCGTATCCAGCCGATTCGGCAGAAGTGGCCGGCCCATTCCCAGCTCCCTAAATCTGAAGGATATGTCGAGGACTGTGTCTGCATGTCTCATACTGCATGCAACCAACAAAAGTCTTATCCTAGATGACACGTCAACACACGTGCGCCGTGTTCGAGTCCAACTACCACTTGGCCGATTTTTTAGAGATTTCACCAGTTGCAAATTTAAAAACATAATATTGAAACAAAAATAAAAAAGTACAGAGTTCTTTTACATTCATTAATTAATATTTGGAAATCAAAGTAGATCAAAATACAACTGTGTTGGATCTGGATTTATTAAAATTTTTGATTTCATATTTCCTGTTGTCGTTAATATGGTATTGAATAGTAACTATCATAAAGTTAACTGCGTTCTATTTTTAATTTTTTTTTTACTACATCTGGTGACAGACAAGCATACGGCTGATCTGATGTAAAGCGATGACCGTAATCTATAAACATTTGCAACTTAAAGTATCACCCCCAATACCGTGAGCGGAGTGGGCGGAGGAGTTGCTGGGAAGTAATTCCTTCCTTTCTGGTAACCTCACTCATTCAGAGGAACCCAACAACTTCCTAGGTCACTAGGAAATTTTATTTGGCTGCGACCTTCTGTGAGGTGGAAATATTTCCCGCAAAGATCAACAACGTCTACTTCTCTTTTGCCAACGCCACGCTTGTTAATCGGCAGGGTACAAGTGATTGATGGTGGTATTATCAGCTATAATTGACTTCGTTACCGGGTGCCAGTGGATCAACCAACATCATCTTTAAGCTAAAGCGAACCTTACCAGTATGTGGTGCACCCATTGATGTACTGCACCCTACTGTTGCGGACTCTTTAGCGGGCAGCCTCGCAACTGGCCACCGACAAAGAACCAACTGACAAGACGGATAAGGATATGACGTGAGAAAAAGAGGACAATCGAGAATCGACGACTGACGGGACTAGGAAATGTAAATAGATAAATAAAAATATAATATAAATATTAAAAGCCGTGAAATAAAGTAAGTTCACAAACGAGTGTCTTTTAAATCCTTCAAGTGGTCCTTCGAGTGAAAATTAATCCAGCATATGGTACGTACAAGACATCAGACGAAAATGGATCTCTCTCACGATCCTCCATCAGGTAACCAACAATCAGACCTACGACGAGCTCCCTCACCTACTCCTTCGACATACTCAGTCGTATCGACAGTAAGGCGACAAAAACTTACTGAGGTACGCCTAGAGGCCGCCAGACGTATGGCGGAGATTCAAAAGGAGTTGGTACAGAGAGAGCTAGACATAGAGACTGCTTCTATTTTAAATGAGGACAAAAGCCGCCGGTCAAGCAGAGCGCCATCGATAATAGACGAAAGTGAAAGACGAACAATGTCTAAAGAGAAATTCGACGATCTGGTTACCCCACCAACACCTAGACCCGTAGGGGAATGTTGCTGTTCGCACGCACCACCACCGACTTCTCCTACAACAGACATCGGAACCGAACTTAAAAATTTCATGGCTAGACAGACTATAAAGGATCTTCCTGTGTATTCAGGTGAGCCCGACGAATGGCCTCTATTCTATAATATGTACATATCTACCACGAAACTATGTGGCTATTCGGAACAAGAAAATATTGCCCGATTAGCAAAATGCCTGAAAGGACGAGCACGTGAAGCAGTATCGGCATTATTGATATCCGCGACATGTTGTAATAAAATAATTGATACATTAAAATTGCGATTCGGACGACCAGAGTACATCATCGACATAATGTTGACAAAACTCCGCAGAATGCGTGACATTCGACATGATGACATAAATCAGATGATAGAATATGCCACTGCAGTTCAAAACACCGTCGCAATGATCGACAGAACAAATGAAGTCGGACATCTGTACAATCCAAATTTAATAAAAGAAATATTAGACAAGCTGCCATCCACACTGAAATATCAATGGAGTATGCACCTAGTGACAAACAAGCATAGGCCTATGACTCTCAATGATGTGTCTGAGTGGTTGATGGAAATTGCTAATGCCGCGGCATCTGTAGCGCCATTACCGAGTCAACAGAAATGCCAAGAACAGGCAAGAAATGACAAGAAACATGTAATGTCAAATACTACTATTTACCCGAAATTTCAACAGACGTGCCCTTTATGCGGTAAAGATAACCATAGACTTGACGACTGTATGAATTTCAAACGCTTGACATTAGACGATCGTTGGAAGTTTGTGACAAAAAATAAATTATGTTTTGCATGTTTGTCGACGAAGCATCAGCTCAAAAACTGCAAGATTAAACGGACATGTCCTGTACCGCAGTGTAATCGCGTACACCACCAGCTCTTACATGCGGCCCCTCTCGGCGAACGCAACTGTCCAGAACAGATTGATAGAGCTGTTGCAGATGTGTCATTACATTGTGCAGAGAAAACGCCGTCTATATTGTTCAAAGTCGCACCGGTTACTATCTACGGGCCGAAAGGTGACATGGAAGTGCTGGCTTTACTAGACGAGGGAGCAGCGGTGACTCTAGTGGACTCGTCGGTCATCGAGAAGATCGGAGTTACGGGCCCCGCCGCTTCACTCAATCTACGCGGTATTAACGGTATGACGACGATTCAAACGGACTCTAAAATTGTTTCTTTTGATATTAGAGGTAATTTTTGTAGTCATTTATATTCTTTGAAAAATATTCGTTCTGTAAATAATTTATGCTTACCTGTACATAGTGTGAATTTTGATAAACTTGTTCATAGATATAAGTATTTGACTGACTGGGTGGACAGACTCGACATACGAATCTACAACCAACGACCATTGATTCTGATTGGTTCTGACAACCTCGACTTGATAGTTACCAGACAAGCCTTTGTCGGACCTAAAGGTGGGCCTATCGTGTCAGAGACATATCTTGGTTACATTATTCATGGCAAAATTTCATCACTGACACCGTCAGAAGCTAATATTCATCATTTATGTCCGTGCGACGAATTAACTAATTTAATCAAACAATCTTTTTCGACAGAAAGTTTCGGTATAAAACCTAACATTGACACTCCTCGTTCTCGAGAGGATATGAGAGCGTTGGAGATTATGGAGAAGACAACAAGACTGGTAGGTAATAGGTGGACAACTGGCCTTCTGTGGAGAGACGACGACCTCCATCTTCCCGATAGCTACGCCATGGCTCGAAAACGGCTTGACGGTATTGAGCGTAAAATGCTGAAAATGCCCGAATTCGCCATTCAGTACCGTAACAAGATGGAAGAAAATATACAGAAGGGATATATCTCGAAACTAAGTGAGGACGCAAGGCAAGTCAAGACAGGAAAGACCTGGTATCTCCCACATTTTGGTGTCTGCAACGCAAACAAGCCTAAGCTTCGCCTAGTTTTAGACTGTGCAGCCAAGTCTCATGGCAAGTGTCTAAATGACTTTTTACTAAGGGGACCCGATTTGCTTACGTACCTACCGGGCATTCTTTTAGGTTTCCGTGCTGGGAAGATTGCAGTAATTGGAGATATCCAGGAAATGTTTCATCGAGTTTTCATTCGCGACGAGGACAAGCAAGCCCAACAACTTCTGTGGGGAAAGGATGAATATGTGATGGACGTCATGACCTTCGGCGCGGTATGTTCTCCTTCCTCCGCACAATATGTAAAGAACCTTAATGCTCGCAGGTTTGAAACTACTCATTCAAAGGCTGTGGCAGCTATCATCGACCATCATTACGTAGACGACTACATACACTCTTACGACAGTGTTTCGGAAGCGGTTGAAGTTGTTGACGCTGTAAATTATATTCATGCACAGGGAGGATTTAACATGAGGAACTTCATGTCAAATTCAGGGGAACTACTTAGCTACTTACCACAAGACAAGTTAGCGTCTACGGGTATTAAGATGTTAATTGACAACAAACAGTTGGAGGCCGAACGAGTACTGGGGGTCCACTGGGACCCGGAAACAGACAATTTTGTATTTTTGTTACATCTCAAAAATATTTCGGATGAAATAAAAACCGGACTTAAGAGGCCGACCAAGCGTGATATTTTGAGATTAGTAATGTCAGTTTTTGATCCTCTTGGATTTTTATTATTTGTTATTGTCAAAGGACGCATTCTTCTACAAGACATCTGGAGATCTAAAATAGGCTGGGATGACGAGGTAGAATCTTCACATTTTGACAGATGGCAGACCTGGCTGAAGGACTTGGAACGATTGAAGAATGTTAAAATTCCACGCTGGCTTTACAGTGACAATTGTTATGACGAAGACGATCTTCAAATGCACATTTTCTGCGATGCTAGTGCAAGAGCATTTGCTAGCGTCGCCTACTTAAGACGTAGAACCAATACAGGAACATGGCATGTTTCCATACTTATGGCTAAAGCGAGAGTCGCACCTTTAAAGACCATGAGCATACCGCGTTTAGAGCTGCAGGCAGCAGTTATGGGCGCACGACTGTCACACTGTTTGATGCAATATGTCCGACCGAAAATTGCAAAAAATTTTTATTGGAGTGACTCTAAGACGGTTTTGAGTTGGCTTCGTTCTGACACAGGACGGTTCAAGCCCTTCGTCGCTCACCGAGTGTCTGAAGTGTCAGAATTGACTGATCTCTCAAACTGGAGGTGGGTTCCCACTTCACTAAATGCGGCTGATGATGCCACACGTGACACGGCAGATTATGATCGGTGGCTACATGGACCTGAGTTTCTCCAGATGTCAGAAGATGCATGGCCAACAGAAAACTTTAATGACATGACACTAGATCCCGATGACATCGAAGTCAAGACAATTTCCCTTCTGGTACTTGACGCAAACGAGAGCCTACCGGATGACACCAGATTTTCTCAATATTGGAGACTCATTCGTAGTACTGCATGGATTTTTAGATTTATTTACAATGTCAGACACAAACAGGATAAACAGACAATGGAACTCACTGCTAGAGAGATAACTTCGGCAGAACTGTCCTGGATTAATGAAAGTCAAAAACGTTACTTTTCTGATGACATTATATCATTACGACGTACAGGTTTCGTAGAAAAGACCAGCCGAATTCGACAACTTCTTCCGTTCATTGATTCGGATGGCATACTTCGTGTTGGTGGACGAATCGGATTAGCTGATGTCAGTTACGATACTAAACACCCAATTATCTTAAATCCGAAAGATAGATTCACTCGACTCTTGGTGAACCAGTATCACAAAGACTCTGCCCACGTAGGACGGGAGACAGTTTTACATAATGTGAGACAGCGCTTTTGGATCCTGCAAGGGAGAAGCGCCGTTAAGGCTAGTTGGAATGATTGTCAACTTTGTAAAAATAATCGCTCTAGACCGGAACCACCTCTAATGGCACAATTACCACACATCAGGCTCGAGTCTGGAGGAAGAGCTTTCAGGTTTACTGGTCTCGATTACTTCGGGCCAATGACAGTTAAGGTTGGCAGACGCCATGAAAAAAGATACGGAGCTCTGTTTACATGTATGACCGTCAGAGCTATACACATAGAGGTAGTACATGATTTGACCACGAGTAGTGCTATTATGGCGCTACGTAGATTCATCGCTCGTCGTGGCTGTCCGAAACAAATTTGGAGCGACAATGCTACCACTTTTAAAGGAGCAGAAAAAGAACTCAAGGAAGCGATTAGAAAGATCGACAATTTAGATTTGCTTCGTTTTGGCAGCACACGCCATATTGATTGGAAGTTTAACCCACCAAATGCTCCACACATGGGTGGGTGCTGGGAGCGTTTAGTGCGGTCCGTAAAGACTACTTTGAAAGTGACATTGAAAGAACGAGTACCGACTTATCAGACTTTACTGACTCTTTTGACTGAGACTGAAATGATAGTGAACAGTAGACCACTGACACATGTGCCTATCGACAGTGCCGATGACCTTCCTCTGACGCCTAACGACTTTTTACTGACTAATACTTACAAAACTGACTTGAATATAGGTAACTTTACTGACGGTGACTTGATAAGACGTAATTGGAGGGAGTCCCAACGGCTTGCCGATTTGGTGTGGTGTCGGTGGCGGAAAGAATATCTTCCGACGCTGACAAGACGCGATAAATGGAATTGCCCTACCACACCTTTGACAGAAGGTGATGTAGTGGTGATTGTAGACGATCAAGCGCCCCGTCACCTATGGTTGCGAGATGTCGTGACATCGACACACGCAGGGACCGACGGACAGGTACGAGTGGCTGACATTAAGACTGGACAAGGGACTTACCGACGGCCAGTGACGAGGCTGTGTAGACTGGACGTCCGCTCTCAACCTTGAGTATTGGTATACCAATACTGGAGGTGGGAATGTTGCGGACTCTTTAGCGGGCAGCCTCGCAACTGGCCACCGACAAAGAACCAACTGACAAGACGGATAAGGATATGACGTGAGAAAAAGAGGACAATCGAGAATCGACGACTGACGGGACTAGGAAATGTAAATAGATAAATAAAAATATAATATAAATATTAAAAGCCGTGAAATAAAGTAAGTTCACAAACGAGTGTCTTTTAAATTCTACACCTACTGATAAACTAATGGGTAAAAAAATGGTGGGACACAGCGTGATTGGGGTTCGCGGTTCCGGCGCAAGGGTGCGAGCCGTGATCTGGTCGACAGCTAACATGAATTGACTGAGTTACCCATCTCTAAGCAGCGACAACGTGCGGAGCGATACTTCATGTCGCAAGAGTCGATAGGTAATCGCTTCACATCAGGCGGGCCTTAAGCTTGTCTGCCATATGACTTTTTCACATTTAGACGTACAGTCAAAGTTCACAAGTGTAGTATCATGAGCCTTACCTTTAACATTGAATAAAATGTGTTTATTTTGTACATAATATTCAGATTCTAAGAACTCTTACGAGTTTACTTTCAAATTCACAATGAGTAAGTTAAATTTTATAATAAAATTGCAATAATAATATAAACACGAAACGGCACTAAAGCAGCAAGCTATAAAAGTAAAAGGCACCTGTTCAAGACCTTAAGTTGTTTTAAGACCTGGCCTTACTTCTCTTAAAGTAGGTGGCCCCCTTACTGTTAAATCCCAACTGGTAGGAATACTTAGAACTTACGTTATAACTCACAATGACAGCGACTTCGGCCTTACCTGAAAACAAAAAACAGATTACATTAACGCGAGAGAAACGTAAACACGCACGATTGCGTTTGTGTAAATAAGTTGTCGATCTCGTGTACACAATCTACAGATATAAACAATCGAAAATAAAAAATAAAATATTGCGTTTTCTTTTTACATTATAGTCTGTCTTGTAAGCGAACAGATGCTTGTGTTAGATATACCCGCAATATAACATTTGTACCTTAAACATACGCATTACACAAAAGTCATCACAAACTAATGGATTGACATGATTTTATATGAGGATAATTTAATAATAATAATAATCATTCATTTTAGACTATAGCAATGTAAACACAACAAGTCCGTATAATAAATACGTTAAACTAAAAATATATATTTATATAAGTATTATCTATAATAATTAAACACGCATAGTCAGCACTGTCGGCAGCGTATTCCGCGCGGTGTCCTGGAACCGACTACGAAAGCGTCATAAACAACATCTGAAGACCAGAATTCCTTTATGAAGGTCCATATATGTTCTGTTGGAACCCTCACCTCAAAGGAATTGAAGTTCACTTAGTAGCACGAATCCAATCTTTCGACTCTTAAATTGAAATTGGTCTTGAAACGGATGTGCTCTACAATCTCCTCGTCCGTCGTCGTCGTATTTAAGGTCTGGAGAGTGAGATAAGCTACTATTGATTTTTTTTTATACTACGTCGGGTGGCAGAGAAGCATACGGCCCGCCTGATGTAAAGGGGTTACCGTAGCCATATTAACGCTCGCAACATAAAATATCGCTCGCCACATAAAATATCACCACTCCAACGCAGCATCTCCTTCCTTTCTGGTGATCTCAGAAAAAAAATATTCCCACGGGAAACAAAGTTTCATTAAAATAACGAATAAGCGGACGAACCCGTTGCAACAGCTTGTATATTATATGTTAAGAAACAACATAACAATAATGAAAGACTTCGTTTTTTCTAGTTCTAGAGATATTGTGCAAACCCTCGCATACTCGTATCTCTCGCCGCTAACGCACATCCTGTTCCCACGCGGGTAGTAAGCTTCATTTTATTGCCTACAAAAATCTAAAGTAGAAGGGTTTGCTTGTAGACAAAACTGGAAGTTGTTTTGTATCATGAAAGAATTTCCTTTAGAATGAAAATATAGCTGGCGTGTTCGGATACATTGTGATGGCTCATCCTTATTAAGCTTTTGTTTAGTTTCACAGCGGTGCCTTATTTTTTTTTTACTGTTTTATACTACGTCGGGTGGTAGACAAGCATACGGCCCGCCTGATGTGAAGCGGTTACCGTAGCCATATCAACGCTTGCAACATAAAATATTGCTCACGCGCCGCCACCCCCGCTGCCAACGCAGCATCTCCTTCCTTTCTTTCTGGTGACCTCACTCACTCGCAGGAACACAACAACCCTCAAGGGAATTGTTATTTGGCAGCGGTATTCTGTGAGGTGGAGGTACATTCCCCAGTCGAGTAGCTTACAATTACGCTCCCTACCTTTCTTTTCGCCAGAGCCTCGTTTGTCAGTCAGCAGGGTGCACCACGTGCAGGTGAAGTTGGCTTTGGTTCAAAAATGTTGATGAACCACTTACACCCCGAAAAGTTGTTGCCTGTAGTTAAATATATTTACATGACGAAATGCTTGACGTACGGATGTAAGTAGATCGCGCGCGCGGGTAAAGTCTTTTGCGATACCTGACAAAGGTGACTAAGTTGTAAGTGCTTATATAAGTCTAAGATCCTCTGTTCACTTAGTCATGCAATAAACAGTTTTGACTTTGACTAAATCTTACAAGCTAAATTTGACACACTTCTCAGTGACTGATTTTGCTGTTGGAAATTGAAATTTGGCACATGGATTTCAAATGAAAAGGTTTGATGAGTGAAATATAGTAAGTAAAGTCAGATTTCAGATTTCAGATCTGTATTGCAAGTCACAAGTTATTAAAGATGTTACATACAATATTATGGTACAACTGACGCCCAGTATGGGCACAGCAAACATGAGAGGCATCTAGAAACCTTTTTACTTAAAGAGAAAAAGTACAAAGTGCAATAGACATAGTCCCATACATAAAGTGAAAAATGCAATAGTCTTAATATCCATCGCACCCCCCACCCCAAGTACTTTATAGACTTTGTAGAGAAGTCAAAGCATGCTACTCACTAGATTTGTCGTCAAAGAATTCTGACATATTGTAGTAACACTTATGTAAGAGGAAAGCTTTTAAATATTTATTAAATAGGAACGGTTTTTTTATATTTTTTATATCATTTGGGATATGATATGAAGTTTTTGGTTCCTTTTGTATTTAACAACTAATAAATGTTTGATATGAATAATTTTAACTGTTTATTTTTGATTGGTTTGTGAGGTCTTGTACTCTACTCAATAGATGCTTTTAAAGTTTAACATTTATTTATTCACAGCTGTTAATAAATCAAAACAAAAACAGCAACCGACTCTATCCAATAGATCTTCTTACCTTGCCCACACTCGTTATATGTGTCGATCTAGCGGTCTAACTCTTTTCTTTCTGGTGTCCTCGCTCACTCGCAGGAACACAACAACGCTCAAGGGAATTGTTATTTAACTGCGATATTCTGTGAGCTGGAGATAGTTCCCAAGTCGGACACCTTTCACATACGCTGTACTGGGTCAGAAGCAGGTCGTCCCATTCGCAACTCGTCACGCATTCGGAACTCGTCCCATTCTCAATTCGTCCCGTTCGCGTCTCGCCCCATTCGCAGCTCGTCCCGTTCGTAGCTCGTCCCATTCGCATCTCGTCCTATTCGCAGCTCGTTCCATTTTTAAACGGTTTTATTTAGCTCACCCCGTTTGTTTTATTATTTATTCTTGGGTCAAATTTAGTAATTCAAATTTCACCCTCTTCCTGTCAACCGATTAATTTGAAATTTTGTATACACTTTGGATTTTGGTGACAATACAATTAAATAAATTCTGTTTCATTGTAAATCCAAGATGGCCGCCGCTACAAAATGGCGGTTTACAAATTTTGTCACGACTACCTCAATATGGGTATCAAATGAAAGGGCTTGACTAGTAGAACACAGTTCACGTGAAAAAAAAATGAAAATCCAAGATGGCCGCCGCTACAAAATGGCGGTATACAAATTTTGTCACGACTACCTCAATATGGGTATCAAATGAAAAGGCTTGACTAGAAGAATACAGTTCACATGAAAAAAAATTTAAATCCAAGATGGCTGCCTCTACAAAATGGCGGTTTACAAATTTTGTCACGACTGCCTCAATATGGGTATCAAATGAAAGGGCTTAACTAGTAGAACACAGTTTACGATGAATATTATAAAATCCAAGATGGCCGTCAACAAAATGGCCGGTTGGCGCGGTTACATATCTTCTCAATTTTCAATATGGGTATCATTTGATACCCATTTTTTCAATATGGGTAATCATTTGAATACAAGACAAATTTAAAAGTAAAAAAAATAATGACAAAAGTCAAATCTAAACTTAATAGAACGAAAGGTACTATGTAATGAAATTAGAAACTAAAAACTTGAAAATAAAAATTATGTAAAAAAACTTTTAATTTAAACGGTTTTATTGAAAATAGTGTACTAAAAGCTAAAAAATAATTCGGTAGGTCGGAGGTTTCAGTCATCACACCCCTCTCCCTCATCAGTCTAAGGCAATGATCAGACAAAATAATAAAATCGTTGGGCCCGTGTTTCCATCCAGTCAACTCAGTTTACGCTACGCCCAACGATTTTATTATTTTGTCTGATCATTGCCTTAGACTGATGAGGGAGAGGGGTGTGATGACTGAAACCTCCGACCTACCGAATTATTTTTTAGCTTTTAGTACACTATTTTCAATAAAACCGTTTAAATTAAAAGTTTTTTTACATAATTTTTATTATTTTTTTACAACTTGTGGTATCAAGCGAATGAGACGAGTTGCGTAAAAAAATAGAGGATAGGACGAGTTGCGAACGGGACTAGCTGCGAATGGGACGACACGCGAACGGGACTAATTGAGAATGGGACAAGTAGCAATATGGGCGAGTTGCGAATGGGACGACCTGCTTCTGACCCGCTGTACGGGTCTACCTCTCTTTTGCCACAGCCTATTTCGCTAATCGACAGGATGCTCCACGTGCAGATGAGGTTTTATCCCCAAGATCGTGGTGAGCACTTACACCCATCTAAAAATCGTGGTGAGCCACTTATACTCAAAAGCTAAACTGTTTTTGTAATTCCTAATTTGATCAAAGTTCCACCCCGGACACCGACGTAGGAGGATGTAGTCGTTAGGGAAAACATCGATAATGATAGCATAATAAAATTAATGGGAACGCTGACATGAAATTCTGGCTCATTCCATTACTCCTAATTCGTTCCATTCCGCAGGGCCTCGCGAATAGCTCCTCTTTTAAGGTGCACACTCACTGAACTTACTTAAATAATTATCCAACTATTACGTATCATAAATAAAATAGGAAATGTTGGATTACTGCGGTAATGTAGTAAGTAGGTTGGTATCGAAGGAACCCATACAAAATCACTATTGCAACTAATTTATTCATACTTAACATTATAAATTGATGAATGAGTGTTTTATGTTTGTCCTTTATTCGTTCAGGTCGAGAGGAACCAATGGATTGAGATTATTTTTCTACGGAGATAGTTTTAAATGTGGAGAGTGACATAGGCTACTTTTTATTATCTTGATGAGAATTTTGAGGTGTAAGTGGTTCATCAACATCTTTGAACCAAAGCCAACTTCACCTGCACGCGCTGCACCCTGCTGACTGAGAAACGAAGCTCTGGCGAAAAGACGGGCAGGGAGCGTAATTGTAAGCTACCCAACTGGGGAATATACCTCCACCTCACAGAATACCGCAGCCAAATAACGATTCCCTTGAAGGTTGTTGTGTTCCTGCGAATGAGTGAGGTCACCAGAAAGGAAGGAGATGCTGCGTTGGCAGTGCGATATTATATGTTGCGAGCGTTAATATGGCTACGGTAACCGCTTCACATCAGGCGGGCCGTATGCTCGTCTGCCACCCGTAGTAGTATAAAAAAAAAATCTTGGGTATAGGTTGCGTGGTTTTGAGACACTTTCAATTTGCGATATTGTTTTGTTACGGTGACGGTGCGAGTGTTGTATATGCCGTCTAAAAACGATTTTAATAACAATAAACGACGCGTCTACGCAAAAAAATATATATGTGATAATATTGCAAGTTTCTATATAACAGGCTATGGTACCATTTTGCCTATAAGATGGGTGACAAACAGGCCTATAAGCGGCTTGTTTGTCACCCATCGAACGGTGTATAATTGACCACAGAACAGAAGTGAAAACTTCATCAAGGCGAGGTTATATCGCTCCTTTAATCGACTCGAGCCGATTTTACCCGAACGAGCGTTACACAGCCGAGCGTGACGTGTTAGTCTCCTTACTTATTAATTTCATGCATTCGACACCCACAAAATACTGTGAGCAGCACGTTTAAAGATGTTTTCATTTCAATAAGTATAATTATCAAATTTCCATAATGAAATTATTTTGGATGTTAAAAAAGATAAAGTATACCTTAACAAAGACAATATTGAAGACTATTCAGTACTAGTAGCCGCATCTATTCACTAACAGGCCAGACCAGGTAATGCTAGTGGGTAAGGCCCTTAAAATCGTTTCAGGTTAATGAGAGATTTCGTTGAGCATTGTTTCAGCAAACCTTCAATCAATATTGAACGTTCCCCGAAACGGGGCTGGCTTTAAAGATATTGGAAGCAGTTATTTGCTTATTATTGTGCTATTCGGAGAAATAACTGAACTTGGATCAATTGTTACTGAAATATTACTGAAGCTTCGGAATGTTTTTACTTTTTTTAAGAGTTGAAAGGCAATTCTTGTTATTATTTGACGAGTTCGGTGGCGTAGCGGTCAATGAGGCGGCTTCGACACCAACGCTCGTGGGTTCGATTCCCACATAGGACAAACATTTGTGTGCATGAACATGTCTGTTTGTCTTAGTCTGGGTGTTTTCTATGTATCATAAGTATATATTTACAAAAAAAATGTATTTACGTATGTTTATCAGTTGTCTAGTACCCATAACACAAGCTTCACTTACTTTGGGGCTAGAAATGGCGCTGTGTAATTTGTCTGACAATATTAATTTATTTATTATTTAATATAGATTAAAAGTAGAGGCAGGCCCAACACACATTTCCACCGTTGTGTATCCTGTGTAGCAAAGGAAAGGAACGAGGTTAACAGCGGCAACCGCTGAAAGCCAATGCACGTGGAGAGACAAAAGTTGATTTCGCTGACTTGGCCACGTCGAGAGCACCAGCCGGTCAGCCGGTCGTAGTTTTCATGACCTAACTGGTGGCGGAAGCACGCAGAATAGTGTAGTTCAAATTGCCTGTAAATTTGACTTTCGCAAAATAACGCTGGAATCAATTTACTAGATATTCGGGAGCCCAAGGGATCACATATCACACTAAAGTACATAATCATATTTGATGTAACGCATATTTTTGATAATACCACTAAGGTAACAAATAAGCATGCGGCCCGCCTGATGGAAAGCAGTTACCATAGCCTATGGACGCCTGTAATACCGGGTATTTTACCACGTATATTTCATACTAGCTGTGCCCCGCGGTGTTACCCGCGGTTTATTGGGGAAAATAAATTGTGTACTGACGTGAAATTACAACTATTTCCATTTTTAGAAGCAAATCCAGGGTGTCAGCTAACTCCATACCAAATTTTATTAAAATCTCTCCATCCATTTAGACGTGAAGAAGAACAAACATACACACACACACTCACTCACAAACTTTCGCCTTTATAATATTAGTGTGATTATAAAAACAATACGCATGACGATTTTTTCATCCCATTTTATTAAGCCTTTAGGGGTTGAATTTTGAAAAATCCTGAAACACGTGTTGACTCATTTATCTATAGAAGGACTCGTATAAAGTTTCGTATAAAATAGTCCAACTAATCTTGTTTCCCCATACAAACTTTACTGTGATTTCCCACGGGAATAAGACATTTTCCCGCAGTAAAACGTAGCCTATGTGTTAATCCAGGGTGTCAGCTAACTCCATACCAAATTTTATTAAAATCTCTCCAGCCGTTTAGACGTGACGTAACAAACATACACACACTCACTCACAAACTTTCGCCTTTATAATATTAGTGTGATTTTTACAAGAAAAAAAATGCCATTGCGCCGATTACGCAGTCAGCTAGGGAAAGAGATAGCAAGTATTTTAAAGCACCGAGAATACCGAGATGATAAAGATAGCCATACTCTTTTCAGACGCAATTTAGTATGGGTATGCCATATCTATAGTATTTATGACATCATTGAGTTTACGAAAATTGACCCACAAATGTAACGCTTTTGATAGTTTTAATTTGTTTTCTTCTGTATTTATTTGATGTGTCATCTCCTTTTTTAATTAAATTTACTAATTTCATTTAAATTATAATTATTATTTTTTTTAATGAATTTACTTTAGTAAACTAATGCCCGTTATATAAATCGAAAACTTTACTTGATAAATAAATTATAATAGGCATTAAATTCATCTCTTGCGGCGGCGTCTAACTTAGGCGATCGCAAACGCGAAGCGACGCGGCGTGCGCGAAAATCACAGACATTCGTCGCCGGTTGTAATGTACTACGTGACCAAATCGCAATTTCGCTAGGTGGTTGCGCGCGTTGGAGGTGATTCATTGATAGATAATATTTCATACTGATGATACATGTAGCTGCACTTGGTTTTTTCTCTTAAAAACTTATTTAAAAATCCATTGTCACTTTTAAGTTTGTGTTAGATTCACCTTTACAGAAAATTTAGAGGAATTCCCCGTATTCTTATAAAATATAAATATCTTAAGATACTTTTCTTGACAATACGTGTACGGCCAAATGAAACTCAATACATGAAGTATCAGCCAGTCAAAAGTTACAATCGCATGTTTTGTAATGGCAAATCTCACGTCATCGCCACGGATCTCTACGCATTCCCGGCTGAGATTCGTGTTCGCTTTGAATCGCCAACGTAGTACGTAGTCTTATACTGACATCGCTATCTACATAGACATTCGGGGTGTATGAGGTTCATCAAAATCTTTGAACCAAACCCAGCCTGACCTGCACGCGGTGCACACTGCTGACTAATAAACGAGGCTTTGCGAAAAGAGAGGTAAGGCATACCGTATTTTTTACGCTGCCCGACTGGGGTAATGTCTCCACCTCACAGAATACCGCAGCCAAATAATAATTCCCGTGAGGGTTGTTGTGTTCCTGCGAGCGAGTGAGGTCTGAAAGAAAGAAAGGAAGAAGTATAGGCTGGCAACGGATCGGCGACCCCTTGGTGTTGCTGATTTCCATGGATGGTGGTGATTACTTCCTACCAGATGACTCACAAGCTTGTTTGCCCCCCCTCCCCCCCCCCCTCTCACATAAAAATGACTGTTTCAAATATTTTAGTTTATTTCTCTCACAATTGTTTAACAATCGTTCGCAAACACCATTAATTATTTATAAGACCCGTACTTTGTTCGTATTCTGTTTTACATCGCAAAGGCTCTTAACAATATCGATGATTTTTTGAAACAATTCGTTAATATTAAGTTTTATTTAAGGAGTGTTGGATCTAAATGTAACTGATCTGCATTCTTTTGACACTGTATAAGTAATGGTACTTAGTATGGACACTAACTCCCTAGTACTCTCTCAAGTCGACGTGACCTCCATTCTGACGGTGCGTAATTATAACATATATAATAACAAATAAGATATAATAATAATAAATAATGTATAATAACAAACCAGCGAGGAAATGCTGCTAGCATCTTGGCAACGATGCCACATGGGCCAAACTTTTTACATTTATTTTAGTTTTAGGTTAGTTTTATTTTAGTATTATTTAATTTTAGGTACTTTAGTTTTATAGTTGATATTATTTCTAGCTTAAGTTTATTTGAATAAATACTTACCTATTAAATAATTGAAAAAAAAATATATACATAATTTAATTTGGCATAATGTTCATTTCACAGAAGCACAAAAGAGTTCGAGATGAATAAACCCATCCACGGATAAGGTATCGCTAACGTTGCTGAACTTTCTTACCATCCCATCTGAAGGCATATGTCAACAAAAACCTTTAAATCCAGTTCCAACTGACGCTTGCCTTGTCATAAACTTGTGCAGTTAACTACCTCACCACAGAGTGACGTCACGTCACAAGTTATGACGTCACACGCTATAAAGTAAGACAACGTTAACGTCAAAGCTCATATATACAATGAAGCATTAACTTTGTGAAATGAGGACGTAAAAGATTATAGCGTTTATGTGGCGGTAAGTAAGAGTGCCTTATTATGACAATAAGAGTTAACACAATGTCGGTTTTTTTTATTATTAATAATTAACTTAATAAATTATTACTAAGGTAAATGGAGTAAAGTGTACTGTACTTTAGACAGCAGGGGCTATTGGACCTGACATACAAAAAAATACGAGCAGTAAAGGGAGTCGCAATATAACTAACTGTGCCCTATTTTTTAACCCACCCTTTCAGCTAGTAACAAATATTGTGATGTTAAATATCTAATCTTATTCAAGTTAACACCCGTCTAAGAGTGTCAGAGACTAGTCCGTTCAAAATTGAAACAAATGATACCTCGTATCTTCCCCGCCATGACCTACGGTGCAGAAACTTGGACTCTGAACGTTGAGCTGGTCCATAAATGGAAAGTAGCAAAGCGAGCGATGGACAAAGCTATGCTCGGCATTTCTCTACGGGACCGAATCCGGAACGATGAAATTCGACGGAGAACCAAAATTGTCGACAGAGATCTCAGAGTTAGCAGGCTGAAGTGGTGGGCCTGCCACATCTGCCGAGTCCGTGTTGGCAGATAGGGACGGAAACTCCTAGAGTAGAGCCCTCGTATGGGGCCACGAAGCGTCGGCCGCCCCCTCTCAAGATGGACCGATATTCATTCAATCATTCATTCATTTATTTATTCACAGAACAATATTACAATTGTAATTGAATTTTAACTTATAATCTAAAACTTTCAATAATTAAACATGTCACAAATTATACAACCAACAAGAACCTACAAAATAAGTTACTTTAGATTGCTTTGTTGTTATATCTTTAATTATTTCCTTTTTATCCTAATTAAAACACTTAGGTCAGGTAGTGTTAGGTGAATACAAAGACTTACCATTCGTTGAAAATGTTGTAGACGTTTTTAATTTAATTTAACCTCAAGGGAACGGCCGGAAGCGGCTGGATGCGGAATGCCAAGGATCGCATATGGTGGAAGGTATTACAGAACGCATCATCATCAGCCTGTGTCTATCCATTGTTGGACCTATGTCCAGATATAGATACAGGCTGATGATGATGATGATACTGCATGATATCACAGAACAAGTGTATAGGAGACATGTGTACGCATGCGTGGCTCGCGTGTCAACGGTAAGCGTCCGAACGATTAACTTAGTTTGGATTTCTATCAGTGGCATACGTAATAAATCAATGTACTTACGTATATTTTATATACGAGTACATACTTTAATCTGTTTTATGACACATTACTGTACAACCAATTTTACCAATTACAATATGAAGTCATTAGTCATCATCATCAGGTCATTTAAGTCTCCACTACAGGAGCACGACCCTCTCGTCCGTCATAGAGAGGAGGATTTGGCTTACACTTCCCACGCTGGCCAAACGGGTTGGGGAGGCCTGATCGATGTTTTATAATGTATTTCCCTTAGTCGCCTTGTACGACATCCACGGGAAGAGACGGAGTGATTCTATTCTAGTCTGCCGAAGACCACACGGCCAAGTCATTAGTAGTATACTCATATTGTTCGTCTGTCTTTGTATGAGTTAGGCACGCTTGGTTCTCATACAACTAACTGGATACCATTTCCATTTGATTTCATTTTCGTGCCTCATAATGTTAAAACGTCAAACACGTAGCTGTACCTATAGGCGGTAGAGCGCGCCAAAGTACAGTGTACGTATTATACATATCGCGATAAACATTACCTTCAAACCTACAGTCAAATTTCGAAAAGCTTCCTACTAATTTCTTCGGATTAAATTAGTTGTGAGTTCCAAGGCAGCCGTAGTTTTACCCCCGGGACTGCAATGGACTTCACTGTTCATTGCCTTTTTTGGCGGTAGCCGCTATTAATCCTGGCTACACAGGCGACACAGCGGTGGGAGTGTGTGGTGGGCCTCCGAAAACATTACGTTCCTTTCTTTCGCAATCGAGTAAAAGAAACAGTGAATTTGATGCAACATTAACGTTAGAAATTCAATATAATTCACCGTTGTTTATATAAATGTCGACTAAAAAGCAAACATACCTATACGATCATAATAATCTTTTACCAACTATCAAAACAAACGTATTTTATGATAGTAGATACACATACTACACGCCATTCACGAATCCAGAGCATTCGACAATAAATCTAATTTGGATGTAATAAAACAAAAAATGCAATAAACCTGTTATTGGATAGTTTATGTGCGAAAACAGCTGTTCAGAGCTCCAACAATACGTCGACTCCTGTACTATAAATAATAAACAAATGCATTGTTACGAGCAAAAGTTTTAAATTATGGTTTTGTTTTTACAATATAAATAATTAAACGAATGAAAATACTTCTTTCACATCACACATTCTTCATAACACAAATTCTTTGACGTCGATTCTTAAAATATTTGTGTTTTAGTGTTTAATTGTGTGTGTTGTGTATTAGTGTTTAATTCGCTAGTGCAACTGCCATAAATTAAATATATTTCACTTTTAAACTGCTATGAATATTAAATTATTATTTTTTTAAATGATTTTCATTTATGTGTTTTTGATTGGTAATCAATCGGATATAAACGTTATAAATAGGTATATTTATAACGTTTATATCCGCCATGGTTTAAGTCAAAATGAAAATCTTGTTCACAAATCATAAATTCTGTTAATAACCATAAAATCAACTTATAATTTTACTATGGTCTCAAAGGAAACAAAATCAGTAACATTTTTTACATGATAACAACAGCTTTTTGAATAACAACAACAATAGATCGGCTCCGAGACCATAAAACTATTGTACAGTCGCGCGCGACAGTGGCTCGAATTATGTTTTTGTGCCTGCATTGTGGGCCTTTAATGGGATACTTACACGCCCCATTCAACTAAACACGTTCACAATAGGACAATGCCTTTTTTGTGACAGATATGGCAAGTGTCTGGAGATGATTTTAAAATCTTAGCAGTGTTATTGTACATTAATTAATATTATAGATTCATCCTACCTGAAGTTTTGTCGGGAATAAGCGTTTTTACATATAGTCTTCTTTATCAAAGACTTAAATTGCTTTACAAGTAAATCGAAATATAATTATAACACCAGGGGCATCACACGCGCGTTGCGGACCCTGTAAAGTTTATTACGAAAGAATTGTTGAGTTTACTATGTCTGTTTTGGTATTATTAATTTGTAATTGTTTCGCAAATTGATACCACTTCAATCACTTATTTTAGGGAAGTTTGATATATTTTTACGTATATACATAATATTTCCATAAATATATTCAGATTCATCAGTAAGGATATTCATTTAAAATCAGAATGGCAGCCACCAGCTTGCTATTGCAGTACTTCCTACAGAGCTTTTACGGTCGTCTGCTGGTAACCGTACTTTCTTTTTCGCCAGAGCTTCGTTTTATTATGCGAGGTGCATCAAGTATATATAAGGATAACTTTGACTCTAAAAACAATTATGCTCCGTCTACTTGTAACCATTATTAATGTATTTTTTTTTTCACCAATGATGCCGAAATACTTGTAGTTAAAAAAAATATTAAAAAATATGTTGGAGTACCTGGGTAATCCTGATTAATATTGCTAGCTCGTGTGGCATGACAGCACACAATGACAAATCGGTTATGACAACAAAATATTGAAACTCTAGAGGTTCATTAACAGTGTACAGATAGTGCAGTGTGGGATATAACAACGATCTGCCACAGCATCCATAATACCATCATGCTTTCAGACTGCGAGTTTCGACTGTACGTTGTAGGAGAATCATTAATTTATGGACAGACTATTGTTCTGCAAGTTGGATATTATGATAAATGCTAGGATATCGCCAATGCATTGTTATGTCAACAAACATAACATAACTACAACAAAGTGCATGTGGTGGTGTCGCAAAACAATATCTTTTTGGAATACTAAGCCTATATTTTTACTATATTTATTCATTCGCTAACATGATGACATTTTAGCGTTTACCAGGCAATAATTTTAGAATTAAGTTTGCGTTTTGTACACCCTAATCTTACGGTCAATAAAGTTTAAACAAGTATCTTATAATCAGAAAAGCTATGCCTTCGCACAATTTAAAAAGATCAATGACTCGAATTGCAATTTTCAGCTTCACGATTTTTCACGGAAAATTGGCAAAAGATGAGTTCATTTTCCGTGTTTTTACGGCTCCAGTGTTCGCTCTCCCCATAATAACTGTTTCGTAGGCAATTCAAATGTCGTAAAACGACGGCGGCTCTGAATTATTGAGCTGCAGTCACACGGCACGCTACTAATGTCTTATGTTTCATTAACTTTCAGGGCGAGGGGATAAGTTATAGCTGTGTTTTTTCTTAATTCGTTGTCGCTGACTTGTTTAATCTTAAGATGGATAGCCAACAATTTCTTAAATTTAAGAGCTCGCAATATTTTGGTACTTAATTTGGCAGCCATTGCGCAATTTTTGCTTGTCTTACGGTTATATAACCGTAACAGAAGTAAAATTTGCAAAAATTGGTCCGTGTTATTATTTGTAACATTATAAATAAGCATTGAGAAGAAGAGGATAGCAGCTGTTACAATGGTTAAACAGAGATCATGCCTTTCAAAGGTAAATAAATATTTGAAAAACAAACAAACATATGCTTTTCTTTAGCAAAGAAAGTATAAAAGTATTACATTTATATGTACACACAAATTACATATAAATGTCACGAAAAACTTTGCATCAGTATTGCATTATCTTGCAAAACTTTATATCATTTATTTTCGACTATATAGTAGATAACGATCTTATGTGGGGGATATTATTGACCCTAAAGGCAGATGCGATCTTAGGTTTTAAAAATATGCATTTAAACTATGAAATAATATTTAAATATTAAAAAAAAATGGAAAATTGGCTTATTTCTTCGCGTAGTATTAAGCCGCACTCGATAAATGGTCGGGTGCTGTTTCAACTGAGCTCCCAAAAAGGTGTGTGACGATATAGGTACATAATTATATTTTTTTCGTTTCAATTGAAAAGCCGAAGTTATCGAGAAGCAGTGGGTTCAACTCGTATAATTATGCTATTTTAAATTATTTTGATAAATACCGTCAAGCTAGCAGAAATCTACTATTAAATGATAATTACTAGATAATAATTCAAAGCACCACCGAATATAAAAATAAAACAAGAATAAATATCGCAAAAATATTTTTAAAGCAAACTTTTATTAAACGTTAGTAAAATCAAACACTTCTATTTGGTACCCAAGGATTGAAATGGGTATTTGTGGCGGCCACCATATTGGATTAAAAATGGCGGCATTTAAGGCGAGGATATATGTGAATTGGGCTTTATTAAAACCTTTTTTATCCGTAATCTTTAAAGAAAAAAAAACGAAAAAAAAATATCTTAATCTACATCATATAAAGCATATTCTCTTCGGTTCAAAATACTAAAAAAAAGATTTTAAATATCTGAATAAAATATGCAAAGTAACCTCTGTTTTCGTAGTTATTACCTTTTTTCTCCTAATCTATCAATCGTGAGATTTTTTTAATTTCATCAGCCTATTATATAATAGAACACCGAGGGAACCTTCGGCTTATTTTTGCAAATAACTTTACTATTTATTTTTAAAGGATATTTTACGACATCGATACTCGCAAATCGCGTGCGTTGGCAACTAACCAGTGGGGGACGAGACGTTGTGCTTAACGGACCTGTGTCACTTTTTTCCGTAAACGGCGCAAACTGCACTATTTATCCGTTGCTAGTGATCATCAATTTGGAAATTGTATATTTTGTTGATTGCTAGTAGTAGACGAGTTTATTAGTGCGTGCAAATATATGATTATTTTTTAGTGTGTATTAATAGGGTTGAACCTACATACATAATAACATTAAAGTCATTACTGTTTTCTTACTGACATAGTAGACAAACAGCAATATCAAATTAATTTAGTTGGTAGGTGGAACAAAATGGATGATATTAGGTATAACAGGTAGGTATCGCCCATTTGTCCCTCTATGTATCCGTCCGCCCGTTCATGTCTGTCCGTCTGACTCTATCCTTCCAAGTCCGTACGCCCTTGGAAAACTAGAAATCTTATCGAGTAGATCGAGATAGTGGAAAATTGTAAAATAACTACGGAACCCTAAATTACATAAATAAAATATTTTAAAAATACCATTAAAAGAAAGGACTTATCTTGGACTGCTGCTTAGCATGTCAAGGCGAACTTATGGCTACTAGTATATACGTTATATCTATCCTATGCAGTACAAACGTACACCTATCCTATACCACAATAGACTTATAACCAGTACTTTGACTTCATACTAGCGCCCAAATCGGCGCACGCACACAGCCAAGCGTCATTTACATTGATGCAGCATTGAGATCGACCAACATACGACCGAGATCCTCCAGCGATTCAGCCAATATGACCACGTCGTCGGCAAACCGAAGGTGTGAGATGTACTCGCCATTCACACTGACGCCCCGTCTTAAATACGTCTTCTAGAGCAGCGGTGAATAGTTTCGGTGAAATGACATCCCCTTGACGTACTCCCCGCTGCAGCAGGATAGGTTTAGACTGCTGGTCCTGGACGCGGACTGTCATTGTCGCAGCGCTATACAACCATCTCAGCATCTCGATATAGCGGTGGTCAACTTGGCACCGCTGTAAGGATCCCAGAACAGACCAAGTTTCGATGGAGTCGAAGACTTTCTCGTAATCAAAAGCCACACAGAATGGCAAATTGTACTCTGTGGTTTTCTGCACAAACTGCCGCAATGTATATATGTGGTACACGGTACTATAGCCTTTACGAAACCCAGCCTGTTCCGGTGGCTGGTAGTCATCAAGCCTTCGGGCGAGACGATTCGTGATAACGCTTGAAAACAGCTTGTACACGTGGGTCAGGAGTGAGATCGGTCTATAATTCTTCAATAAGGTTTTATCACCTTTTTTGAAGAACAAGACGACCAAACTCCTGGTCCACGCGACTGGTGCGGTCCCATTTGAATGACGGAATCAAACAGACGTTGTAGTTCCTTTAGAACCGGAGTTCCTCAAACAATTCTGTTGTAATTCCTTCCTCACCGGGAGCCTTACCATTTTTCAGCTGTTCATGGGCTATCCTAATCTCACCCATGCTGATGTCTGGAATATCCTCGGTTTCGTGTCGGGTTAGCGGGGCTCGGCGATCCCTTACACGAGCAGCTGGTGTAGGGACAGGTGCATGTGCAGCATAGTTTGCAGTAAAATCTCTCATCTCATGCCTTCTGCCTCGTCCATGTCCGCAGTGGTTTTTAACGAGTTGGATCGGTTTTGAAGTTCCAGTTGGAACTTTTCCGAAGCTTGAGTGATTTGAGGAAGAGTTGGACGTAGATTCGACTTTATCATACGGGCTCTTTCGAGTTTATAGCTGATATTTAGGGTGCCTCGTACAAGTCGGTGGTCGCTACAGGTATCAAACCTATTAACCACCGAGACATCCCTAAATATCCGCCTTTTATCCGTTATGATAAAGTCGATCTCATTTCTAGTCACTTTGTTGGGGCTATGCCAGGTCCATTTCCCTGGGGCTTCTTTTTCAAGAACGCGTTCATCAAAAAGAGCCCCTCCGTTTGGAGGAAATTTATCAGGTATTTGCCCCCTGTGGTTCCTCGACCCCAAACCAAACCCTCCGACGACCGATTCATCGCATTCTTGTACTCCCACCTTGGCGTTGAAGTCCCCGACAACAACTGTGAAGTGAGTCTTGGTGGTATTATGTATGGCCTTTGAAATGTCTTCATACATGGCCTCGACCTCTTCATCCTGGTGTGTCGTCGTTGGAGCATATACCTGTACTACTTTCAAAGAGTATTTCTCTTCGTCAGTTTTAGTACAAGATATGCTACCCTCGACGACACACTGGATACCTCCACTACGTTATTGACGAGAGCTTTATGAACGAGAAACCCGACACCTCCCTGGGAGAGCTGGTCTCCTTCACGGTAGTAGAAGAGGTTGCCAGATTCGAGTATCACGGTATCCTCTCCCTCTCGTCGGATTTCCGACAGACCCAGAATCTGGCATTTGACTGACCTCAGTTCTACTTCCAGCTCTCCTACATCCTCGTCACGCCTCAGTGTCCTTGTATTAAACGTGCCAATGGTCAGTCAGTTGTTGGTGGTAGCCTGCCAACCGGAGATCGTTCGCACTCCCCGCCCTGCTGGAACCGATACCGCCACGTTGGCATGGGATAGCAGGGCTGCCGGGTACTGGGGGCCATATATTTTGGTTTGTGTGCATTGGTGAGTAATGCCCTTAGGTCGCCACGCTGGGGCAGGCGGGTTGGCGACTGTCGCCAGAGCCTCGTCCGCTTATCGGCAGGGTGCACCACGTGCAGGTGAGGTTGGCTTTGGCTCCGAAGATGGTAGTGAGTCTCACTGATTTACACCCCACTGATTATAAATTACTTACTGTTACTGATTATAAATTAATAAATAAATAATCATTAAATTAACATGTTTTATTCCTAATCCTAAAACTACACTTATACAATAAACATCTAGACACGTTTGCTTTAGTTTTTGTAGATGCCAACCCCAACGCTCCGTCGAGCAGTAGGTATACATTTCAAAAATACGTCGGAGTCAAACTACTGGTTCTCAGTGTATTGAGCCTATTTAGTACACTATTATTTCTAAGCGCAGCGCGTAAATATTGTCAGGGGGTGCGGGGCCCGCGCGGGGCTTTTTCACCGGTAACGTCCGATCGAGGAAGGTCACCGGCGTATATCCAGCTCTTAAGTAATCAAGCGTTGTCACAAGCACCAAACTTGTTTATCAAATTTCAGCTTAATCAGACACTGGGAGTGGGTCAAATTTAACTCGCAAGATTTGATTACAGACACCGTAGTAAAACAAAGTAAAAACTTATAATAAATCATCAGCATTCGCAATATCTTGTCCGATGATTTTTACAGCAGCAATGGTTATTTAATAAAAATAAAATAAACATAAAAACACCTACCAGGTTTTGTATTTCATTTAAGACTAGCTTCCGCCCGCGGTTATGCGCGCTATTAAGAAAGTTTTTTCATTTTTCGAGTGAATATATAGCCTATGACACTCATAAATAACGTGTCTTTCTATTAGTAAAAGAATTTTCAAAATCGGTTATGTAGATCTAGAGATCTCTCACTACAACCTCACAAAATTATATTAGTATATATGGCAAACAGACAAACAACTTGGCTGACAGCAAGCAGTAACTGCAGTCATGGTTGCTTGAAACACAAGAGGCATCATTTATGAATAATCGAATACTTGAACCCTCTTTTCCTTCCTTGAAAAAATCCATGCTATTGTAGTAGCTAGGTAAAACATCTTAAAATTTTAACCTTGCATGGAACTAACGAATCTCGCAACGCTCAGACACATGGAATAAAAAGTTCTCAACATGCAGTCTGTTAATGAATAAAGACTAGTCTGTTGTCTCCACGTTTAATGCTCTCGGAACTAAGCGCGCGCGTGAATTGTTAACAAGTAGTTCGTACTTCTGAGCGCGACTGTACTCGACTACTCGTAACTCCAGATGACAGTCCGTGGACTATTATTTTATTAGTCTAGCTATTCTTGGTAATTTAATTAATGTTAGAGGAGTAGTACCTACTAGTGGAGGAGCTTGATGCCTTTGGATCGATCACGCAAGTTAAGCAACGTAGAGTTTAGCCCCATAGACGGGCTAAAATGACAAGCATGATATAATCAGTAAGCCGACTCTTCATGCAGTTCTAATTGGCATGCATTTAGAGTTCTTCATAGGGGATATTTATCGAGGCTGAGTGGGAGGTGCTCGATGGCGTCGTAGCGCGTGCCAGTCTAATAGATTACGCAAGTTAAGCAACTTCGACCATAGCCTGTCCATGGATGGGCTTATATATCTCGAACTTCTTCGTGATTCGGAGAGCACGTTAGACCATCGGCCTCTGCCAAGCCGCCGTTGAACAGCATGGTGAAGCAGAGTATGCCCCCACTATTCTATTCAATAGGGGAGACCACATTCAAGCAACGGGATGTATATAAGTTGAAGCCAATGTGACAGCCATTTTGGGGTGTTAATGGTTTATCAACATCTTTGAACCAAAGCCAACTTCACCTGCTCGTGGTGCACCCTGCTGACTGACAAACGAAGCTACGGCGAAAAGAGAGGTAGGGTAATTGTGACTGTACGTCCACCTCACAGAATACCGCAATTCCCTTGAGGGTTGTTGTGTTCCTGCGAGTGAGTGAGGTCACTAGAAAAGAAGGAGATGCTGCGTTGGCAGCGGGGGTGGCGGCGCGCAAGTGATATATTATGTTGCGAGCGTTAATATGTATGGTTACGATAACCGCTTCACATCAGGCGGGCCGTATGCTTGTCTGCCACCCGACGTAGTATAAAAAAAAAAAAGAAAAAGCCAGTGCCAATCAAATCAACCAAATCGGTCGCAGGTCAATGTAATTCAGGATTAAAGCGACGATATTGCATACACTTCATCTCATCACGTTACATCTACTTGCAGGCTCAGAAGGTGCCTCGTCACATCTTCAAGGACTCAATGACGCACACGTGATATAACTGGACCCAGTTATCCAGAATAAATCCAACCGACATTTTGTTAATTTTAAGTTAAAACTATTTTAATTTTAAATAGGAATAAAAATATCGCGGATTATAAGTTTTGTCAAGTACCTATATGTCATGAAACTGCAAGGATATGTTGCGAATATATAAAACTCGATGTGGCATAGATTGTCGGTTGGAAGTATTGACAGACAGCATCATCATCTGCATGACAGTGTCCAACTGAGATATAATAAAACGTAAATATACTTTTAGACTTATAATTCAGGTCAAAATCAAAATAGAAACCACATAGAAACGTCATTACCTAAAACCAGAATGAACCGCTGCACTGTTACTTTGATGTTACTGCAATATAAAAGCAATAAAGTATCAAGAACGCTGTCAATCTCGCATCAGTTTGGCCAGAGCTCAAGTATATCTATATGTATAGATGATTTCGTATCAGTATTTCTGTGTCTATTCTGTGTTATCTATGTCTATAGGTTGGATATAGTGATTTCAATCAGTACTCAATATACGAAACAAGAACAAACAAAAAACAAACTGAAACCAGCTTACAAGTTGTGAACAATTAAAAAGAACTAAACTCTCATTTGATGTCTAGTGGCTTAAAGCATACTCCACTAAGCTCGTGCAACTACGTGTTGGCGGAAGCCAGTGGTTGCAAGTCGAGTAAAAGTCTGACTTGACTTAACTGTCATCTAATGACAACATCCGGACAGTAACCAATCCATAGACAGGATAAGGTCGAATGTTAAAAGTTTGCCAAAATAGATAACTATGACACCTTGATGATTGGCCGCCTACCACAGTACGGTTTCTAACACATTTTCTACCACGTACGGTGATGTTCTCACAATTTCACCGTACGTGGCAGAAAATGTCCTAAAAATTGTAAAATACGTCTTCAAGAAATGACGCTATATTTCCCTAAAAAGGCTGGCAGCGGCTCAATGAACTTTCGGTGTTACTAATGTCCATGGGCTGTGGAGATTGCTTACCATCAGGTGACTCACATGCTTCTTTTCCCCCATTTTTATAAAGAAAAGTTCAGATTTTCATACAGATACCAAAAGCGAATGTAGTAATAAATCGATGCCAAACTCTCTGGAGCATCAGGTGAGGAATGGCTACAGCTCCCACGCGAGATGAATCAGATTTTGGCTCATTTATACCGACTGGGATTCCGTGAAACATCGGAGAATTAATTGTATCCGTGATAACATTAGAAGCAGCTGATAAATAGTCTAAAGGCCACAATCCATGGTGTGGGTTAAAAATCTCAACTTTCTACGACCGACAGTAAAACGAGAGTTTAGAAAAAATATACCAACTAACACATGGATATTGATGCATGCAGTTGGACAATGGTTTAAAGCATACACCCAAACGAACTGGTTCAGTATCTGGCTCAATGGGCGCGAGACCTAGGAGGGTAAAGGTTCTCTTTGTTGGTTTACAGAGTGAGAGACTCACCAACTTTGTGATGTGACGGAAAGTCGGTGCACGGAGCATTAACTGTAGACATGTCATCCGTCAAAAGAAATAGACGAAAGGCCATTTTGATCTTTTTGTCTACGTCGAATGGCACACAAGGTCATGGCCCACCTAATGTGAAGCGGTAACCCGAGCCTATAAACGTTTGCAATATAAACTTCTACTACTTCCCCAGTCAGGCAGCTTATACAATGTTGATATGTAATGTACTTGACTCCTATGAATGTATGGTATATGATTTCTCCAAAAACTGCTGATCAGTTTTGTATATGTATTTTGTTTTTGACTGTATATTTTTCTCGGAAGGTATAAAACATTGAATTTAGAGATATACTGCCTGTCGAGGTTTTCTCTGGAGACTACAGCATGGGGTTCTTCAAAAAGGGTGTGAAGATGTTTTTACAGGGTCGGTAACGCGCGTATGATGCCTCTGGTGTTACAGGCCTTCATAGGCTACGGTAACTGCTTTCCATCAGGCGGTAGGTATGCTCGTTTTCCACTTTAGTGGTATAAAAAAAATATAGTATAAAATATATAAGTTCAGAAGGACAGTATTTTGGAGTTATTTAAAAAAACATGTATAGTGTTTGAACAGAACTTTTCAAATAACACAAATAAGAGGAGAGAAAGTTTTATAAAACGACCAAATAGCAACAGAGAATACTGATACAATACATTAAATGTTTAAAACAACATTAGTGAACAAAAGAAGTCGGCTACATAGCGCAAGTCTCAGGCTCCCGAAGTCGGAACAGTCCTGGGGAACTATTTTTCATGTTACAGTGCGACCTATTGAGAGAATTCAGTTTTCAGTGCACATCCCCGCACGTGGCGCTCGGAATATAAAATGGCCAGAGAACAGACTGTGAAAACATGAAAGTTGAACTAATGTTGCTATTCCTGGGTTCTATATGTTATCATTAGTTTCAGGCGCTAGTATAGCAAGTTGGTTTCATAATGTGTTTGGTTTCATGTGTTCTTTTTAACATTTTTAGTACAACACGTGTCCTACCGAAAAGCCAGGAGATTACAAACAAGCAGCAAAGTAAAAGCCGCCTTGTTGCGCATACATATTCTATAAGTGGATATTTTCTGTATGCTAACTGAATTATTTATGTAGTTTGTACAGTGCAAATAAAGCATATTCTTTCTATCTATCAAAGAACAAACATCACGAAACAATATTTTGTTAAGTGTTTACTGTTCAGTATTTAAAGGTATGATTGGACTGACCTCGTTAAAGACGTCCCTGTGTCAGTAGGTCTATTCTGTTTGAATTGTGGCTTTTTGAATCATTTTCGAATTTTGATTCACGATTTGTTGAGTGTTCCATATCATAGGGGTTGATGCGTCAATTATATCGCCATTTTGAGCCGCCATATCAAAAATATTAAAAATAGCGACATTTAGGTAATTGTTCCGGGAACAAAATGAGTGTGCAAATTTTCAGCTCAATCAGGCACTGGGAAGTGGGTTAAATTTAATTGCAAAATTTGATTACGGACACCGCGTTGAAACTAAATATGTATAAGTTTGTAATAAAAAGAAAATGATTTAGATAAAAAAAAGTGTAAGATATGTCTAAGTGCCCATATGAAATGGAAAATGATTAAAGTAAATAAATAATTTATACTGCCATTGGGGGCAGTATAAATTATTTATTTACTTTAATCATTTTCCATTTCATTTCATTTTATTTTTATCCACTGTTGGATAGAGAAAGAAAGGTAGAAAGAGATAGTAAAAAACAGAGATGTAGCTTATTCTAGAGACTAGGAAGTACCTCCAGGGGCTCTAACTCCTCAGGATTAACGCGATTTTTTGATTCCGAAAATCGGAATTCGATTTAACTTGGTGTCGAATGTCTATAGCAAAATTGATAGAGCTCCAGGGTATCCGTCGGATAAGCTAAACACAACCACCACAACTCTAAGTTGAAATTAGATTTTTGTAAGCAAACAATCAGAAAAAAAAATTGGTAGCGTCACTAATGCAGATAGTGAATGTTAGTATAGTATACAGAGCATCAGGAAAGGCCCAGCACTCTGTAGCCAGGATTAACAACGGCGATCAAAAAAACAATTACCAATGAAGTCCACTGCAGTCCCCGGGGTAAAACTACGGCTGCCTTGGAACTTACAACGAATTTAATCAGAAGAAATTAGTAGGGGTAGGAAACTTTGGAATTTTACCACACAGAGATATATAACGTACTTCAAAAAATTTACCAAAGCACTTAGTAAATTATGAGCCCATAGTATCTAAAGCTGTAGCAACAGTGGCGACGGCGGTAGACCTCCCGGTCACTAAAAGGTCGATAAGCACAGCTCACTTTAAAATTTTAATCGCGTCAGCACTCGGCGAGGAACTCTAAAAATACGCTCAGAAGCGGTAAATGTAAATAGTAGGGAATGTATTCGTAGAGTTATTTTGCAACGATTTTCCGCACAACCCAGACGGGAATTACGACGGCGGTAACGAGCTCGGGATTAACATACACGACATGTGCGGTAATGTACGCAGGCTTTATGTTTTAAGGACGGCAAATATGGAAAGACAGTCGAGGGTATTATTGTTCGAGATTAAGATCTGTGGAGCTTATTGTGTCAGTTGACAATGCTAGATGGTCGTCAACTTAAATATTATAATTGATGAACTAGAAAATATGGATCTACTAGAGAACAAGGGATTTTAGACTATCCCGAAAACGCTCCATACAAAAAGCTACTGAGTTATGACGTCACTCCTAGATATTTTGTATGCATTAAAACAAAAATATATTCGACAGCAACATTAAATATTGCGATTATAGAGCTGGTGCCGTAATAAAAGTTATAGTATCTGTACGCGCCGCTTGCCTAGTCGTACAAGTTTAGATGCTATGATGATTTAAATCCTGCTTTGATTTCTAGACATTTACTACGATAATTATCACGAGTGATGATGATGATTGCTAATGATATGAGTAACGCGTCTGTCGCGATGCGGTATAACATATGACCTGCGTTACAAAAATATATATAAACGGTTGACGTGCCAATTTGCTGATGCAGCAATTGTGTGCCACTGTACCGTACAATATATTTTATTGTTTTTCCAACGTTAATATACTTTTTAATGGAACGTTAATATTTTTTTATAATTAAATCATCCAATTCAACCAATTAGAAAGAACTTTCCCACCAAAAGTTGATTGACATCGGAGATCATGACATAAGATCGGGCATAACTCATTAAAATTTCAAAATCGCAGATCGTTGTAGATTTGTATTTTACGAAACTGATATATATTTTTTTATAACTTCAGAAGATACGCATATAGCTTATTAGAGCTATTTTTCTTGAATCAACTAGCAAAAAATTTAGTTTAGTAAATGGAATAGCCTATTTAGTCTTCATTAATTAACCTTACAGTATTTCATAAGACACCACTGAAAGTATCTACATCAATTGGCAATGTCGAAGAAGTTTTCAGACAGTTACAGACAGTATTGATAGCTCATGTCCACTTAAAATTCAGGAATGTTGAGTAGACGTTTTGAGATTAAGGCATATTGTGAAGATGATATTTTGACCTTACATTATTTCGCCCGCCGCACATTGATATTTCACGTTACGAGCGTTGTTATTGCTACGGTAATCGCTTCACATCAGGCAGTCCATACACTTGTCTGCCACCTGCTGTAGTATAAAAAAAAACTTGTGGCCGTAGGCAATTAGGCAAATGAAAATTCAATATATATTTCGCTTATTTTACGCAACGTCACTTTTTAATTAAATGTCGTTCAATTCTGATAGAAATTTTATTCTACACAAAAAATTTAGGCAAGGGATGCATGTAAAAGGCGGTGATATTATTCTCGAGTGATTTATGATTGGAGCATGTAGCGCGCATTCCGTACGCACCATTCATTAAACGTTTTTTCTATTCAACGTGAGACCGCAGATTTAACGTATGCTAGATATCGCCAACTCGCTGTGGAACAGCGTCAGTCACTGAGTATACACAGAATTGACTCCCTTTATTGAAACGAAATAAAAAATATTTTTATTTAGCTTTGGGCGCTTATGGACACTTAAGACTCGTCTTTACCTTTTTACAAATGATTTCCTTGTTTGTTTTGTTTTTTTTTTTCAAAACCAGCATTTTGAAAGAAACCATTGCCGAAGAAGAGGTCAAAAAACTTTTCCATTATTAATCTTTTTCAGATCATCAATTAGATAAAAATACATAGACTGTAAAATACCATATTTAAACAAGAGTATTTAATATTCTTCCGCATTTCTTAGACGTGTTGGCCAAGAGAAGATTCCAAAAACGTGTTAACAAGCGCAAACTTGCTTTACCACTTTTGGTTGTGATTAAACGCATCGGCAGTAAGTATTATCGTTGATAATACTTACAACATTGTATGCGTCTATAGTATATCTATTTCCATTAAACGGGCTAATGCTTGTTTGCCATGTTACTAGTGTAAAACAGAATTATTTTGGTGTATATAGTATAGAATAAAATGATGTATTTAAAAAAGAGTTTTCATATAAGTTTTCCGCAATATAACAACTGAATTAATTAACAATCAATATAATAAATCTTCGGATGCCGCTGTGTAATTTGTCTCCAAATGTCTTCGATCTTTAATATATTCCAAAATAGGTATATACTATTTGTTTATTAAAATTGCCTACATAATGACAAAAAACTGGTGCACTGGGTTTTGTTTACTTCTATTATCTTGGAATCACACAAAGAACATAAACGGACACTCACAATAGTTTACAAAAGGCATTACAAAGCTGTCTTTATTCAAAGATCTCTTACAGAGATATGTCCATACTTATCGCTATAAGAGATCTTACCAGCCAATTTTCGATTGACGGATAACACACATTGAAGTGGCGAGGGGTGAATTTTATAAAATAAAATCCTGATTGTTATGGCACTACCGGTAGACATAGAGTCATGGACAGACTTGATTTTGGAAAGGAATTTTGGTGCTTCGCGTATCAAAACTAATACAATAAACTATTGTCAATATACAATCCAATCAATTCAACCCAGACGAAGACGAGGCGGATGGCTTGTTATTTAATAAACAATCGGTATCTATTCTATTCTAAATCAGTGTTCCTGACAGAGCGTGAAGTCGTTGGCAGACCGCCCGACAAACAGTTTTACATGTATTAGTGATGTGGTTATCAATCAGTTTCATTTAACTCTGTATCGGAATTTACCCAGGAAACTGCATGTGTGTCATCATCACGTTTAGAATTAAAGCCAACCTCGTCGGCTAAGGATACACACCATCATTTTTTTGACATTGTAAGTGTATACATAGTAGCTGTTTACAAACGGGTGTATGTATTATAGTCAATTCAGGTATAGACTACAATATATGCATATGAGAGAAAGAAAAGGTTTTGAAATTAGAAGAAGTTTTGGGGTGTAAGTGGTTCATCAACATCTTTGAACCAAAGCCAACTTCACCTGCACGCGGTGCACCCTGCTGACTGATGAGAGCGTAATTGTAAGCTACCCGACTGGGGAATGTACCTCCACCTCACAGAATACCGCAGCCAAATAACGGTTCCCTTGAGGGCTGTTGTATTCCTGCGAGTGAGTGAGGTCACCAGAAAGGAAGGAGGTGCTGCGATGGCAGCGGGGGTGGCGTCGCGCGAGCGATATTTTATGTTGCGAGAGTTAATATGGCTATGGTAACATCAGGCGGGCCGTATGCTTGTCTGCCACCCGACGTAGTATGAAAAAAAAAACCTTCCATATAACAAATAGCAATCGTTCGTCGTGAACTGAGGCCACGCGATTATTTTTCATAAACTACTGAAGCAATTACGATGGCTCATGAACCAGCGATTTGGAATATATGTATGTATGACCATATTTACCAAGTTACATCAAAATCGGTTCAGCCAGAGTAATAGCCTGATATTTAACTCAACAAAAACTACTGAACCGATTTCGTTTGCTTTTTTTCGCTCAACGAACGTAAAAATAGTATTGTTTCCTACAACACCTCTCGGTCAATTAGGTCCAAAAAAAATTTTGTCTGTAAAGTCGGTTTACGGAAGATAATTTTACGTGATAACGTCATAAGAAAACATTGGCCGATGGAGTGGAAGAGAGATACAAGCCACACGCGATGGTCGATCGTGCCTCTCTATCGCTTGTTCCACGCCTCGCTTGCACGGTCAGCTCAGTCGGAACGTGACAATGAGTCGTGCTTTTTCGTGCGTGCAGCCGGCGTTCATAGATTTATAAGACGTTACGACGCCAAAGGGTAAATAGCGTACTTCGAGTTATTTCCACATTATAAACTTTTCATATAGTTTATACTTAGCTAATTTAAAATTCATTGTGAAGTCTGTGCGAGGTGTCGGCTCGCGGTCTCCCGCCACTAGCACACGACCGCAAAGCCTGCAAGTTTGCAACTTAAGAGCGAAGTGCGACCGCCGACTTAAAAAGAAGTGCGCTCGTTAATTGGGACTGTCACACGCGAGAGGGTTGAACATGGCGGAGCTGAGGTTATTTTATATATGTAGGCGATATAAAATATCGGAAGTCGGATCCATAACATATTGTAAGGAGCACACTATTCTAGTTCCGTTCCATAATATAGGCGACAGTGCATACAGAACGATATTATGAAATAAGCTATTGTAAAAACAAAAAGTTTTCACTTGCAGCGATACATACGAATATCAAAAATAGTTTATTTTATACATAAACGGACCGTAGGCGTAGACAAATTTGCCCATTTAGATTTACCCAGAATAACTGTTTTGATTGTTATTGATCAATTTGTTATCTCAAATTACTTTTAAAAATATAAATAAGCAAATATTTAAAATAAATAAGTACATAACTGAGATTCTTATATTTTAATGTAACGTGGCAAAACGTCGCCCTAACACACAACACAAGTAAATAACTTTTGTTAATAATAATTGAACAATTTACGACCACCGCCGTTTACGTGTTAACGTTATGTCGCCACTGGGTGCCGTGGCCCCATTTGACGGGTCCCAAAACATCCCTCAGATTTCATGAGTTCGGCGTCATTGCCGTATATGGTGTAAAACATATACCATATAAATAAAATAAATAAATAAATATTTCTGGACAATTTACACAGCGCCATCTAGTCTCAAATTAAGTGCAAAGCTTGTGTTATGGGTACTAGACCACTGAGAGATGTACGTAAATACTTTTTTTTTTTTTGTAAATATATATATATATATATATATATATATATATATATATATATATATATATATATATAATACATAGAAAACGCCCAGACCTTAGTCTGGGCGTCAACATTTGTGTGCATGAACATGTCTGTTTGTCTTAACAAACAGACATGTTCATGCACACAAATGTTTGTCTTGTGCGGGGATCGAAGCCGCGACCTCGGAGTCAAAGTGGCCATTGCTAACCATTCGAGCACCGGGCTCGTCAATATGCTCGTCCATATGTAAGCTAAATTTAAACCAAATCCGTTTCATTCATCCATACATACATCCTCACAAACTTTCACGTTTATAATATTATCAAGATACATGTTCAAGTAGGCATTGTTAAATTTCGAAAGAGAGAGGGGAAGTTCATAAAACTGTCATTTCTGACTTTAACGGTGTTTGTTTTGCCGCGAGTTAAATCTTAATGTTCTAACCACGTAAATGTAAATGTTTTATTTCTGTGATAGGCAGTTTATGTTCGAAATGAACATAATAGACAACTTTTTTTATATATGTAATGTGTCGTCTTAATAAACGTCACATCTCAGGTAAGTATACAAAATTTCAGATTTGCAAAAGTTTTTTTGTTATGACGAAACAAATTGCAAAACAGGTAAGATTAAAGTTATTTTACAGCTGCAATTTGGGCAAAATTACATTTTAGACGACTTGCCATTTGCTATTTATACAAATTGCTATTTATCAGAGTTTCGAGTTGTGCTTTAGACGAACGAGCACACGTTGCTAATACTACACGTTGCTACAACACAAATAGAAATACCCAATACCAACACTAACTTTCAACAAGACCTAAAAATTTAAAGTTTTTATTTGACCGGAGGGTCAAATAAAAACACAGCGAAATGGCTGACTCAATGTTGTAGGTTGTTGTTCTAACGATCAACATCTACAGATCGCCCGATGATGCCTCGCGTAGAGGCGAAACACGTGTCGCAGAGACGACCACGGCAATCGGGGTGGAGGCAGTCGCATGTTTCTTCTGTTTTAGATGTTGGAGAGTTGCAGAGACGACCGCAGCAGCTGGGGTGGACTACTAAAGCAGCCACGGCTCACATGAATCTACTAATGGTTGAGGGTGGATGCCGGCCGGTAGTAGTGCATGAGTGAAGAGATTTGAAAAGTAGTGTAGATCAAATTGCCTGATTCAATTTTCCTAAAATATGTTAGCATTGGAATTGTAAATAATTAATAAATAACTTAGGCATATCGCAATCAAAACGTTGATTAGATTTAAACATTTCTAGTATTTTATGCAAACAGCTATGAAATGGAAGACTTAACTAAGTGTCGGCGAACGGACGAGCAAAGCCGGCTAAGCTATCACAGCTTTTAATAGCTTGTCAACCGACCAGCAATGTACTAACTACTCAGTAATGTATAGGAAGATTTAATATCGACATAATTTTAATTAAACTTCGTCAATGTTTACCCATTTTAATTAAACTTTGCTAACATTCGCCCATTTTAATTAAGTTTATTTTGTATATTTCACGATTGCCTTTAAAGCTAAAGTTAACCGCTACCTAACGGTAGTGACAACAAGAGTTAACTGAAAAAACAATACTTCCTTGATCCTTGACTTAGTTATTCCATTTGACAATATATTTTTTCTTAGGGCTGCCGTCTATTGAGTACATAATCCGCTATTTATTTTATGTTATGAGGTAACACAGCCTATGTTATCCGATATAACGTAAGTATTCAAACGACAACTCACACATCCATCCTTGAATCCTGAAAACATAACATTTTTTTGGCAATCGTGTAAAAAGCCTAATTGTCTCTAATTAAGAGTAATACTAACAAATTAAAAACCCCCGATACGTAATGATCAGCTCCCCGAACTTGACCCCATTACCGGGAAGAAGGGTCGACTCGGAGGAGCTGCAGCCGGGTCGACGACCCCTATCGATCCCATTCATGCGTGAGACCCACTGTAAATTGTTTAAAGTTCACTCGCTTGCACATCTTCTGTTAGAAGTTCGATCCAAAAGTATATCTGATGTATCAAGTGTGTATGTAATTTTATAGGAAAAACTAACGAAAAAGTGATACCGTGTTTGTTTGTAAGATAAATATCAAAATGACAGAAACTAGAGCTATCGATTTGAAAATCGAAAATCATGGTGGCATTGACGAAGACAACATTGATGATGCTGATAGTTTTATAAACTTTCACCATAACCCCAACGTATTTGTTGGCCTTTAAAATGTCAAAATAGTGACGATTATTTTGGTTAACAACACGAATTTTTGTATGTCAGGTTATTTCATATGCCAACTCCATACATTACTTCCAACAGCACAGTCGAGACACGAGACAGGAGACTCGAAACTTACTTGGTCTAGGCACATAGGTGTACTGATCCGTCGTACTATTCAGAGCACGTTAAGCTGCCTGATAAGATTTATCTCCCTGTCGCATTTTAACTCTTAAAGTATTTTTGAATATATTTAGTATCCGTTCGTAAGTCTATCACCGAATACATTATAAGTTTATAAGTGATAAAGATACAATTATTATTTAGCCTTTGGTCTTCCTTTTATCAAAATTCCACACATTTTTCACTTTAACTCAATATATCATATCTCCTCTCCTTCAAAAACGATGACGTAATTCAGAAACTTCTGGTAAGAAATAGCTAAATTCAAATTGAATTACACTTCGGTGAGAGCAAGGAAGTTTAAATTTCTAAGAGCTCTTAACTTTGCAAGTCATTACAAACCTTTATAATCCAAATTAGAGAACAGACCAATCAATTCGTCGAACAGTTTCCTAAGGATACTCTTGACGAAGTTGAAATTAATTTATTAGATATTTTAATCAAGTTTTGTGAATTTTCCAAAGGCTTAAACGGTGAACTTGCAAACGATGCCAGGGGACTTGTTAACCAGCTTACTAGTCAGAATATTAATTATGTACATTTTAATGATATGTCCCTGAAGCAAAATTATGACTTGATGAAAGATGTCACATTCACCCTTATAATTTAATTAAAAATATTCTTAAGGCCGATTCACGTGCCTCGACGCCATAAATTGGAACTTAGGAGTCACGTTTCACCTAAGTACGAGTACGTTCAAGGCAAACTTCAATTAAGATATCCCGTGTAAATGGGCCGTGAGGAAATTGTTTTATGAATTTAAATGTTTCTTTGAGTTATTATCAGGGAAACCCTGTAGTTGTTAAAGTTATGCAAAAAATTACAAAGCTGCAGGATTAAAAATTTTGTGACGACAAACTAACCTCAAATAAATCTCATTATGTTAACATTAATTAGTAGCTAGTGAATCATTTAAACAATATATTTCAGTGATATTTCATCACTAGCATACTAATGATGCTCATCATTGTGTTCTATAAAAGGATATTTGTCTGTTTGTCTTGGTCTGTTTGTCTTCTATGTATTATATATACGTATTTACAAAAAAAGTATTTACGTAGATCATATTAGTTATCTAGTACCCATAGTACAAGCTTTGGTTTAATTCTTTGTATTTGTTAAAGCTGAAGCCGATTACGATCTGATTTTTTGAGTGCGAAAATCAAACTTTAGCTTAGATTGACGGTAATGGTGTTTACCTTAGCTCAAAGAAACCATAAAGCTCTACCGACTAAGCTAATGAAGTTTGTCAATAACTATAACCTAAGATCTATTATTGCAATCAAAAAATCCACTGGTGATAGGCTTCAACTTCGGCGGTAGGGCCCTAGTCAGGACGGTATATGTCCAGGATTATTTATTTATTTTTGGCCGTGTGGTTTCCGGCAGACTAGAATAGAATCACTCTGTTTCTTCCCGTGGATGTCGTACAAGGCGACTAAGGGAAATACATTATCAAATATCGATCAGGCCTCCCCAACCCGTTTGGCGAGCGTGGGGAGTGTAGGCCAAATCCTCCTTCCGTCTAGGACGGACGAGAGAGGGTCGTGCTCCTGTAGTGGAGACTAAAATGGACCTGATGATGATGATTTATTTATTTGAGATTTGGAGTGTAAGAGGTTCATCAATATCTTTGAATCAAAGCCAACCTCACCTGCACGTGGTGCACCCTGTTGACTGACAAACGAGGCTCTGGCGAAAAGAAAGGCAGGGCATAGCGTATTTTTTAAGCTGCTGAAAAATAGCAATTCCCTTGAGGGTTGTTGTGTTAAAGGAAGAAGTATAGACGAATCGGCGACCCCTTGGTTTTGCTGATTTCCATGGGCGGAGGTGATTACTTTCCATGAGGTGATCCACATGCTCGTTTGCCACCCTATCATATAAAAATAACACTTAATTTTTACATGATAATACTAACACTAGTTTCGACAGTATTAGTAATCTGCCTTTACATGTGTAAATGTACAAGGCAATTCAAACAACGGCTTCATTATTTCCTTCTCAGAACATCTTACGTTATATCAAGAATTTCTATGGCAGCCACATTTATGCAAATACATGCTTCAACGAGCATCCCTACAAAGGAATAGCTTCAACGCCTTTATTCTAAAGACGTACCATCGATGCCGAAGTTTGGTCTAATTAGTGTTATGAATCCTGGCCCGGCGGTTGCGGAAACGCCCGGCGTCCAATTTTCAGACGACATTATTTAATACGTTTCCTCTGTTCGTTTGCTCATCTGATATTTGACCTTGTTTAATTTCGTTGTCTTTCATAAGAAAGACTCTAATAATAGCGCAGTTATTTATATAATAACACTCGTATTTAGGAAGCATACTCAATACACTTAACAAATACCAACAATTAATAATATACTTAATTAACATATAAATAATAAATAAATATTCCTGGACCAATTTCCCCACGGCCATCTAGACCCAAACTGAGCAAAGCTTGTACTATGGGTACTAGGTAACTGAATATAATACTTAAATACATTTTTTTTGTAAATACATACATATAATACATAGAAATACATACATATAAATACAACATTTTGATAGTTAACCAACAAAAAAATTGATAATTTTGCTGTGTTCTCTTATAGGTTGAATTGATTTGGCTAAGCCTTTTAGAGAAGAGAAAATAAACAAGAACTAAATGTATAGACGGGTAAGAGCAGGAGGTTGTAGAGGATAGAGCAGGAAGTAAATGGGAAATGGCAGAAAAATACGGGAAAAATAATAACGACAAAGGCAAACGAGATAAGGATAACACAAATATCATGATGTATTTCGGCAAACTAAATAACGAGATTGTAGAATAATACAAAACTATTATTCCTCTTTTTACGCACATAAAAATGACAATAAATTGGTTTAACGATACGAGAGGGTATACATTTATAGGTTTATTAAATTAGATTTAAACGAGATTAACAATGCACCATAAGTACTGGCGGGCGTTAGTACTATTACTTATACTGTGATTAAACTTAGATTTTGTAACAGATCTTACAGTGATTCACGCCATTTTGTGTCTCATTGTAGACTTCAAATAATTTATCCTTAAATTTGTGAGATTAGCATAATAATCGAAGACTGCAATGATATTAGATATAGAGTAGGGATATTAGAAATGATATTTATATCTGAAACTGGTCTGTAATTTTCCTTTGACCCGACCTCTATTCGAATACATTTATAAGGGGAATTCTTGCTTCCTTCTTCAATACTATGTATTATATTAATGTTAGAAGAAACTGGCGTCACTCGACTTATGTGATCATATTTGAGATATTCAAAATATAACAACAAAATCGATCATCTACTTTTGTTGTTAATAGTATCAGTTTATAATATAATATATAAATATAGTATATTATACTATATTAAGTACAGTATTGGTCTTACGTGCGGATTAAGTCATCATCATTATCATCCTGTATCTACCCACTGCTGGATATAGGCCTTTCCCAATGCTTTCCACCATATGCGATCCTCCGCTTTCCGCATCCAACCGCTTCAAGCCACTTTTATAAGGTGGTCGGTCCATCTAGAGAGGGGGCGCCCTACGTTTCTTTGTCTCCACTCTAGGACTTTCCTCCCCCATCCGTCAAATTTCTTCGTTCCGGATTCGATCCCTTAATTAGCGGATTAAGCATCAACAGTAAATTCATACGCACATATGAAAGTCCCTTAGTAGTAAGATTAACAACTGTAACAAAATCAAGGCAATACTACGTCGGCTGGCAGACAAGTATACGACCCGCCTGATGTGAAGCAGTGACCGTAGCCATATTGACGCTCGCTACATAAAAATATAGCTTGCGCGCCGCCGCCCCCGATGCAAACGCAGCATCTCCTTCCTTTCTGGAGACCTCACTAACTCTTAGGAACACAACACAACAACCCTCAAGAGAATTTCACTGTGGTATTCTGTGAGGTGGAGGTACATTCCCAAGTCGGGTAGCTTACAATTACGCTCCCTACCTCTCTTTTCGCCAGAGCTTCGTTTGTAAGTCAGCAGGGTGTACCAGGGCGTGCAGGTGAGGTTGGCTTTGGTTCAAAGATGTTGATGAACCCTTTACACCCCAAGCGATTCGTCGCTGTTGCTTCCATTGTTAATACCAATGTATGTCGCAAAATTATTAATTTTGTAGAATGAAAGGTCGACATTTCCAAACCATTCATCCCCGTTTTTGTGTCTGTTACCAAAACCACATCAGATTAACATTTAAGTGTAACGTTACAGCCCCAGGGAATGTATAAAAGTTTGTAAGTTTTAATGGGGAGTCCGACATGCAACTACTCGTATTTGGATTAGATAAAGGAAACGATTTATCAAACGTTTGCTTTATTATGGTTTGTGGTGTAGGAAGGACTAAATCCGACATTTATCCCTTCGCGTGTACGAGTGGAACTGTTTGACATGGGGAAATAACTGGTAATTTATTTTAGCATACCTGTTCTTAGCGGTTCCTTACGCCCTGTTATTAGTTACGTGAGTAATGCTACAATAATTACAAGGTTTTTTTATTCTTGCAGATATTTTGATAATTTTCTTAACTAATTCCGAAACAAATTAGAAAGACGGGCCCGGTGGTCGAATGGCGACAGCTACTTTGACTCCGAGGTCGCAGGTTCGATTCCCGCACAAGACAAATGTTTGTGTGCATGAACATGTCTGTTTGTCTTGGTATATGTATTATAAGTATGTATTTACAAAAAAAAAATATTTAAGTACTTCTATCAGTTGTCTCGTACCCATAGTACAAGCTATTTATTTATTATTAATTTCGTCCTGGAATTTTGCGAAAGTATTTGTATAATGTTATTTAATTTAAACTAGTTTAATGAACTAATTCATTATCATTATAATTCATATCTGATTCGTTGGTTTATGGTGATAATAAAAATAAGTGAGACTGGATGAAACTTAACCGAAATGTCTTTGTAGGCCTAATTGTAAAACAGCTCCTTTGGCATCATGCTGATTTACGATTAAGACCCATGTTGGCTCTCGATTACAGTATAAGTAAATGTATGTAAATGCTAACCTCACCTGCACGTGGTACATCTTGCTGATTTACTAACGATGCTCTGGCGAAAAAGAGGTAGCGCACAGCGAAATTTTAACTGCCCGTCTGGTGAAGTACCTCCACCTCACAGAATACCGCAACCAAATAACAATTCCCTTGAGGGTTGTTGTGTTCCTGCGAATGAATGAGGTCACCAGGTTGGAAGGAGAGAGCGTTAACGATATTTTATGCCGCGGGCGTTTATATAGCTACGGTAACCGCTTGACATCAGGCGGGTCGGGTCATACGCTTGTTTCCCAGTCTAAAAAATGTATTTATTTTAAATAATCATAATTTGTCAAAATGTAATCATTTATTGCCTCGAATTAACATTCGAGGCAATAAAAGAATTTCTTCTTCTTTTTAAACTTAACTATTAGGGATCTGATGATGTTCATTGCAACATGTTACGAGTATTTCAGCAGTATCAACTATTGACAACGTATGATATTATGTGTATTATGCACACCGCACAAAACCCATTTCCAGAACCTTGTAACAATTCAGTCGATAGTATTGTTTTTGCTCGTTCGTGAAAAATATACAACATTTTTCGAGTTTGTCACGCGTCAAATGCTGGCAAACAATACGCTTCATCATCGACAAATTGTACATGTTCAATTGAAATATTCTTTAATTGGGACACGCCTCCGGTGCCGACAACAAAAACGATAATTTAATACGGAACGGTAATAATTAGCACGTAATTTAACAAAGGTATTGTTCATTCTGCGAATAATAATAAAAGACTACGGGACGGGGGCCCACCGCACATTCCCACCACTGTGGCTCCTGTGTAGCCAGGATCAATAGCGGCGACCACCAAAAAAGACAATAAACAGTGTCCATTGCAGTCCCGGGGGTAAAACTACGGCTGCCTTGGAACTCACAACGAATTTAATAAGAAGAAATTAGTTGGAGGAAGCCTTTGGAATTTGACTTCCCGTCTTAACAATGTGAGAGACAGCAATATGACAAAAAATGTAAGGGGTGTAAGTGGTTTATTAACATCTTTGAACCAAAGCCAACTTCACCTGCAAGCGGTGCACCCTGCTGACTGACAAACGGAGCTCTGGCGAAAAGAGAGATAGGATAGGCGTAATTGTAAGCTACTCGTCTGGGGAATGTATACCGCAGCCAAATAACAATTCCCTTGAGGGTTGTTGTTTTCCTGCGAGTGAGTGAGGTCACCAGAAGGGAAGGAGTTGCTGCGATGGCAGCGGGGGTGGTGGCGCGCGAGTGATATTTTATGTTGCGAGCGTTAATATGGCTACGGTAACCGCTTCACATCAGACGGGCCGTATGCTTGTCTGCCGCACGACGTGGTATAAAAAAAACATTAAAAGCTTAAATTATAAAATACTAATAAGATTAAAGACATACCTGTTTCGGGACTTTGCTCCATGGAGGGCAGATCTTGCTGAGAGCGACGTCGGTGACGGTACTCGGCTCTATAGTCCGGCCATCTTCCGTATTGAGCCGGAGCGTTCAAATACTCCTGAGAAGAAAATCTAGAAGCACGAGGTGGCGAGAACCCCATTTGACTATAATAATCATGCCTGAAGACTACATCCGGATGATTAATTCCACCAGGAACTATCTGACTTCCAAAATGACTTCTATGCCCGAGATACTCGGGCTTCATCGGCCCGTCGGTAAGTTCATGGCCGTGGATGGAAGTAGAACGTTGAGGACCGTAGTCTCGGAGTCGGTTTGAAAAGTCCATGCCCATCCTATGAGGCGAGTAGTCCAAACCACGCGGACCCATTTCGAAATGACCGTGTGGTCTGCTACTCCTATAAAAATGAGGAGAAAAGGGATTCTTGCTCTCTTGGACGTGTTGTCCACGTGCAGGACTAAAGTTGGTCTCTGGCTTAGATTTGTCCTCCGTTTTTGTCAAATTCGGTTTGTCGGTACTGTGTCCAGATTTGACGTCATTCTGATTTGGTTCCTTCTTGGGAGTCATGTCCTGCGATGACCGCTGACTCTTTACGTGGGCAGGCGAATCTGACATATCTTGAGACGCCCTGCGGTTAAACTCCTGAACCTTTTCAGGCACAAATCCCTGTTGCGGCACTTGGGACATCTTCACTTATTTATAAAAACATCAAAATTCTTAAACGTGATACACTTAGTATACAAATTGACTACACAAATAGTACGTATATCAAAAGTCTTGAATATATTTATTAAAAGTTATCTAAGCTACGTATATGTGTGACTATGTTATATATTTATGTAAACACGCAGTCAATTGTGCACGAGTATATAGGAAAATGAATCACAACCGAATACACAAGCTTTGAGAAGTGGGAAGAGGTTTAATTCCGTTTCGTACCTACTTTAATTTGGCACGGCTAGACACAACGTGGGGTACTTTCATTTAGCGTTCAAACATTGATGAATTGTACAGTGGCAAATGGGAAAAACTTGTTGCTTTCACACTCAGATCAATTAAAAAGTTTATCTCAATGCCTTTGTTGAATGTGAAGACATAATAAAGCCTTGCTAGTAACCACCTGCTCATATTTGCATCATTTAATGATACAAGACGTGCTTTTTGAAAGAAAATTCACCATAGATTATTTTTTTCTGGCTTCACATTTAACAACGTTCGAAAAATATCTACCCCATACTGATCCGAACTCTCACACATCAATTTAAATTCAATCTGCAGGACAAAATGTTTAAAGTAATATTTTATGCAGGATTGTTATTATAGGACAAAATATAGCCTTCGATAAACTCAAAATATACATCTACAGTTGATATTATCGCGTAACATCTGTGTTTTGATTCAATTGTCTACGTAAGAGCAACCAGCAAACAAGTTTCGACTTTATGTTCCGGCATTAGCGTTCTATGTGGCGTATCATGATGAAGCGAGGCTAAAGTCAACAAAATTTTGTTAGTGCCCTCTGGAGCGGGTCATGATAATTCGGTTTATCTATTTGTTGCGAGGTTCGCGAAGACGGCGGGAATGTTGGCGTATTGCGTTGGGTACGTCCTTAACGATCCGCCGGAAAAGCTGGATCGGAAAAAATCTATGTGCAGATTTCATTCCATTCTATAACAAGACGTATCATTAAGAAAAAAGTGCACTCGATTCAGTTGCTCTGTCTAAGTATCAGAATTTATTTACTTTCTGTTTCAACTCAATTTCGTACGCGCGTATCCCGGTATCCAGTGAGTATTTTCAAAAAATCTTTCTTAGCGCAAGCCTACGTCTTAAAAAAATTAAATCAAAATATTCGATGTCAAGTGTACTGAACTATGAATGCTGCTGAAAACTTTTGCTTATTTCTTGGAAGCATGTGTTTAAAACGTTTCCTTATTCTTTAAAACAAATAATAGTCCTTGGATAGTTAATTGATTCAGGTGTTATTTTGCGGAAGTCAATTTTACAAGCACTTGATCTACACTTTTTGCGTACTTCCGCCACCAATTAGTTTATGCAAACTGCCCACCGGCAGTAGTTTGTATGAACGGGCAGTTTGCATGAACTAATTGGTGGCGAAAGCACATGAGTAAAGAAACGAACAGAGGGAAAGCTGTCTAAGATCTGCAAAATTTGTGCCTATTCTCATAGGGTTGACACCTTTTGCTTGTACAAAAGGATTAGAGGAAAAAAATAAAAATAAATGTACATTAATAAAATGTATTCACACGTACACTAAAGTTAATATCTAAAATACAACGTACTTATTCTAAAAACTAAAAGTAAATTACTAACATCAATAGCCCGACTGGGGAGTACCACACCTCACATAAGACCGCAGTCAAATGACATCTCTCTGGAGTGTTATTGTGTTCCTGCGTCAGGTCGGGAGGATTAGCAGCAATAGCAGCCGAGGTTATTAGCAGCAGCCGACATTTTACTATGCCGAAGATTACCGAGAGCAGCCGACGATGTTTGACGAAATTCGCGGGCGGCCATGTCTAGGGGTTCGCTAAAATGCGCAAACAATACCATCAGGTATTGCTTGTATAATTTTTTAATTTTAATAAAAAGGTGATTGAACGTTTCGCTTCATAAAAATGGCGTCGCATAGATTTAATGTATAAAAACTAATAATTTTTTTTGTTATACTATGACGGGTAGCAGACAAGCATACGGCCCGCCTGATGTGAAGCGGTTACCGTAACCATATTAACGCTAGCAATATAAAATATCGCTCGCGCGCCGCCACCCCCGCTGCCATCGCAGCATCTCCTTCCTTTCTGGTGACCTCACTCACTCGCAGGAACACAACAGCCCTCAAGGTAACCGTTACTTGGCTGCGGTATTCTGTGAGGTGGCGGTACATTCCCCAGTCGGGTAGCTTACAATTACGCTCCCTACCTCTCTTTTCGCCAGAGCTTCGTTTGTCAGTCAGCAGGGTGCACCGCGTGCAGGTGAAGTTGGCTTTGGTTCAAAGATGTTGATGAACCACTTACACCCCAAATTTTTCATCTTAATACTTATTAGTGAGCAAGTAAAGTGTGATAGTCAAAATACGAAATATTTTTACTTTTTCTATTATTGTTCATACACACAGTACAGTAAATAACCATTTTGTCACACTTTTTTTATTTTTAACTTTTATTCGTAAACAACGTGGAGCGCACACAAACACCTATACGTGCAACGCGCAGGCACTGAGCTTGTCCACTGGCGGAGTCAGTTTGAACCGGTTATTTCTAACCGCGGCGTGTACGTGATGAGCCGCCAGTGGACACGCAAACAAGGCCACGCATGCTTGTAGTAGTGTACCTAAACACCGCGGTTGAATGAAGCTTTATCTCTGTTCGTTTCTTTACTCATGTGGCGAAAGCACGCAAAGTAGTGTAGATCAAATTGCCTGTTAATAGTCCTTAAACAAATAGAAGACTTTCATGAATCTATGATATGATGGAATCTGAATTAAAAATATCGACAAAATGAAAGACGTTAACTTGACCAAACGAAAATTAATGTCGTTAATTTGACCAAATCAAAATTAAAGTCGTTAATCCGACCAAACTAAAATTACTTGGCCATCGTTAGTCTGGAGTATACCTAAGTGTAAACGTACCAAATCCGATACATGCACTGCTCTACAATCTTTGTTTCCTAACCGCACCTGCAATCTGCGAGTTGGCGCCAATCCAGTGGTATCGATATTAATACGATCGGCATTTTGACTGTGACCTACAAGCCAAACACATTCGCCGGCAAACGTAAACATGCCGATGGCTTGATTTGTTTACATTGCGATGATATCATTTAGTTTACATTTCATAGAAAATACATAAAATATTTTAACTAGCTTGCACAGTTAGCGTCATTTGCATAGAGAGATTGAGTATTCAAAATTTAAACATATTTTTCTCCAACTTTTATTAATACTGACTTTAAAAAAGCGCTTGTAATGAAAACTGTTGCAAAAATGATACGGTTTTAGATAAGATTTCTTCCTCTCAGGTTAAAGGATGAACTCCATTTTTTTATACTACTAAGGTGGCAAAAATGCATACGACCCGCCTGTCTAAAAGCTACTGTAGCTACGTAGCAACACTCGCGCGTTGCCGCGCCTGCAAGAACCGTATAGGGTCTAAGTGGCTTTCCACGATCTTTACACCCAAAGCTAACTTCACCTGCACGTGGTACACCCTGCCGACTAGCAAAAAAGAGGTAGGGCTCTGGCAAAAGGGCGGTAGGGCAACGTACTTACAAGCTGCCTGGCTGTGTACTGAAGTACCTCCGCTTCCCAGAATACAATTCCCTTGAGAGATATTGTGTTCGTACGAGTTAGTGAGGTTACCAGAAAGAAAGGAGTTGCTATGTTGGCAGCGGGAGTGGCGGCGCGCGAGCGATATTTCATGTTGCGAGCTTTAATGTAGCCACGCACTTATTGAAGAACCAAGTTCTGTAGACTCCCAAAAAATACTTGACTCCGTAGTTTCCTACCAAAGTTTTCCTAATGAATTAAGGAATAGGCGAAGGGGTATTGCCTGAAAATGTGCGCGAGGGAGTTATTTCAGGATCGGCAATGCAGGAGCGATATCTGTGGTACACCAAGTACGTTAAAAATCAAACTGATCGTGCTTGTTAAAATTTTGTTCAGAGATTTTCGTGATTACTTCGTAAAAAATGCCTCCTGATAGAAATATAACTCATTTATAATAAATTAGAAATGATATCAAAATATCCCTATATCAAAATGTCCCTTTCACCGTAACTATCTTTCTCAAAATGTCCCTTACGCGTGTAAATCTCTTAAGTGTTGTCCTTACATACATTTTTGCAAATTACTAAGGATTGACGAGGCTATTATCAAAAAGACTTTTATCAATATTTCATTATACAGAAATAGCATAAAGAAAATATAGATCATTAGGGTGCCATTCCACCTGAGCATCCCAATACAGCTAAAATGGCTTCTTGAAAGGTACATTAGACAGCGAACAGATGCCCGCTATGGGGATGTAGGGTACAGATAATGCGATATAAATGTTGAAATACCTGCCTTCTAAAGGATTCCAACATTTATATCGCATTACAGACAATCTATAGACAAATACGGAAATAATGATGTGCTTTTTAATTGGCAAAAGAAATTTTCTCGGTAAAAAAATGTTTTGTATAACTTTTACATATCGATTTATCAGCGGTACCGCATTTCCTACTACCTTATCTACAGATAGATCAATATTATATTACTGAATAATTTACACAGCGCCATCTAGTCCTAAATTAAGCGCAAAGCTTGTACTATGGGTACTAGACAACTGATTACGCAAAGCTTGTACTATGGGTACGTACTTCAAGACATTTTTTTGAAGTGAAAACTTCTTTAGCGGCGTTGTGCACTTTTTTGGGATGGGTAAAAAATGTTGAACTCGCGTCAGGATCACGTATCGTAAGGTAATGCTGCGAAACTACCAAATTCAACTTTAAGCAAAGAGGATACGATTGAGAATTCTTTGAATATTTTATATATAGATCGCAATATTTGCGTAAATAAAGAACAATTCTAATTATATCTGTATCTGAGCTATCTGAGTGTCGAGTGGGAAATTTCTCACCAATTCGGACTTGACAACGCAGGTTGTGATCGCCGTGGCATATTATTTTAACACCAGGGCGACTGAGTTTTGCTTCGCTTTTTCAGAGAAAAGACCGATTGCCTTTACATATCAGTATCAATTGTATATTGTATGGACGTAGATATCTTCCAAACGTGAATTTATTCACACGGTTGTAGCTATCCCTAATAGATGAATATATTAGTTACTATAACTCATGCTACCAATCACATCGGTAGGCACGACCAGTGGCGTGCAAATACGTCTCCCGCCAGTATTGACGTAACAATGTCAAACAAATGTCAGTTTGCACACATCTGGACAAATTAGATTGCACTTTCGTTTACACGAACAACCGATTGGCTAAGAATTTATGAGAGTTTTGAGTACAGCACATTGAGTGTTGGATCGGAAGCCAATTGCCTCCGAATTGGTTTCAATAGTTTTATTACAACAGTTTCCTTGTCATTGTCAAACTATTGATGGTATTTTTTTTTATACTACGTCGGGTGGAAGACAAGCATACGGCCCGCCTGATGTGAAGCGGTTACCGTAGCCATATTAACGCTCGCATCATAGTATCATCATCATCATCATCATCTCAGCCATTGGAAGTCCACTGCTGGACATAGGCCTCCCCTCTAGATCTCCAATAAGACCGGTTGGAAGCGGCTTGCATCCAGCGCGATCCTACGGTCTTAATGAGGTCGTCTGTCCACCTTGTGGGTGGACGTCCTACGCTGCGCTTGCCGGTACGTGGTCTCCACTCGAGAACCTTTCGACCCGATCGGTCATCCGTCCTCCGTGCTATGTGCCCTGCCCACTGCCACTTCAACTTGCTAATCCGCTGGGCTATGTCGGTAACCTTGGTTCTTCTACGGATCTCCTCATTTCTGATTCGATCTCGCAGAGAGACTCCGAGCATAGCCCTCTCCATAGCTCGTTGGGCTACTTTGAGCTTGTTTATAAGGCCCATAGTGAGGGACCACGTTTCAGTGCCGTAAGTCATCACTGGTAACACACTGGTCGAAGACTTTCGACTTGAGGCACTGCGGTATGTCGGACGAGAAGACATCACGCAATTTTCCGAACGCTGCCCAGCCGAGTTGGATTCGGCGACTGACCTCTTTCTTGAAGTTGGACCTACCTAACTGGACTACTTGTCCTAGGTAGACGTACGAGTCAACAACTTCAAGAACCGAGCTCTCAACAGATATTGGAGTGGGTACAACATGGGCATTACACATTACCTTCGTCTTGTCCATGTTCATTTTAAGACCCACTTGTTGAGAAACTCGATTGAGGCCTTCGAGCATCGTGCTGAGATCTTCCATCGAATTTGCCATGACTACGATATCGTCGGCAAACCGAAGGTGAGTGATGTATTCGCCGTTCACATTGATGCCGAATCCTTTCCATTCCAGGAGCTTGAAGGCGTTCTCCAAAGTGGCCGTAAACAGTTTCGGAGATATCACTCACGTCTCCCTGTCTTACGCCTCTTTTCAAAGGGATCGCCTTTGAACTCTGTTCCTGTACTCGGACCGACATAGTGGTGTTATTATACAAACACTTCAACACTTCGATGTACCGATAGTCAATACGGCATCGCTGGAGAGACTCAAGCACAGCCCATGTCTCGACCGAATCAAAGGCTTTCTCATAGCCCACAAACGCTAAGCAAAGTGGCAAGTTATACTCTTCGGTCTTCTGTATAACCTGCCGCAGCGTGTGGATGTGGTCTATGGTACTGAAGCCTCTTCGGAAACCGGCTTGTTCGGAAGGCTGGAAGTCATCAAGCCTGCGCTCGAGACGGTTCGTAATGACCCTTGAAAACAGCTTATAAACATGGCTCAGAAGCGAGATGGGTCTATAGTTCCTTAATAAGGTGTTGTCGCCTTTCTTAAAGAACAGCACCACCACGCTTCTGTTCCATGCTTCAGGCGTTATGCCCTCGAGGACGACGGTGTTAAAGAGCTTCTGAAGGACTTTTAGCAACGGTGTTCCACCCGCTTTCAGAAGCTCTGATGTGATTCCGTCATCACCCGGCGCCTTGTTGTTTTTAAGCTGATTCAGGGCCATTCTAATCTCGTACAGACTGATGTCCGGGATATCCTCGGTGAAGTGTCGGGTCAGCTTGGCTCTTGGGTCTTTGGCCGCGCTGTTAGCAGGCTTGGCAACAGAAGCGTATAACTGTCCATAGAACCTTTCGATCTCCTCCAATACCTCGGCCTTGGTCGACGCTATACTGCCATCTTCCCTCTTCAGCTTGGTCAATTGGCTTTGCCCTATAGACAGATTCCTTGCAAACACTTTGGAGCCTTTGTTCCGCTCTATCGTCTCTTTAATATATTTCCTATTAAAGAGACGTATATCGTGCCGCAAGGATTTCGAGATCTGTCTATTGAGCCGCCTGTATGACTGTGCGTCATAGGAAGACTGCAGTCTCAGCGAGCATCGTTCAGCCATGAGGTTTAGAGTGTGATCGGAAAGTTTCTGAGGTCTATTTGAACGGCGGGGTCTAAAGAACTTAGAACCTACCGTTTGAACAGTTTCTACGAGCCTGTTGTTAATCTCGTCCACTGATGCTAAGTTCTCCAGGCAATCAAAGCGATTAGAGAGCTCGAGCTGAAAGTTCTCGGGGTTTTGGATATCGACACGAGTAGGTCGGAGCGTGGACTTCATCAAGCGGGTCCTTTCCAGTTTAACGTTAATATTCAATGTGCCTCTTACCATCCTGTGATCGCTACCGGTTTTCACCCTGTGAATCACGGAGACATCATTGAATATTCGTTTCTCGCTGGTCATGATGAAATCGATCTCATTTCTCGTGGAACCATCGGGACTTATCCAGGTCCATTTCCTGTGAGGCGGCTTCTGGAAGAAAGAGTTCATCATGAAGAGTCCCTCCTTCTCCAGAAAGTCGGCCAGCCTCTGTCCCCTAGGGTTCCGTTGTCCATATCCAAATTGCCCCACTCTCAACTCATCATCGCTTTTCTTGCCCAACTTAGCGTTGAAGTCCCCCATAACAACGGTGAAGTGGGTCTTGGTCGTATGTATGGCTCGACTTACGTCCTCATACATAGACTCCACTTCATCATCTGGGCGTGACGAGGTCGGTGCGTATACCTGAATGACCTTCATCGAATATCTCTCAGATATTCTGAGTATTAGGTATACAACCCTGCTCGACACGCTTTCGATGGTAATAATGTTGTTAATAAGGGCCTTGTGGACGAGAAATCCGACACCACCTTGGGATTGTTGGTCACCTTCCCGGTAGAAGAGGAGATTGCCGGATTGTAGGGTTATCGTGTCCTCTCCCTCTCTACGGACTTCGGACAACCCCACAATATCCCATCGCATCCATCTCAACTCTTCCTCCAACTCAACAATCTTCTCGTCAGTCCTCATCGTGCGTACGTTGTGTGTTACCAGGGCCAGTCGTCTCTTGGGGTGGTAGCCGGGTCTCTGCCGGGGATTCTTAGCACCCCCTGCTCCGTCGTTTCCCTGGCCGCTACCGGAGCCAGGACTAGCGGAGCTGCCGGGGACTGGGGGCCTGGTCCTATTTTGCTTAATCATAGGGGGGGATTTGCCCATAATCGCCACGCTGGGCAGGCGTGGTGGCGATCGCAGAAACGTAGCTTCGCGACAGGGATGCTGCTGCCATCCCTGCCCTGTGCCATTTGAGCTGCGTTTGTTTAGGATGGTTATACCGCCATCAGTCGGTTCCGTTGTACCTCAGTCGGTTCCTACGACACCTGGTACTAGAGGGAGGTACTATTCTACTCTGCCGGTACCCCACGGCGATATCATATTATAATTTATATCATCATAGTATATAAAAAAAAAAACAATGAACATTACTTATTGTATCGTCGAAATCGTTGATTCGACAGTTCGACGTTTTTGGAATTTTTTGAAGTTGAATATTGATATTTATTCCACATTTTCAATAGACAACCGAGCCATTAGATTGTACAACACGCGTGAGACATTTAGTGTAGTCTCATAATAATATCATTTAAAGATATTTATTATTACAATATTACCTAAGGTATAACGTCTTACGTTAGAACAGAGTGCCACCTACTTCGTTATATAGTCAACCCTAAGGCATTTACATTTCCACATATAGACGCGGTCTGTTTGTGTTAACATTTTTTTGTATTTTTTGTGGCAAGGGTGTGATACCGCAAAATGTTACAAATGTGTACAAAGTACATGTGCAATGTTTTTTCAGCCAAGTGATATCTTCCAGTCCTGCACCGTAAATATATTGGAAGATAGACGTTCAAATAATAAAAATTGATATAAATCGTATTTGGTGGAATGCATTGGGGTAGCCCTATATCTATATAATATAGTGGGTAGATAGGTAAGTTGATTATGATGATGAAAAATATAAATTCCTATAAATAATGGTTGACTTGACTGGTAGAGAATGCAATTTGCCGTTAAGTCCGCCTATTGTACCAATTGTGGTCACTAAAATTATAAATAAATAAAAGGCACAAAGATATAAATTATATACTAGACATAGAAATATAAAATTTACTTAATTTTGTGTATTTTATGTATGTTGAAATATATAAAAACATAAACAGACTATTACTATCTAGAACTTCCGAATTTCATCCAAAAATTTTAATAATTCTTAAGTAAATCCTGGTTAAAAATTCATCTATATCATGAGCTTATACCCCTACCCTTTGAAGATCTCAGCCTTAATAAAAGTTACTTCCTGTTGGTGATTAAAATCGCCCCTTTTATTTAAATGAATACCTAAATAAGTATATCATTTCTGTTACACCCTAAGTAGTTAAATGATTTAAAAATCTTGAACGCATCAGTTTGATGCGTTCAAGATTTTTAAATCTATATATTTCATATAGAGGTTTAATAACCTCTATATATATGCTAATGCATAGAAGAGCTTTAAGGTTGTATCAATCACAACATTCAAGTCGTCACGTACGCCCTCTAGCGGGAGACGAAGGCTCTCAACTACATCCGACATGCATCAAGCAATGCAGCGAAGTATTTCCATTTCAAAATAAAATTCATGAAATTTCTGAAGAGATTTTAAAAGTGGTTATAAATTTTTATTTATGCTACGGCGTGCCACACAAGAGTACGGCCTGCCTGACAGAAAGCAGTTACCGCCTTAAACACCAGGGGCGTCGCTCGCGCGTTATCTATAAGAACCTTTTCACGTGACTTGACTAGACTCTTCACTTTACTTAAGGTCCTATATCCCCAAGTTGGGGTATAGGGCGTCTACCGTACTTTTCCATAACCAATCGATCAGCTATTCGTTTCACTTGACTCCAGAATTTTCCAATTGTCTTGGCCTCTTCAATGATGGTTACGTTGTCAGGTTTGCTTAGGTCGGCCACGTTGCCAAATAACATTTTAAACATAGATAACTCATAAAAAAATTATTTAAGAATTGTTCTATACAACAATAATTTTATCTGAAAATATAATTATTATGTATTTTCTAAATGCCAGTGAAATAAAAAAAAAATGATATTTACACGTTTTCAACATTTTTTTACACAACATATCCCATATTTTAGCATCCAATTTTATGAAAATCCGACCGGAACTCTCATTGCATGCATATCCGTAAAGCATGCCCGTAAAATATTGATGGTCGGGAGATCGACCCGTAGTCCATAGCGGCTGAAATTCACGCGAAAAAAGCTGTAAAGTTGTCGAGAAACGTTACATAAAGCAAGCTTTTGTAAAGCAAATATTTGACCCGTGAACTTAAACCGGGGATGAGGGTGTGTGCAAACTGCCGCGGTCTTTTGGTGTATCGATGCGCTTTAAGGCAAAATGATTTATATAGAGTTATGACGCCTTAGGTATGCCTTTCCTAAGATTTCCATTCGTATAGAATATATATCGTAGGAAAGGCATACCCGGACCAGAGGGTCAGGCCTCGTAATTAAAATATAGTCAAAATTCAGTTCCGATCTACTCTCGGTCTCATATCGGTATTTTCATAACACATTACGAAATTATAAGTTTAATTATAGTATGATTAATATAGAAATAGGACGGAAAACTAAATAAACTAAGAATAGTAATCTACCCGCAATAAGAATAGGCAAGTGACCAATGTTGTAAAATTAAATTATGAAACTCTATCAGTACCTAACGTAAAATACATAAAACCAGAACGATCTGCTATATTAAAATTTTAATAACTTATGTCCGACGTGTTTTATGGTCGATCAAAGTTTGGTGGGAAAGTCCATTATAAAAGTATGAAATTATAACATATAAAAAAATGGTTCACAAGCCTAAACATATGGTTCACGCGTATAAACATGTAATTATTATTTATACAATTGAATAAACTAATATGTTTTCAGTTTATAGTTCACTAAGCAACAGTACGTTAGTACAATACGTTAGTACGTTAGTACTTATACTGTGCAATAGTAAGTTCTAGACTAGAATATAGAGATTAATTAATGTTAGCGTTAGAACTTAATAATTAAATATTCAGCCGTTATATATACTAAACCCTAGAAAAAACAAATGTTCAAATCTTGTCAGCGTCGGGACAGCTCCATGAAGCAGCGACCTACCCTTGGGCGGAAATTATCCCTTATAAAACATGACATGTCCGATTCATACATATTTATTGGGGCGAGTTGGTACGTTGGACTACATCCAAGAACGAGATGGAATCGAATTAGTGATGATCATAAAGTTATCGATAAATTTATTAAACCCTCGTGTACCAGACCTAGATTCTCATAAATAGTGAAAGGTCTAGATAACATTGAATTTAAAATAACTAAAATAGATAGCCTCTTTTAATACCTAACATGGTCAGATATTTTAAGTAGAACGACCTTGAACCACGGAATTATCGATTTCATTAATTATTCTCATTGAACACTTAAATACTTTAAACGTAATGGGTAAAAGCAGAAAGTTAATTTTTTTCTACAGTATTTTTTTTACATAAGATGTTTTGTACTTTGCTGTGAACATGTAATTACTAAATCTTAAATTATATTGAAGAAACGCAGTCAGCAAATAGTATATTTAAAGTACGGACAAACAATATTTGTTTGCATTCCGATTTAAGCACAAATTTTATTACGACTATTATCCATATCGTCTAATGAACTGAGTGGTTTTGAACTACCAGTTTTATTGTTTACTTCGTCGTAATATGGTTTATTATTGCGTGATTCTAAAACTCTCGCGAATAATAGTTGCTGCCAACACAATGAATGTTTGTGGTTTTTCATTGAGCGAATCAAATTAGAGTCGATCACCGCATACCGTAGTTAGTTATTTTGAGCACCAATAGTGCATTTCGATATTATACGCAGCACGGCACAGACACGTGGGTAATTCACTGTTATTGATGGATGTTATTTCAACAAGCAAATCGATGAAATAGCTTTGTTTTGACAATGTCCACATGATGGCTTGTTTGAAGAGGTACTAGATTTGGATAGTGGGTTTATATAGATGGAAAGTTTGTAATTTGTATATTACTACCGTGAAACAGTAATAACAATTGAGCGATATAACCAAAAACGGTGACGGAGTTTGAATAAAAAGACGTTACAAACTAAACGGTTAAATTTGTTTTTATTTATTATATCGATAAAGTTTCTTCAGATCCCTCACTACGTCTCGGGTCGGGAATATCGGAAGAATATGGCGGATTCTTCATCTGGCGATGACAAATATGATATTGCAATACTGCACTGTAGCGACATGAGTGTACACTAACTCTTTTAGGTCTAGAATTTTGCCGAGATATATTGGTGTTTTTTTTTATTTACCCCTCCAAGTACCAAACAAGCCATGCCTGCAATACATAATCCGAGCGTGTTGCTTGTTTTCCTGTGTGTTTACATTCTTTTCCTTTTTTTTCGTATTGCATGTATCCATGCGTAAGTATTGAGTAAGAGCTTTGAAACCAATTTTTACAACAGTGATGTTCACGTATGGCCGCCATCTATATATAAAACGTTATACATTTACATGGCATGTATATTCATATGAGGAAAATTAGGAAGAGTATTGTTATTTCGCCTTCTCTAAGGTGATGATATCACCCCTGTCGGGCTCTATAATATAGAATACTTCTGAGTTTCCTAGTCAGCAGGGCGCACCATACGCAGGTGAATTTGACTTTGATTAAAGATCTTGGAAGATGGTGGTGAACAACGTCCTAGAGATACTGGTACATGAACAAAACTTTGGTGTGAAAAAACTGTAATGTGTAACTGAAAGATATAATATCGCTCGCATCTCTTATGTTTTATGCTATTGTGTGTATGTTTGTAAATATGCACAAGCAAGATATAGTTATGTACAATGGCGCATTTCTCATTTATGGAATCTCATCCATCTTCCAGACAACCACATAATGCCCATAGGAACTTAACAGTTTCGTGAAGCAACTTGATGCGTGTGTGGTCACAAACAGAAGCCCCCTGTTTGTGACCACCAACTCTTATTGCGATTCAATAAATGAATAGAATCGCTTAATCATTGGTATGAATAAGCGATTCTATTCAATAAATAGAGTCGCTTATTCATTATTATGAATAAGCGATTCTATTCAGTTATTGAATCGCAATAAGAGTTGGTGGTAAGCCTCTGGTCCCAGCTGAAAATCAGCGCTGGGGTCTGACATAGTCAAGACCACGGCATAATGCTGAGTTGGTCCCATCACGCAGCACTGTTTCTCTGTCTAACTTATACAGGTAACTTGTAATTTATGTAATAGTGTTGTATTATGTTGCAATTAATGTTTCTTCTTCAACGAGGTGTTCACGCATGTGTGCATACGCATGTGTTTGAAGGAAAACAATTCAATATGCTAACATTGAAGTTAATAGCTCGTGTTACAAGTGTGCAAACGAATCTTCTAATTCAATTCGGCGGATCCAATTATCAAATCACAAATGAACCGTCGACGGCAGGCATTTCGTGACGTAACGTTACCTGTGTGATAATGGCCCTGCCAGTATTTACATATATGTAATAAATCAGATAAAGTTAGGTTTTATATAATATAAATATTGTCAGACAAATTACACAGTGCCATCTAGCCCCAAAGTAAGCGAAGCTTATGTTATGGAGACGAACTTCTTAGCTTCCATGGATTCACCGTGCGGGTGCCGGGTCCATCGTGTGGCAGAGAGAGAAACACAAGCAGATCCCGAGACTTGTGACACGGGTGTAGGTTTAAGGGGCCCCTTTCCGACGTACATCAACACTCACCTTCACTACTTTTGTTTCTCTCCCTGCCCTGCCAAATCTGGTATGAACCTGCTAATGCAGCTTTAGATACTCGTTCTAGTATAGAACTTACTGCACTTCTGGACAAGCCAAGGTCTTTCAGCAGGTTATAGAGAGATTTTGCTGGTATACCTCTCGCTCCTACTTCTACAGCGTATAGATTAACTACATAGCCGCTTTTTGTTAATTCGTTTAGGAGGTCATAATATTTGTTTTGTTTTATCGCGTGGTCTTTGGGTATGTTAGTTTCCCACGGTACGGTAAGCTCTACAAGTACTATACGTTTTGTAGCTCTGGAGAAAAGGAAAATGTCCGGTCTGGATGTCGAAACAACCACATCTTCTGGGATTTTATAGTGCTTTTCATACGTGTCCATTAAAATAGTCCAGTCAGGTGCTGCACTGAGGATTGAGTAAGGCTTGTTTTTGGAGTTTGAAGTTGAGCCTCCTTTTATAAAGTTAATTTGTCTTTTGTTTGTCGTTAATCCTTTTTGGGCTCTAGCTATTGAAAGGCTTATGGCTTCACGTATGATTTGAAGTACTCTGTCATGGCGATGTGAGTAATGACCCCTATCAAGGAGCACCTTGCATCCCACCAATAGGTGCCTTGCTGTACATATCGCCTCTCCACAGGTATAGCAACATTTTTCAGAGGCTTTTCCCCACCTAACTAAGTTACTCTGGTCAGGGAGGGTCATTTGAAAGGCATTAAGATAGAATTTTAATAAGGCAGGAGACCAGTCATACAGCAAGGTGCGCCACTTCAGAGCTAACGGGATGCAAAACTCGCCTATGGTTAACCACTCACTTTGCATTTCTAAATTCATAGCGTGCACTTTGTAACTGTCATTTTCGTCTTGTTGTAGAAAGGTTTTTACTATGTCTCGGTCTTCCCTTTTCTTTCTCGCGCCCAACCCAGCTCTATTTGCCTGTGCACCTACCATAAATTGTTTGTGGAATTGAAGTCTAGATTCTAGGTCTGTGGCATTTTTGTCTTTTGGGAGAGATTTAACTAATTCGTCTTGCGACTTTTGCAAAACATGCGTTTTTGTAACTCTCAGGTGTTTATAGAGTTCAGAAGGTTTCTTTAATTTCAGCCCAAAACTATTGTGATCCCTAAATAGAGTCGAGGGATCAGCCGGATGTGCCAGTCCGAACCATGACTTCAATATCTTTATGACATTAGCATCTAACTTTGCCAAGAGGGTTTTACCGAAGTCATATACTAGGAAAGGCCAAGTGAGACGTGATGTGAGATAGTTGTCGTATATCCATGCTTTTTTAATATTACTGATAGGCTGTTGGTCTACCTTATTGAGGTCGTTAATGAAATTTTCGACAACTTCCCCCAATGATGGTGTGCGTCCTTTGTAATCTATCTTTCTACCAAGAAATTTGAAAGGCACTGTTTCTGCAATCGTAGCAACTTTTTGGCCGCTTATGGAGAGTTCCGGGTCGTAAGAAGTGTATTTGGTATTTCGTCTACCCAGACATAAACAATAACATTTACTTGGTTTCGCCCTCAATCCCTCCGTCCATGTACAACATGTCTAGACAACTGATAAACATACGTAAATACATTTCTTTTTTGTAAATACATACTTATGATACACAGAAAACACCCAGACCAAGACAAACAGACATGTCCATGCACATAAATGTTTGTCCTGTGTGGGAATCGAACCCACGAGCATTGGTGTCGAAGCCGCGTCATTGACCGCTACGCCACCGAGCTCATGAATCAAGTTATATAATCGTTGTCAATCCTTGTTCATCCCACTGCTGGGATACGGGTCTCCCCCTCAATCGAAAGAGTTTCGACCAAACTCCACGCTGTTAAACTTGACGGAGGCCAGCGCTTTCAATCCACCTAAAGGCCACTGACTTGGCTTAACTACTATCATATACTATATATTACAACAGCCGAGAGTAAGCCGTCGGTCTCGGCTGTTGTCAGTAAATAAGTGCCCTCCAAAGGACGGAGGAGCTCGAAATAAATAGCCCCATCGATCGACAGGCTACGGTCGACGTTACTTAACTTGTGTGTTTGATTATACTGACACGCGCAACACGATGAGATTTTATATAATAATTAGGGCATACTGTGAGTTTCTGGATTCCGATAAACAAGACTAAACATAATACTTAGATACTTTTATTGATTTTCGAAGTATATTCACTGGCAATTAATGCATTTCTGCATTTGCTAATACCGTTGTGTAAAGCAATCGGACCAGTATTCCTTAGGGGCCTCTCTAATGGCTTCACGAAATGCATTCACCGCCGATTCAGGGTTCGTAAAACGTGAGGTCCTAAATTTGTCTTTCATTTTTGAAAACAAAAAGAAATCGATAATCTAACAAAGATATTTTATCTACAACGTAAGTAACGTTTCATAGAGCCGTTCAACTAAAGCTAAAAACCAAAAAAAAAAGGTGGGCAACGCGCGTGTGATGCCCCTGGTGTTACAGGCGTTCATAGGCTACGGTAACTGCTTTCCATCCAGGCGGGCCGTATGCTTGTTTGTCGCTTTAGTGGTATTAAAAAAAAGCTAGTGTTCTATTTTATTGCGCCAGTCTGGAACTGAATCTCAGACGCATCTGTAGTGCATAGATTTAGCTCACCAACTGAGCCCTACATCACCGAGGGTTACGTAAGGACAGGCGCGTATTTTCACGCTAGATAAAGACTGAAGTAGATACCAGGCATGTTAATACATTTTATAACGTCTACGTTTAAATATAAGACAGTACAACTCGTACCAAATGAAAAGCCCGTAAAGACTGACTTAGTAAGCCCCCTGTTGGTGGAAACTAAAAAATATAACCAATTGGATTGTGTGCCGTTGGGATTTTAAATCTAATGACCTACTTTTTTATTTATTTTTAAGAAGGCAACCTACTAGGGGTGTAAGTGGTTCATCAACAGCTTTGAACCACAGCCAACTTCACCTGCAATGTGTACCCTGCTGACTGACAAACGAAGCTTTGGCGAAAAGAGAGGTAGGGAGCGTAATTGTAAGCTACCCGACTGGTGATTGTACCACCACCACACAGAACACCACAGCCAAATAACAATTCCCTTGAGGATTGTTGTGTTCCTGCGAGTGAGTGAGGTCACCAGAAGGAAGGAGATGTTGCATATGCAGCGGGGGTGGCGGTGCGCGAGCGATATTTTATGTTGCGAGCGTTAATATGGCTACGGTAACCGCTTCATATCAAGCATAGGGCCGCGTGCTTATCTGCCACCCGACCTAATATAAAAAAAAAAACTAAAATGTATGGGCACTGTATTGTATGGCAACAAAGTTAAAAACTAGCATAGCACGCAGGACTAATCATAGATACTTGAAAACTTATGTCGACAATACTTTCTACAATCTACATCCGAAGAATCTTCGAATATTTTGGCCATATTACCAGAAAAAGTGGAGGCAATTTTCGAAAAATTACGAATAAAATCGAGGGGAAGAGATTAAGGGGCGCGGAACCGGTGCGTTGGACTGTTCAGGTTCGATCGGCGCTCAATACTATTGTCGAGTCGCTTCATACTGCAGCAAACTGAAAGAAATAGCGTAATGTCGTCTGCACGAGGATCATAAGAGGTCGCGGTCGTCACCAGTAAGGAAAACGACTTGAGGAGGAGTAGGATCTCTGTATGTATGGCGGCCATCGACGAACCGGTTGTCAAGTCAATGATGACGGTGAACGACTACAATCGAGGTAATTTTTGAACCATCGTGTTATTGAAAACCGTGGTACATTTATATATCGCAAAAAAATACTTGCACAATTACGACAACATTAATGATCCAAGTCTAAAAAAATCAATTGATTATTACTTACTGCTGTCAAATTTTAATCTGATCTGGTTTAATAAGGGTACTAAACCAGAATTACTGCTATTTAGTTATTTTCTATGCGTCAAAAGAAAGAAAATGCGTTCGTACAAACCGAACCGAACGAATGCAGCCTATAAAATAAAGGTTTTTATGTTATAATAGTAACTTGAAAAAATCTATTGCAAACGATTAACTTTAATGTTTATTCCAAAACTCCCCGTCTAGTTTACCATGCCCGGTTGCATATTATGTGCACCTTTCCACGACTGGATGAAGCACGCCGACAGAAGTACACAATACTCATTTTGTTACAAAAGATATTACTTGAAGAGGATATTATTTCAAGTAATATTACTGCAATCCACCGGCTCATACTATAACATTGTATTTTACGAGATCGACTGCGAAGAGGCGAGACAAGAGATTTAAAGTCTGCTAGATAACTGAGACCGGGAATGCTAGGTAACATTGTGTTTTTGATATACATATTTTAATGCAATATTATGATAACGACTAACTGTTCTTATAAATAGACACAATCATAGCATGCTACATCATGACAAACTTAAATAAAAAAAAATAAAAATTGCTTGTCTGTAAAGTCGGTTTACGGACGATAATTTTACGTGATAACGTCATAAGAAAACATCGGTCGATGGAGTGGAAGAGAGATAGATGCGTCACAAGTCGTAGGCTGATCGTTCCTCTCTTTCGCTTGTTCTGCGCTCTCGCTTGCATCCTCAGCTCAGGCGGAACGTGACAATGAATCATGCTTTTTCGTACGTGAAGCCGGCGTTCATCGATTAAAACAATAAAAAAAAATTGCATGGTACACGGCAGTAAGACTGAACACTTTTGGTATGAAATAAAAATTCTTGGATTGATTACGAATTTATGTTTATAATTAAAACACGCAATCTTATTAATCGTAAGTATCATAATTCATCGGCAGGTAATCAATGAAATTTATGATTTCAACCGTCGCGTTGGTTTGCAAACTTTATACTAACAGCTTCCGGTATCTAATTCTACTCCAAGTCTACGGGCAAAACGTTCATAGAACATAGCCGAAGTGCATTTAACCAGTGCAGTGAAATGAAGCTTCGAAATGTGTTTACATTTCAACCGTCTTTTACAGCAAGTTTTAATGGTAAACTAATACAAGTACGTATTTTATTACGACGAATGAATAAACAAGAGGATGTTATATAATTCCAGATGTGTAAAGCATTCGTGGAGGACAGGAATTAGAAGAATCAATTGCGAAACAAAGTCTGTTTCATACATTGACTAGCTCGGTGGTCGAATGGTTAGCAATGGCCACTTTGACTACGAGGTCGCGGGTACGATCCCCGCACAAGACAAACATTTGTGTTGTCTTCCTGCGAGTGAGTGAGGTCACCAGAAAGGAAGGTGATACTACGTTGGCAGTGGGGGTGGCGGCGCGCGAGCGATATTTTTCGTTGCGAGCTTTAATATGGCTACGGTAACCGTTTCACATCAGGCGGGCCGTATGCTTGTAAGTATTAAAAAAAATTAAGTAATTCTTAAGACATCAAAAAAGGGGACAAAGCACACGTACGAGTACATAATACAACATCCTTTTCAGTAGATTTAAGAAAAGGTATTCAAAATTTGTTGGGTCAACGAATTCCAGCAGGGGCCGGGTCATCAAAGACAATAATTTGATAGTATATAATGCCGTGAACCGTGACCCAGGAGCAGGCCTGTCATTAGATGGCAGTCGTTAAGCCAAGTCATACGCCTTGAAACGCGCCACTTACGATGACAAACACAAAATTTGCCCTCTTTGATGTTTTACAAAGATATATTCTAGTTACAAATTGCATCAACATATTTACATAGTAAAATAGTGTGCACGTAATTTAGATTTCTATAAGACCTTTGGAACATTCTCCTTTCATAAGAGTGCTGTTGAAATTAACAGTGCAGTTTTTTGCCCGACTGTATCCAAAACAGTTCCCTTTCATCAGAAGCTTAGTTAATTGGTGGCTAATATGAAAGCAGGTGAATTTAACTTTGTGTCTAAAGAAGATGATAAGGAAATTATAAAGTATTTTCTATGTATTATAAGTAGGTATGTATTTAAAAAAAATGTATTTAAGTACATTTATCAGTTGTCTAGCACCCATAACACAAACTTTGCGCTTAATTTGGGACTAGTCCAGAAATATTTATTTCTTTTATTTAAATTACAATTCTTTTGTTTTTTTTTTCTATAAAAGAAAGATATAATTGGAGTGTAAGTGGCTTACAACTGTCTTTAGAACCAAAGCCAACCCCACCTATTGGTGGTGCATCCTGCCGATTACCGAAAGAGACTGTTGTAAAAGAGTCGTAGGTTATGTCGAGCCCGATTGGTAAAGAAGCCCCCCGCCTTGACAAGTGTGCATTCCTGTAAGAGAGTGAGGTTACCAGATGTGGAAAAATGGTGTGTTAGCAGCAAGGACAGCGCACGAGCAAAGTTTTATTTTGCTACCTGTTGTAGAATACTTTTACATTCTCCTTTGCCTTAATGCTATCTGGTAGATAAAACATCATTTTGCGCTTTAAATATAATATTTCGGATATGTTTTTGTATGTTTTATTTTGGTGTATTAAAGAATATTGTATTGTATCTCATGCTGAGAAGGCTCTCAAATTGTCTGACACGCCGCATTATTTAGTTGGAGTAGTATTTTCAGGCGAGTTTCATTTTCTAATGACAACAGCCGTGGCCGACGGCTAAACGTGAGATCAAATAGCAGATGGACTAAACGAAACTCTCCAAAGCATGATATTTTATGTGAAGATATTGTGAAAGTTCTCTGGGATGCAGTTTGAGTTCTGACCAAATTGCATCCCAGAGAACTTTCACCTTTGACCTAAAGACATATCAAAAGACATATTTTTACTATAAACACGTCATTGTTGATTAAAATACCATAAAAAAGATCGACTATTATTATTCTGTGCATAGTGAACATCGAGACTGAGGATCCCAGTGAGCGGAGGCCACATTCACACCGCTGTGTCTCCTATGCAGCCAGAATTAACAGCGGCAATTCAATGAACAGTAAGTTCATCGCAGTCCCAGGAGGAAAACTGCAGCTGCATTGAAACTCACAACGAATTTAATTACAAGAAATTTGTAGCAGCAGGAAACTTTGTAATTTGATTACTCTGCGACTCTTATATCATCTGTTAAAATAAGATGCTTAGCACATCGTTTCCTTAGTCTAATTAGCAAGTAAGAAGTGAACAACATAGTATGAGAGCTCGTGGCTAATTTGCCGCTTCAAACCTAAATCACCCACATATATAAGAATTATGGTGTTTACACGACACGTTTCGAAGTTTTATTTCAATAAAACTTTACGACGGTATAAATGCACCTCAGCACGTAACCGACCGACGTCGGCCGGCGTGGGCATATGTTTGTACAACCGTTTCAGATGTCAAGTACACTAATATTTATACACGCTGTATTTACTTGTATTGTATGTTTACAACAGGTTGTATATTGCAAGTAGTACATGATGGATGGATTTAGATGATAAATACGTCAAGTTATACAGACATAAACGTCTCGATAGAGTTTTGTAAGAAATTTATCGAAGCAACAAGTTTTCCCCGATCATTGTCATAACATCAAATATCTTTCACAAAAAATACATTGTATTTTCAGGATTTCCTCGTTTCTCTCGAACGGGCAAAGCGAGCGGTTAAAATAACGAGCTCGCTGAAGCAAAAAATTGAACAAATCGCTGTCACGAAGTACCACAAGTTGCGCACCTTAACACTATGACACTACGATAACAGTGATATGTGATTATAGGCCTCTATTTGTCGCGGCCGGTCGCGCGGCGGCGGCGCGGTTGCGGCGCGGTTGCGGCGCGGTTGTGGCGCGGTTGTGGCGCGGGCGGGGCGCGCGTCCGGCGTGGCGCGAGGGCGGGCGGCGACTGCCTGAGCCGCCCGCCCCACTCCGCGAAATAGGTTAACGATCACGTTTTCCCGTCGCGATAATGCCCGGCTTGATTTGTGACTGTGGCCAGATTGAAGGTCTGCCACGCTCGTTACCACAAACAATAACAAATCATCAGGAGGAGGAGGAGGCCTCAATCATCATCTACCGAGTGACGTGGGAAGTGAGCCAACACACAATTAAATTATTCACACAGGCTTTCTTACTTGTTGCTGACTGCATAAGCATGTTTATGAGACCCTGTGTTCATTCTACATTTACCACAACTTAGCTTCATCTCATTGCAGGGATACAGATCTCCCCTTCCATCGATCGGATTTAGAGCATACTCTACCACGCAGCTCAACTACGCGTTAGCGGATGAGGCCAGTGTCCTCAAGCCGCCTAAGGCATCTGACTGTCGCTAGTGTAAACATAAACATACAAATATTTTAATGATCTCATACCTATACAGTATTAAAAATATAAATGACACATTATTCATTTTCTGTAACAGCGTCACATCATTAAAAATTAAAAATACAAGTCAGGTACGACTCTGTCTTCCTCGCAATGAACTAGTTAAAAATAATTTAAAAGAGATCTCAAAATTCTTTTGATAGATATAAGCCCTTAGCAACCAGTCTTCTTTACCTTATTACCCCGGAGATTTCAGGGCGTGAGTGCCTTGAGTGGTTTAAAACGTTCAATTTCCAATAAAACTATTCAGATTTGTAAACACGAGTCTGCAGGGCTACGAGCAGCTCAGATATCAGTATCCGCTGTAATAGATTGTTCCGGGAACTTAGATCAATTATCATAACTACTACCAAATACTTGAAAACTCTATTTTTTTTTATTACTTCCACTGCTTGTTTTATGTTTACAAAATATTTTGGTATATATTATTAGCTAGCCTTCGCTCGGGACTTCGTCCGTGCGTATACCGGTATGGGAATTTTCAAAAACTTTTCTAATCGAATGTGTTCGTCATAATAGCTACCTCCATGCCAAATTGATACAGATATTTGTCCTTTTTCATAATCATTTCTGATTCTCCTTTAGATCACTAGCGATACTCTCTATATTGAAAGTTAACTCCTTTATATCAGGCGGGATATGTGCTTGGATACGACGTGAAAAGGTTGTGGAAAATACGCATTCACGCATACGGCCTGTATGCGTGTATGCATATGATATGGCATTTACCAACTCTTTTACGTCCATTTTGAATAATCTCACGCTGTAATCTTGACTTTTACCATTATGAAAGTCACACGTACATTACGAAAAAAAAAATATATTAAGTAATCTTCTCTTTTCTTTTACCTTTAATGTCAGAATTCTCAATCATCTGTGACCTAACTTTTCATTTATAAAGTTTGAGAGCATTTCCAACGTGGGAGTAGGGATCTCTAAAAATGTGCAATCAGACGGGAGCCCTTGAGTAATCAAAACTTCATAATTGGAAGAAGAAAATCCTCATAGCCTAGTTATATTGCCTGTAAGATAAAAGTTTGAAAGAAATAAAACTACCTAGCGAAAGAACCAAAATAAAATAAAAAATAGTGTTGTGTTATGCTATAATAAATGTTTTTTCATTACCACATCTCTGTCTTTTTTCATTGAAAAATTGTTTGTTAAAGCTGAGGTTTATTTCACCAAATATTTTTTATTGATGGTTTCAGGGCCCTGAATAAGAGTATTTTGAAATTTCTTGATCTATCTCCCGGATTTAAGAACATGCCGTAATATCAGAAATAACCTCGTTTCTCAGTTTCTCAGACTCAATGTAATTTTATTATGAACCACATGTACAACAGACAAGAATGTAATATCAAAGCAATTTAGTTCAGTTGCGTTTCGATATTAAAATTACATTCTTTATAATAAGTCGGCACTCGTGTAACAATTCATTAGTTTAAATTAGTTTTGTCAGAGAGGGAATTAAATTTAAATAACTTATAAATGAAAATAAGTTAACAGCAAGACCTTTTGTTATAATATAATATAAATAAGTAAACAGGCCGCCTTATATAAAGCAGTTACCAAGGCCATATAAAAGCTTGCAACATGAAATATCGGTCACACGCCGCCATCTCCACCACCTAAAACTCTTTTCTTGTGCCTTCACTCACTCGCAGGAACACAAACTTAAGAGAATTCTAATTTTGTTCTTGTATTCTGTGAGGCAAAAGAGACGTACTAGAATACGTCTCTTTTGCCAGAGCCTAGTTTGTTAGTCACAGGGTGCACCACGAACAGTACTAAGTGCGCTTGTCCTGAGAGTCTCTTACGTTCTGGTCTCCGAGGCTGTAAAAGCTCGCGGCCCGCGAGCGATATTTCATGTTGCGAGCGTTAGTATGACTACGGTAACCGCTTCACATCAGGTGGGCCATATGCTTGTCTGTCCCTCGACGTAGTATAAAAAAAATTGTAAACAGCTAAATTGTTTAAAATAAACTATTTTGGTAAATTTATTCGGTTAAAATAAACCTCCACACAAAATTGTCTTGGGAGTCTCTTTTAGCCCGCTTTTAAAATAAATAAGTGTATGAGAAGGCCTATTTACTGAATATAATATTTTCTTTATATTTTCAATTCTAATTTATTAAAATAATTTGATTACTGAGGCTCCGCTGTCCGTCCGTCTGTCACCAGGCTGTATCTCATGAACCGTAATATTTAGACAGTTGAAATTTTCACAGATGACGTATTTATTGCCGCTATAACAACAAATACTAAAAAACAGAATAAAATAAATATTTAAGGGGCTCCCATACAACAAACGTGATATTTTGTTTTTGCTCGATATTGATAACGGGAACAGGTAGACGCTTGAAATATTCACAGAATATTTAGTTATATATTCACTTTAAAAACAAATAATTAAATTAAAATAAAACAAATATTTATGGAGGGGGGCTTCTATACAACAGACATGATTTGATGATTTTTTTGCCGTTTTTATAAATAATGGTACGGAACCCTTAGTGCGCGAGTCAGACTCGCACTTGGCCGGTTTTTAAAAGCAACAAAACTGATTTTCAGAGAGGTGGATACCATACCATCAGGCAGGTCGTATGCTTGTTTGTCACCTCAGTAGTATATAAAAAGGTGATATAGGGCTCTAAAAGTTCTGTCTGAAATCTGCCTTTCTAAGAAACCAACAAAGGCAATGGAAACGTCGCCCGGCTGTATTTAGATTATCCTTTCATCAAACTGTACAAACACTTGCTAAGGAGTGGACAAAAAGAGGGACCTAGCAACTATTTCATTCAGACCGATATTGTGTTGGATTTTCGACTCTATGTAGAGTGCAGTAAGGTCTGGAGGTAAAAGACACGTTGGTGTATAAACAGTAGTATGGTAGTTTTGACCGTTGCCGACGCTGTCCATATTTACATCGAAGTGCGTAGTGAGGGGAGCGGAGGCTGTCTATTCGGTAATGAATCCAAGGCTAGACATATTGGAATCGATTCCACCATTAGCTTGAACTAAACAATGCGACGTTATATAAAGTAGATTTCTTAGATAAAATTTTAGATGAAAATTGGATGAAGCATAAGGCTCACAATCAACTTTAGAGCCTCAGTCCACCTCACCTGCACGTGGTACACCCTGCCGACTGACTTACGAGGCTCAGGCGATAGAGAGGTAGTCAGCATGTCATGCCTGACAAGGAAAGTAGATTGGGCTCAATCAAAACAATGGCGATGAATTCCTAGGGTATTTAAAAGTATCTAATTTATTTATTTACCTGATCGTTATAAACATTACATATAGCGATGAATTCCTAGGGTATTTGAAAGTATCTAATTTATTTATTTACCTGATCGTTATAAACATTACATATAGACCAATATCTGCATACCCTATAGATAGTAAGTTTATCAATTGACTGAACTATGTCCGACTCGTAGACTTACAGCTACGAGCGCCAGTTCACGTAGCCTACGCGCTACGAGACGCGCTACGAGCAATTCCAGCCCGGACGGGGTACTACTGATCTTGGTACTTGCATAATATAATTTTTATGATACTATCTTCCGCCAGTTGTTTCACTCGGATCATTTATTAGAATATATAAAGTAGGCTATTTGTTAGCTTAAGCTATCTTCATACTAAATTTCACCCAGACCCGTTTCATCGTGAAGGAACGAACACACAAAGTTTCGTACTATTTATAATAATAGCGTAATAAAATAATATTGAAGTTCAAAACATATTTCTTATTTCGAAGAATTAGTTTCGAAATGGTCACGTACTGTGCGATTCCAGCGGAGTTTTCTTCCACGTACTACTAAGCTGTGGAATGAACTGCCTGTTGAGGTTTTCCCAGGAGACTACAGCATGGGGTTCATCAAAAAGGGCGTAAAGAGGTTTTTACAGGGTCGGCAACGCGCACGTGATGCCTCTGGTGTTACAAGCGTCCATAGGCTACGGTAACTGCTTTCCATCAGGCGGACCGTATGCTTGTTTGTCACCTTAATGGTATAAAAAAAAGTCAAAACAATAAGCAAAGCTTAATACCATGACTAATATGTATGGTTACTAACGTAATATAATAGTATGGCGTTTATAAAGTTTTTTTTTTTACATATAACACATGTAAGAAAATACAAAGGTATAATTAATTCATTGTATGTACTGAGAGCTTGTAGACCTCTATAAGGTGAATCGGCGTAGTCTCGGGACGTACGTAGCATTCGTAGCACTACGCTACGGGATTTTACAGGGTCGGTAACGCGAAAGTTTGCTCCTGATGTCGCCAGCATCCACAGGTTGAGATGACTGCTTACCATCAGGCAGGTCGAACACATGTTCGTTACCCTAGTCGTATAAAAAAAAACGCTGGACTATCTTATACACGACGTGTTACGGTCTATAAGCTGCCGTATTACACTACTGTACTACACTGCTGTTGTATATAAAACAAAATGTATTTTTAATTAATTTTTCATAATCGTGGTTGATTATATCAATTAAGCTCAGACACAAAAAAGGAAAACTTATTATTGGCGCGGTGCACTCTTCGAGGTAACTGGGGCATTTTTTTTTATTTCCGTCTAGTCCCGGCGGCGGACTGGGAATGCCGTCAACGTGGCATAGTTTTCTTTCAAACTCAAACCCCAAACTTTAAATCATTGTGTATCTTATTTCGAATAACTTTAAAGTTTAATTTTGTTCACGATTGTTTGGGCGTAGTATGAGCAATGGTGTAGACAAAAAAGGGCTTTATCTTGATAGCCATGAAACTGGATTTTACTTGAAGTAGAGCACACTTGATTTCGTTGAGTGTTTAAGAGAAAGTAAACTGTAGACTAATGTCTTTAAGGTCGATATTTGGAGGGGGGCTGTTAATGTGAGTAATTTAACAGCTGAGCGGTGGAGGTGGTGAAGATGAGGGACGGGGGCGCTGGGGTGGATAGGTGAATATGAATCAATTTATCGCGCCGCGCCGGGACTCGCGTTCGTTCAGGGATTTCTTAGCTTATGATTATTTTGTAGTTTATAATCGAAAACTGGAATCTCTGCTGCTATAACTTAATTATGAATTCATGGGCAGCAATTAAGTGAGCAGAGCAATATCTAGTCTGTTATTTACTTAACGTATTTTAACAAGATATGGCTTGTTGAAACGTTAATTTTGGCAATGATATGTTGATATACAGTAAGAGTCATCGTCGTCTACCCTTATTCGTCTACTGCTGGGATACGGATCTCCCCTCAAACGAAGAGATCTAGAGCATATTCCACCACACTGCTAAACTGCGGGTTGGTTGAGCTGGCATCTAATGACAACCAGCTGGTACAGACTGCTTAACTTGGAGGATCTCGGGAAAAATTAACCTTCCACAGACAGGCTACGGTCAAAGTTGCTTAATTAGTGTGTTTGATTAGTCTGATACGAGCAATGACTCCATCGAGCTCCACACACACATACACAGTTAACGGGGGTACTTACTTGTGCTATTTAAACTTATCATCGCAGTAGAAGTACAGCATGAACATACATGTGCTCTATACAGACCATTGTTCTTTCAAGGTGATCTCACCTTACTGGACAAATCTCTTCATATAAACGCATTCATACCGTGCTCTAACGACATCTGTTTATTTTATGCACTAGGGTCACAGAGAGCACACGGTGGTTATATGGACCACGAGGTATATAGTAGGGGAACGTACCGTAAAGCCAGTTCTGTAAACACATAATGTAGTAGAATGTTTATTGTTCGCGAATGTAAGTAAAATTCTCTCATATTTGTAACAAAAGCAATCAAACTATGCTTGATTAACTTACGCCAGACAAAACTTCATTGTAATACGTGTTTTGCGTGCCACCCTGCCTTACAATTCTGAATTTTAAAAACATTGCTTTAAAGTTCATATTTTAAGAAAATGTCTTTTATACCGTCGAGTACGAGCCGCCTTTCAATTTTGAAACATAATCATATCAGAGGACAGTTGATATTTCTTTGAACATAGTATTTAAATCCGCTTTCAGTATTCACATTTTGAACTCTATATCATATGTTTTCTAAGTCGGTTTTGCAATAAATTTTAGCTACGTACAGCCGGTGTGCAATTCGCGTTACATTTCGTTTGCAGTGTTAGTGTAAGTGTGAAGTGTGAGTGGTGTCTAGCATCCTCCATTTTACGTCTCTAGTTTTTTTTTATCTTTTCCTGTAAACGTACATAACAGTATAGAGTATCTAGAATAGATCACAATATACAATACAATGTAATTTTGTCATCAGGTATTATTTTATTATGATTTTAGTTTTTAATTTAGTTACATTGTATTTTAAATTAAATTTTAAGTTATTTATATGTAATTTTAGTTTATTTTGTATTTTTCGTCAGTATCCTTAGTCCAATCAATTCAATTGTATTCCTGCTATGGCAGCGGCGGCAGTGTGTGTTTGATATTTGATTTGCGAGCATTTACATGGCTACGGTAACCGCTTTACATCACGTGGACAGTATGCTTGTTTACCAAGACCTGTTACAAGAAAGTTATAAAAAAAATACTTACACTAATAATTTTAGAACTTTTATAAAAAGCTTAAACGTTTTTAGTTATATTTAGTTATATTTATCGTATGCTGAGGTTACGTTCAATGTTTATCGTATGCATAAACGATAAAAATAACTAAAAACATTGAAGAACAGCGATAAGCTACAAGTTAGTTAAACCTATAAAAGTATAGTCAAGTGTTTAAAACTAATTTAGTATGGACGTAATAATAGCGTATTTAGAAGTTTTGTACATAATTACATCAACCCGTGCACGTGGCGTTCAAAATGGGTGGTTCCAGCAGCGCGACGCGTCGCTCCCACTTCGCGTCGGAATAAACTAATAAAAAAGTTTCAAATCACCATATCGTGCGGCGGGTGCAGTTTGCATGTTAATGCACTATTATCTCAACTTTTTGTAACGTAGTGGATCGGTGCATCGCTCTTGTACGTCAAGAGTTTTATTCGCCCGTTACACAAACACAGTATAATATAGTACTTACGTACACTGATGCCACATCCCGCCGCTTTCTTTATTTATTTATTTGGGTCATCTACATCAGGGCTGTCCAAAGCACGGCCCGCGGGCCGCATGCGGCCCTCAGCTTATATTTGTGCGGCCCATGACGTGTTTTTCATTTACCGGTTTTTTACTCATTTTTACCGGTACAGGTTTTTTACAACGAATCTGACTGAAAATTATATATTTTTAGAAAAAAATAAGTTTTTTAACTAACTATGTAGTTATTGCTTAAAATTTCAAAGTAGGTAGTAAAATGTCAAGTAGGTATTTGTTTCTGCGGCCCCCTAGTCTATTTAGTAATTTGTAATGGCCCGGTATTGTGTATGGTTTGGACAGCCCTGATCTACATCATAATATTCTTCTTTCTCTATCTTTTCTATCTTTTTCGAGAATCCGAATTAACAAAATTTGGAATTTTTGAGATAGAAATTACATTCATGTATGTCGGCAATTGTGGACCTCTCATTCAACATGGCCTAAATTAAATTAAACAAACACGAGGACGTCAATGGCGTCATTGCGCGTGACATTCTAATCGAACACGTGAGTTAAGCAACGTCGATCGTAGCCTGTCCATGGATGGGTTTATTTATCTTGATTTCCTCCGTGCTTCGCAGAGCACGTTAAGCCTTCGGTTCCGGCTGTTGTCATTAGATGATAGTCGTTAAGCCAAGTCTGTGGCCTTTTGGCGGACTGAAAACACTGGCCTCTGCCAACACGCTTGTTCAGCAGCGTGGTGGAGTATGCTCTAAACCCCTTCGATTAAGGGGAGATCCATATCCCAGCAATGGGATGAATAAAGGTTGTCGACGACGAAACAAACTTGCGTTCGCGACTTCGTGCGCCCATATCCCAGTATCTTGTGGCAGAAAGGAACGAGATGCTGCGATAGCAGCGGGGGTGGCGGCGCGCGAGCGATATTTATGTTGCGAGCGTTAATATGGCTACGGTTACCGCTTCACATCAGGCGGTCCGTATGCTTGTCTGCCACCCGACGTAGTATAAAAAAAAAGTTTCTAAAAATCCTTTCATAGCGGATGCCTACATCATAATAGCTACCTGTCTGCCAAACAACCCGATGCGTCTAGTAGATCGAGCTGTGCGTTATTATATCAATCAGTAAGTGTTGTCTTTATATGTATACTAGCTGGCCCGGCGAACTTCGTACCGCCTAAATTGTCAATGAATGTCGTGGTATACATATTAGTTGAACAAAATTTATGATGTCTTGAAATTAATATAATGAATAATAGAAAATAATAGAGAAGCACGATGGCGTCATTGCGCGTGTCAGTCTAATTGTACACGCAAGTTAAGCAACGTCAACCGTAGCCTGTCCATGGATGAGTTTATATTATCTCGAGCTCCTCCGTGCTTCGGAAGGTACGTTAATCCGTCGGTCCCGGTTGTAATCATTAGATTAACTCGAGGTCCTCCGTGCTTCGGAGGGCACGTTAATCCGTCGGTCCCGGTTGTTATCATTAGATTATCTCGAGCTCCTCCGTGCTTCGGAAGGCACGTAAGACGTCGGTCCCGGTTGTTATCATTAGATTATCTCGAGCTCCTCTGTGCTTCGGAAGGCACGTAAGCCGTCGGTCCCGGTTGTTATCATTAGATTTTCTCGAGCTCCTCCGTGCTTCGGAAGGCACGTTAAGCCGTCGGTCCTGGTTGTTATCATTAGATGGCAGTCGTTAAGCCAAGTGGCCTTTAGGCGGCTTGAAATTACTGGCGTCCGCCAACTCGCAGTTGAGCAGCGTGGTGGAGTATGCTCGAAACATATTCAGTTGAAGGAAGACCCGTATTTAATATTACCCAGCAGTGGGTAAATATTACCCAGCAGTGGGTAAATATTAAGTTCAGTATTTTACTATGTCACAAAATAAAGTACCAGGACACTTGACAACCAATTAATATTCATTTTCAAGCATTCATTCATAAACAATTTTCAAAACAACAACGGACAACTTTCGCGACGTAAAAGTTAGACCAATCGATTTGACATTTAATTGAAAATCCATAAATATCCCAATCCGTTTTCAAATTTAATTTTTCGACAATTTTGTCAATGTTTTAATACTTATTATCCTATACCCACATTTCTGAACGCACGCATACATTTGACGTACGCACGTTAACGTCACGTTTGACAGGTCCGACATCCACGAACATTTTGTATGGAAAAATGATTTTTCTTTGATTTTATTTTTTTCGTAAATTTTCCAATGTTTTTAATAGTTATTCTGCTATTCTGGACGGAGACAAATCCAACAAATCAAAAACCATGGCAATCGGTCCAGCCGTTCTCGAGTTATAAGTGTTGTAACAAACACGACTTTCTTTTATATATATAGATAACACAATAAACATGAAATATTGCCGTTTGTTTTCACGTAAAGCCTAAAAAATATCAAGAAATACCCAAACTTATGACAGAAACTTCGTACTTAAATTTTCGAGTAAGCGCTCTGATACAATTTGTTCGATGCTGTATACATACACTCGTCGTTGTTTATGTAATATTATGGACGCGACGTTTGTATGGAGTAGTCGGGGTGCTCAAATCTATACAGCCTAAGTTATTTTTTATTACGAAAAGAAGCCTGACCCACCTGATGAATCTTCCAGTATATCCAACTGGAAGTGTTAGATTCTACATGCGATCGATTTTACATTTTTTTAGTTCGGGGTGTAGGTGCACCCTGATGACTGATAATCAAAGCTCTGGCGATAAGAGAGGTAGGGAGCGTAATTGTAAGTGCCAATGGGGCCAAATAACAATTCCTTTGAGGGTTGTTGTGTTCCTGCGAGTGAGTGAGGTCACCAGAAAGGAAGGAGATGCTGCATTGGTAGCGGGGGTGGCGGCGCGGGAGCGATATTTTATGTTCCCAGCGTTAATATGGCTACGGTAACCGCTTCACATCAAGCGGGCCGTATGCTTATCTGCCACCCGACGTAGAATAAAAATAAAATAAAAAAATAAAAAAAAGTTAAGTCTGTGAACTTTCTGCCGAGGTTTTCTCAGGAAACTAGCTCAGAAGTCTCTCAGATGTCTGGTATGATACGATTATTTGCCACCTTAATAGTAAAAAAATAGTAAACTATAACACCTGGTACCTATTTTTATCAGCTATAATATTCGACGCTACCTTCTATCAAGTTAAGTCTGCGATCTACGTATCTACTACTTACTCTACGTAAAATATAAAAGCTTCCTACTTCCCGTACAGGCCCTCCTGCAACCCTAAGCTGTATCAAAGTGGAAAACCATGAGATATGATAACAACATGAGAAATTCTTCGCTGGCAATATTTTACATCCCTCCCTCGCTCTTATTACCCCAACACACCTTTTATAGTTGCTCACTAGAGGGCGCTGCGAGCAAGTGGTCACAGTTAACACAATCAGCATCTCAACTTTACATGAAATGTTGAAACACACACAAAGTTGGTAATCGTGTTTAAATCAAAAGTAATAGTAAAAATAACACATAAGTGCGTGTTATCCGCACGTAGTCACACTACCTATGAATTCCTACTTTATTTTCTCGATTTTCAATATATTTTTATGACATATATAAAAGTATACATAAGTACATTTCTATAACACATTGAATGGCCCGTCTAATGTTAAGCGATTACCTGAGCATATGAATTATTACAAACAATCATATGCACAGGAACTCAAGAATCAAATAAAAATGAATGTTGCTAAAGGCAAAACTCGAGAACTGCTCGACAAATTTGCTTCATATATGCTTTAATATTTTCGTCAAGGAACGTTCTTATCGAGAGAAAAGACGTAAAAATTGCGTGAAAAATAAAACACCACTTTATACACGTGCGAAGCCGGGGCGGGCAGCTAGTTTACAATAAATATCGTTCAGGTGTTACCGCCTGTGCGGGCTTGTATGGGCTGCTCCGAATAAATAAAAATCGCTGGTTGCTTCAAAGAATGTATTAATCCAAAAGCACGTTACAATGTACAAGGTGGCAATGCGGTGAGCAAGAAGATTAACAAAATCAAATTAATGTGCGTACGAGAGATTAACAAAATCAAATTAATGAGATACGAGAGCGAGGAAAGTCGACATTTTTTACATAAAAAGGAAGGAATGAACTTATTGAACTATTTAAGCGAAACACAAGAGTGAACTTAATAGTAACCACAGGTTATCAAAACTTAGTGTTGCCAATGCAACACCGCCATTAGGTACTACTAACACAACATTAATTTAATAGATGCTCCAGCCGTAGAGTTTTATTTGGCGGCTATTTAAGGTTACTTCCTGCGTGAAATTAATTCAATATGACTTTGTTCTATCTTTCTTTACAAGAGATTTGTTTTAGAGACTCGTTGGTTATTTAGCAGGTCGCACCACCACAATACTTTTACACCTCCACTGTCTCCACATTGACCTTGCGGGCGATCGCGACCGTGTATGAACTTGACCTACTAGCCGTAATATAATAATAATGAGGTACGTCTGCGAGGGGTCCACGAGTGCTCGTCGGAGTCACGCGCCGTACTGGAGGGGCCTAACGAGGCCGGTAAGGGTCCGGGTTCGACGCCGGCAAATACGCACGTCTTGAAGACACCTTTGTACGGATAATGCGTTTTGAGTCAAGCCTTTTTAAAAGGATAATATTTCTTTCCACAAGTAAAAATGAGTTTAAACGACGTTAATTATGGAAGTCTACGGGGGTGGCTTATGTTCACCGGGGGGGCGTTCTTTTAACTGAGATGATAATAATGATGATTTTTTCACCACATGTGGTGAAAGTGTAGAAGTATTTGACATACTATCATCATACTCATATATATTTTTTAGGGTTCCGTACCCAAAGGGTAAAACGGAACCTATTACTAAGGCTCCGCTGTCCGTCCGTCCGTCCATCCGTCTGTCACCAAGCTGTATGTGTATGTGTGTTATAGATAATGATACGGAATCCTTCGTGCGCGAGTCCGACTCGCACTTGGCCGGATTTTTATTTTTATACTACGTCGGATGGCAGACAAGCATACGGCTTGCCTGATGAGAAGCAGTTACAGTAGCCAACGTAAAGTAACGTATATATCGCGCGCCACCACCCTCGCTGCCAACGCAGCAACTACTTTTTTCTGGTAACTGGTCTTTTTGATTAAGAGGAGACACGTATCCCAGCAGTTATATTACCATAAGTTGATGTCGTATATTTGTTGATTGTTGCTTTTTTCAATTTTCAATTCTTTATTACCGAAAACCAACCATACTTTTTGTACAATTCGATTAATCTTAAAAGCAATATTTCACTGGTGACCGCGTATTGTTCAAAAACCCATAAATTAATCCTGAGCGATTATCTCGCCGCTAGTCTCGACAACGAAGCGACTAATCGGACCACTCGCTTACAAACAACTCGCGTGTAATCGAATCAATCGTCTTAACCATTTGTTTGGCACCGAGTACAATGGAGCCATTAACTTGTATAAATTCCACTCTCGAGAATTCGGTACTCGATAAAATGGAAGAGTCACCGCGGTAAATTATGGCATCGTGTTTACTTAATTAGTGTTTATTCAATCAATATTATTAGCTGTTGTCCGCTGCTTCGCTCATCATCAACCATTATTCATTCCACTGTTGGAATATAGGTCTCCCCTTATTCGAAGTTTTTGGGGTGTAAGGCTTACTGTCATCTTTAGAGCCTAAGCCAACCTCACCTGCATATGGCGCATCCTGCTGATTCACTGACGAGACTCTGGTACAAAGAAAGGTAGGGCAACTTATAATTAAGCTGGCCTACCTTTCTTTGAGCCAGAGGCCTACCTTTCTCGTAGTTCTTCCCCTTAATTATAAGCTACCCGACTGGGGAAGTACCTCACAGAATAACGCAGCCAAATAACAGTTTCCTTGAGGGTTGTTCCTGCGAGTATGAGCCCCTGGGAGATGTAGCGATACGCGAGCGATATTTTATGTTGCGTGCGTTGATATGGCTTCAATAACCTCTTCACATCAGGCGGAACTCATGGTTGTTTGGCACCCGACATAGTATAAAAAAAAACTATTTTTATTTAGGCTAAGCCGCGGTCACAGCTAAGAGTAGCAAAGTGGGACACAACACTTTGCCGAAAGCAAAAGTTTCCTTAGTCCTATACCAGGGATCTTTGAAACAAAGCGTGAAGAAGCACCTCGCGAGCACCAGCATGGCAGTGTCAGCTGACAGAATACTGTTGTCTAGTCTTTAGCCACATGACGTAGTGATTTGGACTTCTCTTTTTCTTTGTCGCCATCAAGCGAAGCCGTTTCGCCTGATGGGTAAACGAAAAGAGTATATTGGCTCCGTTACAGAGCAACTATGATGAGCTAATGTAAAAAGTGTTCATCGTAGGACATGCCGAGACAAGTGACGTCACTTAAGCAGACATCTTCAATTTAGTAGCGGCATAGAACGTAAATATTGATTGTATCACTAGTACCATTAATGGTACTAGTGATACAACCAATATTTATGATGGTACAACTGATCGCAAATTAGTGTCACTAGTACCATTGATGGTACTAGAGATACAAAGTTGGGTCACTTGTACCATCAATGGTACTAGTCAATGGTACTACTGATCCTAAGGGGAACGTGGTTGAACGACATAATGAAGTTAGCACGGTTTACGTGAAGCAGTTTGCTTAGGCCGCAGTACAAACAACCCTAGCTCGACGTCGGAGGGCGGCATCAACATACAGCCGTTCAATTTGTACACAAACATTATTAATTCAATTAAGTAAACTGGGGTTGACTGTATCGTAAATAATTAATAACGTTAAATAATTTAAATGTCACAAAACACCGTTTAGTCGACATTTGACAGATTCTAATTTTGACATCATAGTCTACATATGACAGATTCCACATTTGATAGATTTTGAAAAAAGTGAGTAAATTAAAGAACATTATTATAGAATCAAATATAATACTGTTATATAGTAATCACTATATTTATTGATAAGCATTATTTATTTATCTAATATCAAACTGAAATTTAGAGATTAAAAAACTAAACACAGAATCTTAATGTCAGTCTTTTACGCACAAGACATCAAAATAAATTTAAAAAGTTACTTTTCGATACAGCTCTTCTATGGACAACTGTATCGAAAAATAACTTTTTCTCCATTACGATACAGCGTCAGCCCTGGATACAGGTATTTTAAACAGGTTGCAATGCAAATGCATTGCCATTCCCCCCCAGGTGGGATTTGAACCCACGACCTCTCGATGACCGGTCGAGTGCTCTTCCAACTGAGCTACCAGGAAGGTTTGTGTTGCTGACGAATTTTTGCATCTTATATTCTACTGCGTGAGTCACAGTGTTCTTAAGAATAACTTCACAAAATTAAGTAATATTTGGCAAGTATCTGGTTCCCTGCGAGAGTCGCACTTGTACTTACATTATGAAAATAAGACGCTTGTTCCGACGAAGTCGCTTTGGTCTCGCGCCAAATAATCTGTAGTTTTTAACTCTGCAAACACTTTCACAAATGTGTGTCACAGCAGATGAGTACGTACTCATGCATAAAAAATACGTTAATCATTAATATATGATTAGTCTGAAAGCCTGAAAATTGTTTTGATTCGCCAAGTGGTTTTTGCCACTATTTTGACGTTCGATGAACGCATGAAACAACATGACTCATTGCCACGTTCCGCCTGAGCAGAACGTGTAAGCGAGATCGCGTTACATGTGATAGAGAGGCACGATCGGCCTATGTTTCTTACGACGTTAGCATGTAAAATTATCGTCCGTAAACCGACATTACAGACAAACAACCTTTTTTTCGTTTAAAATAATCAAATGCTAAATAGGTTTCGTTTCGCCAACGTACAGGTTATATTTGGATAAGTCTACAAAAGGAACTAATTTGACAAGTCTAAGTAATCATGAGTTTGATAAGAATAATATTTTTTTTTACATTATTATAGGGCTGGTTTATTCTCCCATGGACTATTTTCACACTGTCATTTTGGGTACTAAACAACTTTTTTTGTTTTTAATAATTTATTTTTAAAACTCTCACACATACATTTCAACACTTTAATACGAAAACCTCACAGGGTTTATCTGGGTAGGCGAAACTAAATGACAAAATTATTTTTGTAGTTTTTATAGTGCGAATGAAGCATATTTTATCTATGTATCTTAAATACATTTTTATAAATGATTAAATCGTAAAAAATACTTCACATGAAAAGAGAGCGGGCCTTCATAAATTACTATTTACTCCATGTTTCATGCATAATTGCGCTGTTTTCAACATATCCAATTTTGTCAGCACCCTTATTAGTTTGTTTTCGAAATGTGAGGGTGATTAGCAACTATTTGCATATTACACTAGAATAGCAAACAGGCATACGCTATGCCTAATGGTAAGTAGTCATCGCAGTCTATGGACGCTTGCAACACCAGATACATCACTCATGCATTGCCTGTAAAAATTCCATTATGCCATTCTTGAAGAACACCATATTGTAGTCTCTTGGGAAACCTTATTTATTTATTGGCTTATTGATTGTATTTTTTCTAGCTTTTCTGTAAAAATGGCTAATAAATCTATTAGTGATAGTAAATATAAACCTAACTAATATATGTCATCAAATTCGGACGAAATCCACGGGAAATCTTTCTTTTAATATTTTAATTTACGTCATATTTGTTGTTGTTTATGGTATAAAATTATCAACTGCAATTATTTGGACTATAACATAACTAAACAGTTACCGGACCTGTTAATAAATAAACAAAACAGAAATATTATACAACTTTTGATTGTTTGCACTTGGTGGAACTTTGTACAGATTTTTTAAAGTAATAAAGTATTAATACCAGAAACAAATTATGGTTGATATGAATTAACAAAAACTTCCATAGGTCATTTGGCTACGCACGATCGCTGCCATTACGAATGGCCACAGGTCCATGTGAGGTTTAAAAAAAAACACAATAACTTTTCATAACGAATCCATAAATAAATCCATTTTGACGCTCCAAATATACACACACACATTACACATATGAAGCGTACTTACCTTTTCCATGCAGCTGCTGCCTGTTCTCCGTGCCCTTGAGACTTTCGGCGGTGTGTAACAGTTCGTCCAGTTGTGGTTTCTTTTGTTCCAGCTCTCGCAGCACGCCCTGCACAGGCAAACAACAAAATTATACAATAAAAGTATAAAGGATGTTCTAAGCATCTTCAAGAAAATCTTGAAGGAGTTTTTAAAAGTGACTGCTATCATTCAGTAAGTCGTTGCCAACTCAGTTGTATAAAAAAGAGACATTTGTGAAAATCGGTTGATGCGATGTGATAACCTGGAAATAGGTCTTTTGTCAGAATCAGAAAGCATGTATCAAGCCGAAGGAATTTATCTTCTTCTCATCAAAATTACCAACTGTTATTATGGGGCTACTAACAGATATATCAAAAAGAAAAAAATGTTCTTGTTGTTTGTATTGTCGATGGCTTAGAAGCCTAAAAGGTGTAAAGAGATGTTCTCAGAGCCAACAAGGCGCGAATGACACAGGCATCAATAGGCTAAGCCCGCTAAGGTAACTGCTGTCTATCAGATCAACCGTATGCTTCTTTTCTTTCTTTATGATAAAATAATCAATCTCTAAGTCTGACAAAACACACATTGCCGGACACAAAAATAAACTCCTTAGCAATAAAAAGAGGTTCTTTGAAGTGTCCACAATAAGTGTGTTATCTGTCAGGTGTCCAATACTACGGGTGTGTGTGTGGGTGCGGCCCGGCCCTCGGGATTGGCTTCAATGGCGGCCATTATCCGCAAAAATGCACCTTGTTTACCCGCCGGCCGCAAATCCCGCAAACTAACACGTAAATAAAACACGCGCACACTCACGACCAAACATTCATCATACAATAAAGGTGACCCAATTCTGTTTTTTATATGATATACATTAAATCGAAAATTTTGTGTTATACATTTAATTATGGAAAATATTGTCAGGCATATGGCCACTTCTGGAAATTACGCATCCTGATTTGTTCCAGATAATGTTCGATGACTTTTTCACATGCTTCGGGGTTCATCTCGGCAATAACTTAGCAAGCGTTAGTTTTGACGAGAACACGTCTTTTTTGCTACCACAGGTGGGGGGGGGGGGGGGAGTCAATACAAAAATAAGAATCTATGCTCTACATCAATTCATTCAATCACACCACTGGATAGATGAAGGATCAAATATATTACGCTAAGTAAAGACTATTGAACATCGCGAGTGGGGGAGGGGGAAGCGCTGTTATTTTGAGATTATTTTAGTGCATATAACGTATTTGCGTAAAACATACGACCGTGTCCATGATACTCCCACTCCCACACCACATTTTTTTTGTGCTCCACGTAAATCAGTTGGTGTTCATAAAGTCTGGGCTTCATACAGAACTAAATTTTATACGAATGTAAGCGTAAGTGCTAATGCACCATACGCCATTGGGACAGGAAAGACCTAAACTTTCAGAACAATGACAAATCGATAACCTCAGGTCTTTTTGCCACATTATGAAAGAATATAACAAAATATGATATAACAATGCGAGTCAAAAAGTCGATCGTAGAAAGTCCCTGTTTCTTTACCTCTCCATTACCTATAGCAGTAAAGCTGTCTTAAAGCTAATGAATGCATTAATTTAATTAACTAAACTTTAGAATCGCAAGTGTGTACTTTAAACACCGCACGAAGTTTTGAGTTTCGCCGCGAGGGGTCTCCACAACACTATCTGGTCAGAAAACGAACACAGTTTATGAAGCCAGTTAATTGCGGCTCCAGTAAAAGCGCGGGGCATGCAGGAGGCATAACATGACGTCACTGATAACAACTCCTGGCTTTGTGATGGTGTATGAGAGTTTAACTTCCAGTTAGTTGCAGTTCGTACTTACCGTAAAACAGGATGTTGCGCGTAGTAATGGATTTTTTTGTATACAGTACAGTTTATGGTAAAGAAGCATACGGCGCATTTGGAGTATAAGTAGCTCACCACCATTTTTGAGTCAAAGTCACCTACACGTGGTGCACCCTGCTGACAGCTAACGAGGCTCTGGCGAAAGAGAGGCAGAGCATACCTCCACCTCATAGAATACCTCAACCAAATAACAATTCCATTGAGGGTTGTTGTGTTGCGAGTGAGTGAGGTCAACAGGAAGTGTTATTTGTCTTGTGTATTTTGTGAGGTGGAGGTACTTCCCCAGCCAGGCAGATGACATACACGCTGTACCCTACCTCTCTTTTACCAGAGGCTCTTTCGCTAATCGGAATGGTGCACCACGTGCAGGCGATATTGGCATTGGCTATAAACATCCTGGTGATCTACTTACACCCCAAAACAAGAATATTAGTAAAATACCACATTATATGCAAACATAATGATCACAAAGTATATGTAGGATGTATTATGTATTGTAATCACTTGTTATGTGCGTTGTTCGATATAACAAACTTACTTAGCTACCAAGCAACGCGGTAAGCCGTAACACAATAGCCCAGCTACCTTCTACTTCGACGGAGGTTGTATTCAATGCACGTGGGATACGTAAGAGCATTTCATCTTATTATATTGTAATGTTCCTATTGTGGAGGCTCTCCCGCGAGACAACATGGGGTTCTGAGAAAGGGGCTTGTAGAGATTTTTACAATGTCAGCAACGCGCTAATGATGTCCCTGATGTTGCAAGTGTTCGTAGGCTGTGATAACCGTTTACCATCAGGCTTGGGTATGCTTGTTTGTCGATTTAGTAGAATAACAGGTTAAGTTAATTAAAAAAGATCAAAAAACCCAACTGCACTTACAAAAGATTTATTAATCACACGCAACATTGATATAAATAATAAATAAATATTTCTGGACAATGTACACAGCGCCATCTAGTCCCAAATTAAGCGCAAAGCTTGTGTTATGGGTACTAGACAACTGATAAATGTACTTAAATATTTTTTTCTGTAAATACATACTTATAATACGTAGAAAACACCCAGACTAAGACAAACAGACATGTTCATGCACATAAATGTTTGTCTTGTGCGGGAATCGAACCCGCGACCTCGGAGTCAAAGTGGCCATTGCTAACCATTCGACCACCGAGCTCGTCAAAAATATAATTCCACACAAGCAAAGCCGCAGGCAAAAACTAATATATCAAATATATATTTGAAATCAGATCATCGAGATCTTTATTTTTTACTTTATTTTGATATGGGTATCGACAAATTTACGGCTCACAGCCGCCATATTGTTTTTTTTTTATATTTGATATGCCTATGTCACTCGCGTGATTAAGACGAATCTAACGACACCTCTTATGTTGAAATTTGTGAAACGGTTTAGGCTGTAGAGCGTGCCGAATAACAAGACATACATACATACACACGCTCCAAAAACATAACCCTCCTTCGGCAGTCGGATAAAAAATGAAGTTCCTAAGATTTTAGTGTCAGGAAATGCGTATACTTTTAGTGCATGTAACTAAACGACTGCAGCTAATTTACCCCCAATCAGTCTAATCGATCACGCAAGTTAAGCAACTTATACAATAGCCTGTCCATGGATGGGTTTATCTGTTTCGAGCTCCTCCGTGCTTTGTCGAGTACGTTAAACGATTTACCAACTGTCTGTAGAGTGATGAAATAATTTAATGTCAACTATAGTTTCACAAACACTGCGGATTTGTGTTAGCGTTATTAATGAGGTTAAACATCGTACGATGCGTTACGTAGTTATAATTGAGAAGCCCGGTATACGGTTCCGAGGTCGCGGGTTTGATTCCCGCACAGTACAAACATTTGTGTGCACGAACATGTCTGTTTGTTTTGGTCTGATGGTTTTCTATGTATTATAATAAGTATATATTTATAAAAAAAAAGTATTTAAGTACATATGTCAGTTGTCTAGTACCCATTGTACAAGCTTTGCGCTTAATTTGGGACTAGATAGCGCTGTGTAAATTGTCCAGAAATAATTATTATATTTATTTATAAGGTTTTATATAAATAGGTACTAAGTTTTATGACATAATTGGCTCTTGGCAATATACAACCATATTGGCAACAAGTCTTTAATAACAGCCGGTGTCGTCATTACATGTCGGCATCAACCCATAATCATCCCACTGTTGGGATATGGGTCTCCCCTCAATCGAAGGGGTTTAGAGCATACTCCACCACGCTGCTCAACTGCGGGTTGGCGGAGGCCAGTGTTTTCAAACCGGTCTAAGGCCACTGACTTGGCTTAACGACTGTGATCTAATGAAAACAGGACCGACGTCTTAGCATGCCCTCCGAAGCACGGAGGAGCTCGAGATGAATAAACCCATCCATAGACAGGCTGCGGTCGACGTTGCTTAACTTACGTATTCGATTAGGCTGACACGAGGAACGATCCCATCGAGCTCCTCCATTACATGACATCGCATTACATGACGTCATTACATGGCAGTTGTTAAACTAGTCAGTGGCTTTTGGTAGGCTTGCCAACACGGCAACCGCCAACCCGCGAGCGGGGAACACTCATATCATAGCAGTGGAATTAATATGAGTTGATGCAGATGAGTTAAATATGTAAACTTCATGCATGTGCTTGAAACGACAGTAAAATAAAGAAGAAGATGGGATGTAATTGACTCCACGTCACCGAATACTGCAGCCGAATAACAATTCCCTTGAGGGTTGTTGTATTCATTCAAGTAAGTGAAGTCACGTGGAAGAAAGAAGTCGCGGCGTTGGTAGCGAGGGTGGCGGCGAGTGAGCGATGTTTCATATTGCAAGCGTTTATATGGCTGTGGTAACCGCTTCACATCAGATCGGTTATATGTATATACGCCACCTGACGTAGTATACGATGTAGTACAAATGAAAACTTAATCTCTCCGTCTTGCTCCCTCTCTACCGACTTTACCCGAACGAGCGTTACACAGGAGTGCGTGACGTGTTACATACCCGAGCGTAACGGCTCAGTCTTATTCACTAGCCACAAATTAATGTCCACAGGGTGCCTAAAGAAGTTTTCACTTGAATAAATATTGAATATTCCTGGACAAATAATCCAGCGCAACCTAGTCCTAAATTACTTAAGTACTAAATCTGGTTAATTAGGCTTCCCACACGAAATTAATTATTAAGGACCACTGCTAATGTTATGTATACAATGATGAATTAAAACGGGTGCCTACTGGCATACTAATGTTCTCCGAGCGAGACGGCCTGGTAAATGACCACTGACAAATCCGCCGGCCTGAGCAATCCTAGCTTAGAAACGTAGCCGGCACGCCCGCCAGCGGCACCAAATTAGTAATGAATAATGGAACTCAAGAATTTCTAGGAATAACGCTTAACGATACCTCCCACTGACGTGTTTTCATCGAAGTAAATCTACATATTTATTGCTTACACTATTTTCTACGAAATTTTCCAGAAGGGCAAAGCTGGAAACAGCTTGAGCTTGCCAATTATTTAGCCCTACATCACTGACACTTAGCAATTCAAATTCAAATTATTGAGCCCATTTGAGCACTTCTGTTGGATGTGGCCGTGCGGTTTCCGGCAGACTAGAATAGAATCACTCCGTTTCTTCCCGTGGATGTCGAAGGCGACTAAGGGAAATACATTATCAAATATCGATCAGGCCTCCCCTTATCAGGATCAGTTAGGCCAGCGTGGGGAGTGTAGGCGAAATCCTCCTTCCGTCTAGGACGGACGAGAGAGGGTCGTGCTCCTGTAGTGGAGACTAAAATGGACCTGATGATGATGATGATACAGCAGCTGCCCCGCCGCCCAGCAAACACAAACCAAAGACCCAAGATATCTCCTTAAATATCGCGTCGTTTACTGCTACATAAACAATGGCGTCAGTGCACAGCGTGAATGAGCGTGTGTGCGTGCGACGCCATACAAACAGTTCCAAATTCATCTCAGAGGAGTGAGGTCGACACAAGAGAGCAGCAGTGTGTACATACTGTACATAGTACTATTAATTATACTGTGCCCACGGCAACAATCACTTCATCGTCTTCCAAAAAGGCAACTAGTATCCTCATATAGACCATTATATAGTCAACATCTAAAAACAATAAAAATCGAGGTACATCCACAGGTATATATCCACTTTTTGAGAATAGTTTCTTTAGAAGTTAGACGATGCGAGCTCTGTTGAACAGTTTCTGATATTAGCTCGAATAAACACAATCTCAGTGCGCTGTGTGCATTTTATAGATAGTGAGATGAGATGACTTTAATATTTATTTATTAAAAAATTAATACAATAAATTCAACAATAATACAAGAAAAAGGAACCTCAGCATGAGCTGTGGCTCGGTGCTGCAGTACTCGGAGACTTTACGAAACCACGCAGAAAATACAACACGGAAAATTAATAAAATATTTAAGAACCGGGCTCCATAGCGACGTGTTCCAAGAAGTCCAACAAAAACCGAGTTTCCAAGGCAGCTATCATGGATGACGGGGAACAAAGCAACTTATGAATACCGAGAGAATCCATACATCAGAGTGAGCACTACCTGTTTAATAAATAAGATTATTCTAATAATTTCATATTTGTGAGTTTTGTTTTTCACGAAAATAATATTATATGTTTTCACATCATCATCGTAATAGTGTACCTACTTTTCGGTGACCAAGCCCCCCCATCTCTGAGTCTCCATTGCTGAATACTTTTATCCATTTGCCGAACACGGTGATGGAATGGTTAGCAATAATCACATTACTTGTAGCTCCGAGGTCGCGGGTTCGATCCACGCACAATACAAACATTTGTGTGCATGAGCAAATCTGATTGTCTTATTCTGGGTTTTTTTATGTGAATAATTATAAAAAAAAAAATCCCAGAAGACTCCAGTATAAAGGCGTTAAGGGGTTCTTGCAGGGTCGACAACGCGTGATTGATGCCTCTGTGTCGCAAGCGTCCATAGGCTACAATGACTGCTTTCCACCAGGCGGCTCGTGCGCTTATTTGTCACCCTGGTGGTATAAAAAAATTACTTCTTATGAAAATCCCCTACGTTTTCCACTTTTTGAAATATTTTCCCCTAAGCCACAGAGTATACGTAGGTCACACTAAAAGTTTTGCGTAACTTAAAAAAAAAACATGTTATAACCAAAATATTATGTTTATTGCTTTTCAAAATACTCTCCTTTACATTTTAAACATTTTTTCATGCGATCGAACCATTTTTTTAAAACAGGAGGACTACAGATCTGAAGGCATGTTTTTTACGTGCTGATTGAACGCTATCACTGCCTCTTCGGAGTTGGTAAAAGTGAAAACTCTCATCAAATCTTTGATTTTGGGGAAAATACAGAAATCACAGGGTGCTAGGTCGGGGCTATGTGCAGGATGGGTAACGAGTTGTACTTTTTCGGAAGCTAAAAATGACATTGTTTTGTTGGCCGTGTGTGAAGAAGCGTTGTCATGATGAAGGAGAACGCGGCTTTTTGGTCGTCTTTCGCGAACTTTTTCTAACACCCTGGGTAAACAAATGGTAGAATACCACTCGGCATTAACACTCTTTTGATCTTCAAGTGGAATTGTGCAGATGGGACCTGTAGCTGAGAAAAAAAACGCGATCATTTTTTGACCAACGTTTCTCGCCTGCCTCACTTTTGGTGGCCTGTTCCCATTTTCAAATACCCATTCACAAGATTGCTGTTTTTTTTTCGGGTACAAAACAATAAATCCACGTTTCGTCTCCTGTGACAATGTCATAAGCAGCATTAGAATGTCCGTGGTCGTACTTCAGTAGCATCTGTGAGCACCATTCCACGCGAGCCCGCTTCTGCTCCGCTGTCAGTTTATGAGGGACCTAACGACAACAAAGTTTCCGAACTTTTAATTCTTCGTGTAAAATTTTCTGAATTTGGCTCATACCAATCCCTAATAGTCCTCGAATTCTCTCATAGGTAATCCGCGGGTTTTCTTCAATTAGCCGCTTAACAGCAGCCACATTATTTTCGTTCACGGCAGTTAAAGGCCGCTCTTTACGAAATTCCTCATGTAAAGAAACCCAAGCTCTCTCAAATTCAACAAACCATCGCCTCACGGTGCTTAAACAAGGTGCTTCTCTCCCAAAAGCATTTTGAAGACGTGCGGCACAGTCTTGCGGAGAGAGAGAACTTTTAAAATCATAAAAAATCATCGCTCTAAAATCTTTTCGACTTAATTCCATTTTCGCTGCGTACGTAGAACTTTGATGTGTGATAAAAAACAATTGACAAATGATTTCCCGCCAATTTTTTTTTTCATTACTAAGACGGTTGCAAGTCGTTTCAAAAAATAAAACATTCGAAATTAAAATAGTTCCGATTAGGTAGAAGTGCAAAACTTTTAGTGTGCCCCATGTATAAGTACTAGATGATGCCCGCGACTTCGTTCGCGTGGGTGTATTTTGATGTGCATTGCCTACATTGGTCACATTTGGATTAGGCCGACAGCCTGATCAAAATGTGACCAATGTAGGCAATGAGTAAATATTTAATGGGTAAATAGTTTCGGATCTTCTCTTCGACTAATAGCTTTAAGCCACTCCTAAAGTAAGCAAATCGCAGCGTAACTATTCTCTAAAGCATTGTTACTTGACAGCGGTCTTTTGTGAGTTCTCACCGGGTTTATCGCTTTTTCGTCAGAGCCAAAATTAGTTTGCCGACTGGACGCAGCTGCTGAAAGTTCAATGGCGGCATTGCGTATGGCAGTTAAAGCGTCGACCTTATTCTGTCTATGGATAGAATTATTTAGCTCGAGCTCCTCCGTGCTTCAGGAGGAGCTTGGTCGATAAGCCAAGTTTGGGCGTCTTGAAAACAACTGGCCGTCGCTAACCCGTTGAACAGCGTGGTGGACTACGCTCTAACCTACTTCGTTTGAGGGGAGACTCGAATCCCAGCAATGGAATGAACATGAGTTGATGCCGCAGAGAGCAGTATGTGCGGATAGGATGACATAGGATCTAAATATGGTGCAAAAGCCCCTAAGCCTTTCTGTAGTAATTGTTACCATAAATTCAAAAGCCAGAGTTAACTTATTATATTTAATTCACAAATTGCTGGAAGGTTTGGCGACCTCCTTGAGCATTTCCATCTCAAGAGTTTATCGGACGGATCTGCAGATTAGCGTCCATTAATGTAACAAGTCATTAGCGCCCCGCCCCGCACCGCTCCGCTCCGCTCCACCTCATAAATTAAATAACACGACCCAACGCCTCAGACACTCTGAACGATACCCCTAACTCATTAAATATAGTTCACAAATAAAATTAGTTAGTCTGTATGTCTTGTATGAAAACACAAGTCAAGTAAAGCCTGGGTACCACAGGCTTGTTTGTCGATACATCTTCAGAAAACTAAGCGAAGTATGTAGGTCACTATCTTTTTTGAGTCAAAGTCGACCTAATCGGCACGTGGTACAACCTGCAGACTAACGGCTCTGATAAAAATAAGGCATAGCGTAATTGGACACTGTTATGCAGAACACGTCCAACCGAGAAACTATGCCAAATAGAGAGGTATACAAATTGCAAATTGAGTTTTATATATTGGCAACAGTTTCTAGCAGGTTTATAATAGATGCTTCACAAAACTTATGCTCCGTGATATTTTTATTCCTATTTAAACTTAACTTAAAAGTAACATGTCGGTGGAATCTATTCTATACTAGCTGACCCGGCTTCGTACCGCCTACGATACTAACGTCACTCAATTGTTTTGCCTTCCCGGAACCTCTCCACGAACACTTGAACTTTATGGTATGGTATTAAAGTTCAAATTTACTTTTAAGTATTATTACGAATCGTTTGTATGGGAGATAGAAAAGTGTTACTTTTAGACTGTTTCAGGCAATTTTTAAAAATTTTCTCCGCGTAAGAATCATCCTCTTACTTCAAGGGATATTTTAAAAGAAGAATTAGCGAAATCGGTTCAGCTGTTCTCGAGAATTGCGCTTAGCAACAAATTCAGCGATTCATTTTTATATTATAGATAACAGGGTCCAATTATGTATAAGCTGTTAGATTGTGTAAATACGTTCATCTCGCAGAAGACCGCATTCGAATAACAATTTCCTAGAGGCATAGAGGGTTGTTGTGTTGCGATTGCGTAAGGCCACCATGCAAGGCTGTAGGTGGAGTTGTTCCTGTTGCTGCGGGGGTGGTAGTGCGCGAGCAGCAGTAGACACCACATTTCGCGAGTGATTGTTATGTTTCGTCTACCTTAACCATACATCCATTGAACTCAGTACAAATTTTATTCAGGAAAAAATTCCATTAAATGCATCCTTTATAAAGAGGTAACTTTTTAAGATGGTCAAGTTCTGGGAATAACACGTTGAATGCAACTTAAAGTTTCGATTTAGTTTCATATCAATTTATATCGGGTCTAAGTTTTAACTCTAGCCTAACTTTAAAAGTTACGAGAAATTTTAGATTGATGCCGCTAAAGGTTTTATTTTATGCTGGGAGACAATACTTGTTCTTGTTTGTTTGTAAAACTTTATTTCTGAATCAGAAGTCAGTCATCAGTACAGAAAGAATACAATAATGGTTGTTAAGTACCTAAGTGAAACAATGAAAGTTGTTAAATATGGCGACAAGAGAATGAAAGAGAAAAACTGATATGAGACAATCTTTTATTCTTCATCCAATACTCTATAAGTATCTGAAAGTAAAAGAAACAAGTGTTTCGACTGGCACACCGCTTGGAAACAAAACAACAGCTACAACAATCTTTAATTTATAATATTCCAGAAATGTTATATTCATTAGCAAAAAACATTAGCTCTCGGGGAGTTAAATAACACAGCACGAGCAAGCAGCAAGGCCCTTTCACAGCGAGACCACGCCGCCAAATTAATTCTGATGCAATGGAGGGTACTTGGTTAAATGGTGCGATGTCTAGAAAAGCTTAAATTATATGGTTTTAGTTATTGCTTCCTGTGTAGACACAAAAGGGTTGTTAGAACTTCTTTATAAATACACTGTTTTAAAGAGTTTATTAGTAAAAGTAAACGAGATCCTATAAATTCAGAAGAGAAAAAGTGCAGTCTCACAAAACCAAATAATGAAATTGCAGTTTGTATAACAAATGACCTTCATAAAATTGGCACACATGAAACTAAAAAAGCAATTCAAGTACACGTAAGTGAAACTCAACAAAGTGTAGAAGTAATTCCGGCGTCCCAAACTGAAAGCTTGTGGAATTGATATAAGTTGGCGATAACGGAGGTGGGTGTGCTGCCCCGATACAAACTTGTAGCGAACAACTCTCGAGTTCTTAACAGGTTTTGAAGACTCCCATCTCCCGAGCCTGGTTCCGACCTAAATAAGCTATTTGACGATATATTCCCTCTCAATATTGTTGAAATTCGGAGGAAAGTTTTGAAAAGGAAAATGATGTTGGAATAAGTTGAACTAACGAACTGTGTCCTAATATTACAAGTACATTTATACGTACCTAATATAGAAAGAGTATATTATGTTGCTACCTGTAATATTCTAAATGATATGTAATGATTTTGGGAATATTTGCCAGACACAACATAGAAAAAAATAACGAAATTCTTTACTTTGTTAAACAAACATCATAAAACATCTGTAAACGATACGTAATGTAAACAATAACGATAACGAAAATGTAAACGATAAGACGTCTATCTTTTAACAATTATTACTTGTATGTTCTGAAATGAAACATAGAAAGATACTTATCCGTTCTGAAACATTGAATTAATGAGTCAGTATTTAGTATATGTTTTAACAGTAATTAATTTGAATAAAGTGTGAACATCCCTATAACAAATATAAGTACCACGAAAGCTTTTGTTACAATTGGAGTGAACATAATAATATACTAGATAACAAAATTCCATTTTACGCGAACGAAATTGAGAGAGGTAGAGTACAGCGTATTAGTAAGCTGCCCGACTGGCGAAGTACCTCCACCTCACAGAATACCGCAGCCAAATAATAATTCTCTGGAGAGTTGCTGTGATCCTCCGAGTGAGTGAGGTCACCAGAGAAGGAAGGAGTTGCTGCATTGGCAGCGAGGGTGGCGGCGCGCGAGCGATATTTCATATTGCGAGCGTTAATATAGCTAAAGCAACCGCTTCACATCAGACGGGCCATATGTTTGTCTGACACCCGACGTAGTATAAAAAAAAATAGAACGAAAACAACAAATTTGATACAATCAGGAATTCTCTAAACTTTAAAAAACTACCTACCGATATTTAATAGCACGTAAGTCGTTGAGACACACGTATACTATACCTACATTATTACATCGAGCAACATTTCATCCCAAGCATTTACATCATCCAGTCTATTCAGACTTGCTCCGTTAAACTTTTGTGCTACGTCTGAGCTCGTCCAATTAAAGTTTAAATTAATTAGTTACCGGCAGGCAGCACGTCTGTCTTCTTCGACGCGTGCCGCTCGAATGCCGGCCGGCGACACTCGGTTCCCTCCCCCACCCTTATTGATCCCCTCATCGTCGGTCGACTGCGTAACAACGGACCAATGTAACAAGAGACGGCACTACCCTCATTTTGAGTAAGAACAGGAACAATCGCAATAGACTCTCAGAGCTCTCGATAATCTGGCGGAAATCCACTGTTCAGGTGGGAAGTCCTGCAATTTTTATAGCAGCCGCGGCCCGGGAATGGTTTTGTCTTTATAATTCGAGGTAAATATTTGTTGTGTACCCTTCAGTAATCCCGTCAAACCGGAAATGAGCCATTTTTTTGCTCTCGTATACAGATTTTGTGAGAATGAAGCCATTTTTGTTTTCTTGCCAGAAATAGCAGTTATTGTATAAATTCTGAGAAATTTGCATTATTGAAAAGTACTGATACGTATAGTAAAGTTTTTTCACTGCTACTTTCAAAACTTAACTTACAAAAGCAAGAAAATATTATCCTACATACTGATTACTATCAGAATTTTGTAAGCATCGATATTATATTAAGTACAGCTGTTGCGGCACAATTGAAATATAATAAATGGGCTGAAAACGGAATAATATAAGATTAAATTTGAGACTCGATCAAGAATATGTCAATTTGAGACGAAACAGGAACTAATGTTCAAAAGTGCCGTCATCAAATGGAGGTACTGTTACAACAGTTATAACCATCTCTTTTATTGTTTCAAATAAAAATAAATATTCAGGTGATCATATGCCAAATCTAGAGAGAGAAAATGACTATCATCATAGTTATAATGTAACTCAGTAGAATAAAACTGCAGTCTACACACTACCGCCGCACGCCGTGGTCACGGTCAAACTGCCACACCACCTGCCACGGCTGACACTGACAGTTCTAACACGTGGGCCGTAGAGCGTCCCGGCAGCCGTTACCTAGCAACCGACACCCCAAGCTTTGCGTACGCCTTCCCCCACGCAGTGGAATGAGAGGGGTGTGTAATATTTAGTGAAGATACACGTATCGATACGCTGATATCGACAAACGAAGATATCGATGATTTATTTTATTTTAACACTATATTTCGAAGTTACATAAATCAGAGATAAATAAAGTCAGACTATATTTGATTGCTAATCATGTTTAAATTTATCCAATCAAGGGCTATCGAGCACGTGTTTTAATGAATATTAATTGGAGATGGAATATGTCGGATTCAGTGTAAGATTCAGCCATGCCAGCATTGCAATAAACAAGATAATAAATAGTCACATGAGACAGTATATGTGCTTGAAAGACAACAGAAGATACTAACGGTAATTTAGGCAATCATCCACTTCAGTCTCGGGATGCAGTTATTTTTCACGGTTTTATCCAAATTTCCTGATGATTGTAAGCAGCAGTAAGTAGACATAAACTCAGTGTTGAATGTGCTGAATTTTAAAATATATCTAAACATCTTTGTTTGTGTAGATATTCCTATACATATTTGCTTTTCATCTACTAAGAACCACATTCGTGAAGGTCTGCTATTTGCAAAGGTCGATTAGTACAAAATGCTTTTAGCGTAAAATCCGGCTTTCGTACCCTTACGTAATTTTGTGGTCGACAAAGTTAAAATAAAAAAACTGTTTATCAATTGACGAGGTGTTTAAAAACGTTTTTTTTATTTTCCATTAATGGTAACGGGTGTCACCAGCGCACAATACAAAAAAAAACATATATATGGAATATATATGTATGGAATATATATATGGAAGAGCACTCGACCGGTCATCGAGAGGTCGTGGGTTCAAATCCCACCTAGGGGGGGCAGGCGAATTTTTCCATTTTTCAAAAAATATTTATCTGGCAAGTTGGCCAAGACAACTATTTAAATAATAATAATTTAATTAGTTTGGTGTTATCAAAAAATAGCTGAATTTCATCTGCAACGATGGACTGCTATGCCTACTTTAGTAGTGTAATTACTTAATAGGTTGATGACGTCACACTGTGACTCACACAGTATAGAAATATAAGATGCAAAAATTCGTCAGCAACACAAACCTTCCTGGTAGCTCAGTTGGAAGAGCACTCGACCGGTCATCGAGAGGTCGTGGGTTCAAATCCCACCTAGGGGGGGCAGGCGAATTTTTCCATTTTTCAAAAAATATATACCTATATATTAACATGGCATGTTTATGTTGATCTGGATATCACTCAGTACCCATAAGATCTACTAGATAAATGAGATAAGTTGCTATTAAAACACATTGTGTGATTATGGGCATGGGGTGGAAATATGGAAAAGATATGTGTATCCACCGCAATAATATTTCTTGGGTGAAATGCCTTAGTTTGTTATTAACATAATTATCTTCTATTTTGTTAATAATTATTTATTTTGTTTCTTTTGTTGTTTTTGAGCATGTATGTCGGTGATGTCGCAACTGTTCCTAACTGAAAATCAGTGCCGAGTCTGCTACAGATTTCGGTTTTTATACCGAGTTGGGACAGCTTTGCAATATTGCACAATGTATTAAATTTTCTTATATAATACTTGTGTCTGTTTGACTTGTTTGTATACCTATTTAATACTAATACTATTTAATATGTACTGTGTAGTGCAAATAATTGTTTTCTTCTTATTCTTCTTTTTTTTTTTTCTTCTTAAATATTTAACATTAGTGATCGCTGAAATGTGAGAGCGTGAGAGCTGAAGAAGAGGCAACAAAGCTGCGATGACTGTATGCAGTAAGCGGAAGCGCATGCAGTCGCATAAGATTGAAAGTATTGACGGCTTGTAATTGCGTATCAATCATATCATATTTTATAAAACAACAAGTAAGTAGTATAATACCCTTAAGAGATGTATTATTATTGTGTGACGAGCCCGGTAGTCGAATGGTTAGCAAAGGGCACTTTGACTATACCATCAGGCTATTATTATCCACAAATCAAGCAAATTTACGAGATAATTTAGGTTATATCGAAATACGAATGCCACTTTGAAATTTTAAAGGCCAGACTATAATGACAAACGCACAATTCCCCTAAGCACAGCTAAGTATGTCTATCGACACTTTGCATCCCTATCTTAAACGCATGCGCTCTGACGTTTCACGTTCATTTACAAAGCTCGCAGCCGGCGACTGATCGCCAGTCGGTGTCAGACCAGCAGTGGAACTGGACATCAGCACAATGAATAACTTTTATGGCATCGATTACAATAAATTAAATTTGGGTAACGTCAAAAGTTTAGGGATAAAATAAACACGATCAGCAAACAAAGATGTAATAGACTCAAGTTTGACTTTGTGCTCATTGGTTGGAATACTAATGTGGGAGTGTAGGGCGGATCCGCGCATAAATAACGTCATATTATTTGACTTTATTGTTACTAAGTAAATAGAAGCTACGCGCCCCGACTTCATCCACGGCTTGGTCCTAAGAGCCAAAAACAACAATCCTTTGTTTCACTAATTGATCAACATTAAATACGATTGCTGATGAAAGCACCCTAGAGATGCTTTAAAAATCGTAGGTGCGAAGGGGACTCTATCAGACACTTGGTGGTTGCAAGTACTGTCGAGGGTATAAGATACAGTGGCAGATCACCTTTGCTACAGACCGACCCAGTCTACCAGAAATGCCTCAAAGTGGGCGAAATGGTCATGAGACGAGCGACGATGACAGCCTCTCCCCGGACTCTACCAAAGCGAAGACGTATGGAGGGGGGATGTGTTTCTATTTCTATATATTACACACGTCGTTGTACTTTGTAGAAGTATATATTTATGACAAACAAACAAAATACGCGCTGTAAGGAAATAGTTTCCGAGGTGGCAGTGGGGGTCCACTGCCACCTCGGAAACTATTTCCTTACTGATAACCTCACTCACTCGCAGGAGCACCACAATTCTCAGGGGAATTGTTCTTTGGCTACGGTGTTCTGCGAGGTGTAGGTTCTTCCCTATCGGCAACTCACAAAATACGCTATGCCCTACCTATCTTTTCGCCAAAACCTTGTTTGCGAGTCAGCAGCGTTAAAGATGTTGATGTACCACTTATGGTCCGTGAGCCAGCAACAGATTTTCCTGATCAATTTCCTCTCAGGCGAAAACTCGGGACATACTTCAGAGAGTTGTATTATGCCGTATGGTAAACGTCAGCTACCGCTCCGTGGGTGGGATGAGCAGCGGTAGCCTCTTAATCACGTAACAATAAATTGTTTTCAGTCATTTCCTCCCGACTGAAAATTTGTTAAATAATTGTTAATGCAATTACTCGATGACAAAAAAAAAGTCAGCTGGCCGTACCGTGGTGGATAGCTGGTCACACGAACATGCAAAAAAATTTTTTTCGTTCAGTGATTTCCTCTCACTTGAAAATTTGTCAGATGATAGCTTACATGCAGCTTTGAATAAATAAAAACGTCCGCTGCCTCTACGTTGCTGGAAAGGGCGTCAGCTGATGCAGTGAAATGTGGCGCATGGCCCAGGCGTGAGCGCCGATCGCTTATTTAAATAAAATTAAATACGTCAGCTGACGACCTTTCCACCAACATAGAGGCAGCTGACGTTTTTATGTATTCAAAGTTGTATGTAAGCTATCATCTGACAATTTTTTCCGGCGAAGATGTGCTAAAAATGTCCAGCCCAGTCGAATGCGTCTATCAATCACTCTGTTGAAATTACCCCGGCCCATCTGTATGGCCTGTCCGAGGTAGACGTAGTCTTTAACCACCAAACCGAAGGTGTGAGATGTACTCGCCACTGACATTGATAACCCGTTTTTTCCAATCCAGCGTTTTAAATACGTATGCCAGAGCAGCGATAAATAGTGTCGAAGAAATGACATCCCCTTGACCTAGTCCCCGCTGCACCTGGATAGGCTTAGATTTCTGGTCCTGGACGCGGACAGTAATTGTTGCAGCGTTTTACAGCCATCTCATCACCTCGATATAGCGGTGGTTGGCTTGACGTCGCTGGAATCCTTATCCAGAACAGACCAAGTTTCGATGGAGACGATGGCTTTCTTTTAATCCACAAAAGCCACACAGAATCACGAAGCCTGTTCGAGTGACTGGTAATCATCGAGCGAGACGATTCGTGATAACCCTTGAAAACAGCGTATAACTAACTTGTTCGTGCACCCCAAATAATAAAATAAAATGGAATATTATTAGAATAATCCATACAATTATTAGAATAATGAATACCATTATTTTTGCTGCGAATAATTGCAAGCCCTAGTATCGTCTCTGCATTATATTATGTATATTAGACCATATACCGATTTATATGTTGCTGCATTAAACTGAATTGAATGCAGTTGAACAGCAGGCGAGACTTCGTTGCAGTGGCATTTCGAAGCATTTGAGACAAAAATTCAGATTGCAATACAAATGCTGATGCAATGTAAATGCATTCAATTTGAACAAAGATATTTGTTCGTGTAGTGTACAGCTGCGGCTGGCCGTTTAATAAAGTATTGTATTATGCATTAAATTTACTACATAATACTTATTCTTTTACTTAATATTTACTTATCTTTTGATTTAATATCTGTAGTGTAAACAATGTGTAGACATTTTAATCGCCAACTTTTAACAGCTCTTTGATATCATTTTCTATATATATTTCTAAAGGTTGCTTCCAGATTGAAACCATATTATCTATATTAATAAAAGGCTTTGTCCTCACTGACTGACTGACTGACTGACTGACTGACTGACTGACTAATCAACGCACAGCCCAAACCGCTGGGTCTAGAGATTCCAAATTTGGCAAGTAGATTCCTTATGATGTCTAGGGGTGCACTAAGAAAGGATTTTTCAAAATTCATCCCCTAAAGGGGTGAAACAAGGGTCCAAAGTTTGTATGGGGAAACCAGATTAGTTGGACTATTTTATCCGAAACTTTACACGAGTACTTCTATAGATAAATGAGTAAACACGTGTTTCAGGATTTTTCAAAATTCTACCCCAAAAGGGGTGAAATGGGGTGAAAAAGTCTGAAAATCGACATGGCTATTGTTTTTATGGTTTATCGGGTCGCTGATTACGAAAAGAACAGCTATTTTATAATCCAACATAGCCGACGTGACATAAAATCACCCCCAATGGGGTGCGATGGGGTTGAAATGTCATAATATCAATATGGGTGTTGATTCTATGGTTTTCTGGGATGTCAATTACGAAAATGGCATCGATTTGAAAATATAACATAGTGGACACGAAATATGTAATTTCGTGTTCACTATGTTATATTTTTCAAATTTTACCCCTAAGAGGGTGAAAAGGAGGTCCATAGTTTGTATGGGGAAACGAGATTAGTTGGACTATTTTATCGTAAAAAAAAGGAGTAAAATGGGGTCAAAAAGTTTTTTTTATACTACGTCGGGTGGCATACGGTCCGCCTGATGTGAAGCGGTTACCGTAGCCATATTAACGCTCCCAACATAAAATATCGCTTGCGCGCCGCCACCCCCGCTGCCAACGCAGCATCTCCTTCCTATCTGCTGACCTCACTCACTCGCAAGAACACAACAACCCTTAAGGGAATTGTTATTTGGCTGCGGTATTCTGTGAGGTGGAGGTACATTCACCAGCCGGGTAGCATACAATTACGCTCCCTACCTCTCTTTTCGCCAGAGCTTCGTTTGTCAGTCAGCAGGGTGCACCGCGTGCAGGTGAAGTTGGCTTTGATTCAAAGATGTTGATAAACCACTTACATCCCAAGTCTGAAAATCATCAAGGATATTATTGTTTTTATATTTTTATCGCTTACCTCATCCCTGTAGTCACCCCCAGAGGTTGTCCATCGCGCGCGTAGGGCGTAAAAAAAAAACTGCGTCCTTCAAATTAAGCTACATCTGGTGCCGAAAACTAATTGAAAAACCTATTCTAAGTACCGACTTTATGGGGTATACCTACTTAATATAAGAATTTCGGTATTTTTCAAACAATGACGTCAAGATTGACTAAATTTATACTTGTGGAAGGTGTGATGATGCCCTATATCATAATAGCTGTGGAAGGTTTTGGAGCTGGCCTGTTCCGCTCCATTTCCTACCACTTGCATGGAACGGAGGTGTATCATCAGGAGGTTCGTGCCACCATTGTTCACGTGTTCAACAACTGGAAAGATGAGTTGTTGAGTGAGGACAGTGAGGGATGCGCTGTTGAGGAATCTCTCTTTATACCCCGCATTCCCATTATTCCATCAGACCACCCCGTTCAATTTAACAGATTTCAATTTCCCATAAAGGTGTTTCGCTATGACCATTAACAAAGCTCAGGGGCAGTCTCTAAAGGTCGCTGGGGTTGACTTGATACAGGACTGTTTCTCTCATGATCAGTTGTATGTAGCTTGCTCAAGAGTAAGTTCTCCTGGAAGCCTTGCAATTTTGGCTCCTGGTGCGAATGCCAAAAATATTGTTTACCGAGACGTCTTAACCTAAATGGTGTATGTTTGTAATAATGGTCAATACGAAACAGTCCTTTATGGGGAAAAAATGAAATATCTGGAATCGAAACAAAAATAGACGCAAATCAGGAGTGTTCCCGTAGCGAAGCACGGGTACTTTGCTAGTAATTTATAAAATACTATTCATGCGCACCGACCGATGTCATAAACAATAGGTTGGTAAGGATTTATAAATTGCAAATTAACAGAAATTTAACCATCTGATTTCTACCCTATTCACATATATATGAATAAGCTCCCTAACGTTCCAACCAAAAAGCATTGTCAGGGGAATGTATGTACCAGGCTAACAAGCCCGAGTCCCATAGTGTTGTCCATTCAATTACAATTTACTGGAATTATTCCGCGTGCGTTCGCTTCCATTACCCGCTGTCGGTCCGAGGAGCAATAAACTTTTCTCAAATGTTTATAGAATTCCGGCGAATTCGGGAACGGGGGTGCAGCAGGCTCGCGGAGGGCGGGAGACTGATTATTAATTGAACAGTACAGTGCTAGCGATCCCGCACACAAGCCGCATACTGATGCCGCAGAGTGTACCCTAGGCCGGGAGCCGAGAGCACAATGGAATATTATAAATATTTATAAAACATCGAGCAATACGAAAAGAATTAAATACGAAAAAAATCCATTGAGGAGAAAAGCTGTTCAGAAGAATATAAATTCATTTATGAACAAAATGCCGAATAGGGCTGAAGATTCAAAAAGTATTTACAAAAGACGTGTATTTTAACAAAACAAGCGCCTAAAGGTTAAAATTCGACAAACAATAGGTTTATTTATGATAATAATAACGAGAATTAACGCGATCATGCATCGATCGCATTAATTCCTATTATTATTTTCATACATCGTACAACGCGAAGTTTATAAGATATTATTACAATAAGTAAAAAATAAAAATCTTGAATCTTGAAAGTATGTCTGAACTTTTTATAGAAATTATGTAATTGAAACTTACCAGTAATATCATCAAAATCATATATTTATCACTATTCTATTAGCCTTTTGATGACAGAAAGCCATTTGGCTCTAGAGGTTGATTAAATACCCTCAGGCAGCGTTGATGTCACGACGATGTCAAAGTTGTAATTACCGGCTCCCGCGCTACAAGTCTTGAATACACGCGGGCCGGGAAAGCCGCTAGTTTAGCTTCCCATCCCTAATTCAATATCTTTGTTAGACGCTAACTTCAGCCTCAAAACAATAGGATTACTAAGCCCATATAAAATTCAACTTTATCTCGTTAGCCATATGGTAGAGTTTGCAATGTGTGTCAGGTTGTTTAGAAGGTATTAAAGTAATCCTTTGATCAAATTCTCGGATGATCTGTGTATTAGTATACTCATATGAGGATGCCCCGAGGACGCGGAGTCAGTTATACGATACACTAGTATTGTTACGAGTCCCGCGCGTATTTGACGCATATTTGATTAGGGATATTCCGTTGCATCTGCAGAATTGTGGATTACTATAATTCACAGTTATCTGCGAATTAATAAAAAGCTACTATGAATTATAACTACAAAGTAAAGTATATCTAAACTAATTCAGTATCCCAATGGACAGTACAGTTATCTTACCGTATTTTGTTTTATTATTTTCCTAATAAAGCCATCGTCAACTACTATAGGTACTTACGTATCCATTTGTATCCTTACATTAAATACAACAAAGAATCATGATAATATGAGTACACGTATCTCTCGATAACACATAGACAGATGAACATGGTATAATCGGTTTTATATTCATTCGTAACATTTAGTAAAATTATGTACTATTTATGTAGTTGAACAGAATTAAAAACAAAATAGATTTATGGCATTACTGCATTAGTATTGAGGAGCTCGATGGCGTCTTTGCGCGTGTCAGTCTGATCAAACACGCAAGTTAAGCAGCGGCGACCGTAGCCTGTCCATGGATGTGTTTATTTATCTCGACTTATCCGTGCTTCAGAGGGCACGTTAAGCCATCAGTCCCGGCTGTTGTCAGTAGATGACAGTCGTTAAGCCAAGTCAGTGGGGATTAGACGGCTTGAAAACACTGGCCTCCATCAACCCGCACTTGAGTAGCAAGGTGGAGTATGCTCTAAACCCCTTCGATTGAGAGGAGGCCCGTATCTTAACAGTGGTCTGAATAAAGGTTGACAACGATATGGATTGATACTGGCAGATTGATCGTGCACCTTTGCTCAAAAGTTGTCAACTTCTCCTTTTTAGGGTTCCGTACCTCAAAAGGAAAAACGGAACCCTTATAAGATCACTTTGTTGTCCGTCCGTCTGTCTGTCTGTCTGTCAAGAATTTCTATGTCGAGAATGCGTGGAGGTATCAAGCTGAAATTTGAACTGTATACTCAGGTCTACGGTCCCACGAAGTTGTAAAAAAATCAAACTGCTAAGTTTACGTAGAAAAAAGTTGCGGCCGTTTATTCAGCAAAAAACGCATATTTCGACACACTCAAGGGAATCAAAACCAATATAGGGTACTTCCCGTTGATCTAGAACTATGAAATTTGGCAAGTAACATCGTTATAGACTACAAGTACAGGAATAAATCTCAAAACTATACATTTGTAAATAGATCTTAAAAAATAGGGGGTCTATATTTTTTATAGGGTGTCGAAATTTCAAATTGAAACTACTAGTTCAAATGAAGTATCATATGAAAGGGCTTGATGTACACATTGCAAAATATATTTTATTTATTTTTTTCGACGCATTATTTCTTATTTATAATGAAAAATATATAATTTAATAACGATACTACGTACCTACGGAACCCTCGGTGGGCGAGTCCGACTCGCACTTGTCCGGTTTTTTTTCTATCTCTATCTATGTATATCACGCTGTATAATAAATAATGGAATAATAATTCGTTCCTAAACCAGGAAGTCAAGTCGGAAAATCAAAGACGATAAAGGAATTGCGATGACGCCCAAGGGGATAAATATTATAAAAAAAGCAAATTTTCTTAAGGAAAATTGCAGTACAGTCAAAGCTTTTCACGGTTTTCAGGATTTCAGTATTCGCTAAATTTAAAAAAAATGAGTCAATTGACTTATTGCCGCTTGGTCGAAAAGCTTCGGCCAAAGCCGACGCGACAAAAAGCGACTTAGAGGAAATGCTTAAGCCCCATTTCATTAAAAAGCTTACCCTTCAATGAAATTGGGCTTTAAACGGCTTTAAATAGAGAAAAGCCTTTTCTGTGACGTCTCAAACGTCACAGAAAAGGTGAAATTAATTTTAAAAATCAAGGTTTAAGAACATCTTTGAGATTCTTCATTAAAACAGACTTGTATACTGACAGAAGAATTTGAAGGCTAGAAAGAATTATTAAGAAATTATGATTTATATAGAAAAATATGAGACCATCGTGAAAGACAAAAAGATGTAGCAAAAGCAAATGGTCTGAATATGTTAAATAATTATCAACCTCATGCATGCAACCTTTGTGCATCTGTCTGGTTTTACATATTGTTTGCTGCTCTTCTAAAATAGGTAGGTACGTAATAAATTTTGATGGCGTTTTAGACAAAGCCAGGACGAGTCGCTAACATAATATATGCAAATATAATGCTAAAGTAATATTCAGCGTGTAGCATTAAACCGCTGAGTTACCAAAAATTAAAACGTTTTCATTAATTTTGATTAAGTAATAAAAGGCTCAGAAAGGCTGTAACAGCACATTACCCTCCTTTTAAGCAGTCGAGTAATAACAAAACGTTGTGCGGCCAAAGGCTAACGAGGAACATCCAATTTACAAACTATATATAAGTGACAGTATCTTAACATGATATGAACACCCGATTCCAATACAGCATATTAAAAATGCTGGGTAAATGATGCATTTTATATTAGCCATAGGCTATTGTAGCATTCACTAAATGTGTTACGTTAAATCATACCTTATTAATTTCAGTTCTAGCAGTGTCATTTTATGAAAAACGAAGTAACTTAACCTGTGATTATAACTTATTAATGTCAATTTATTATTCGTTTTCTCACGAATTTTGTATATTTCAATATTCATATATATAACATCTCGGAAAGAAAAATAAGACATACTCTAATCAAATGATCATTCAATTTCCTTGCGAAAAATTAAAAGAATATATTCACTCAAATGATTTTATATATTTACACAAGCGTTTTACTATCTATTCCCAATAAATAAGGAGGTGTAATTGTCTTAATTCTCTATTTTTTAATTCTAAGCATTCTCCCAATTAATTTCAATAAAAACAATCAAGGAATAAAATTCTACGAGGGTACAACGCCATCTGAAGAGCGCAAAAAACGTATGTTGTCAAGTGCGGTTTTATATTTTGTCTGTTGGTTATCAAGTGTTTTGGGGAGTAACTGGTTCATCAACATCTTTGAACCAAAGCCAACCTGACCTGCACGTGACACACCCTGCTCACTGACAAACGAGGCTCTGGCGATTTCACAGAATACCACAGCCAAATAATAATTCCATTGAGTGTTGTTAGGTTGTTTTTTCCTGTATGTTGATGTTGAGATACTGCGTGCTATATATCGTACAGTGACTATAAGGCTAAACGTGAAGGTAATGCTGAGATCGTTATCGCCCCGTTTGGACAGCGTCGGTTTCAGCCGTTTCCTCGCTGTTTCTTATCTGCTTTGAAGTCCATTTCGTTTCTAATTACCCGGAAGACTCGCTTTTACTTTTTACTGAATAAAAAAATTGAGGTTCATGATTAAAGCATTTATGTAGGTGTATATTTTTTGTTGGTGTGTTATAATGCGTATTTCTTTACGTTCTACAAAAGTCGCTAACGCAAATGAACTTAAGGGCCGAAATTGTACCAAACCTTTGCATAAACGCACCATTTATATTTAAACGGTAAGTGACTCAAAATCGCCTTGCGATTCGCCTGCTGCATTTGCTGATTAGGCTTTGAAGAAAGAGAGGTGAATGTATCTTCGAAACTATCTAGACTGTTTATTCAAAAAAATGTATATAACGAATCCCAGGGGTCTATTGCTACATGCCATTGCATGTAGAATCTGTGAAATTCATATTCATATAACATAACGTACTGTCTACGTAATATGACTGACCTTTTGTTTGTCGAGTTGTTGCAGGATGTCGTCGACGTCGCCGACGGCCGCGGGCTGCGTGCGCAACATGACCACGTCCTCGGACACCCAGTTGCGGATCTGAACAACAAACAAACACATTAATTTCTTAACATCACATCAAAACATCTAGGCATTCTTATATAAGACCTAAACACTGAAATAGGATAAAAAAAAGATTTGGTTCTTATATTTATAAGCAGTCATTGCAGGTTATAGATGCTTGACTAGGGCATGAATCTCGGAATCTCGGAATATCGTAATATCGGAATCTCGGAACCGATTTCCGATATTATAAATTCCGATACTGAGTGACCCAATATCGTAATATCGTAATATCGAAGTCAGACAAATTTAGTTTTTTTTTTGTTTTTAAATAAAGTTAATAAGAGCGCCACAAGTGAGCCAATATGTGACGTTGTTGTAAACATGTTGAAACGCCTTAAATATAAAGAAAATCCAACTAGTACCATCGCCGACACAGAAACAGAGACGGAATTAACGACAACTGCTTTATTATCTTCCGATGAAGATGATAAACCCTTAGCTCGTCACGCTACAACGAGTAAGTTAACCCTCCAACAAGAACTGGAGAAGGAACTGGAAAAGTGCAAAGAAAAGACGAGAATCGTATCCTCGTCAGACAAATTTGATCTTTTGGGGTTTGTAATGACTAAAAAAGTAATATACGACAACAGAGGTGAAAGAGGAGTTTATCTGACGCAGGCTTACACTTACCTTATATGAGTTTGGTCTACCAGTGTTGAAAGTGTACGTGTTTTTCGTCAGCCGGTTATTTTTGTAATAAAATACGAAGTTCACCGACAAAATGCTTGAAGCTTTGTCGTTTTGGGAATGTATTGCAAAGAAAAACGTGCCTTTAAAAAATAAGCCTAGTCTTCATTTCTAATAATTAATAGTCATTCCTAATAATTGTTGATTTCGCTGTTATTCCCTCTTCTTCTTCGTTACGCTTTTGACAGAGCGTTCGAGCGGTCGTGGTCGTCATGAGGGAGGATTCGGGGTTGTAGTTGCTCGCTTCACAATATCCCGCCATCTCGTCCGATTTGAGGCACTTTTAGTGCACTCATGCAGTGGGCCGCCCACGGCAGACTTTATCTGGTCGGTCCACCGCATGGGAGATCTGCCGCGGGGTCTTGTACCCTCGATTCTACCCTGAACCACAAGGCGTTCGATGGAGTCACCTTCGCGTCTTGAGGCGTGCCGTGAAGAATTTTAGTATACGCGATTGTACTAGAACAGATAATCACTGCTTGATGCTGAGAGAATCCACGATACTCCGAGCATTCGTCTCCAGCACCACATCTCTAAAGCGTTGATCTTTTTCTTTTCCACTTCGCGTAAAATCTCTTCCACGTCTCTGCATCGTATAAAAATATGGGAAAGACTAAAGTTATTACGAGCCGGGTCTTAGTGGCTTTAGTTAAGTTCCTGTTCTTACATATTTCTTTCAGCTTACCCATTGCGTTTCTTGCTATAGCCATGCGTCTCTTTACTTCATCCACGCAGCCACCGCTGTTCATTACAAGAGAGCCAAGGTATATATAGAACTGGACCACTTCACAGTTTGCGATCTGTGTTACTTCTGGCATGTTACTGTTGGCGAGATCCACGATCATTATTTTGGTCTTAGTACGATTGATCTTTAGTCCGAACTCTAGGTTTACGTGTTCCATTCTGAGAAGTAGTTCTTCCATATGACATTTATTAGTTGCAAACAAGGTGCTGTCATATCACATACCGCAGGTTTGCAATCCTATATCCACCAACTGCTACACCGTCTGTCCAATCCTTCAAAGTGATTCTCATTATAAGTTCTGTGTATACTTATATTAAACAAGAGCGGTGATATTATGCATTCTTGGCGGACACCGGCACTGAGGTGGAAGTTAATTGACAAAATGTCATCTGTCCGTACCGAGGCTGTTCCTTCTTCATACAAACGTCTAATAAGGTGAACTAGATGTTTTGGTGTCCCCATTGCTAACAGCGTATTCCAGAGCTTTGGCCATTTCACCGAATCAAACGCTTTGGAGAAGTCAACAAAGCAGATATAAGTTGGCTTGTTGAATTCTCGAGCCTAACAATGAGTATTTGCTCTCGAGTGCCCTTCCCCTTTACAAAACCAGTCTGTTCCGGAGCAATCTCCTTAGACCGATAAGCTTTGCCTTTCATTTTGAATATGTAACAAGATCTTGCTAGAATGTGATATAAGTGCAATAAGGCGGTAGTTGTTACATTTCTTAGTTGACCCCTCTTTGTGTAACGGGGTGAAGACTGTATGAGTCCATTCACCAGGCCATATTCCGGTTTTCCATATCTTATTACAGATGGTGTATATAATTTGTGAGCTGTGCTCTCCCAGGGCTCGTATGGTTTCGATTGGGATCGCTTCTCTGCCCGTCGCTTTTCCGTTTTTGAGGTGGTTTATAGCGGCTTCAACCTCTCGTATAAGTATGGAGGGCTCCAGTTCCTCACTCTCAGGCTCCGCGCTGGGAAAGTTCTTGCATCGTGGATCTTCAAATAGGGACTGACACTAACCTTTCCAAGTCTCTGAGATTTTATCCAGTTCTGTCACTATATTGCCACTAGTCTTCGATGGCCCATGTTTTCGATGACAGTAATTTTGTAATGATGCGAAGTTTATGGTACAAATGTTATTCCTAAATGTTGATTTTGCTTCGATATTTTCATTTGATATGTTATTGATGTTGATTATGAGTCCGTTTAATTAGTAATGTACTTATGATAATATCGAGAAATCTGTGATTTAATAAAAAAACTAAAAAATCTACAAAGTTTTGTACCAAATTAAAGAATTTGATCTAAAATATTATGTTTACTGTATCAAACCCAACTTTATGAGGATGTATAACGCATTTGTGAAATTCCGATATTAATATCGGAATTCCGATATTGAGATCTAATATCGGAAATCAGTATCGGAATTGAAAACTTTCCGATATTACATGCCCTATGCTTGACGCATCAAAGATATCAGTTACTGCCAATCTTGTAAAAAGCTCTCTATACCTTTCTTAAAGAAATTCATGCTGTTCACGAAAATCCTCAACAACCTGAGAGTTCGCATAAGAAACCACCCCTGAAACCACAAAGTTCGCGGCAATTCCGGTAACTACGTGGAGGATGAATTCTTTGTACATGACAGGCTGTACGATTACAGAAAAAAAATCAATCAAGACGCGCACATCATATCAATTTATTCTTCTGAACACAACCCATTGTATAACCCGTAAAATATACAAAAAGGCAAAGTCTACAATTTCCAAATAAAATGGTTGTGCTCTATGACATACGAACCGACAGCCAAAAAAAGGTTTTCGCCATTAAGCTACGGTACCCTAAAAAAGCTTCCCGCGTCAAAAGATTGATAAGCCAATGTAGGCCATAAGTGGAAGCCGGCGTCGCCACGGACAGCCGCGCCGACCCGGCGCCGCGGCGCGGAGTCTGAAATCGTTCCCGAGATCCGCTACATCGGTTTCCGATACTCTCGATTTCTCGATACAAGAAGGCACGTACATTTTTTGTTTTTAATAGAAAGGGTCAACCGTGCCCTTTGTACAATAAAAGATTCGGGTGAATTGTATATTTGATTGTAGTTCTTTTGTGGTATATATAAGGTGTATATGGCTAAGGTCGGATGGATTTTAGGTAAGTGTTTCGAAATGTAAGTTTTCTCTAGTCATACGTTTTTAAACTACGTTGGTTGGCAGACAAGCATACATCCCGCATGACGTGGCAACATGAAATATTACTCGCGCCCAGCCACGAACAAGGCTCTTGCCAGCTCTTGCCAAAGAAACATAGAGCATATCGTGTTCCCTTAAGGGGTGTTCCTACGAGTGAGGTCGCTTGAAAGGAAATTGTTGCTGCGATAGCAGCAGGGGTAACGACGCACGAGCAATTTTTCATGTTGCTAGTATTTATATAACTACAGTAACCGGGACAAAAAACAATAGCCTTGAGGATTCTTGTGTTCCTGCGAAATACTGGAGGTCGGACGTGAAAAGATGCTGTGTAGCTAACAGCGGAGATGTGATTAGGTGACATAATTGATAAGCAATATGTTTGCTACGTTATTGATCGAGAAAAAATAGGCTCATAATAATAACAGGCAAAGACTTTGCAAAATAACAACCTGAATCAATTAACTACATCATTATATTAATACGTGAAGCAAAAACTGTGTACCCCTTTGTGGAGTATGCAATGTCACTCACATAGAGGTAGTTTATATGAATAAAAAAAAACATTACACACACTACCATGTATTTGACACACACACGCATTATAAACTCTTTTGTTTATTGTTAAAGTCATGTCATGTCATGTCATTATGATCGAATCTCGACGAATGGGCGACCACGAGTAATAATAAATCGTAGCTTAGCTTTTACTTCGTTCACCGCACAGCGAACATTTCTGATTGAAAGGCATACAAAGAAACTTTTCAGTGCACACGCCCAATATCTATACATCCACATTCTAGTAAAGAAATATCGCCGAGATTTGCGCGTGAAATAGTTTGTCGGAATAGCTGTCGTTCCCGTGAAGGCCGAGTGACCCTTCGTCCAATTCGGGCCCGAATAAAGGAGGCCGATTGAAAACCGTTTTGTGGGCACGCTCCCTTTCGACAGGCTTTATTAATCTCGATCTTTTTCATAATAGACGGCTTTTGGGACGATATCGTAATAAGTACAGCTGCCTCCGTGAAAGAAACGAGTGACTGACATAAACGATGATTGGCCGTCTACCACACTACGATTTTAAGACATTTTCTGCCTCGTACGGTGAAATTGTGGAATAAACTTCCCTTTTTTTACTACGTCAGTGGCAAACAAGCATATAGCTCGCCTGATGTTAAGCGGTTACCGTAGCCATATTAAAGCTCGTAACATGAAATATCGTCTGCACGCCGCCACCTCGCTGTCAACGCAGTAACTTCTCACTCGCAAGAATACAACAACCGTCAATGGCAATGGATTGATAACCTTTTATTGGTGTTGCTAATATCAGTTGTGATTGCCACCATCAGATGACTCACATTCTCGTTTAACGACACCCCAAAAATGCAGTCTTAACTGTTGTCGTATAGCATTTTTTTTTTTTTTTGTATTTTTATACTACGTCGGGTGGCAGACAAGCATACGGCCCGCCTGATGTGAAGCGGTTGCCGTACCCATATTAACGCTCGAAACATAAAATATCGCTCGCGCGCCGCCACCCCCGCTGCCAACGCAGCATCTCCTTCCTTTCTGGTGACCTCACTCACTCGCAGGAACACAACAACCCTCAAGGGAATTGTTATTTGGCTGCGGTATTCTGTAAGGTGGAGGTACATTCCCCAGTCGGGTAGCTTACAATTACGCTCCCTACCTCTCTTTTCGCCAGAGCTTCGTTTGTCAGCCAGCAGGGTGCACCGCGTGCAGGTGAAGTTGGCTTTGGTTCAAAGGTGTTGATGAACCACTTACACCCCAAAATTGAGCCAAATGTTATTTTACAGAATTATTAGGCAATGTCATTGACTGACATTGCGAGCCCGGTCGTCAAATGGCTATGGCTATTTGACATCGAAGGTCGCGAGTTCGATCCCCGCACAAAACAAATATTTGTGAGCAGGAACTAGTCTGTTTGCCTTGGTATTGATGTTTTGTATTCATTATTATATATCTAATTAGCTGTCCCGGCGAACTTCGTACCGCCTAACAATCAATGAATGTCGTGGTACATATTAGCTGAACTAAATTTATGATTTTATGGAATTAAAACAATGAATAGTAGAAAATAATAGAGAAGCTCGATGGCGTCATTGCGCGTGTCAGTCTAATTGAACACGCAAGTTAAGCAACGTCGACCGTAGCCTGTACACGGATGGGTTTATATTACCTCGAGCTCCTCCGTGATTCGAAAGACACGTTAAGCCGTCGGTCCCGGTTGTTATCATTAGCTCATCTTGAGCTCCTCCGTGCTTCGGAAGGCACGTTAAGCCGTCGGTCCCGGTTGTTATCATTAGCTCATCTTGAGCTCCTCCGTGCTTTGGAAGGCACGTTAAGCCGTCGGTCCCGGTTGTTATCATTAGCTCATCTTGAGCTCCTCCGTGCTTCGGAAGGCACGTTAAGCCATCGGTCCCGGTTTTTATCATTAGCTCATCTTGAGCTCCTCCGTGCTTCGGAAGGCACGTTAAGCCGTCGGTCCCGGTTGTTATCATTAGCTCATCTTGAGCTCCTCCGTGCTTCGGAAGGCACGTTAAGCCGTCGGTCCCGGTTGTTATCATTAGCTCATCTTGAGCTCCTCCGTGCTTCGGAAGGCACGTTAAGCCGTCGGTCCCGGTTGTTATCATTAGCTCATCTTGAGCTCCTCCGTGCTTCGGAAGGCACGTTAAGCCGTCGGTCCCGGTTGTTATCATTAGCTCATCTTGAGCTCCTCCGCGCTTCGGAAGGCACGTTAAGCCGTCGGTCCCGGTTGTTATCATTTAATGACAGTCGTTAAGTTAAGTCAGTGGCCTTTAGGCGGTTCGAAAACACTGGCCTCCGCCAACCCGCAGTTGAGCAGCGTGTTGGAGTACGCTCTAAACCCCTTCGGTTGAGGGAAGACCCGTATCCATAAAAACTGAAGATTTAATAAAAATAAAGATTTCCTTATTGTTAATTTAAAAAAAAAAAACGTTTTGTTTTATTTTTTTTAGTTTTGAAATAGGTTTTATCAATTTGGTGATTTGTAATTGTCATTTCTTTTGATGTTTACTCTGATTTGATTCTTGCGCTCGAACCCCATGGGAAAAGCGTTTTCACCCCTATCGATTTGACATTTTTAAATTTTCTTATCAAATCACAGACAACTTTCGCGACATAAAAGTGACACCAATCGATTTGACGTTTTGATATTTGACAACCAATAAATATCGTAATCCCTTTTTCAACTGACACTTTCATTTGTATGGGAAAATGTTTTTTATTTTATTTTATTTTTTCGAGAATTTTCCAATGTTTTTAAGAGTTATTTTGCTATTCGGGACGGAAACAAATCCAACAAATCAAAAACCATGGCAATCGGTCCAGCCGTTCTCGAGTTATAAGTGTTGTAACAAACACGACTTTATTTTATATATATATATATATATATATATATATATATATATATATATATATATATATATATATATATATATATATATATATATATATATATATATATATATATATATAGATTACAAAATATATTTAAGTATATTTATCAGTTGTCTAGTCCTTGTAGCACAAGCTTTGCTAAATTTGGGACTAGATGGCGCTGTTCTTTTTTTAGGGTCTCCCACAATGTCTCCCCCTCACCAATTACTATGATTAATAAATTGTGTGATTGGTCTAGGAATATTTGTTTATTTATTTATTTATTTACTACTTTGCGTGGTCGTCTGACGTGAAGCAATTGTAAAGACGCTACCAACATAAAGTATCACTGGTGCTGCCATAGTAACAACTCCGTTGTTCCTTTTAACCTCTTACACTCGCAAGAACACAATAACCCACTCGTCACAAGAAAAAAAGTTGGCTACGGTCTTCTGTAAAGTGGAAATAGTCGGGCAGCGTATGATTATGCTGTGCCCTACCTCTTTTTGGAATCTCGTTTGTTAATCAATATGGTGCACCACGTGCAGTTAATCAGCATGGTACACTATATGCAGATGAGGTTGGTTTTGGACTCAAAGATGAACTTTCCTAATATTCCTCAATACCGCCCAATAACGACATTGATACGACTAAATTGGTTCCAAAATGTCGAACATTATATCGAATTAAACATAATTTTTGAATTTGATCGTTATTAAGTATCGAGAGTTCCAACAATTTGAAAGGTAGTATTACATCGCCCACACGAACCTTACAAAGCTTATTTAGACACGCAAGGAAGGTGTATCGTATCTGTGACACGGGAATTAAATAAACCGGTGAACTGATACATATCAAAGGTTCTTAGTAATGAGATCTGCCTCGGAAAGAATCCCATTTAGGGCACCGAGCAAATCGAATAAGATTGAGGGAGCACCCTGTTGAATTTAGGCCGCCGTACGCATGCGACTCGTACGATTGACGATAGAAATTATTTATTAATCTATTGTGCGAATATACGTATGGATTGATGTGGGGATGTATGGATGTATTTTTAAGCTATTGCATAGCTTCTATCGCGGGCCTTGAGCGCGGGGACCGAATCCAGAAATTCCGTAACGAAAAAACCTCACGCTCCCCACTCCGACGGGCAAGGAGGTGTGACTTGAAGGCCGTGCATCGTCTAACGTCGTTTCAGTTCGGCAGTCTTCGACACGGCGTTGTGTGCGTGCGATTAGACGTATTGTACGACTCTACGAAACTCGTTTTATTTATTTAATAATAGAAAAATTTGTTTTCTTATCGGTCACCACGCTCAAAAAGTGTAACTTGAATTAATATCAAAGAAAAAGCAATACTGCATGCATAAAATAAATAAATAAAATTATAATTGCATAAGTTGATACAAAATGCTATGCAATAGCTTTACCGCGGCAGTCCCCGAGTGCCACACGTCTTTTTTTACTCTTTCACGGGAAAGCGGCAGATTGAAATGAAATTAGGTAAACATATAGAGTGCGCTATGGGTTGATATATAAAACACTTTCTAAACCGGTAGGGGTCGTATTTAAGTGGACGAAGCCGCTGTCAGTACTAGTTCAAACGATTTAGTCGCGAGATGCCTACTATCGCCCTTGGTTGACTGTTTTACGTTTTCATACAATTAGTAGCATAACGACTGCTTCAGAAAACCTCCAAGCACGTAGTCGCACTATGCCTACTTTTTCGTTTGTGATGGCGGTCGATGCATATCACTTTATGTATTAGTGGGCACAAAAAGATGGCCCCACGTGGGCTATATGCAATAGTCAACTTTAACTTTTTCAATCCAAAAAATCCATATTAATAAATTTAATATAAATGGGGTGTAAGTATCCCACTACCATCTCTTGAGACAAAATTAACCTCATCTGCACATGGTACACCCTGCCGATGAGCGGACCAGGCTCTGGCGACAGTCGCCAACACGCCTGCTTAGCGTGGCGATTGCATAGCGGAAGCTGCGTATCGACCTCCAGAGATGCAACGTAGAAGATCAGACACCTCTTATTCAGTGCACTCGTTGCGTACGAGCACGGTTGGCAGTTTTGTAAGGAAACGGCCGACTTGTGGAGCAATTGCGGTGATCCGCACCGCAGGCGTAGTGCACGAACGCAGCCACTGGGAAGGCGCCGGCGACTAGGGTTGCCAACTTTTTTTTGACAAAAAAACGAATAATATGGTTTGGTTAAGAAAAAATAAAGTATTTAGAAGAAAAAAAAGTATTTTTCGAATTTTATGTTTTTATTGCCTTAAAAACGTATTTTGATGTGCTTTTATCACATGCTATCCATTTTTTGCTATCTTTAAATGTTTCAAAGCTTGTTTGATCAAAATTGAAATAAATAAACAATTCGTTTTTAATTAAATTTATTGACGTTTCTATTCCTCTCTTCTCGCCGCTTTAGATCACAGTAAAGGTTGGAAATAAAGTATTTTCACATACTTTATTTGTATGCAAAAGTATAAAGTATAATTACCAAAAATAAAGTAGGATACGTTATTTTAAAGTATGGTTGGCAACCCTACTAGCGACACCAAAAGCCATCAACTCAAATCGTAGACAGACACAATGTTGTAAATTGTTTTAAATATATTTTAGCAACATGTTTTATGATTTCAAATACACTCAATTTTATATTGACAATTATTATTTTATATATGCTATTGCAACATACTTAATAAATACTATTGCTATGATAAACTATTGTAATGTGAAATTTTAAACCAGTTTTTGTATTCTGTTTTATACAGAACCTTGTCTATGACAGCAGTGCCATGTCTGTAGTAAGCCGTAGTAATGCGCACATTGCGATTGGCTCAGCGGTAAATTACGGAAAAAATGTGTACAAAATGTGGAAACAACAACATTTCCAGATTTTCTCAAGAGACTACGGTATGAAGAGGTTCCTCAAAAAGTGCGAAAAAGATTCATACAGGTCGGCAACGCACAGACAGAATGGTGTGACAGAAGTCTATAAGCTGCGGAAACTGACTTCAATCAGGCAGGCCGTATGCTCATTTACCACCTTAAATAAAATAAATTCCTGAAGACAAACAGACATATTCACATACACAATGTGTGTTTTGTGCAGGAATTGAATCTGTAAGCCTCGTTGCAAAAATAGTCATTGCTAGCTACTCGACTACCGGGATTGTCACAAATTAAATCATGTGATGAATATTCACTGACCGGTCATAGTCGCTAGAGTACGGGGACCCTTAATTTGTCGTGTCGTAGCGGGCGGGCTGATTAACTGCTCAATTGAATCTATCCCGTACGCCTGACCTCCGCCTCTCCCGAGGTCGTAGTGAGGACTGGATGGAATTACAACTTTTGTCGGCAGCAGGACAGTCTAGATTTCTTTATTTTCTCTCGAACACAAAGAATGTCAACCGTTTTTCCAAGGATATGAAAAATTTAAAAAGTGAAATAATCGACGGAGAATCAAAGTTGGCATAGCCTTCGGAGTTTGCAAGCTGAAGTAGTAGCTTAACGACATTGTGCACCACGTGCGTTGGCTTTAGCTCTAAAGATGACGATAAGCCACACTCCAAATTCTAATATTATGCAATGGATACATAGAATTAGGTACAGATATATCTCCTGTGAATGTAACTAATGTATAAACAATGACGTTTGTACAAAGCGTGAATGAGTGTGCGTGCGTGAGGTGCCGAACAAACTGTTGGTTCCAGACCTCACTTTCCATCTGAATTTTGACTCATGGTGAGGTCGTCCCGAGAGAGCAACAGGAAGTGTCCATACTGTATATAAGTACTGACTATTTATACTGTTATGTTGGTTTGATTTACAAACCATAGCAATAAATATAAAACAAACAATTCAACCACTACCTTAAGCCACCCACATAGACCAAACGGTCCAAACGATAGGGGATCTCAATATGTTATTTTCTAAACTATACAAGGTTTTGAAAAACTGATTAGTATGTAATAACGAAAATGCTGTAAGAGTTCCATCAAATATTATAAACTAGCGGTCCGCCCAATCTTCGCTGTGACACAATCATCCCATACCTATTCTCATTCCTTTGGGTTTCCCATACCAACCTTGTTCAAATAATTTGAAACACAACAAAATAAAAAAAAACAAAATGACTCGCGAAATGTATGAAATAAATAATTTTCTTCAAAGTTTCATGGTGGAGTTCAAGTGGATACCCCCACCCCAAACTTACGTATTGTGATATTTAGAAATAAGGCCGCTCCATGAGTCACCCGATTTGATATTTGCCACTTGGGCCCAAACAACTACACCCGTCTGACATTATACCACGGCCGTCAGACCTTTATTGTTGGCTGCAAATGCAATAAAATTTATGACAGAAACATCGTATCAGAAGCCCTTAGGAATTCGGCTACATAAATATTGTAAGGTGACGTAAACCGGGGTGGAACTAACGACCCTCTGACCGCTGGAGGGACGCAACTAAAACAAACAAGTTGTTCTCACTCCCCTTGCCGTGGTAAACAACCGCTGGCAGGACAAAAAATGATCTAATTGGGTAAGATGTTTTTCTTGTATTGATACAAGTACGTTACGGTAACCGCTTCGCACCAGGCCGTATGTTTGTTTGTCACCCGAAGCAGTACAAAAAAATACGATTAATCTTCATGCACATCAAAGTGTGCACAAAGACAGATTTAAGATCCAGAGTTGAAACCTGGCTAGATCGAATTTCAGTCCCCTTATATTGTAAATCCTATCGAAATCGTTAGAACCGTTTGTGAGATATATTTACATATACATAATATACAAGACAGCTCGTTTGATAGTGTAGGATTTTTATCCAAGTTAAAAAATCATGAATTAATTACTTGTTAAGCTATTTGTTTGATACATTCAATTGACCCTTATATGAATTGTAACCTTAGAATTATAAGGTTTAATTTTTTTTAAATAACGTCGATGCACGGACATAAGATACGTTTCAGTTAAAACGACATAAAACGGTTATATAACTGGCAATAAACTGTCATGCCTTCAAAAGAATGCCGACAGCAAATAGCCTGGAAGAGATAAACGCGGCCAGCAGGGAACATTTCAGAGCTGCGCAGTTATTTCACAAAACAGCGGAAATTTTTCACAACAGCGGAGATATTTCAGGACGGGGAATTCGGTTAATTCCAGGACATCGGCGGCAGGAGGAGGAGCACGTTTCAAATCATCATAAACAGTTGGAGATATGTCTGTTTTCTCAGAAGCTTGTTTTACGAGGTTTTTATTGACATATAGTGTTTCTCAAGACTTGAGTCCTTATAAACAGTGGCAGTATATGCAGACTACCGCGTACAGCTTTTGTTAGGGTGATAATCTATATTATCTAGTATAAAACACAGTCCCTTTCTACATGTGTCTGTCTGTTTGTCCAATAACTCTTCCTTAACCACGTGACATTCCTAAACTTATCTATTGAATAAATTCAATTCATTGAGTAGATTTTGCGTAATGCAAAATCGGTTTAGCAGTTTCTGGACTTATTGCGTGATGTGAAGCGGTTACCGTAGCCATATTAATGCTCGCAACATAAAATATCGCTCGCGCGCCGCCACTCCCGCTGCCAACGCAGCATCTCCTTCTTTTCTGGTGACCTCACTCACTCGTGTTGGCAACATCGGTTTCAAATGTAAAAGTCATTGATTTGACTCCGATCGGTGTCGGCTGCTTCCGTCAGGAGGAGCGGTGGGGCCGAACGCCACGCGATGGCGGGACGACGCGGCAACCGACACTCTTTGCTGAAGCTTCGAGCAGGAAGGATCGCAGCGTACTTTTTCTTTGCGCAGCCTATGGCTGAATGTTTACATAATTTAATTTATGGTTTAGTCGTTAATCATTTATAATGTGAGTTCTATTGCTGTTTCGCGATTTCTAATTAAATAAGTATTAATTCAATAAGGAGGTATTTTCTTACCAAAGCCTAACGGTTTTTAGCGACATTTCTTAGTCTATCCTAACATCAGAAGTGGAGTATTTTTTTTTTACCTGCCCAAACCTAAAATAAAACCATGGGCAATAAAAGTAAGCATAAAAATAAGCGGAGACAAAGAAAAAAGCGCGCTCGATCAACTAGCAGTTCATCTACAAGCAGCAGCGGTTTGAGGACGCCGCCGGCACCCCAGGCTCGGAAAAAGAGTAAGGTATCACTTAACGGTACTGAAAATGTAAGTACAAACAATAGTATTACATTATACAATATGATACCTGATTTTGACCCTTTAAGCGATAATATTGTGTCGTGGCTAAATATAATTGAATCGTATGCATCAACGTTTGCATGGTCAGATAGTGTGATTCGTTATCAGGCTCTAAATAAGCTCAAAGGTTCTGCTAAAGTGTGGTATGAGTCCTTATTGCGTAGCGATCATTCGTGGACAACTTGGGTCTGGAAAGATTGGAAAGATAAAATTTCCAATACATTTACCGTAACTAGGAATATGTATGATCTATTAAAAGAAATCATTGATAGAAGACCTGTCGAGAATCAATCCCTGTACGATTTTTTCTTTGAACAGAAAGCTAAAATTGATAATTTGCGTCTAAATTTTACAGAACATGACATTATGTCGATAATTTTAGGGAATATTGGTGACAGCAACATAACTGCATCTGTAGAAGCTTGTAATTTTAAATCTTGCGATAGCTTAGCAGGGTTTTTGCATAGTAGAATTTATAAATCAAAAACCGTTAAACAAAATTCAAGTAGTGCTAGTACTAGAGATAGCAATATAAAAATAGTACCTCAAATTCATAGTTCAACCTCTCAGTCGCCAATAACAACTAGTATTCCTTCAAGTGACAGCCAAAATAGTACTGTTCAAACACAGGGTCGTAAACCGATAGTATGCTATAACTGTGGTGGTAATCATAAACGAGTTCAGTGTTCAGTTAAATGTGAATATTGTGGCAAAAGAGGTCATTCGGAATCCTCTTGTTTTAATAAAAAAAATGCGAAACTTGAAAGTAAAGATAAACAAGAAACTAAATTTGTAACAAATACAAATTCGAGAGATAAATTTTGCAAAAAAGTGTACATAAACGGGTTAGACTATGATGCTTTTATAGACACTGGTAGTAGCTGTTCAATTATATCGCACAACCTAGCAAAAGAAATGAAAGTTCAAACAATTCCGTTAAAGTCCCCTGTAATATTGCAAGGTTTTTCTACAGATAGCCGAAAAGTAGTGAAAGAAATGATTCGTGTAAACATTAAGCTAGACTCGGTAGATTTAAAAGACGTTGAGTTGTATATACTAGAGGAACTATCGGGAAATGATATTCTATTAGGGCGTAATGTGACTGAACGGTCTGATCTGATGTATGTACGTATAGGTGACACCCTTACGTTTCAATATACTGATATTTTTTGCAAAAATGTAAACGAGTCTGTTTACCAATTTGATTCAGATTCCCACCAAGAGGAGTTACAGACCCTGTTCACTAAGTATCATCATTGCATCGCTTCTAGTATTAATCAACTAGGGAAAATTAATGGGCACGAAATGGCTATAAACTTAAATGATAACAAACCAGTTCAGTTCAGACCATATAGAACATCCAACTCTGATAGACAGATAGTCAGGGATATGGTCAACGAGCTCTTAGAGAATGGTATAATTAGAGAAAGTAACTCTGAGTATGCTAGTCCAGCTTTGCTTGTAAATAAAAAGAACGGAGAAAAGAGGCTATGTATCGATTACCGTGCTTTAAATAAAGTCACAGTAAAAGATAAGTATCCCATGCCTCGCATCGAGGATTTAATTGATAGGCTTCGGGGTTGTAAGTTTTTCACGAGTCTAGATTTAAAAAGCGGATACTACCAAATTAAAATGTCATCAGAGTCAATTCATAAAACTGCATTCATCACGGAAGATGGCCATTATGAATTCCTTAGACTCCCATTCGGTCTTGTTAATGCACCGTCCTGCTTCCAACAAATAATGAATAAAGTCATAGGAAACCTACGGTTCGGTAAAATTATCCTGTATCTAGATGACATTTTGATAATTAGTGAGACAGCTGAAGAAAATTTAGAACTACTTGAAAATTTACTGCAAATATTTAAAGAAAATGGTTTGACATTGAATCTAAAAAAATGTCATTTTCTTAAGACAGACATAGAATTTCTAGGGTATCGAATAAACCGCGAAGGTTTGAAACCTTGCGATAATAAAATAAAAGCCGTAAAAGATTTTCCAGTCCCGAGGACTGTTCATCAACTACGTCAATTTCTCGGGCTTATTAGTTATTTCCGTAAGTTCATTAAGAACTGCGCTGTGCTCGGTAGCCCTTTGACTAAGCTACTAAAGAAAGATAGCACATGGGACTGGGGCCCAAAACAACAAGATGCCTATTTGACTCTAAAGGAGTCTCTAACATCTGAACGTGTGTTAGCTATATTTGATCCTGACAGGGAATCTGTTCTTTACACGGACGCGTGCAGAGACGGAATAGCCGGTATTTTAATGCAAGTTACTCCAGACGGTGAGAAACCTATTCATTATTATAGTCGTCAAACTACAGAGGATGAAAAAAAGTATCATTCTTTTGAGCTCGAACTCTTGGCTATTGTACAATCGTTAGAAAAATTTAGGCACTACTTGTTAGGATCAAATTTTCGTGTAGTAACCGATTGTAATGCAGTGCGTTATGCCCTAACAAAAAAAGATATAATACCAAGGATTGCCAGATGGGTTCTATCTACTCAGGAATTTGCATTTGATATTGTACATAGAGAAGGCTCTCGGATGCAACATGTAGATGCCCTGAGTAGAAATCCACTACACTCGGGAGAAAAATCTGAGGCCGAAATAATTATGTCAATTACAGAGGCAGACTGGTTACTGTCAGTACAGTTACAAGATGCTTCTTTAGTAAAGATTAGAGAAATTTTGCAAACCGGTAAAGCACATAAAAATAAAGATTTATTTAGTACCTATGAACTTCTAGGCAACAAAGTATACAGACGAACGCGCAGGGGTCGCCGTTGGGTAGTGCCAAAACAATGTATTTGGCAGATCATAAAATGCAACCACGACGACCTCGGGCATTTTTCTGTAGATAAAACGGTCGAAAGAATCGCTAGTCGGTATTGGTTTTCCCGTCTGCGTAATACAGTCAAAAAGTACATAAAAAACTGCTTGAATTGTGTTTATTACAAAGTCAAAGGTGGCCCAAAAGAAGGCGAATTATATCCGATTCCAAAACATGCACAGCCTTTTCACACATTACATTTGGACCACCTTGGTCCTTTCGTTGAAACACGAACTGGCAATAAGTTCTTGTTGGTAGCGGTTGATGCGTTTACTAAATTCGTATTTATTGCACCAGTAGGTAACACTGACTCTAATAATATCATTCACGAACTCGACCGTATATTTAAGGTCTTTGGTAATCCTCGTAGATTGATTACAGACTCAGGTTCAGGTTTTACTTCAAAAATATTTAAGGAATATTGCTTACAAAAAAATATTCGTTTACACACCATAGCCACAGGCATGCCCCGTTCAAACGGGCAGGTTGAACGATTTAATAAGACTATTCTAGATGCTATGAAAACTATGAGCGCGGATTTAGACGAAGACTGTTGGGATATGTGCATTATCCTCTTACAACAGGCAATAAATAGTACTTATCATAAAACGATCAAAGCCGTCCCTAGTGAGGTTTTCCTCGGATACAGACTGCGCACTAATAGCGATAGTTTAGGGCCTGAGCTTGAGTATGATGACGAACAGACTATAGACGTGACCGAGTTACGCAAATGTGTGCACAATAATATAATGGTCGACGCTAACTGCCAGAAAGAAAGATTTGATAGCCACCGCATCAAAGCGAGAAAATATAAGGTCGGTGATCTGGTTCTCATTAAAATCCAGTGTCAAACAAACGATGGCCGAAGCAAAAAATTACTCCCTACATTTAAAGGGCCATTTCAAATAACAAAGTGTCTTGAACGAGACAGATACCAAGTCCAAGATCTGAGAGGAAGCGAGAGGAGTAACAGAGCCTATAATGGGGTTGCCGCAGCCGAAAATATTAAACCATGGATTAAAATAGACGGTTGGACCATTGATGAATAAATACATACACAATGCATTATTTTTCTCCTTTTTAAGCGTGTTGGCAAGGTAAACCTACACATAATAGCTGTTTTAGTTATTTACTTTTGTTCAATTTAATGGCATTATAATAGTAGTACTTACTAGAGACTCTAGATATTGAAATAATTAATATTAATTTGCAGCACATTATTTAAATAGAATATTAAAAGTTACTGAATGTGATTACTGGATTGCTCAGCAAGATCGAGGCAGTTATTTTCCCGATTAAAAGCAGTGAGCTGACACAGTCAATGCCTAAGCCTAAAGGATTGAACTGTAACAGGCACTGCTGGGTAATAGTTCGAATCACGGGAGTTGCCTAAGCTTAAAGGCAATTATCCCGAGTTGAGTGGTTCAGTAACAAGCATGAAGTAACAGTACATCCAAGGCATCCTAAGCCTAAAGGTACCTTGGAAGTAAATGTGAAATAATGCTCGATGAACATTACAAGTAATGATCATGATGGACCGAACTAAACTATTTTTTGTTATGCACGTTTCAGTTGGCTGTGTTTGCGCCTTATTTTCGTGACGTGCCTGAGGACATGCACGATGCAGGAGGGCCGTGTTGGCAACATCGGTTTCAAATGTAAAAGTCATTGATTTGACTCCGATCGGTGTCGGCTGCTTCCGTCAGGAGGAGCGGTGGGGCCGAACGCCACGCGATGGCGGGACGACGCGGCAACCGACACTCTTTGCTGAAGCTTCGAGCAGGAAGGATCGCAGCGTACTTTTTCTTTGCGCAGCCTATGGCTGAATGTTTACATAATTTAATTTATGGTTTAGTCGTTAATCATTTATAATGTGAGTTCTATTGCTGTTTCGCGATTTCTAATTAAATAAGTATTAATTCAATAAGGAGGTATTTTCTTACCAAAGCCTAACGGTTTTTAGCGACATTTCTTAGTCTATCCTAACACTCGCAGGAACACAACAACCCTCAAGAGAATTGTTTTTTTCCTTAACCTTCGTTTGTCAGTCAGCAGGGTGCACCGCGTGCAGGCGAAGTTGGCTTTGGTTCAAAGGTGTTGATGAACCACTTACACCCATCATCATGGTGCTGTGCAAAACTGAGTCGGATGTGAACTTTACTAATAATGAAACTTTCGATTCATGGTAATGTCCACGGAAATTCAAATCTTTTCTCATTTCTGGACGGGCAAACATAGCATTTTATTTGGAGGCGAAAGTGTTTAACGTTCTTTTCCAAAGTGAATCAATCGTTATTCGAATACCGTTCTGTTTGCAACATTAAATGACTTGCATTATTTTCCGCCAGGACTGGGAAGTTTTAGCTTTATTTAATCTTTTTAGAGATATTTTTCGTAAACTATCCTAGGAAGCGAGGAAAATGCGCTAAAGCTGTAGTTCGCTTCCTTTAATAAAAAATGTTTTAATTACACGGTTAGTGTAGATTACAATTTGCTATGCTATCCCATAGAAACTGTGCATTATTTCATGATAATGAGTAGCTTATACCATTCTCTAACCTATAAACTACCAATGTGCAAATATTATGTCGATTTTGTTCCCTTGCTTTGGGAAAAACAAAAACAATTCTATCTGACGGGAACCGTATATTTTTCCGGGATTAAATGTAGCCTATGTGCTATTCCCGATTTATATATTGTCTTTGTGCTAAATTTCAGCCAGATCCGTCGTGATTGAGTAACAAACATCCATCATACAAACTTTATAATACCAGTAAGATTTACATGACACGATATGTAAGTATTTATTTTTAACAGAAATGTAATCAAATTATTCTTCCGACCCGGAGTTAATAACAATTCTTCAAACGAAAAGATAGCTCTAAAAGCGACAAATAAAAATCCAATCAGCTATGTTCCATGGTAAATAAATAACTTTCAGTTCCGGCACCAATACTCCGATGATGGATACCTTCAGTGCTAACTATAAAACGAACTGACAAAGATGTAAGGTCATCTAGATAGGTGTACCTAATGCCGATGTCAGTAAATTTTGAGCAGTGCAGACTTGCCGCGCTTCGAAAGTTTGCGTTTGCCGGTGACAAGTTTTTTTTGCTTCAAATAAAAATTTATTTCCATTCGATGACTTGTAAAATAAGAAAGCTGTGTGCTGTTCGACCACAAAAAAATATAAAAGTCGTTATAAACGCCGACGCATATATGAATTTGTATGTTGAAAACATTTTCATTCTTTGAAATTGGTTGAAAAGATGCTGTTTACATTGTGAACACAGTAAATTGCGTTAGGTTAGGCCTCAAACACAGGCAGTAACTAACATAAGGATGCATAACGGAGCGACATAGTCACAAGTGTGACTAAGCTCCTTAAATAAAAGAAAAAAAAAAAAAAGTAAATTGCGTCCAGAAATCGGGAAAAAATTAGCACGATCAATTTTGATACTTTGAAGGAGCGGTATCTAACCGTTACAACTCTATGAGCTATGGAATATACCGGGGGGATACAGGCAGGCATGATATCCGCGGATTCCATTACGGGCACCGTGGCGAGCCGTTCGGGCGAGTCTCCGGAGAAATCTACAGTAAAAGGGGATTGTTAGCACTATACCGACGCTTTGTTTTTGAATATCGCTACAGGCAGACGGAATGTTATATCGAAGGCAAGTAATTGTAAGAAATAAGTAAATTTATCATCATTCCTCAAATACAGATCAGAGGAAAGCTGCCTTCATTTCACCCGCATTGAATTACAATGAATTTATGTTCTTTTTTTTTTTATACTACGTCGGGTGGGAGACAAGCATACGGCCCGCCTGATGTGAAGCGGCTACCGTAACCGTATTAACGCTCGCAACATAATATATCACTTGCGCACCGCCACCCCCGCTGCCAACGCAGCATCTCCTTCTTTTCCGGTGACCTCACTCACTCGCAGGAACACAACAACCCTCAAGGGAATTGTTATTTGGCTGCAGTATTCTGTGAGGTGGTGGTACACATTCCCCAGTCGGGTAGCTTACAATTACGCTCCCTACCTCTCTTTTCGCCAGAGCTTCGTTTGTCAGTCAGCAGGGTGCACCGCGTGCAGGTGAAGTTGGCTTTGGTTCAAAGATGTTAATAAACCACTTACACCCCAAAGTTCACTAACATATCTGCGTTCACGTTTCAGCAAGTGACAGTTTGAACATTTTATGCACACATCAATAAGAATTGTAATGTGGACTTCACATTAGACTGGTCATTTTTAATAACTTTTAAACTTTCGCGTTGCATGATTGAAATTATAATAACCACGGAAATTAACGCGGTCATGCATGTAAGGTAGTTTTACATACCTTTATTATTGCCTGACGTTTCGACAAGGTTGCACCGGCCGTGGTCACATGCTGACTGGTCATTTTTTGGTTACAATTTGTTATGTGTGCTTAATAAATAAATAATATTCCAATGACTCAGATTTTAATAGCAACGCTTGTTTGTGTGTGCCCTTGTTGTAACGTATGTCTTGCAGTCTAAAGTACAGAGTACACAACTCAAGAGCACACAGTTAGTAGCACCCCTCCCGGAATGCCGCAGGACCTACTTCACTAACGAATGTCGCGAATCAACAACGCTTGCCCGACATATCGTTGTATGGTTGATATTTGCGGCATGTCAAAGTCACTTCAGACGCAAAGAGACTCCTGGTAGATGTTCAGTGTTTCTGGATTTATCTTAACTACCTACCCAGTCTACCATCTGGTTTTCGCAGTGATAGCAAGAACGCCTAGCAGGAGTTTATCACGGTAGCCTAGATTGACAAAAAATCCAGCTCCCAGATAGCTACTATGCCAGGAGTTAACCACCTCTTCCGACGAAACCAATTTTACCCTAACAATAACACTCTTCCTGAACCTCGAGGCAGTATTAAACTCACATTTCAGATTAGAGTATCTAGGATCTCCATTAACAAGAGCCTCAATCTAAGCCCTGTAGCTCCCGCAAGCCAAGCACTACTAGTTTTCGCCAGGTAAAGTCCTCAATGAAGAACAGTTTTGAATGCTAAAATATATGATCTACAGTGTGGTACGCAACGCACCTGCAACACGGTGGTGTCGAAGTAGGCGAGCAGCGCCGCCGGCGTCTGCTGCGACGAGCGGCGTCGCCCCGACGCCCGCGCGCTCCAATCTGAAACAATGCATACGTCTTGTTAGTGACAAGAACAATATATGATCACGTTTATGTACGGATAGCCTATAGATATACACGTCGACAACAGAACCGTTATGAAATCCGTTCAAAAGAATTATGGTTGAAATATACCCATATTAACTTTATGCGCTGACTATAATATTGAATCTTTGACGTTTGACATCTATGGCAAAGTAGAGTCGACGTTGCTGGACAGTTCGATTAAATTGACACGAGCAACAACACCACCGAGCTCCTGTGCTCTACCTCAATTTCCATCTAGTAATATTAAAATGTGATGGACCGCTAGCCTATAGGCTATTCTATAGAATAGACGCTTGCAACATCTTTATGTTGCAAGCGTCTTTTATCTACTATGATACTTTTATCGCTGTGACCACCCCACTACCCCACTACTTTCACAGCAGCTCCTCCTTTCCTGGTGACCTCACTCTCTCGCCGGAACTAAACAACCGTCTAAGCCGTTTGTTCGATACTGACAGATCAGTTAATCAGTTCATCAGACAATCAGACTATTTTTTCATTTTGTATATTTTTCCATAAACATGTGGATTCTAATTCATAATCCATAATTATATATAGTTTGCCATATTTCGTTTTTATTTTAATTGTATACTTTTAATAATTAGTAAGTAGTTATAATTAATATTAAATTCGTGTAAATTAATTAAATAAATAGTTGACAAATAATTTTCGTACATGAAATGATTTAAAAAAATAAATCCATTATCTAAATAGTATCCTGGTTTAGGAGGTAAAAGTAAATGCGTATTCCTAACGTACTTATAGCACCGGTCCTCAATCTATTCACTGAACTGACTCGACTCGTGAAAACACAAACATACAAACAATTCTCAATGAATTTCAAGAAAAAGATCTAGTTCAACTCCTAACTTTTTACATTTAAAAAAAACGACAAACATTGGATCTACAACAAGGTTATTTGAAAATGTTTCGATACAGGTATACAGATAACAGCTATTGAAAATTCGCCAACGAAATTCGATGTCAACTTTTCATCGGGCGCCCTTCCGCGGCCGGCGCCGGCGACAGGAAGTCTGCTGATCGAACTTTAAAAATGTTTCTACCATGTTACGATTTCATTTACAGCTCACGACCCGACATACGACAGTGTGCGGTTCCACAAAACTTTACTTCAGCGAAGTCTCAAATTGAAATGAACTCTCTGCCAGGTGAATACAACATGGGATTCTACAAGAAAGGCGTGAAGGATTTTTTAAGTTAAATTCAGGAGTTTTTTTTTAAACGCGTGAGTGCAGCTTCCATGGGCACCGTGTTGGAAGCTACAATGACTGCTTATCAACAGTCAGGCTGAATGATTATTTACCCCCTTAGTTGTATAAAAACGGGATCCTTACTTCATCATTATTCTCATCATAAATATCTACCTCTAAACCAAAAATAGAGTGACAAGATTGCAAAAAGCCGATAAATGCAAAAGCATGAAACCGAAAGCTGTAGTATAGAATGTAATTACTGCGATGTTACTGGGAGTAGGTAAGTGGTTCGCCGTAATCTATGGAGCTAGAGCCTTACCTACACGTCATGCACACTGCCCATTACCAACACAGTACAGATTAGCATGATCATATTTAGTATACTCGTAATATGAGTAAATCTGTAACGTCACAGATTTTATATTCAAATTCAAATCTAAGCCTTGCCTTGAAGTCTATGCCCAATGCAGAAATCACAATTAGTATGTAGATGCTAACTCGCACTTCACACATCTAACGGTAGCATCGAGCTAGTCAATCGATTAGTTGTATATTCACTCCAACACTACAATAGTAAATACATATGCAAAGTAGTGTAGATCAAATTGCTTGTAAATTTGACTGCTGCAAAATAACACCTGAATCAAATAACTATTTGTAATCAAACATAGTTACAACCCCGAAAATAACCACGATAAATCGCTATCATAGCCGCCCAAATGAAAAATAATTGCAACCGATTAGTGGACGAATTGAGGCATTTGAAGTGGCTTGTTTGAGACAGACGGAAGGATTTCCTTCCAGCCCTCAGAAAAATAATAGTTATCCTTGTGAGTTTCAGCCGACAGAGCCACACAATGGAAAAGAAAACAAACGAGAAAGGATTGTAGAGTATGAGAAAGATGTAAGCTGTTCATCTTTACCCGTTTATTATCTTTTAAATCAGACAACGCGAAAGTTCAAAAGTCCTTAGAGGGTTTTTATGTTCAGAGAGTGAGCGAGGTTAACAGGAACAGGAAGGTAGGACAAGCCAATCGCTGGAAGCAAGCAGGCCGTATGCGTGCCTGCCACCCGACGTAGTCTAAAAAAGGTTTTTTAAATTTGCGAAAATCTTGAACGGTGGAAAACAGATCGAATCGTACCGATCGCTCGCCGCAGTCGCCGCACTAGTTTGCTACTACCACATGACATTCGACATAGATCGTGTGCGGCAGATGTAAACACGTCCATCAGGCCCGGAGGAACGTCACAGTCCGGCCGGCAGTCGGAAGAGACACGAAGGTCAATTTCCTCGAGCCGATCTCTACAATATCCGCTCGTCGCACGCACTGCGCGTGAATAACGAACCGGAGACCGGTACAATGCCGACCAATCCAATGCATAGCATTAATACCGGCTGCTTTTGGTAATAACCAAAATGGTGAGGAACTCACTGTACGTACTACTACTAATCTAAGTAGTCGAACTTTAAATTGGTTTATTGTGCTAACAAACATAAATAACTAATAACTAAGCATTATCTCTGCTATCCTTCGGTTGACTGGTAGTTAAGTGTTAACCCGACTCGTAGTAACTTAGTCAGTTTATTGGAGTGTAACTGGCTCAAAGTCAAAGCCAAAATCGATCAGGCACGTGTTGAAACCTGTCGACTAGACTGTGGCGAAAGATAGGTAGGGCAGGTCGAATTCGAGTAGACCTCAAAGAAAATAGCGGGCAAATAATAATACCCTTCAGAATTATTGTGTTCCTGCGAAAGAGCGATGTTCCTTGACGTAAAAAGATGCTGCATCAGCAGCAACTATCGTCGGCGTTTTACCAACACGCCAACGATAGTCCTGGTGTGTAAGCGTCTATGAGATAAGATAATCTCTGTGTTTGGCATCCGGGGCTGTATAAAAATAGGTTTATTAAACTGCCATGTCTGCTCTCCATTAGGTTAGGTAGGAAGAGAAAGTTCGTATATAGTAAGTCCGCCTGTGAACGGTCGCCAAGAAAGTGGTCCATCAGTTTTGATAAAACTTCCTAATAAACGTTTATGTTAGTAAGGTTGATCTTCTACTCTTTTGGATAGCGATATTTTCCCAATTTAAAAATTACAAACGAATGTCAGTCTTAAGGTTGTATACTATTTTTAACTCACTATAATTATTTTTGTGCATAAATTTGCAATAAATATATATACAATCAACGTAACGCTTTACTACCGTAGTATGCTATCAAGCAGTTTATAGATTCGTTTGAACAGAAACATATGCTATTAGGATGTAATCTTCTACGGTATACGGAAGAACCAGAAGAAAGAGTGGACACTTCTTCGTACGCTATACTTTTACCACGAATGTAAGAGTAATCAGTTGTATTGGAGCAGTTCCATCATCATACAGAAGACAGCATGGAAATAACAATTCCTTATGAAAGTCAGTAAGATCACCAAGAACAAAGAATATTCCTTATGCATTAGGTGAGATATGGCAATTATTTCGCTTTTAATTCGAGTGACATAAAAAACTTAAAATAACGAATCTATCTTTCAGAGCTCCCTAGCTATCTTTAAACCATGTTAACACGAGAAAAAGTTTCTAAGTTGTATCTCCCGTAGCGCAACACGATATTTCGTAAAGTTTTAAAGCCGCTGTCTCGATTTACTGGCCACGGAAATAAAGGAGTTCAACTGTGGCGCCATCTGACTTCGGGCCAGAACGTCGGCACTTGGGCGGTAAAATAGAGTAAGTTGTGTAGTGACACGGATAGTGTGTAAGCCTGCCTTCAGGAGGTTAAATTTAGTTCGTATTTTGTAATTTAAGACTAACACATTACAGCCTAATAAAACTATAAGACATATCTTAAGTTTCGTTCATAATCATCCTATCAGCCCCTCTACGTCCACTATTGAACATCGACCTCACCCCTAGAGAACCACAAGCCATGATGCTGGACTCACTACAGCTTTCTTGAGGTCCGCTTTATCTTAGGTTTCTGATGAAATTCCTTAATATTTCGTAAGTCAAAAACTGACACCCTGACTAATTTAAGAAAAAAGAAAAAAGTTCCTAACAAAAATGTCCACAGCCTACTCATAGTCTTATTGTTATCGTAAAAATTTGTGAATAACGTTGTCTGTAATTATTCGGGCTTCATCAAGTGTCAAATGACGGCATCCACTTCCGCCATTACTAATTACAGTCCTCCGGAGGCTGCGCCGAAAACGATTACGTCCTTAACTCGAGGGTGCCGAGATATTCGCCTCATGTTGCATTAATGTAGATTGTTAAGGTCGGCACACTCTTTGTCATTAGTTGGATATTATTACACACTCACTACTTAGGAAGTATCTGGTAGAGACAGATAATTTGTATAGAAAAGATACATGGGAACATTGGGGTGTAAGTGGTTCTTCAACATCTCTGAGCTCAAGCTTACGTGCACATGGTGCAATCTGCTGAGAAACGGGGGACTGGCAAAAGAGAAGTAGGTAGAGCATAACGCATTTATAAGTTTCTCTATTGGGGAAGTACCTCAATCTCACAGAAAACTGCAGCCAAATAAGAATTCCCTTGAGGGTTGTTTTGTTCCTGCGAATGAGTGAGGTCACTAGACAGGAAGATGCTGCAGCAGCAGATGATGGTAGCTGGAATGGCAGCGAGTGAATGATTTTCATGTTGCGATTTTTATGGTTTCGGTTACCGCTTCATAGCAGGCGAGCTGTATGTTTCTTTGTCATCCCATGTAGTAGTCAAAAAAATTGCTTGCATAAGTAGAGGAACGATATATATAGCCTCTACATAGAGTTAAAGAAAGTATTAAACTCAGACAAACACTGAAGCCTGAAGAGGCTTCGCTAATTATAGTTCACTCACATCTAAACCGATTAGGTCGTTAAGTCGAAGAGCGCAGCCAAGTTGTGCACTTAAGTACCTGACGACTCCGGGCATGATCGTGATACTGAGGGACAGCGGTCACCGGTTCTTTATCGTCAGTAGAACACTTAAATCACAGACCCACTATACAATAGACATGGTATGTACGAACGCGTGGCGCGTGTCAACAGTAACCGTCCGAACTTAGTATTTTCTATCAATCGCAAACGTAATAAATCGTGGTAAATTGATTTTATGTGTTTTATTCCGCTTTATGCTTTTATGCCACGATACTATACAATGATTGAGGAGCTCGATGGCCTCCTTGCGCCTGTCACTCTAAGCGACCACGCAAGTTAAGCATCGTCGACTGTAGCCTGTTTATGGATGGGTTTATTCATCTCGAGGTCCTCCGTGCTTCGGAGGGCACGTTAAGCCGTCGGTCCCAGCTGTTGTCATTAGATCACAGTTAGCGTTTGGGTCCCGGGACGTCTCGGGTCTCGAAGTCCCGGGACTTTTCGTAATTTTAGTTGTCTCGAGTCCCGGGACTTGAGACTCGAGACTCGAGACGAGACAAGATTATCGAAATTCATTTTTATTCTCAAATAATTGTAGGAGCATAGCGCCATCTGTAAGTTTATTGAATAACTACGTGGTCTGCTAGTAACTACCGGTTAACTAATATGCCTTTTCATCACAATTTTTTATATGCGCATGCGTTAGCATCAGCCATCTTTATCGTACTGTTTTTGTAAACAACCATACTAAAGTACCCGCTACCCGTATCAAAAATTAAAATATTAATTAAAACCGATTTATTTTTTGGGAAAAGTGAAAAAAAAAGAAATGTTAAGATAATTGACTTTTTGACTCTGCAATACATTTGAACTTTCATTGGGTGTGTTTAAGATATTTAGCCATTTCCCCTTGTCAACTGTTTGGTCCACTGGCACATTATTCTTAATAATAATCATATTATTCCTAATCACAGTCGTTAAGCTACGTCAGTGGCCGGGGACTCGAAAACAGTGGCCTCCGCCATTGAGCACCATGGTAGAGTATGCTCTAAACCCCTTCGTTTGAGAGGAGACCCATATTCCAGCAGTGTGATGAATAAGGGCTGACAACGACTATATAACCAAATTCAACCTCGTACAATACGCAGTTATTAATAGCATATCTCATATTACTTGCTGTCGTTGTGTGAGTTTGGCACGCTTGGCTCCCATACAATTCTAATTGCAAACGACTTCCATTTTATATCATTTCCGTGGCTTCACTAATATAACATGATGATAATATTCTGAGGACTTGACATGTTACAGTTAGTGTCAGTTTTTTACTTCGGAAGTTTTAATACATTACCGCTGTCATAATGATACAAAAATAGAGTTATAAGTAGTTCACCATCATCTTTGAATCAAAGCCAACCTCACCTGCACGTGGTGTACCCTGTTGATACACCAAAGAGACTGGCGCAAGAGAGGTAGGGCACCTTGCCCTACGTATTTATAAGCTGCTCAACTGGGGAAGTACCTCACAGAACATCGCAGTCAAATAACAATTCCCTTGAGGGTTGTTGTGTTCCTGCGAATGAGTGAAGTCACCAGGGAAGGAAGTACTTTCTGCCTTGGCAGCGGGGGGTGTGGTGCATGAGCGATATTTTATGTTGTGAGGGTTTATATAGCTACGATAACTGCTTCACACCAGATGGGACGTATACTTGTTTTCTACCCGATGTAGTATAAAATAAACAAAGAGAGATAAGGTCTTCGATACGGGTGAATGAAGATCTTGATTTTTGTAAACATCCCTACACGTGCCTCGCAGCTAACAAAACCTTTATTTGTTCCCTCGGCAGAAGCATTTCTCTATAAACGGGGCTTACATAAATAAGGATTCGTTTTGTTCCGCAAACATGGCGCCCGCAAGAGATTACAACACTTACTTAGCGACGGCCGTCCCTCAATTAAAATGAGGATAATACAGAGATATAAACCGCACGACCGGTATAATCTTCACTGTAATAAATAACATCAACAGTATGTCAAATTACACAAATCGGTCGATTCAAAATAGGTTTTTTTTTTTAAAGTGCAGACCGTCCTAGTTCTTAACTGTGAGGATCATGCTCTGCCAATGCATGCTAACCTACTAACTATATTATCGAACTACCTTGCGCTCGCAACTTCGGGCTCCCGTGGGAATAATAAGATTCTTTCTACGTCGTAATAGCTACCTGCACGCGAAATTTCTACCCAATCCGTCTAGTTGTTTGAGCTATACGTATCGATGTAGATGACCGTTACTGATCGACGAATCGACATCAGTAAGTAACGGTTGCCTTCTATAGTTAGAGAAGAAAATAATTATTGTCCATGTGTCTCCTTCAGCCGTATACGGACCGGAGCTCCATAACCTCTAGTTGATTTCCAGAGTTTGCAGAAATGCGATGCTCATCACAATAATGTCGGACGGGCGAAACTAGTTGGTAATTAATGAATTTATTAAAACTAAAAAAACATTTTTTTATCTAAGTGCTTATGGTAGGTTCGTTGGCTAGTAAATAAAAATTGGCGAATGATAATAACTAAATATTTATCAAAACAATAATAAAAGACCTTTTCCCTTGAAACATCAGTATGAAGTTGTTCAAGAAAGGCTGGAACCGGTGTTACTAAGCCGGCAATACGTGAATGATATGTTTGGCATTGCAAACGTCATCTGACATGTCGTATATATATATATATATATATATATATATATTTTTATACTACGTCGGGTGGCAGACAAGCATACGGCCCGCCTGATGTGAAGCGGTTACCGTATTAACGCTCACAACATAAAATATCGCTCGCGCGCCGCCACCCCCGCTGCCATGCCAGCATCTCCTTCCTTTCTGGTGACCTCACTCACTCGCAGGAACACAACAGCCCTCAAGGGAACCGTTATTTGGCTGCGGTATTCTGTGAGGTGGAGGTACATTCCCCACTCTCTTTTCGCCAGAGCTTCGTTTGTCAGTCAGCAGGGTGCACCGCGTGCAGGTGAAGTTGGCTTTGGTTCAAAGATGTTGATGAACCACTTACACCCCAGAATATATATTTTTCACCTTAATAGTACAAATAAACGAAAGGCTTTTGTCATTACCAATGCCTCAACAAACCGATTACGTCACCTGTCGTTCTTTCAGTGGTAACCTACTGTTTGATATGTTATTACATCTCGGACCGAATCAGACAAAGACGATCCGTCTGAAACCTATTTGTTATTTCCACAAAGGACCAAGGTTGCTGCGCGGCTGCGAGCCCAAGTCTACCACAGATTCCGGACGGTTTGATTATTGTGAAGGACTGCATTTGTCCGTTATTGTCCACAGAACAATTTAACTTATGTCATGTTTGCTGTTAATGCCCTACTCAGTATATATAACATGTACAGTCGTCCAAAAGTGCAGTACCTACCTTACCTTTAATTTTCAATGTTTTATTATTATACTAGCTTCCCGCCCCGGCTTCGCACGGTTAGAAGTGGTGTTTTATTTTCCTCGCGATTTCTACGTCTATTCTCTCCATAAGAACCTCCGTATACCTTAACGAAAATAGTGAAAACAAAAATTAGCAGAATTGGTAGAGCCGTTCTCGAGCAAAGCGACGACTGTACTAAAAAAGGGCATTTAAGTCTGTTAATCCACTACAATGGCAAGTATACCTAAAACTGTGCAAAAAGACATCAACAACAGCTTTTTTATGAGGAACAGATTTCTTATCGCATCGATATTTGTTATAACTTGGGGAAAATAACTTAGATATCGTACCTCCACACGTTTTAATCTTAAACAGCATTATCCCGGTTGCTGAATAAAAGCACAATATCGCACATCTCGTACCTCGCACTACATTATCCTCGAAGAGCCGCGGAGGTGTAAATATGCCGAGTTACATGCCTCGCTTTATCTCCATAGTTCCGCCCGCTGTACATCGAGCACATTCAACTAACTCTTTATGGCCGACACGCAAGATATATACCATAGATTTCTTTCGGCGATTTTCCTTCTTACATAATTCTCATACAGTTTGGCTTTTCCATAGAAGTCCTAGATAATAATTAAGAAGAAGTATTCCCATGTACTGGCTATGTCTAATGTCAATGATTATCTATATCAGAGATATTCGTTTTTTTTTATATTTATGAGAGGGGGGCAAAAGAGCATGTGTGTCACCGGATGGAAAGCAATCACCACCGCCCATGGAGATCAGCAACACCAAGGGGTCTCCATCCGATGCCAGCCTATATTCCTTCCTTTGTTTCTTTCTAGTAACCTCACACATTCGCAGGAACACAACAACCCTCAAGGGATTTGTTATTTGGCTGTGGTATTCTGTGGAGGCACTACCCCAGTCGGGCAGCTTAAAAATACGCTATGCCCCACCACTCTTTTCACCGGAGCCTCGTTTGTCACTCAGCAGGGTGCACCACGTGCAGGTGAGGCTGGCTTTGGTTCAAAGGTGTTCATGAACCATTTACACCCCATAGTACGATTTCGAAACTTTTTTAACTTAGTAAATTACTTTATTCAACGTAAAATATACGGTAGGTGCCACTGCACTTATGAGCCTTTTCTGTGTAGTTGCTTAACTTTTAGATTTGTATAATATCACATCGGTTGACAAGCATACGTCCAGCTGGATGTGAAACGGTTACCATAGCTTAAAGATGCTTACAATTTAAAGTATCGCTTGCGAGCCACCGCCCCCGTTGCCAGTGCAGCAACTCCTTCCATTGCAGGAATTTGCTGCGGTCTTGCGTGAAAGAGTTACTTTCCCAGTCGGGCAGCTTATTAATATTAGGCTGTGTCCAACCTTACCAGAGTCTCTTTCTTTTTGCCAGAGTCTTGTTAGTAAACCGATAGGGTGCACTACGACTTTAGCTCAAAGATGCAGATGAACAACTTACATTCCAAAACACATCAGCCAATTCTAGGTTAAATATTTATTGACTTCAAATGGTATCCATGTCAATATAATAGTGGCCCCTCCTAGGTGTGCGGCGGCCCGGCAGCCGCGGGCTGTAATGACAGCTCGTTACCACGCGATGTTCCTGTCATTAGAGCCGCTAATGGCGTCACACGACGCTATCTCCATTGTATGCAACTAATGGCGCGACGATTCTCTTTGGGTGTGACACGAAACATGCGTAAACATGACACTTTAATTTTCACTGCTAAGAGTATCAAACACACTATTCATAAATACATATCATAAAAAGCCATAAATACGCTCACGTAGTGGTATTCACTTTGGCACATACTAAGAATTTCTAAACCAAATTAATAGTAGATTAGTAGCCGAGGGCTGTAAGGCATCAATTGCAGCCCGAGATATTTAGTTATATATTCCCTATAGTTCGAGGGTGCAATTGATGCTTACACCCGAGCTAACTACTCTGCTTTACATCTCGATTGTGAGGTAAGTAGAAAAAAACCGGGATTACAAGAATAAAAGACTTTACTTGTTTTTCTTTTCGCCACTTCATGAACTCGTCGTAAGTTTTCAAATATCTCTCTTTAGAACTTTCAGGCAAAATATTGTTAATTGCTGCTTCAGCTTCCATTTTTATTGAATCGGGAGTGCAGCTTATATCTTCATCACTTGCAGAACTCATGTTTTTTTTCTAATTAGCACGTAATTATAAAAAAATCCCGAAAACAAACAATATTAAAAGTAAAAGTTTCTATTCCCGCCTTTTTTCATCTCTTTTTTTTTATTTTTATTTTTTTTCTAGAAGGAAATTGAGCTTCGCCGTTCGATATTTAAATTGATGACTATTATACTCATACGAAGACAAGGCTGAATAGCGAAGCGACCTCTTTTGTCATTGGGCTGAATGCATGATGTCTAATTGCCAGTATGATGGTTAGATGTACGCGAACTTTTTGAAAGAGTGAAGTGTTTTTTTTTTAATTACTTACCGCCCTAGAGCCTTTTATAGCTACATTATTACCCTAGAGCTCTAATTGGTCACCTACAAGCCCCATTTGGGGGTAATAAGGACCTACTTACCGAATATGAGAGATGTAAAGATTATTTAAAACATGCAGCGAGCGCACGACCAACGAATTTCATCAGAAGAAATTACGTCGTAGAAAATATTATAATTTGACTTGCAGTCTCTGCAGTTTGAGGAAAAATAATAATAACTAAAACAACAAAGCTAGTCAAGTTCAAATGTACCTCATGTGATATATCGATAACAAAACAAAAGCCGAATTCTAATTACGACCGACCATAATATATATATATTATGTAAAAATGCCATAAGCAATGTAACCGTTCGACAGACGAGCCAGTCCGGTGTCCTCGGGGCTGGAATTCGTGCAATCGCGTCGCATTCCGGCCTCGCTACTCGACCCGCGCCCGTCGATTGGAAATTCCTTACTTCAGATGCTGATAAAAATCCTTTATTACCCAATTTAAAAGTGAAAAGATTGAATATATATATATACAGAAATGTTAAAATTGAATTACCAGGATTTAGATACCAGAGTGATAGTACAAACTAAAAATGTAGGTTGGGGAAAAAGTCTTTTCGTATTTTATATGAAAATTCAAAACATTTTTTAATAAAGTTTATTTACATTTAACTAAAGTATGTAGGTGCCATTTTGTTCGATAACTTTTTGCCATCTTGTAGGTACAGACATGATGCCATTACTATAGAAATTTTGGGACTTCTGTTCAAAAAACCACGACAAGTGGTTTTGGCAGTCTTCTCGTGATGTTAACCTGACATTGCCTAAATAATTCTGAAGAGACCAAAACAGGTGGAAATCAGAAGGTGCAAGGTCAGGACTATACGGCGAATGCATTAACACCTCCCAGTCAAACTCTCTTAATTTTTGCTGAGTGGCTAAAGATGTGTGAGGTCTACCGTTATCATGATGAAAAATCACACCCCTTCTGTTAATTAATTCCGACCGCTTTCTCTCAACTTTTTGCCTTCATCTCATCAGTTGTTCACAGTAGAGTTCAGAATCGATAGTCCTGCCTGGCGGTAACAGCTCATAATGAATAATGCCCTTCCAATCCCACCATACACACAGCATCACCTTGTTGCGGGTTAACCCGGGTTTTGCCAGAGTCTGTGAAGCCTGACCGGCCTTTGACCACGACCTTTTTCGCACGTTCTTGTCGTACGTGATCCACTTTTCATCACCAGTTATAAGCTTCTTCAAAAACGGTTCGCTTTCATTACGTCTTAGTAAAGAATCGCAAATGAGTACACGGTTCATTAGGTTTCTTTCAGTGAGATCGTGAGGCACCCAAATATCGAGCTTTTTAGTGTACCCAGCTTTTTTCAAATGCGCCAAAACTGTTTTGTGGTCAATTCCTAATTCTTCAGCTACGTCATAACTACTGATATACCGATCTTGCTCCACTTTTTCAAAAATGGCATCCATTTTATCCGTAACAGGGTGACCAGAGCGACGTGCATCTTTCACATCAAAATTTCCTGATTGAAAACGCTTAAACCAAATTTGTGCTACTCTCACAGACACTGCACTAGGTCCATAAACGTCACAAATTTTTTTCGCAGCTTGCGTTGCATTGTTACCTTTTTTGTAGTAAAATTTTAAAATGAATCGAATTTCTTCATTAGATTCACTCATCTTGACAGTAAAAAAAACAAATGAAAATCACACATTTACCTAATTTGAATTTGGAATTACCTTTTTTAAAATTTAAACTTTTTAAAGATATCAAAACCTTTCAGATACAAATGGTATAACCAAAGAGATTTTATTACAAGTTCATACATACTATAATGCGAAAAGACTTTTTCCCCTACCTATTATATAAAATTTTATCATAAAATAAATTAACTGACTAACTAATTATTTAAATAATTAAATATCAATGCGTAGCTCAAGCCGCCGCATCTATGAACTTTAAAATTTACATGGAGGCTCTTCAGGGTGTACCTTGTGCAATTAGGCATCCGCAAAGTATCTGATGAGAATTCCCACAAGATACCGAGTATCGCGCTAACTAAGCCAAAAAGCTCAATTCGTAGATAAGATTCGCTTAAGGTATTTTGGATGCTGGTTAAGCTACGAGCTCATTCTCAAAATAAAAATAAAAACTGTTCCTAATCTTAGTTTGAAAAATGAAGATATTAGTGATGATCTAGCGGCTAAACGTCACACACGAGTATACAGTTTCGTTTTGCTTGCTTCAGGCAACTTGATGCACTCATCAAACTCATTCACGCAGAAAAATAAAGCACAAATTCTTGACATTTAAGCATACTTTATAAACGATGTTATATGCTTGACGCAAGAAAATAACTCTTGAATTCCATCTACATTGATGGCATCATTGCAAAGAATAAAATCTTATCTTAGGTCGAGCACAGTGGCGGCGTAGACTATTTGTTATTTAAAAACAGTAGATACAGAAAGTAGTCGTGTGTAAATATTTCATCGTATATACCCAATAGCAGGATCACGATCCCTGAAATATTATTGTAAGTTGGGCGCGACTTCGCCGGCCCCTGGTTGCGTGCTTACATCGCGTGCACATAGCGTTTCGCCAGATTTACTATACATTTCTTAGTTTGTATTGGCGTATAATTAACTGTTTATATGGTAAACTTCGATGAATCTGCTGGAATCGGTGGACATAATTAAACACTCTTCATTCTCACATAATTATAATTGTTATGTTTATAATTTACTGCGGTACTGGTGCCATAAATACAAGTACCAACCTAGTTATATCATCAGCGTTCATATTTGTACACTTATTGCATAACTCTATCTCTCTCTCTCTCTCTCTCCGTCCCTGGTCGCATTATTTGGGGTCAGGCCTCTTCACTCTCTTGCGGCAGAATAATCTATCCTGGGTTATCGGCTCGGGCAGCTGGGCTTGCTTGAGGTCTCCTACTGTTTTTTCCACCAGGTCATTGGCGGCGGCCTCGGCCTTTCTTTGTTATTAGGCTCAGTGCTAATTGTACCACATGGTCTTCGTTTTTCCGTTTAACATGCCCATACTATCTAAGGAATTTCTCGGTAAGCCTTTCGGTGATTAGCGCAACCTTAAAGCTGTCTCTTATATGTTCGTTTCCTAATTTATCGAGACACGTCACACCTACTGTCCACCTTAGCATTTTCATTTCATTGACGTGCACTTTTTGCTCGTGAGTCTCCTTCACTGTCCAACATTCAGATTCGTATAATAACGCAGGGCGTACTACGGTACACCCGTAAGTGTTTTCCATTTTTGTCACCCAACATTATCTCAATGAGTAATATAAAAAGACAAATAAATAGTAAGTTGTTATTTCGTTGACAAATTTTATCATCATTGAAGTGAACTGCGAAACCTGTATTCTTGTTGTTGTAACTTATAATCGTGAATAAAGTGTATATAAGACATCTTAAAAAGTTACATTGAAGTGTGCTTTATATCTTTTTAATTGTAACTGATCTTAGTTAATTAATTCAGATGTTATTTTGCCGAAGTCAAATTTACAGGCAGTTAGAACTACACTATTTACTCCAGTCAGATGGCGGAAGCACGCAAAGTAGTGTAGAATTTTTTTAGAACAGCTGACATTTTATTGACCTCGTGTATCATTTTTTAATCTCTTTTGCTCTGTCTTTTCAAACAGATTTTAATGTTTAATAAACAAAACTATTCAGTCAGAAATATAGGCTGGTAAGTGACTGAACTGACTGGCGGGGCTGACTCGCTTACTACACTTGTGTACGACGAAATAACCCACATAATCAATCACCGTCCTGTAGCACTGTGCGAGATAAAATAACATTTTCATCCATTTCCCCAGCCACTAACAATATCGCATAATTTTTTCACAACTGAAATAAAATTACGAGCAATTAAATTACAGATACAGTACAAAAATTATTCTCCCCTTGCAATATGCGGTCCTTCGCACCCCAGCACTTCCGCCGGTGACTGCAATTTGCAGCATCGCATTTGGTAACAGTGTACGTAGAGCAGTGTGTCAACTTGAACGAAATGTCTGGCTCGGATTATGTTGTCAAAGAGCTTTGCAAAAGTGTGCACGCTGTGCAAAAATTTTGTGACTAATAAATGAGACTGGGCCGTCACGCTCGACTCTGTAACGCTCGTTCGGATGAAGTCGGCAGGGAGGGAGCGAGAGATAAAATTTTCACTTCTGTCGTTTGGTCAAGCTCACACCGTTTTTTTATAAGAGAGAGACTACTACCGCGCCCGCGCGTTAATACGTTATACGTGTGCGTGAGAAAAGTAAATACGCGTGCCATAGTCATTATAGCTCAGCTATATATTTTATTAAAGAATAGAAGTTTATTTTGTATATTTTTCAGCGCCACATTAGGAGACTAAAATTTTTATACGACTATAAATCAATACAATACAACACTAAATCAACATTAAATAAAATTATACAACAATAAATCGTTATACGTATACCGCAAACTGCTCAGAAGTTTGTAAGTTAATGTCCTGCGGTCGAATCCCGTGAACTTCAAAACACTATTTTCTACTTAATTTGTGTACTCGTTCATATATTTGTCGCGTTTAAGCCGAACTTTTAGCAGTTTATATTTAGTGCGGGCCCCAGACGGTCCTTATCGACAGACCACCGGCGCTGCAGCTCGCCATTCACGCTTAAGAGATACTTTACAATGTAAGTTATATGAAACTCTTTACATAAATTTTGTCAACTGTTTCAGAGCGCACCTGGGCTAGTAACTGCTGGATCTGGATCACTATCTACTGCATGTATGCACACAATAGAAGCGAGACAGAACACGCAAGTGCAACGTAATTTTTCAAAGGTACTAACTATCCTTTCGGAATTACTTTATAAACACATATTTTTATATTTATAAATAGGATAACTACGATCTATTTGTAGCAAGGATCTCAAATGGTACAACATCAAACGTTGCAAACATCTATGAAAATATAATATATCTTTTGGATGAAATAATGATGCAAATAAATGTACTTTAATTTGGATGATGAAGTAGGATAACTCAACCTGGAAACTTCGTATTCCAGTAGTCGTCATCATCATCATCATTATCAGCATGTATCTAATCACTACTGTATATAAGCCTTTCCCAATATTTCAGCCATATGCGACCCTACGCTTTCCGCATCCAACCGCTACCGGCTGGTAGCGGTTGGATGCGGAAAGCGTAGGGTCGCATAAATGTGGCTACTTTTTTTTAGGTCGTCGGCCCATCTTAAGAGGAGGCGCGCCACGCTACGTTGCGCATACGCGGTCTCCACTTCAGGACCTTCCTCTCCTATCTGCGGATGACTCCCATACACGGCAGATATGGTCGGCCCACTGCCAGCAAGCATGCTGACTCTGACAGCTACGTCAACAACTTGGTTCTCCGTCGACGTTTCAAATTTCTACGTTCCGGATTCGATCCTTTGAGAAACCCCAAGCGTAGCTCTCTATATCGCTTAAGCATATACGAGTATCTGCAGTGTTAGGTGCGGGATTTAAGTCGTGAATATTTGCTGGATTGCACTAGATTTCTTCGAGTGACCCAGAAAATATCGCACAAATCGACTCTATCTGAAGAAAATTGTCAATTCCAAGAGAGCAGACAAAACGTTATCACAAGTACGGCTGTATAATGACATGTCATTTATTCAGGCACGACTGGGAATAAAAAATAGTATAAGAGGCTTCAGTCCAGATATAGAAATTCAGCATATTTTTACGAGCGCCGCGTCTGCTCCGATCAGAATTCACAGCCCGCCGTGCGCTGCTCGCCATTGCCGGCACGTACGCACTTCTACAAGTACCCTAATCTCTGATTTACAATAACCTCCTTTTTTTTTAGAAAGGGCCTGGGACATAACAATGAAGTTTTGTGTGAAAATAGTTCGGGAATACTGTCGTTGGAAACTGGGATATATAGACACGGACGTACCATTACTTATGTTGTGACACAGTCACGACAAAATATTATTCCATGGGATAACCATAGAACTATAACATCTTTACTTTTAAGGAATAACAGACTTTACTCAAGATATTCTTAGAAGTCAAATTCCGAAGATTTCTACTGCGACCAACTTTTTCTGATTAAATTCGTCCATATCCTTAGGTAGTGCAAACCAGAAACAGGTGTCGTTTAGTGTCCGAGTCCAACATCTTCTTTGGTCGCTGCCAGTGAACAAATTTTATTACATTCGTTGCGAGTTCCACCAACTCACAACGAATGTCCCAGGGGGCAACTGTAGTTTTCCCCCTGGGACAGCAATAGACTTCACTGTTAATGACGAGCTCGGTGGTCGAATGGTTAGCAATGGCCACTTTGACTCCGAGGTCGCGGGTTCGATTCCCGTACAAGACAAACATTTGTGTGCATGAACATGTCTGTTTGTCTTGGTCTGGGTGTTTTCTATGTATTATAAGTATACATCTACAAAAAAAAATGTATTTAAGTACATTTATAAGTTGTCTAGTACCCATAACACAAGCTTTGCGCTTAATTTGGGACTAGATGGCGCTGTGTAAATTGTCCAGAAATATTTATTTATTGCTTATTTATTTATAACTGCCTTTCTGGTGATCGCCTCTGTTAATTCCACAGCCTACACACAGGAGACAGCGGTGGAAGTTGGCGGAGGGCATGGCCGTTAGTAAAAATATTATTATTTCTGTTATTTTTAACAATCTGTTCTTCTGACGGATGTTACATTGCATAATATACACAAAATTTCTATATAATATCAATTTGAAAATACCTATGTACTATAACTGAAGTATCATATGAACTGCCTGCAGACGTTTCCTCGTCACTTAAGGCCTTGAGTAGAGAGGAGACGGATTAGCTGATTTCTGTCGATGAGTAGAGAGGTGACATTTTACGAGGAGGCGGTTTCTACGCAGATCTGGAGGATTGACCAACACCGCCTCGGTATTGAAAAAAAATTGGGTTAGAATGTAATATGTAAAACCCTTTACAAAGTCTGCTCTCGTTGGCACATGCCCTCGCAGCGATGTGCACAGGTGTGTATATGTTCACGCTCTATTTGCTCGCTACGTGTCACCGCTCCGCCGCAGTTCTCCACGCACCTTCAACCCTCCTCCTCTTTGAAGTTCACTTGTTTGAAACACGAGGAATGAAAGGCGAGAGCATATTTTTTAAGATTCCCTCTCACGTATCCAAAATGCGAGGGAAAAAATAAGGGTGCAATTTAATGCAACAGCGCGCGCTGCGAAAATAGCCGACGGCTGCACAGTGAGCAGGAGAAAAAATATTGGACACAAATTTAATAAAGACCTAATAAATTAAACTTGCGCGCTCAACTTCATTTTCAATTTAAAAGGGAGCATTTTTGTAGTGTGTAAAAAATAATGTCCAAAAGAAATAACTAAGTCGAAAATTTTAAAATGGTGTCGGATTACACTAATAAATTCAATTAGCAATACATCAAGACTGTGAGTTTTTGAAAAGTAGGGGAGCATAGATAACCAAGCAAATTATTTGACTAAGATAAACGTTCGTCATTTTCACCGGAGGTAGAGAAATAAAGTGTAATATCAATAAACGTCGTCAAAATCAAATCTTTTATGGTATCTATTACTGTTCCATTTTATAGTCGTTCGTAGACAAGTGGCATTGCTTTATTTATTATGCGCTATCATTGTGTCTGAGTAAATTCGTCAAATTTCATAACCATATTATCGAATATGAAAGCAGACTGTCTAGTTTTAGAGATCAGTATAAAAAGGAATGAATTTAAGAGAAATAATTTGGTACGGTTACGTAGCACTATTACTTATATTGTGGTACGGTTATAAGTACCTCCAACAACGTTTTGATGTGACCACCCACTGACAGTGTAATTAAGGAAAGCGGTTGGTAAGTAAGGTAAATCTGTTATTAATACAACTATGTAACACTTTTATGTGCGAGTCAGACTCACACCCATTTTTAGTTACGTTGTCCATTCCTACTGTTTAACCAAGTCGATATATCTTTATGTTATGAGTCAACCTCGAAGACATCCAGATTCGCCGGTCGATTTTAACTTCCGCAACCACTGTGCGTTCAATAATAAGTACAATAAAAAAAACGAAAGAAATTCCTTAATAGTCCTCGAGCACCGAGCGCAATCGTCCGTAGGGGCGCGACGGGAACTCGAGTCAATATAATTTTAATACGAATCGGCACATAATCCTTTAGAGCCACCCCAGGTGAGTCACCCCTATCTCCCCCGCGCTTTCCGGCGAACTTAGCGCCCAAGACAACAATACTCGGTACAATTACTGCAATTCAGCGTCTCTTCAAAATCACAATAACAAAACACTACGCGTAATTCAATCCTGATCAGTGGGGTGTGTAACATGTCATAATATTCAATTAATATAATTTCATTTGCTATAATTTTAAATACATTGCTTGCTTACAATGGACTAAAAAGATCAAACCTAACCTACAATAAATGAACCTCAAATTAAAGGAAATGAACGTTATGCCAAACGAAAAAATATTATGTTTTTATATTTTATACTAGCTGGCCCGGCGAACTTCGTACCGCCTAATTGTCAATGAATGTCGTGGTATACATATTAGTTGAACAAAATTTATGATGTCTTGAAATTAATATAATGAATAATAGAAAATAATAGAGAAGCACGATGGCGTCATTGCGCGTGTCAGTCTAATTGTACACGCAAGTTAAGCAGCGTCAACCGTAGCCTGTCCATGGATGAGTTTATATTATCTCGAGCTCCTCCGTGCTTCGGAAGGTACGTTAATCCGTCGGTCCCGGTTGTAATCATTAGATTAACTCGAGGTCCTCCGTGCTTCGGAGGGCACGTTAATCCGTCGGTCCCGGTTGTTATCATTAGATTATCTCGAGCTCCTCCGTGCTTCGGAAGGCACGTAAGACGTCGGTCCCGGTTGTTATCACTAGATTATCTCGAGCTCCTCTGTGCTTCGGAAGGCACGTAAGCCGTCGGTCCCGGTTGTTATTATTAGATTATCTCGAGCTCCTCCGTGCTTCGGAAGGCACGTAAGACGTCGGTCCCGGTTGTTATCATTAGATGGCAGTCGTTAAGCCAAGTGGCCTTTAGGCGGCTTGAAATTACTGGCGTCCGCCAACTCGCAGTTGAGCAGCGTGGTGGAGTATGCTCGAAACATATTCAGTTGAAGGAAGACCCGTATTTAATATTACCCAGCAGTGGGTAAATATTACCCAGCAGTGGGTAAATATTAAGTTCAGTAGTTTACTATGTCACAAAATAAAGTACCATGACACTTGACAACCAATTAATATTCATTTTTCAAAACAACAACGGACAACTTTCGCGACGTAAAAGTTAGACCAATCGATTTGACATTTAATTGAAAATCAATAAATATCCCAATCCGTTTTCAAATTTAATTTTTCGACAATTTGGTCAATGTTTTAATACTTATTATCCTATACCCACATTTCTGAACGCACGCATACATTTGACGTACGCACGTTAACGTCACGTTTGACAGGTCCGACATCCACGAACATTTTGTATGGAAAAATGTTTTTTCTTTTATTTTATTTTTTTCGTAAATTTTCCAATGTTTTTAATAGTTATTCTGCTATTCTGGACGGAGACAAATCCAACAAATCAAAAACCATGGCAATCGGTCCAGCCGTTCTCGAGTTATAAGTGTTGTAACAAACACGACTTTCTTTTATATATATAGATTACTCATCGTGAAAATTGCGTACATCACGAAAAAAATCAAACTAAGAAGTGAGAAAATGCCCGAGAAGGCATATTTTCTGAATAAATTTGTATTTGTAATCAGTTATATCATATTAATAATATATTTGCCTATGTTTGCTGCCAGGTAATTAGACTGATAAATAATTTTTTATTAAGATTAAAATAATGAATTTAACTTATTGCATGTAGCACTAGCTACTACCCGCGGCTTTGCCGCGTATAGACACAGTGGCCAATAAAAAGTATCCAACGTATTATATAATAGGTAGGGGAAAAAGTCTTTTCGCATTATAGTATGTATGAACTTGTAATAAAATCTCTTTGGTTATACCATTTGTGTCTGGCAGGTTTTGATATCTTTAAAAAGTTTATATTTTAAAAAAGATAATTCCAAATTCAAATTAGGTAAATGTGTGATTTTCATTTGTTTTTTTTACTGTCAAGATGAGTGAATCTAATGAAGAAATTCGATTCATTTTAAAATTTTACTACAAAAAAGGTAAAAATGCAACGCAAGCTGCGAATAAAATTTGTGACGTTTATGGACCTAGTGCAGTGTCTGTGAGAGTAGCACAAATTTGGTTTAAGCGTTTTCAATCAGGAAATTTTGATGTGAAAGATGCACGTCGCTCTGGTCGCCCTGTTACGGATAAAATGGATGCCATTTTTGAAAAAGTGGAGCAAGAGCGGCATATCAGTAGTTACGACGTAGCTGAAGAATTAGGAATTGACCACAAAACAGTTTTGGCGCAATTGAAAAAAGCTGGGTACACTAAAAAGCTTGATATTTGGGTGCCTCACAATCTCACTGAAAGAAACCTAATGAACCGTGTACTCATTTGCGATTCTTTACTACGACGTAATGAAAGCGAACAGTTTTTGAAGAAGCTTATAACTGGTGATGAAAAGTGGATCACGTACGACAAGAACGTGCGAAAAAGGTTGTGGTCAAAGGCCGGTCAGGCTTCACAGACTCTGGCAAAACCCGGGTTAACCCGCAACAAGGTGATGCTGTGTGTATGGTGGGATTGGAAGGGTATTATTCATTATGAGCTATTACCGCCAGGCAGGACTATCGATTCTGAACTCTACTGTGAACAACTGATGAGATTAAAGCAAAAAGTTGAGAGAAAGCGGCCGGAATTAATTAACAGAAGGGGTGTGATTTTTCATCATGATAACGCTAGACCTCACACATCTTTAGCCACTCAGTAAAAATTTAGAGAGTTTGACTGGGAGGTGTTAATGCATCCGCCGTATAGTCCTGACCTTGCACCTTCTGATTTCCACCTGTTTCGGTCTCTTCAGAATTCTTTAGGCAATGTCAGGTTACCATCACGAGAAGACTGCCAAAACCACTTGTCGTGGTTTTTTGAACAGAAGTCCCAAAATTTCTATAGTAATGGGATCATGTCTCTACCTACAAGATGGCCAAAAGTTATCGAACAAAATGGCACCTACATACTTTAGTTAAATGTAAATAAACTTTATTAAAAAATGTTTTGAATTTTCATATAAAATACGAAAAGACTTTTTCCCCAACCTAATATATTAATCCAGAACATATGCTATACGTATGCCAAAATTCATCTAAATCTGTTCAGATGTTTACTCGTGAAAGAGTAACAAATATCCATTCATACATCCTACAATACAATATGTTGCAATCGTCTGTAGGCTACGGTCACCACTTATTAAAAAACTTAATGCATAATAAATTAATAGCAAATACACGTATTACATTGTTGGGCAAATTTCACATAAACCCTCTCATATAAAAGACCTATCTAGTCACAGACTAAGCAAAGCTGGTATATGGATACTAGAGAACTGGTAAATTTACTTAAATACATTTTTTTTTATAAATACATACATATAATACATAGAAAACATCGAGACCAAGTCAAAAAGACATGTTCCTGTATACAAAGGTTTGTCTTGTGCGGGGATCGAAACCTCGACCTCGGAGTCAAAGTAGTCATTGCTAGCTATTCGACTACCGGAGTCATCTACTACAATTCATACATACTACTACCACACCCCGGCCACTCCATACAAATGTCGCGTCGATAACTACTACATAAACACGACGTCTGTGCAGAGCGATAATGAGCGTGTGTGCGGGCAGCGCCATACAAACTGTTCCAGATTAGTCTCAGAGGGGAGGTGAGGTCGACACGAGAGAGCGGCAGGGAGAGGCCATACTGTACGTAGTATTATTACTTATACTGTGCTACTACTACTATATAAAATAGTAACAGATGTAGTGTAAATCATGTAATCTGCCAATAATCTGTTCCGGAGCTCTCCGCTACACTCGGCGCGATGATTCAATTGTCACCAGTTTGCACGATAGCTCGCCCTTCGGGGTGTCTTCGCCCCTAGCCTAGATGCGAGACAGTATGTCAAACTTATTTGATTCAATCCTTGGCTTTACTTTTTTATACTACATCAGGTGGAAAAGAAGCATACATACATACTATTTTGGGGTGGAGGTACTTCTCTGTCGGTTAGCTTATAAATACGCTATACTAGAGCATACGAGGTAGACCACTTTTATGTATATTTTCTATAAAAATCGGTCCAATAGTTATTAAGTTATAAATAGGTAACTAGTTATATAAGATACTGGCAGATAGTCTATGGAAAATTTAATTGTAATATTAGATTTTTTTGGCCGCAGGTGCGTATCCGCGGTAGTGAGAGTCCCCATATGCGTATGTGTGGAAAGATGCCTTCGTTATATATATTGAATCTCTACTTATTGCATTATATATTTATTACACAGTACAATACGAAATATTGCTCGTGTAAACCCGCAATATAGGCTTCCTTATTTGTTTAAAAGGCTGACTGAAAATTAGCGTTGGTTAGTGTCGGCAGCCTGCTAGACACTGGGCTACATATAGCCGAGACATATCCGTAGACTCAGCGGGACCCCTCTCCTGATCAAGTTAAGACCTAGTTGGTCGAATTAGCGTCGATTAGTACCTACCGATTTGTATATGGTTAAATTTCTACCTCGATAGGTTCATTATTGAAATAAAATTTTACAGTCAGCGGGGCCCTTTTCAGATTAAACGCCAATTAATTATTTATATTTATTTTTAATAGCCTATTATTTCTACCTCCAGATTAGTTCACTATTATATTGCTGTCATATCAGAATTCCCTAAAAACAGTCTTTTAATTCCTTTAATTCCAGCGGGGCCCTCCCGAATCGAAAGTGTATAGATCAATAAAATACATTTCCAAGGATCCTTTTATTTCTACCTTTCAAATAATATATTTTTATAATTAAGAGCAGTATAGTTTTCGAAAAATTTACAATTATTTTTAGTTCAAACAATTTTCGTAAATATTTCATAAACTGTTAAGCCCATAATTATAAAAAACAATTATTTTAAAGGTAGAAATAAAAGGCTTCTTGGAAATGTATTTCACTAATCTATAAGGGCCCCGCTGGAAGTAAAGTAATTAATTCGACGTTATTTAGGGTATTCTGACAAGACAGCAATATAATAATATACTAATCTGGAGGTAGAAATAATGGGATATTAAAAAATAAATATAAATAATCAACTGGCCTTCAATGGGAAAAGGGTACCGCTGACTGTAATATTATATATTTTTTTATTTTACCAATGAACCTACCGACGTAGAAATTTAAACATATACAAATCGGTAGGTACTAATCGATACTAATTCGACCAACTAGATCTTAATTTGATCAAGCAAAGGGTCCCGCTGGATCTACGGACATGAGACAATGCCTTTTCGTAACACAAATAACTTTTCAGCATTTAATTAAGTGATGTTCTTATTGTGTCGTGCGTGTGCGTGACAATAAATTTATTTTATTCCAACATTCCAATTCATAAATGTGTACCTACGTGTATGAAGATGTTCTTAGGGAGGGGTATTTGTTACTTCTTTTACGGGTAAACTTCTAAACGAATTATGGTGGAATTTGGCATATTTATAAAACTAGCTGTCCCGGCGAACTTCGTACCGCCTAACAATCAATGAATGTCGTGGTACATATTAGCTGAACTAAATTTATGATTTTATGGAATTAAAACAATGAATAGTAGAAAATAATAGAGAAGCTCGATGGCGTCATTGCGCGTGTCAGTCTAATTGAACACGCAAGTTAAGCAACGTCGACCGTAGCCTGTACACGGATGGGTTTATATTACCTCGAGCTCCTCCGTGATTCGAAAGACACGTTAAGCCGTCGGTCCCGGTTGTTATCATTAGCTCATCTTGAGCTCCTCCGTGCTTCGGAAGGCACGTTAAGCCATCGGTCCCGGTTGTTATCATTAGCTCATCTTGAGCTCCTCCGTGCTTCGGAAGGCACGTTAAGCCGTCGGTCCCGGTTGTTATCATTAGCTCATCTTGAGCTCCTCCGTGCTTCGGAAGGCACGTTAAGCCGTCGGTCCCGGTTGTTATCATTAGCTCATCTTGAGCTCCTCCGTGCTTCGGAAGGCACGTTAAGCCATCGGTCCCGGTTGTTATCATTAGCTCATCTTGAGCTCCTCCGTGCTTCGGAAGGCACGTTAAGCCGTCGGTCCCGGTTGTTATCATTAGCTCATCTTGAGCTCCTCCGTGCTTCGGAAGGCACGTTAAGCCGTCGGTCCCGGTTGTTATCATTTAATGACAGTCGTTAAGTTAAGTCAGTGGCCTTTAGGCGGTTCGAAAACACTGGCCTCCGCCAACCCGCAGTTGAGCAGCGTGTTGGAGTACGCTCTAAACCCCTTCGGTTGAGGGAAGACCCGTATCCATAAAATAAAGATTTCCTTATTGTTAATTTTTTTAAAAAAACCGTTTTGTTTTATTTTTTTTAGTTTTGAAATAGGTTTTATCATTTTGGTGATTTGTAATTGTCATTTCTTTTGATGTTTACTCTGATTTGATTCTTGCGCTCGAACCCCATGGGAAAAGCGTTTCCACCCCTATCGATTTGACATTTTTAAATTTTCATAACAAATCACAGACAACTTTCGCGACATAAAAGTGACACAAATCGATTTGACGTTTTGATATTTGACAACCAATAAATATCGTAATCCCTTTTTCAACTGACACTTTCATTTGTATGGGAAAATGTTTTTTCTTTTATTTTATTTTTTCGAGTATTTTCCAATGTTTTTAAGAGTTATTCTGCTATTCAGGACGGAAACAAATCCAACAAATCAAAAACCATGGCAATTGGTCCAGCCGTTCTCGAGTTATAAGTGTTGTAACAAACACGACTTTCTTTTATAATATATATAGATATAGATATAGATATGTTCTATATTAACACATAGTTTACTTTTTATGCAAGTACTGTGTTCAGGCCGGGTGAAGCCGCGGGTAGAGGCTGGTATTAACTAAATTCAAGCAGGTCTCTTAATTAATCTCGCTGAATAATAATTACTGTTTAAAAGAATCTCTGCAAAACACGAAGCCACTCAGTTTTTATACGACGAATGGCTAAACTTCAACAGTTACGTTGAACGAGACTCCAGCAGCCATAACTTGCCCGAAGTTGTAAAACGAGTCATCTCCGAGACCATTGGCGACGCGTTATAAACTTCACGCTGGCGGTTCTGGAACGTAAGAGTTTGGCACGAGATAGAGTACAACTGCAGACTGTACTTCTGGTAACAAAGGAACTTAACACAATACAGCGACTATGCTTGCATCTCGAGCTGCATACTACTGCAGAATTTAAATTAACAGATTTCAACATAGGATAACAGTCACAGAATTCGAGTATAGTAGATAGAGACATAAAATCCAATGATGGCCGATATGTGTTAAATAATCATCTTCAGTCATTTATTCGTCATTTTTATGACGTCACGCTATGAACGAATCTGCATGACATAAATAGAACCTTTTTTTACAAAAAGAAATAAAACCCGCTGTCTCAGAATTTCACTATATATAACAAGGCTTTGAGCATATACTAAGAAAGGTGTAAGACACGCATGGACAGCTTGCAATGTCCAGACATACCTCAATCTTGCACAGATTACAACTGTACTTCTAAATTCATATATTAGTACATAATAACTCAGCTGGACTAAGCCTACTGTGTACCACTCAGCTAGTCTGTGACATCACATAATGGTCCCAGCGGGGAGCTATTACACCACCGAAATTGCATTCATAACGCAAACGTACAACAACAGGCAATTTCACACGCTAATACAAAAGCATAGAATTCAAAATACGGTTCCACAAACGGGAAATAGCTAGGATTTGGACAAAGTAATTGCGCGAAAAGAATGCAAACGTTTTCAAAGAGTTGTCAAATATTTTCTTTGGTATTACAATCGCCGTGAGTACCATTTTTAACATTAAAAAGAAACAGTCTCGGAGGTATTTATGTAATAAGAGTTTCAACTCAAATAACAAAAGATCTTTTTCATGAAACATTTTCTCTTCCACATTTTTATTTATCCCTAGATTTTATCACTTTAATAACTTAAGAAATTCCGTACATTTCAGGCCGCTGACGAGCTCGCGTTTTATTATATTCTGGATTCAAAATGACACAGTCAAATGTTACAAATTATAATATTTTAATCTTTAGTTATTTTTATGTTAAAATACGTATAAGTATGTAACCTACTTGTAATATAAACAAAAACATAACAAATAGAATTCGACTTCATTGAAAGCATTGTTATTGTCACAAGATGAAACAGGAGCACGAAGAAATGAATAAGTGTCAATTGACATACTATAACTGATAAATAAATAATAAGTAGGTATTTAATTGAAATTCTCACTAAACTCTCGCGCCTAATTTTCATAGGGGCACCATTGCAAATAAATGATGAATAAAATAATTAACGCCGTCCAAAGAAACATTATCATTTCTTAATATGAAATCAACGGGATGTCACGATCGTTACCGTCAGGTCATCGCATGTTTGCTGCCGGAAGTTCCGTACCACAGGTAGTCGGGGTCGATGCTTCGCTTTTTATCGACTTCCATATTGGGACATTTCTGTTACGGCTAAACTTGCAGCTTCTGTGATATTTCCTGGTACATGGCTCCTGGTGCAGGCAGCACCTTCGCTGACAGCTGAACGATTTTGGTTTTTGTCGCTGATTTACTCCTAACGCCAGTATTGCAGGAAGAATATTAACGTGCGCCGGAACAGTACCACATGCTCGCGACACCAGCATGCTGACCTCATTTTCGCAACGTCATATTTTGCTTTGATTGATTGCACAACCCTCTTTGTTATATTCTTATTGTACAACTCGGTTATTTCATTTGTTAATTTTGCTACATTTTGCTCCTAAAATTTTAAATTTTGGAGGAATATCGATGTTGTAGGAAGAAAGCTCATTAAGATCACGAAAAGGGCACGAAAATTGGAACGTTATCAGAGTCATAAATAGTGTAAAGATGTCCTGTAGATCTTTTTTCTGACGTCCGTCTTGCGCGGATGATAGTCACGACGGTGGTGCCAAGAAGGTGCTTACTGCGATGAAGTCATCTTTCGAGTAAGTTCTACAACAGATCTGCTCCAGGCTGAGCTCGTTCATGACTACCAGACACTAATCCAGTTTTTTTTTTATACTTCGTCGTGTGGCAGACAAGCATACGACCCGCCTGATGTGAAGCGGTTACCATAGCCATATTAACGCTTGCAACATAAAATATCGCTCGCTCGCCGCCACCCCCGCTGCCATCGCAGCATCTCCTTCCTTTCTGGTGACCTCACTCACAAAGCTAGACTCACAAAGGCAAGCATCTCATGGAACACGTAATAAATCGGAGTCAGCATTTGAGCGTTGTGAATGTGACACAGCAAACCTCTCAATGCCGCACCTCTGTACTCTATTATCACTATAACAGAATTCGTCCCAATAGCTAAAAACTTATCGTAGATAGATTTAATTTCGTATGTCTTTGTTATTTGTTATTTCGATAAACATTGGAAGTGCTATCGGAAAATATTCCCTAAACAGCGGGGAATCGGTGCACTTTTCCCGCCATTAGGGAGTGACGTCACCGGTAATGGCGCGGCGGCAGCATGGCGGCCGTCACGTGACTGATATTACACCGCTCGCTACCTATACAATATAAACACGGAAAGGTCGCATATCCCGCAAATGGCGAAGTTCTTCGTAAACTTGGGCACGATTACTTCGTTTCATTTTACTCGATAAAGACAGTAGTTCTTAAACTGGTCAATGAAATATTGCATTTAATATTAAAAGGCTATTGAGTAGCTTTTAGATTCATATTCATCATCATCCTGCTGCACGCACTGCTGGATCTTTATCCACCCTAATGCGTCTTACCATATAAGATCCTCCGCCTTTCAGTCGCATTTCGAGGTTACTAGACCATCTAGAGGGATTGTGTCCAACATTTGTTAACTTATACTCGGCCACTACTCCAGAACTTGTTTCCCCCAACTTTCATTGCTGACTTGTTAGATGTGGTTTTAAGTTAATTTTATTTCCCCCATGTGGAAATAAGATATTTTACCGGGAAAAAAGTAGCCTATATAACTCTCCAGGTTTTAAATTATCCCCGTAAAAATCATGATAATCCATCGGCTCTTTTCGAGGTGAAAGAAGGACAAAAAAACATCGAATAAATACGCTTTCACATTCATAATATTAGCATAGTACAAGTAATAGTACGTATATTTAGTAAGAGTACTACCACAGTATAAGTAATAGTACTACGTAATACTACGTAATATTATATTACACTGTTACATGGGGCAGCACCTGTGGCAGCACTTACGAATACTATACGTACAGAGCGTTAAAATGTGTTAGACCGTTTTAGACAGTTTTCCAATAAAGTTTGAGAGTATATGAATAGCGTTGAGACTTTGAACGCTATCGTCGGGGTCGCGAAGTTTCAATAATTTTCGTAGCCAACTTGCGTCGGAAGTTGGGGCACAATGGAACTTGAAGTCACAAACTGACTAGGTGAAAAAGAAAGTTCTTTGTCAGAAGTTGTGACTGTGACACATCCTTTATAACATTTTATACGTGGATCTATCCTATTATCTCTTTTATATGTTAATACCCCAAGGTTGTATATAATTCTCGGTGGAAATCATACCTAATGTAATATAGGTGACTGAAACAGACAGTAACTTGCTTCTAGATAGTTAATTGATTCAGGTGTTATTTTGCGAAAGTCAAATTTACAGGCAATTTGATCTACACTACTTTGCGTGCTTCCGCCACCAATTAGTCTCATACCGGCGCGGCAGTAGTTAGCATGAATGAATTGGTGGCGGAAGCACGCATAGTAGTGTAGATGAAATTGCCTGCAAGATGCTCCTTCTGTATCTATGAAAGACAACCGTTTCTAACTGATCCAACAACGCACAGTTCAAATCACTGGACGGATCAGGTTGAAATTTGGCATACAGAGGGGTAATTCTTGTAATTAAAATATAGTCAAAATTCAGTTTCGATCCAGTCTCGATCTCACAAATGTCAAATTTGGTATTCTCGTAACACAATATGTAACTTCAAAATTAAATTTAAGCGGGGTTATATCGAAATATGAGTGAAAATTAAACAAACTAAGAATGTTACTTTGCCAACAACAAGAATTGATAATAATTAATTATAGAAATCAAGTATATAATTTTAGTCAATTCACAATTCAATCTCGATTCGGTCAACTTTCAATCTGCGTTCGTAGAAAAATTACGAGAATTGCTTCAGGTAGCTATTATGACGATTTTCGAAAATTCCTACGGATACGCACGTACAAACTAGTGAAGTTCTATATCATCATCAGGTCATTTTGTCAGGCCACTACAGGAGCACGACCCTCTCTGGTACGTCCCAGACAGAAGAAGGATTTGGCCTACACTCCCCACGCTGGCCAGACGAGTTGGGGAGGCCTGATCGATGTTTGGTAATGTTTGGTAATATATTGAAGTTCTATATACCATACGCATATTGCACAATGGTAATTTCGCAATGTCTATTGTCTGTATGGCGGCATAACTAAACAAGCAAAGTTCTGGATTTTCAAATATATCTAAAATAAAAATATAAACAAAGAGTACGCAACAAGTAACAGTCCACCGAGGCGCAGCCGCGAGCAGCGGGGATGTTTATTAATGCAGTTCATCCGTTCGTTAAATATATTAAGTCAAATTGCTATTGCTACTAATGTTGGCTTAAGTTGATGATGAAGATGGTGGTAAGCCACTTTTGATGGAAGGATTTTTTTATTGCCCAAGGCGATTTAGAGGATGTTAATGAAACGCTTTGTAATATGGTTGACGTCACACAAACTGACATCCGTACAGCGTATAATCCAAACTATCGTCAATATGCAAGAGCATTAGCAGCATCGACGTGCCGCGCCGGGACGCACCGCTGCATAACGAGAGTGAACACAAACACACAATACGTCCGGTGTACCGCATGACATGTTAAACACACTAAAACATGGCCCATGACAATCCATACTAAACATGATAAAGCATTGACATGTTATTGTGTACATACATACATGTACATATGGGGTGTAAGTGGTTTATCAACATCTTTGAACCAAAGCCAACTTCACCTGCACGTGGTGCACCCTGCTGACTGACAAACGAAGCTCTGGCGAAAAGAGAGGTAGGGAGCGTAATTGTAAGCTACCCGAATGTAACTCCACCTCACAGAATACCTCAGCCAAATAACAATTCCCTTGTTGTGTTCCTGCGAGTGAGTGAGGTCACCAGAAAAGAAGGAGATGCTGCGTTGGCAGCGGGTGGCGGCGCGCAAGCGATATATTATGTTGCGAGCGTTCATGCGGTTACGGTAACCGCTTCACATCAGGCGGGCCGTATGCTTGTCTGCCACCCGACGTAGTATAAAAAAAAGGTTAATAACATAATACTCACTGACAAATAGGCTATGGCGAAAAAGAGGTAGGATACATCGTATTTTATAAGTTGGGGAGGTACCTCCACCTCACAGAATACCGCAACCAAATAACAATTTCCTTGAAGGTCTGCTATACTCGCAGGACTACTCCTGCGAGTGAGGGAGGTGGCCAGGAAGGAGTTGCTGCGTTGGCAGCGGGGATATTTCATGTTTCACGCTTCATATGAGTATAATAGAATTTCATATTCAAGTGACACCTTCGCCTTCGGGCAAAGGTTACAGCCAGGACCGAATAATAGGTTTTGGTTTTGGCTTCAGCCAAACTCGGAGCTTCGATCGGACACTAGCGATAATATAAGCTTTTCAATGATCGAATCTGATTTACCCTTAGATATTTTTTGTTTCAAAACCAGTATAATATTATTAATGTGAACACAACACTGATTACCAGCGCTGTGGGATTTATGTAATTACCGTGGGACCAGGTGGTCGCTGAAAATTCACCTCGGCATAAAGAAGGGACTCGAGTGGGCACACGTTAGCTAACGAATCGCTTCCGCTTCCGGAGGCACGGTGGCGTAGGCGACATACCGAACAGTACGTCAATTTCTAATACAAGCTTAGATTTTACCTACTTGTAATATACATAATCTTTTATGATGCTACTAATACATACTGCTGAGTGTTGAATTACACATTTTTTATACACCTATTTTTTTCGACAGCAAACGGTCCGCCTGATTTGAATGCCTCACAGCTAATACGAATTCTCAGGATTTTGCCGGCGACCTTATCGACTATCAAAAACACAACAATGCACTATCTGGAGAATTCACCAAATCTAATTCGTTTTATAGAAGTGAAAACTTCCTTAGGCGCGCTGTGACACATTTTTAGACTATAAGGGAATGAGACTGCGTCGTCACGCTCGGCTCTGGTAACGCTCTTTCGGGTTAAGTCCACGGAGTAGTCTCCGTCCGAGAAGACGGAGATGAAGTTTTCACCTCTGTCGTGTGGAAATACATAGCGTGTTATCAAATAAAATGGCTATTTTACCTCTTGTGGTGATTATCCTCAAGACCGAAACAGAAGGTCAATTTATTTACAGATTTAGCGAGTAGCGCGCATACTACAATAAAATCAGACAGCAACAAAATTTTATTGTCTATGTAAAAACTTCTATCAATAAAGAAAAATATGACTTTACGGTGATGAGCATTGTACGTAGTGGCGAACCGTCTCACGGCTCAAGTCCGGATACAAAATCACACGTGACGTTCAAAATGAGCTACTGCCAGTAATATTGAGGAAGTCTTATTCACGCCCCCGTCGGATGATCCCCAAATGAGGGCGATATTAAAACTCTCATCTCGCCACCGATCCCTTATTTGCATGCAAAGTTCAAGTTTTTCAGCTTTGAACGGATATAAGCATTTTGATGAACAGATTCAAAGGCACCCTTTGTGATTAGAAAAATTGACGAGTGATACACAAGATTCTCTATTTAGGCAAGTTTATAAATATTTTTTTATATCTCAGTTCGTTTTTTTATACTAAATCAGGTGGTACATACGGCAAGCCTGATGTGAAGCGGTGACCGTAGCCTAGCATTAGACGCTTACAGTTGCAACAAAAGTATAGCTCGCACGTCGCCACCGCCTTCATATTGACTCCATCCCATCTGGTAACCTCACTCACTCTCAGGAACAAAACAACTCTCTAGGCCTCTACGGAATTATTTAGTCGACTAGGAAAATGTTATTTTTGACTACGGTCTCCTTAGAAGGAGATGTAACTTCGCCAGTCGGGCAACTCTCTTTTGCCAGAGTCTCATTAGTTAGTCAGCGGGGTGCACCACCTGCAGGTGTAGTTGGCTATGGGTCAAAGATGTTGATGAGTAACGTATACTCAAAGTTCCTCATACACTTATATTAAGTAATTCAAATATACATATTATCATCAGTTAAAGTATACTTGTTGCAGCAGTGTCGCGGCGCGGATAATCCGTGCGGATAATCCGTGCGGATTGCGGACGGATCCACGGATCTGCGGATTTTCGGGCGACGAACGGGCGACGAGGCGGCGACGGGAACCCGACGAGAGGTAATCTCTAATGGATGGGATTGGAATTAAAACCCACGGCCGCTTAGAGCGAGACAATGGCTGGGCGCCGGGCGGAGCGGTGTGGTGGGCACGGACCGCTCGGGACTATCGCAGCCGTGGCGAGGCTTTCAAATGACAAGATTAAACATTCGTCTTCATCCCGCTCTTTCATTTCAAGTAAAATATTACGCAACGTACCGTTAACTCGTGCGAATATTAACAAAACCTTGTACGCGCAATTGAATCACTAACATCTTCGTAAACTTTCACATTTATAATATTACTATCTAAACTTCCCTGAGGCTTAGTCTGTTTTCGGTTCCCATGAGAATATCAGAATAAAATGTAGTACTTATATTTTTATAGTACATCGGATGTGAAGCGGTTACGGTAGCCATATGGACGCTTGGTACAAGCTATGACCAAATAACGGACGGACCATATAATCGTCACGCCGGATGCACATCGACGATGATCGCCGCCCGCCCGAGGCGAGTTGGGCGCCCAGCGTTTGTTCGTAATGCAATGAAAACTTTCACTAAGCTTTTAATATTATTATTTCAACGAACCCTTTTGGATGAAAATTTGTACTTAAGCCCACGGAAGTACATTAAACAAAAAATAATATCTTCTAAAAACGGCAAAAATTAATAAAGGTGACGAATTGATGAATCCATCACTATCAAAATTTCTAGCGATGTTTTTCATTATCAGTCTCAGATCAGATCTGTATCTACCCACTGCTGAATGTAGTTATTCTCCAAAGCACCACATGCGATCCTCCGCTTGCCGCATCCAGTAGCTTTTGTTCAGTCAATGCTTATTCCAAGGATTTTAAAGAACCCAAATAATTTAATAGGAAAGCCGCAACAAATGAGTCTGACAGTAACTGTAATTCTAAACACTGCAGACTTCGCGTCGCGAGCCTCAGGTGCAGGTGCACATTAATCACACAACTGGGACGCAGGTGTGCGGAATATTCCCTGGTTTAATATCGGAGTGTTCAAACCAGACAATAAATTATATTTCGGGAATACGTATCTGTTAATACTGACTTAGTTCACTGCTTCACAATCAATACATCAAGGAGTAACTGTAATACGTAAAGACGGATGAGTTTCCTGCCGGTGTTATTTCGTACAGTAAATAGGACGGCGCCCACCACTCATTCCCACCACTGTGTCTCCTGTGTAGCCAGTATTAACAGTGACGACCGCCAAAAAAAGGCAATGAACCACAGTAAACTAAGTAAGTAGTAACAAAGAATATTTCACACAGTAAACTAAGTAAGTAGTAACAAAAAGTGAGAACTTAATAGTCAGGTTCTGTACAGCGCGCTACTTCTCTAAATTTGACTAAGGTGTACCCAAAAATTTAAAAGGCCGGTGAGTCCAAAAGGAACTTTAGGTTTGCAAGACATAAATCGCAGTCGCTCAATCGTTATATTCGACCATTCTGAGAAGTTTGTACATTTAAAATATACAAACTTCATAAAAAAGGTAGAAAATCATAGAGCTATGTTCATATCCCTTAATTACGTAGTATAGAAATGTAACTGCTCACGACGCCATCGTATGAAATGTACTTACTGTTTATTTATGAACTATGTACGGAACTGTTCCCATTGGAATTGGCGAGGCTCAGTATGTCAGTGTAAGGCAACGCCGCTCTTCATAAGAGTGACGGGCGACGGCGGCTGGCAACTCACCCTCGCGGAACTACTCGTATTTATTGAGAAAACTATTTGGTGTTTTTGAGAAATGCGCTGCGGCGGTAAGCGGCTTACGTCTGAAGAAATGGCCACGGTGTCGACACGCTGTCGACTTTTAAGTGTTAAGACCACCACTGCGTGGTTCGTGTAACATTTAACCACACGATATAAAAATTATATCCTATACGTACCTACGTGCCTATGTTGTTCTAAATCTAGACGGCTACAGCACATTCTTATGTCAACGATACTGAAAGGTAGCCTTATGGCCTCCGAGTAAACAGTACTGGAGTGAAAATATCGTACGTGCTAATTCAGGTCACATTCTATTGTTTATCTACCAAAATGTTAACCAAATCTATTCTGCGTTTTAGCAATAAAGGCCATACATATTCACAGACTTTCGCATTTATACATAATCTAAATATATAAAAGGAGAAACTGACTGACTGACATATCAACGCACAGCCTAAACGGCTAAACGTAGGCACTTGAAATTTGGAAGGGACGTAGCTTAGGTACCGTAGAGGTGCACTAAGAAAGGAATTCCCGAAATTCCCACGGGAACGGGAATTAGCGGGAAAATCCTTTTGTATGAAAAATCTAAACCGCTTAAGTTAGACGCTTGAAATTTGGCATGCAGGTACCTTAGTAAACTTAAAGCTTAGTTGCAACAGGATATTGCAAAATTCCTACGGGAACGAGAGTTAGCGGGAAAAAACTTTTGTATGTAAAAATCTAAATCACGTAAGATAGATGTTTTCAATCTAGCATGCATGCATACCTTAGTAAATATACGTTTTAGTTATGGCTGTATTTTGAAAAATTCCCATGAGAACGACAGTTAGCGGGAAAAAAATGTTGTATGAAAAAATCTAAACTGCATAATTGTATATATAGTACAATTAGAGGTGGTTGCGCTGCGTGTTAGACTTGCCTTGAATAATAAAATGATCGAATTTCACGCGAGCGAAGCCGCGGGCGAAAGCTAGTATGAATATAATATTAATGATACAACAAAGAAAAGTTTTGTTTGTTTCTTTATTCGAATTAAAAATAATTATAGTATTGTATAACCCATTTATGGACGAAGGCTATTTAAAATCACGCTACGACCAATACGAGCCGAGCACAATGAAAAATGTTGCAAAAACAGGAGAAATTCCATACGGGTGAAGCCGGGTCGAGTCGCTAGTTTATAATATTATTAGTATATTTGTTGCGACAGAAGTTGATCAAATAAAAATGACTGTATCGCGTAGTAGCGCCGAGTACGGTCTCGCTTGTCTTTCAAACAGATATATGTACTTAATATAAGATAACAAAGTAGCTGCTATCTCCGACAGGACACTTCCCGGACAAGTTTGTCGTAAGAGTCTGCCGGCCGCAGAAGTCCACGGGAACTTGTACGAGCCAACTACGAGACCGCATACACACAACATGTAATACTCGTAGCTGCATTATACAGAGTAGGTACTGGGGCGGACGCTTTACGCACTTTGTACTGGCTCACTATGCATTCTGTCTCAACAGTTTATCCGCAGGTATTAATAATTTCGTCAAAATTAAGTGTATTTTTAATTCTAAAATCAACAGCAACCGATTCTTATGTATAATAAGTCCGCCTTTGTAATCCTTCTTTTAAAGGGTTATCTGACGTAAAAATCAATTGAGCAGTTTTAGTTAATTATATGCCACATATCATCGCTTCGATTAAAAAATAAACATATTTTTAAGTAGCTAGCACCGGTAAACTAACACCAGGTTTAAATAAAGAAAGATAAAAAAAAAGACCTCAAAATTCCAACCCGTTTCAGTAAACCTATTCATAGTGCAGTCATAAAGAGTCAGTAGCTGCGGAGTGTATAAGCAAACAAACCCCTTCACAGTTAACTTTCATAACATCGGATCAGATATTACAGGCAGGTACAACCCCTCACAAGGCGCCCCTGTGCGCGCCGCACGACGCGCGCGTAGCTCCGAGAGGGGCGGCTCGCTATTGTGCGAGCCTATATCTCGACCTAATCAAGTATTCAAGTATTCAAGTATTTATTCAAAACAATTTACATTGTGTCTGAAATTTTACAATTTATATTATATTATTAGTTATATTACATTCATTAATTCAAAATAATAATAATTGGATGATAATGTCAAAATAATCAAGGAACAATAAACATTTTTTTTTTAATTTTTAAAATAATCGTCAATGGAGTAATAATTTTTTTCCAATAAATGTAATTTTAATTTTACCTTAAATAAGCTCAGGCTCTCTAAATCCTTCAGTTCTTTCGGCAACTTATTATACGCTTTGTAAGCTTGATACTGAGCACTGTGTTCCATTATTTTAAGATCAGGTATAATATAATGATTTAGAGCCTTTCGTCTGGTTTTATCTCTTGCCTGTCTATCATCATTTGATTCAATCTTAGGTAATCTTTTTTTGAGATCGGTTAAGAGCGAAAGCAAGTACAAACTTGGAACAGTTAAGATACCTAAGTTAACAAAAAACATTTCACACGATTCCCAAGGTGGAATTCCTACCATTGCACGTACGGCTCTCTTCTGTAATATAAACGCTTTATCTCTATTATAATGGTAGCTATTACCCCACAGTTTAATACTGTAACGTAGTTTAGATTCAACTAAGGCATAATATACTTTTTTAAGATGAGTCAAGGAAATCTCATTACGAAGAGTTCTAATTGCATAACAAGCTGATGAAATGGAATCTTCGAGTGACGCCAATTCTTTTTTCCAATTTAAAAATTCGTCAATATGTACACCTAGAAATTTAGTGTCTTTAACAACGTCAATTTTATCTTCATTTAGAGTAATGTCAAGTGTTTCTGAATTTTTTGATGTAGATTTAAAAAGTATTACTTTAGTTTTATTACTATTCAGTTTAAGATTATTAGCACTGAACCATATATTAAAATCACGCAAAATTTTGTTGATTTTAAGGTTAAGATGTCTAATATTAGTGTCAGATATAACGGCATTGGTGTCGTCTGCAAATAAAACCAATTTTATGTCAGGATACAAATTTAAAATATATTTCGGCAAATCGTTCATGAATATAAGAAAGAGAATAGGTCCCAAGATGGATCCCTGTGGAACTCCTCTTTTTAACGCGAGCATTTTTGATTTTATTATCTTTTCATTGTCATTGTCAACTGTTTTGAGTTCTACAAACTGTTTCCTATTTTCTAAGTAAGATTGCAATAATAACAGTATGTTACCACGAATTCCGTAGTATTGTAGTTTTTTTAATAGAATATTATGGTCGACCAAATCAAACGCAGAACTCAGGTCAAGGAAAAGACTAGCAACCTTTTTCTTTTCGGCAATTTTTCCTACAATTTCATCGACAAGTGCATCTATGGCATCTCTAGTTCCAATATTTTTACGGTATCCATATTGTTCGTCACTTACAATTGCATGAGTATTTAGATGATCAAGCAACCGTGTTTTTAATAGCTTTTCAAAGATCTTAGACAACGTGGAAAGAAGTGAAATAGGTCTGTAATTATTTGCTTCCTTTTTTGAGCCATTTTTAAATACAGGAATTACTTTTGCAATTTTTAATTGGTCAGGAAAAATATGCATTTCTATACATAAATTAAAAAAATGAGTCAAGGGCAATGCCAGTATGTCAATATTATTTTTAATAACTTTAATAGTAATTTCGTCATAACCACAGGACTTGTTACAATCCATTGAATTGACTAATTTCGTCAGCTCATTTGGTGTAACCTTTTTCCATTGCATGTCATTTTCTACTTTACCAATATTGGTCGTCAGTATGTCTATAGGATCGTCAATTAAATTTGAAACAGTGGTTTTAAAAGTGAAATGATTACATAATATATCAGCCACTTGCTGTGGGTCATCAACTTTATTATCATCAATTTGTAAAATTATTTTGTCATTTACGTTTTTTCTTGTTTTCTGTCTATGCCTATTTATAATTTTCCAAATACCTTTCTGTATATTTTTAGCAGTATCTATTTCTAAGTTAACTGCAATTTTTTTAGCATGTTTTAATACCTTTCTATATGTTTTTATGTATGCTGATTTATATTGCTGTATAGATTCATGGCTTTCCAATTTATTAAAACTACATAAAAATCTTTTCATTTTACTTGCAACTTTGATACCTTTAGTGAGCCATGATTTGTTTTCTTTTTTATAAAATACCCGGATTCTTTTTTTTTTAAAACAAGTGTCAAAAATATTTTTGAATGTTTTTAAAAAACTATTTATTCCCATGTTAGTCCAACTACAGTTTTTAATTTTTTCGCGAAATAACTTGTTGGTATTTTCGTTAAATATTCTTCTTTTTATATAATAATGTTGACATTTGTTACTGCACTGGTTTTTTTTAAGCGACATATTACAGAAAAGACCAGCGTGACCATCCGCTAAATTATTGTGATCTACATTTGTATCTATTATATGTTCTTCTGGTAAATTTGTTATAAAATTATCGAGACACGTCTGTGAAGAACCACGAGAAAATGTGTGTATATCATATATAAGTGCCCTAAAATTATAACTCTTCAACACGTTTAAAAAGTCATTTTTCACTTTGTCATCTTTGAGTAAATTAATATTGAAATCTCCACAAATTATACATTTCTTGTCAAAATTATATTCTAATAGCTTTTCTAAGCGATACATAAAATCGTCAATATTTCCTCTAATGGGATTTCTATATAGGCAGAAAATATTAAGATTGGTTTCAATGTCCTTTATACCACATAGTTCAAAAGCTTCAGACTTGTATACATTTTTACACATAGGTATTTCATTGGTTTCTTTGTTAACTAAACCTAATATAAGAGTTCCCCCTTTCTGTTTATTACATCTGGTATTATATGCCAATAGTTGATAATTATCAATATTAAATAATAAAACCGATGCTTTGTTCAGAAAGTGTTCACTAACACATAAGTAATGTAATTCTGTATTCTGTGATTTTATATATAGTTCTAACTCCAATTTCTTGCTACTTACTCCACATAAATTTTGGTGAAAAACATTTAAATTTACACTAGAATAGTTGTTACACTGATTAGTCTCGAAAAAACTCATCATTTTTGATTTCATTATCTGTTTGTGTAGATTTCTCTAACCCTAAACTGTTAAAAGAAGAACAATCTGTTTGTGTAAATGTATTGCAAACATTTCTCTTAAATGAATTTAAATACATATAATTTTTATATCTTAAATGGTTAATTTTATACTGTATCTGTAGTATCTGTCTTAATATTATTCTGCAGGCATATAATTTGTTAAAATAATAATTTCTTACATTATGGTCAATTATGTTAATTAAATGAACATTGTCAAAACTGGAACAAGTAATTTTCAGCATATTATTAATCGCCGGGACATTAAGGTAATTATTCCTGATAACTTCACCAACCAAAATATTCGTATTTAAAATATTGTGTAAGTTGTAGTATAGATAAGACTGTAATTGTAAAGGGCTTTTGTCATGAGAACCTGCTAAAATAATCACAAAGTCATCGTTGGTGAAATCTTCACAGAATGTTTTACAAGAGTTCAGTATCTGGTCAGAGTTAGCATAAGGTTTAACAATACATGTTACCAAAAATTTTGATCCCAGAAGATTTTGCAATATTCTCCTCATACCTTTGCCTCTTTCATCGGAAAAAATCATTACTCTTTGTCTTTTAGATGTTGTATCCGGTTTATGCAACTTCACACTTCGATTGACACTGCTTTTTTCTCCATGCAAGTCGTGAGCATCTAGTATGTTTAAGCATTTTTCACTCTGTTCGTCTCTTATTTCTTCACTACAGATGAATTGTATATCTTCTTCCTCTTGTCTGTTACTGTCACTATCATCCACTGTAATTTCTTTATTTTTCGATTCATTGCTGGTTGTGACATCTAGGGGTGGTATGGTGAGTTGTGATAGATTTTGATCTACTTGTCTCATGTCAATACTTTTCCGTATTTTTTTTCTTATATGTTTTTTTGTAGATCCACATATATCAAGAAGTTGAGAAATTTTCTGATCTCTGATAGATATAATCTTCTTTAAATTTGTGTTTTCTGAATTTATGTTGTCAATTTCAAGATTAGCGGATGCCAGTTTCTTTTGAAGGTCTTGTATTGTGCTTTCCATGTCATTAATTTTTTGTAAGTCGTGGGCTCTTCTTAGGTCTGGTAAACTTCTTGTTTTTGTCAAATTTGGTCCTTCTGGAGAAGAAAGTGCCACATCTTCTTGCTCATCCTCAATTGATAATGAGTCAAAGGAATTTTCAGTTGGTATATTGACAATGTCCTTGATTCGATTTGTGATATTCCCGAACTGAGAGCTATTTAATATATCAAAAACTGGAGCTGAGATTCCTTGTGTAGTGGTTTTTATAGGGCAACTATCATCCTGAGAAGATTTACTGGATGGAGATATGATATTGAGTATGGATCTTTCGGGAGTCTTAGACGTTACAGATTTTTTTGAAGTCATTGGTGATTCCAATAAATTAATGGAGCCAACACTGGTATCAAGTGTAGGCGTACTATTCTTTTGTTTAAGCTGTGGTTGGCATTTTTTATTGCTATGACAGTCACTACATTTCCATTTTCCCTTTTGCGTCGGTGTCATTATATAATATCTTTTCTCTGTATTAGAACAACTGAGGTCATAGTATTTTTTACAGCTCATACATGTCAAGAACTGTCTGCCTTTAATAGGTTGGTTACATTTTCCGCACAATTTCTCCATTATTTTTAATAAACAAAGTATTATATTATGTTTGATATTTTTTCTTTATAGCGCCCTCTAGTATCAGTTAATATTAACTAACAACAAGCGCCCTCTAGTATCAGTTAATATTAACTAACAACAAATCATTTTTTTGAGTGCCAATTCAATAATATTTATTTTTTAAATATTAATTCAATAATGTCAACCCAATAATAAAAATGTCAATATCGATTCATTAATAAAGTTCTCAATATCAGTTCAAAAATAAAATTTCTTCATGTCAATCCAATAATGTGATGTCAAAAAAAGGGGTCCAAAAAAGTCGCAAATGGGGTGGATTTGAATCCAGGTCGATAAGCCTGTTCAGCAATGTTGAAGCGTGTTACCGCTCTGCCAACAAGTGATTGTATTAACTGGTGAAAACATGTATTATATGGCCAGTGATGTTTTGTTATTGTTGAGATTCGTGTATTCAAAAAAATATTATTTTCCAAACACCTTCACTATAAATTATTAATCGCACTGTTTAATTATGAAAATAACTTATTTATATAATGAAATTTTTATAAAATCATTCGATTGTTTATGTGTTTTGTGCACTGAGTTTCAAATTCACATTTCATTATTAGATATTAAAATTTTGTTTTGGATATTTTAGTAATCAACGGAAGCCGAGCGCTATTCCAGGACAACTAACAGACAATATTTAAGAAAACTGGCTTTACTGTCTTTTACGCACTTTACCACAAAGTTAAGAAACAAGGCGTTTTTACTCGACCATTGAGAAACTTAACTGAAATTTTAGCAGTCTATAGAATCTATATATGTATGCATGTTTGTATTTAGGTGTGTTCTTAGCACCTAAACTTTACGTTCAATTTTGATGAATAAAGTGTCAATCGATTCATTATTATAATCCGGATAATATATGCTACTTTTTAACCTACTTCAACAGTAGAGAATTGATCTCTTACCTTTTAGTATTTTTATTATCCAGGTATTATGTTCACGCGGAGCGAAATCGCGTGTATAAGCTAGTGCAAAAATAAAGAAAGAGAAACTCTGTCCCTTACGAACGATTTAAAAAAAAAAGTTTAAATTCGTAACTTTTTAATGAGTATCTGCAATTTAACTACGGTTCGGAAAAACAAATTTAAACCTACGGTTGTTCGCTTAATTCCTCAGCCCGGCTAACGGTAAGGACCACTTGAAAGGTTTACCCAGCATTTAACTTCAATTAGTTTAAACTTATGTCGTAACAAAAACGATTTAAACGACTCTTATTAATCACACCAGCCACCAAGATCGACATCAGCAAAGAGCGCCAATGTTCATTTATCGCCCTGTATGTCTAATACTCAGAATGGCAATTGGGGCGGATCTTGTTACCATCTTTAGAGGTGAAGCCACTCTCACCTGACTCACTCTGTCCTGTCAGTGGCAGAGAGCAAACGAGACTGTCGCAAAAGGAAAGTAGCGCATATCTATCCCGACTGGAGAAGTATCACTACCTCGTAGAAGACAAATGAATTGTTGATATTATAATAATAATAAATAATAAAATAATTTATTTTCTCAAACCAATTTTCCACTGATGCCTTATAAACTAATGGTTAAGTAACATGGTAGGGCGTAAAATTGGGTGAGACTGGAGCCATTGAACTAGGCCGAGAGCCTGTATCTCAAGGCAACAGGATATTGCTTTAACAATGATGATATCAGTGCGAAATCTTGTATGTCTACGGGTAACGGGAACCGCTTTATATCAGACGGGCCATATACTTGTTTAGCATCCGGTGTGTATGAAAAAGCAATGCAAATAAACTAAATAATTAGAACTTCAACAGAAAATCTGAGATCAGAGACTGTAATTAAATATACCTCCTGAGGAATAACTGCGCTATATTTATATTATGGCTATACGCAATTTTAATTTTGAGTAAATTAAACAAACGCAAATGAATTGAATAAGACTGATATTACGTCTCAATTTGCGTGCATAAAATAAAGGCGTTGTTTTCATAAAATAACACGAACATCGCCTAACTTGAAAGCTTTCATTTTTTACCGTCGTCACGAAACATCTCCAGGCATACATTTTGAAGCGGCACCGAGCCACAGTATATACCAGCAGTATCGAAACGTTAACAACTGCCCGATTGATAGCACACGGACAAGTTTACCCACAGAGTTACATGACACGTGGTAATGATTAAATATATTTGTAGTTTAACATTACAGGCACCATTGTAAGTAGGTATGCAATTACGTTTCCTGGACTACGTCAGTCGCGAAACATTTACTCTTCTTCTTTATAATGTTAAATAAGGCACTTGTACTTCTTTTTTAAGCTCCTCAGTAATTGCGCAATTTTCCATTGATCAAAATTGAAACATGTGGTTGATATTAAATCACGTCTTATATGTGCAAATCATTAATTGATAAGACTATAAAATCTCCATAATACTAGAAAGTTAAAAATTGTTACATCATCGTCAGGCTTGCCTAGATTCTGCTTTCGCTTTAATAGCATTAAAATCATTCTATCCTTCATCTGTATAAAATTGAGATGCTGTCTACTATTTGTTCGCGAGCAGGCGTTCAACTGTTGTCTCTGGAGCCTCATTCATTACTCGTTCTCACGTATAGCGCGCTCCCGGGCGGCGGGCGCGAGCGGCTCGTTTGTCATTGCCTGTCTCATAACGAATGTAACTTCATGTTATGTTAATCAAATTAATCTTTACATGAGACGCTTCTAAGGTTCTCGACAAAAGCAGCGGTTAAAACAATCTTAAAGATACAACTCGTACGGCAGATCATATCACTTTCGCTCTATTCTCTGACTCTCACAGATTTTACTCAAGTTAATATTATAGCCAACCCGCAGCTGAGCAGCGTGGTGGAGTACGCTCTAAACTACTATACCTACGCTATATCCGTAAACTAGCAGTAAAATGATCATGGATTGATGCAGAAGCAGTATATTACTAGCAGTACATTCTTACATGATACAATACACAAAGCAGTCTATACCACATTACCTAAAAAAAGTTAGACCATTTTTAAATAAACTATTATTTTGCAAAATTCACTAGACCAGCAATAAAGATAAAATAAATTAAATTAACTGCTCTATAAATTTCCTGTTACCAATCTTATTTACCCCAAACAGTTGCCTTCAAGAAGAGTGGAGATAAGTGAACGCGCTATATAAATATAAACGCAGCAGCTACACAGTGCAGCGCCTTCGCTAATAACAAGTTGGAGGGCGCTCAAACGATAAATTCTTCTTAACTTTCGCGAGAGCGTTTAAAATTCCGTACCTCGGCGCTAAATTTGTTTAAAAACAAACAGTTTAGGAATCTCGCAATTGGAATCAATTTGCGTAATCTAAACAGTGCGAAAGGAACGGAAGGACCTGTATTTATCTCTAGCAGTACGCAAAGTTACACAAACCTGTGACTCGTTTCAGGTTTGTCACTTGCCAATGGACCTTTCTGCGTTGCTTTCACTATTTGGAGGGGTTATGCGCCCGTGACTGAAAACGGTTTGTTAAAGTTTGAGATACTGTTGAAATATATTTTTTGGACTTGTCGAGCCATAAGCCCGCGACTGTTCCGTATAAATTAACATTTGTGATGACCACGGTGCTCCTAAAGCTGCCGTTATGAAAAAGCGTCCATAATGGCTGCCTTTACAGCCTTCATTGGCCAAATTATTGCTGAACCCTCAATATAAAGCGTAGCGATCGACTGTTAACAACCTTCGAATTAATATTTGCGTTTAATTGGAAACCTGGTATTTTGTAAAGTTAACAAAATGTCGATCAATTAGTTGCTCGGGCGCTACCCAATGCGGATCCATCGTCGACCAGAAAGTTTTATCGTTTTTATATTCGAACATAATTCTCTAATTTTTCTGTTTTTCAAAAAATATTCATTGAACTAAAAATAGAAAAATTGAGAAAATATCGAAACACAAGTACTCAAATTCAACGACAAACCTAAATCAATCCCAATTATAAACCAATCGTCAACAACCGTACTAAAACGATTTAAGCAAAGATTTGGAACATAACGAATTAGTAACTAAAATAGATATTATTTTTCATCAACGTTAATTTACGTACAATGAATGCTATTACAGAACTATATCTGTAGACAAGTGGTCTCGCTCCCCGGCAGTCGACGTGGTCGAATGACGGGTTTAATTGAAAGGAATGGAGATTGTTAATTAAGACGCTGTAACCAAAGCATCGATTCGTAGGCCCTCATTCAATTACAGAGCATTTTGTGCGGCCCGCAGCCGCCGCCGCCGCCGCCGCCGCCGCCGCCCTGGTGATAGTGGCCCTTTATTTATTCATTAGCTCACTAAAGACGTTATGTCACAGGGATGCCAGACAGTTCGAGGTCAGCCGGGTAGTCTTACCATTTAATTTAACGCATCACAAATATTGAAGAAATCACACAGCAATATCTAGTCCCAAAATCTAATACTATAAAGTCTAGAATAGAAAATTCATGAACTTATTATAAGTTTTTGCAAATGCATTTTTATTACGCGTTGCATGGAAAACACCTAGATATAAACTGACAGACATATTCGCATACATACAAAAATGTTTATCTTGTACAGGAATTGAACGTCGAATTTTTCATACCAGTAACTGGTGGCGGAAGCACGTAAAGTAATGCAGTTCAAATTGCCTGTAAATTTGACTTCCACGAAATAGCTATTATTGAATCAAATAATGTAATTGCTATTAGGCGATCAATCAACCAAGGCAAGCCTTACAGAGTTTCTTTCGAATATACCTTTGCTTTCCTGATTAAAACACGACGTATGATAAAAATATAAAACCAAATCTTAATTGAGCTAATTTATTACATTTACAGTTCTAAAATTGATGACATTTTTATTCATTTCTGATCACATAACCACAGTCTTAATACCTCCTCTTAATACTGTGACATAACTGTATTGTATAAGTTACTATAGGAATGTTGTTAGAGATATCTTGTCGAGATGTTATTTTCCTAAATAAAATTCATTTATCGCAGTTCGAGCACCGTCAAACCGTCAAACCGTCAAGGAGCACGGATGACATAATTTTCAGCGGTTACTTAAGACCTATGCTTAAGACGTACAAATGACGGCAATGTAAATGAAATAGGGGTCTATTTAAAAAGGACGAGTCCGCCACCGGGCGGGGCCGCGGCGGCTGGCCGCCGGTGATAGTGCGACGTTAATAATTCACCGCTTTGTGCCGCCGCGCCGGCGAAGAGCCGCCCGCGCCGGCACTCCGCGTCTTAAATTCCTCTTAGGTGTCAGAATGCACTTACTTCGCTATAAAATGTGGTTAATGCGACAGGAAATGTACTAACCTAACCATTTGCAAAAAATGAAGGCAAGAATGAGAAGACTGCGCGAGTATTACATCCCACGTACGGCATTCGTGAAGTGACAAATATTTTTTTCCGGACACATTAGGTGTGATCTAGTGGTTTGATTTACATATCTCCATTTAGTCCGTGAGCCAGATAGTATATTTTGTCAGTCATTTCCTCTCAAGCGATAACCCGTGAATTACTTCAGAGAGTTGTATTATGTCGTATGGTAAACGTCAGCTGCCGCTCCGTGGGTGGGTTGGGCAGCGGCAGCCTCTTAATCACGTAAAAAAAAAATGGTTTCAGTCATTTCCTACCGACTGAAAATTTGTTAAATGATAGTTAACGCAATTATTCGAAGATACAAAAAAGTCAGCTGGCCGTACCGTGGTGGATTATACGTCAGCTGGTCACAGGAACGTGCAAAAAAAAAAATTTTCGTTCAGTAATTTCCTCTCACTTGAAAATTTGTCAGATGATAGCTTACATGCAGCTTTGAATAAATAAAAACGTCAGCTGCCTCTACGTTGGTGGAAAGGTCGTCAGCTGGCGTATTTAAATAAGCGATCGAAGCTCACGCCTGGGCCATGCGCCACCTTTCACTGCATCAGCTGATGCGCTTTCCACCAACATAGAGGCAGCTGCGCGATTCTTGGTAGTAAGTGGAAGTTCTCTTCCACTTACTACTAAGTTGCGGAATGAACTGCCAATTGAGGTTTTCCCAGGAAACTACAGCATGGGGTTCTTCGAAAAGGGCGTGAAGAGATATTTACAGGGTCGGCAACGCACAAGTGATGCCTCTGGTGTTACAGTTGTCCATAGGAAACGGTAACTGCTTCCCATCAAGCGGGTCGTATGCTCGATTGTCACCTCAGTGGTATAAAAAAAAACAATCCTAATAAATTCAATAAATGAATTATATTATGCATACCCAAGCCAACACAAATCACTACTAGAATTCATTTTTCGCAGTAGCCATAGTTGTGTAGTTAAAGCTCCGATTTGAAATTTGACACCCTTGTCTACACCAATACATGTAGGTAGCGAAGAATCCTAAGTCTTTGCCAACACTACTGTAATCAGTAAGATTATACCACAGTATAAGTAATAGTACTATTATACTTTAGATTGAATACATACAAGGTATTTTCTTCAACAAAACTTGCATGATATAACCTTACCTGTTACATTATATTATAAAGAAATCCATTCCGCATAAAGCACCCGTCCGCCAGCTGCTGGCATGACGTGCCGCGGGTGACGTATGCGTTGGCCGCGGGCCAGCACTAACCTATCGCAACCTGACGACTAATCGAGCGGCTTCCCTCAACACACACCTGCCGCGCAGCCAACCACATGGCCAAAACAAATTAGACGCATCATTATTTGAAATACATATGTTTTATATACACGTACATATGCAATCACACAAGCTCATTATACTTTTAACAGGAGTAGGTAAATGGCTGGGCGATAGAGCACCAACCTTGGCACAGAGGGTCGCGGATTCGATTCGGCACATTACAAACATACGAGTATATGAATATATCCGTTTGGTTCAGTCTGGGTATTTCCTATGCATTGTAAATATGCAATATGAAAAAAAGTTATTTAAAAATGTGTATCAGTTATCTTATAGCACAAGCTTTGCTGAGTTCGGGACTAGATGGCGCTGTATATAGAATTATTTATCACTTACTTAGAGTATATTTAATTAAAATTCTGTATTATTTCATCAATCAATAATATCCGAAGCTCATCTACAATTATTATTTTTTTATACGTCGGGTGGCAGACAAGCATACGACCCGCCTGATATGAAGCGGCTACCATAGCCATATTAACGCTCGCAACATTAAAAATATCGCTGATATTAAAAAGATGATATTAAAATACGATATTAAAAATCTGATCTCCTTCCTTTCTGGTGACCTCACTTACTCGCAGGAACACAACACCCCTCAAGGGAATTGTTATTTGGCTGCGGTGTTCTGTGTGGTGGAGGTACATTCCCCAGTCGGGTAGTTTACAATTACGCTCCCTACCTCTCTTTTCGCCAGAGCTTCGTTTGTCAGTCAGCAGGGTGCACCGCATGCAGGTGAAGTTGGCTTTGGTTCAAAGATGGTGATGACCCCAAAATTACATTACACCCAATTAATATAAATTATTTATATTATGAACCAAAATTTAATAAAGTATCTACAGGAATGCGTTCCATTATTAGTGCAGCATCGGACATTATGTTACATACATGCAGTTTTACTTACAGTAACAAATTATACTTGTACTCGTATGTTTCAAATACGAGCTCTTGGCAGTATACGAATGATATGTGCTGAAAAAACACTATTGACCTCCAACGTAAGGTTTCAAGTAATATTTCCTGAACCATACTCAGTAACTGTAAGATTCCAATTTGATTCGCGGATCGCATTTCTGATAGAAATATTTATTATTCGTGTAGGTGACACGTGTTAATCGATTCAATTATTCAGCGACGCGAGAACTCCGATTTGTGGTCGATCCCGCGACAATGTAGTGTGAACGCACGAATATTTAATTTGCATATATTTCCATTACACTAGCTAAGTAACTACAACATATCCGGAGTACCGGTGATAAAGACGTGTACTTCGAGTAACAGTATTATTATTCATGACTTGAACTTTACCGTGTCAATTGGATATAAGAACAAACAGTAAATTATTGATAATCTTAAACAAATCTGTAACTAGTAGCTAGTTACCGATTTGTTCAAAATTCTTGAACTAACGTAAGTCAAACGAGTAGATGAACTTAGGCAAGTGATTAATGATCGTCATTGTTGTCACTCAAAGGCAATATTTAACATTGGTTTCATCGGAGAATTCCACAAACCATGCTAAAACGTAATAGGTAATGTGATATAGATTACGAATCCTGTCTAATTACTCAGCCTGGGTTATTTTAACAAAGATATTGAAAGCCGCATGTGACATGTTACCCAGCAAATTTTGGCGGGTAGGTGCCAAATAGTGTAGACATTAATAAATTTGCTCCATATATCTAAAATAAATAAAAATACTAAATAATAATTTAAGTACCTGTATTGAGCTTTCACATGTTTTAATACATTGCACTAGTCGCCAGCTGTGAAATATCCACTCCTACTACAACTCCTTGGATTTGCACAAATTTTTAAATTTTACAATCACGCACTTTCATCAAATTCAGCTTTATAACATCTCAGCAAAATGGATTTACTGTCTCAATTAAAGAAAAACATGGAAGAGATGACAGACATGTTCACCACGAAGATGGCATCATTTGAGGATTCTTTTATCAATCGTGGCCAGGATCAGGATTATTCGTCGCATGTAAGTGACTACAATACTTTTAAAAGTCTAATTTGGAAGGCAGTCTCGGGTCTCAAATATCAACTGGAGTTAGTGTTTGAAATGCTGGATGACTTTGAAATGAGGTCCCGTTCCGGTAAGCTGCTACTCCATGGTTCTCCAGAAGCGACTAACGAGGACCTATGTGAAACAATTCAAAAAATTTGCCACAACACACTGGATTTGAAGGATGTCGGCTCCGGTTCACTTTCGGCTTGTTATCGCATAGGTTCGAAGACTGCAGAAAAGCCTCGGCCAATTTTAATGCACTTTCATGATGTGCAACTGCGCAATCGATTGTGGTCAGCCAAGCGGCTACTGAAAGGTAGTGGTCTGACTATATCTGAGTTCCTGACTAGCAGTCGGCATGCGGTCTTTGTTGATGCTCGCAAAATCTTGGGTGTAAAGGGCTGCTGGACCACTGGTAACGGCAAGATAGTTGTTGTCGGTCCCAGTGGGTCTCGACATAAGATAGTGACAATGCGGGAATTTAATTCTTTTAAGTCTGATCTCCCTGATACGACGCCCTCTTCTCCGCGCCATGATGCATCTGAAAATGCTGTGAAGCCTGCTGAGCAACCAGCGCGTCAACAAAGCAGATCGCGATCTACGAGAAATCACAACAAAGTTAAGTAGATCTCACGGAGATGTGATTTCTTTATATAATTTCTTATTCTTTGGTTGCTGTCTCTGTTTACGTGAATATAAACTTATTTGTAATTGTTGAAGGTACACTTTGTTGAAATTTATATATATTCTAAATTTGGAAGGTATGTAGGTGGCTAATATTCTTGATGTTAAATTTATTATATTTTACTTAACTTCAGGTACTTTTACTTAAAAAATAGTCAAAACAAAATTATAAAACACACCATTCATTCAATTGACGACATAAAATCGGAACGGATCTCAAAATATCTGACAGTGACAGTTGCCATAGGTCGTATCTTATTGTTGGCAACCAGACGACACATTTTTAATTAACATTTTTATTTATTTTTTTTTTTTTTTTTAATTAAAGTGTGTGGTACACAGCACTTTTGCTGGTATTATGAACCAATGTACTTGTTGCCTTGTGTTGTGATGAAGATGTTGAAATGTAAGTTCTATGTTATCTCGTATTATTTATAAGTTTAATTTTGTGTCTTTACAGCTGTATTTGTATTTGTGTACTTCGTATCTGTAACAGCTGTCGGCGAATGCCGTATAAAAAAAAAAAAGTTTTGTTTACTTTGTTTTGGCGTTTGTTTACATAATACTATTTGTTTGTAGTTATATAAATTCGTTAATAGGCAATTATACTATACATTATTGTAAAAGAAATGTCGGATGTTTTCAGTTACAGCTCTGAGTCTGAATATTATTCTTTGTCGTCGTCTCTTGATAGTCTTAGTAGCTCGAGTATTGATTCTGATGCACTTTCCTTGGGTGCAGCTCTGGATGTAACCTTTGCGTCACTGCCTAAAAATTTTAATGTCATACATATCAACGCTCAAAGCGTTGCTGCACATTATGCGGATCTGCTTGCCACGTTTACGTCTAACAATATTCATGCTATCCTGATTTCCGAAACCTTCCTTAAACCCTCTCTACCTTCTACACTTTATCCTTTACCAGGTTTTAAATTGATAAGGAATGATCGTACATGCTTTAGAAGCCATGATAGTACTGCTAGGATGGTGGGTTATGGTGGCGTTGCTATATATCTGCGTGGTGACATTCCTTATCAAATTATATCCCAATCCTCTCCTCAGTTCCAATCACCTGAACACCTATTCCTTCAAGTTACCCTTCATCACACTAAAGTCCTTTTAGGCGTATATTATAGTCCATCCCTCCATATTAACTATTTTGACTCTCTGGAGGACCTTCTGACTGACTTTGGTGGTCAATTTGATCACACAATTGTTATGGGCGACTTTAACACTTGCCTCCTGAAGGACGATTCTCGCGCAAAGAAGTTTCTTGCTCTTCTGAATACCACCAACTTACATCACCTTGCTCTTAATCCTACCCACTTTCCTCACAATGGTCCTCCGTCCCTGTTAGACCTAATTATCACTTCGTCACCTGAACTAGTTTCTGCTCATGGGCAATTTAACGCCCCGGCGTTTTCCGCCCATGATCTTATATATGCTTCGTACAGGGTTCGTCCACCTAAGCGCAAGAACAAAACATTATTTATGCGTAATTTCAATGCGATGGATAGGAACAAACTACTGAGGGACGTTTATGATGCAGACTGGGAATGCGTCCTTTCAGCATTAGAGGTTGATGCGAAGCTCACGGCTTTTAATAATATTATTTTAGGTTTGTATGATAAGCATGCGCCTCTTCGCCCTGTCCGTGTTAAACATTTACCAGCGCCGTGGCTCACAATAGAAATCAAAAAACTTATGGCTCGACGGGATAGAGCGAAAATCAAACTACGCCATGATTCCTCTCTGGAAAATCGAAACAACTATGTCGAATTGCGCAATCGCTGTAATAAAACATGTAGAGAAGCTAAACGTGCGTATATGCATTCCTCAATAGAAGATTGTCCTCCAAATAAACTATGGAAGTTCCTGAAGTCTAATGGTGTTGGCAAGGATCACCCATCAATATCATCCAATGTCGATATTAACGCGTTGAATAAACATTTCTGCTCCTCTACAAGTGCTATTAACCCTAATAAGAAGCTGTCAACATTAGCACATTTAAACTCAGTAGCACCTGATTTCGCGCAGTTTGAGTTGGGTGAGATATCGGCAGCCGAGGTTGCAAAACTGTTAGGTTCCATCAAGTCTAAAGCTACAGGCAATGATGATATTGGCATTAGTATGCTACATCCTATAAAAGAACAGATCGCACCCTTTCTTGCTGACATTTTGAACTGTTCTCTCTCTTCTGGTGTTTTTCCTTCATTGTGGAAGGATGCCCATGTGATTCCTCTTCCAAAGAAATCAAACCCCTCTTCCTTCTCAGACTTCCGACCTATTTCTATATTACCCGTTCTTTCAAAGGTTCTGGAGCACTTTGTGCACGAACGCTTATCCAACCATCTACGCAAGCATAAACTTCTAAGTGAACACCAGTCGGGGTTTCGCGCTGGGCACAGCACTGTCTCTGCACTTGTTAAGGTTACCGAAGATATTAGACTCCATATGGAAAACAAACAGCTAACGGTTTTGGTTCTTTTAGATTTTACTAATGCATTTAACACGGTAGACTTTGACATATTGCTTGGCATGCTGCGTGCAGTTAATCCGTCACCATCAGCCTTGTCATGGTTTAATTCATATCTCCACAATCGTCGCCAATTGGTGAAGATTGATGAAACCAGATCTGACTGGTGTCACCTCGACTCGGGCGTTCCTCAGGGAGGAGTACTTTCCCCAATTCTCTTCTCTATTTTTATTAATAGTATAACATCCTCACTGTCTTCTTTACATCACCTTTATGCTGACGATCTCCAAATATATGCAGCTGCTTCGCTTGAAAACCTTGAGGATGTTATTAGAGTTCTCAATAAAGATCTTTCCGTCATTGCTAAATGGTCTCATGACTTTGGATTGAAGGTCAACCCTTCAAAATCTCAATCAATTATTATTGGTAGCTCTTACCTTATATCAAAAGTCCAAAATTTTAATGTTGTTTGCCCGGATATTGTTTTTAATAATAGCATCATCCCTTTCTCCCCAACAGTTAAAAACCTGGGCATCATTATTGACCAAACCATGTCTTGGGCTCCTCAAATAAGCGAAGTAAGCCGCAAGGTTTTTGCCTCTCTCCATTCTTTGAAACGACTTCAGGCTTTTCTTCCTGTAAAAACCAAGGCTTTATTGGCACGTAGCCTCCTACTTCCGCTAATTGATTATGGGGATGTGGTTTATTTGGATCCAACAGAGGAGTTAATAAATAAACTGGAACGCATTCAGAATTTGTGCATTAGGTTTGTTTTTGGTTTGCGTAAATCAGACCATATTTCGGAATACCGTTCGCGCTTAGACATATTACCAATAAGGCAACGAAGAATTCTTCATATCCTGTCCTTTCTATTTCATGTGCTTTTTAATCCCTCAGCTCCTTATTATCTACGTGAACGGTTCCAGTTTCGTTCTATGGATGATCGTCTTCGATCTAGCAACCTTCCATTATTAAATATTCCTGTTCCCAACTCCTATTCCTACACTAAATCGTTTACTGTGCGAGCAGCACGTCTTTGGAATTCGCTCCCATTTAATGTGATGATGTCACAAAGTATGGATTCATTCAAGCTGCACCTGAGAAGGCATTTGGGCGGTGTGACTGTTAATGTTCTTACACTAAATTAGTCCTATTAACTTTAACTCTCTCTCTTATTCTGATATAGGTATATGTTATACAGTCTGTTTAAACTTATGTCTAAACGTTACTTTTACTTTTGTCATAATTGATTCTTCTTGTATTTATCCTGATTTTGTCACCATGTATTCATTATTGTACCTATGTTTCTGCCAAACTATGTTTACATTCAAGTCTGTAATGGTTGACTGGAAGAGATCCCATTTGGGATAAGTCCGCCATTGTACATAACTATTTTATTGTCTTGTTATGTTATTATCTTTTGTACAATAAAGACTTTACAACAACAACAACAACAACAACAAATTCCAATACGTCTTTCGCGAAACTTTGAAACACATCCTCACGGTGCATATACCACAATGTTAAAACATCAAATTGTTCAACCGTTACATGCTATCCCACATGCGTGATTTACTGTACAGAAACTTAAGACTCTGGCTGTACAGCTGTTCCATAAACTGAAAATTTCATAGCTAGCGATAGAGAGAGCTGGATCTCTAAGGAATCAAATCTATAACGAGGAAAATGAACGGAGAATCGAAGTAGTCGACAAAGATCTCAGAGTTCGAAAGCCGAAATGACAGTGGGTTGGCACATCTGCCGAACCAGTACATGAGATTGAGAGAAGATAAGTATACAATACACCACACACCTCCACCATTCCATACGATTGCCACGACAACAATGACAATGACGAAACAAATACAAAAATATATAAAAATACTAGCTGATACTGATGGCCGTCAAATAAACTATTTCAGGACAAAGTGAAGTCGACTAATACAGAGAGCAAGGAAGTGTCCGTACTGTATGTATATAGGTACCTTCAGTTATGTACCATGATTATATCCAAAAAGAAAAAGAATACTCATATGTATTTATAACAACAATAACAGCGATTATAAAAGGAATAACTCTTCTATTTAAAATTGAGCTTTTATTAAATGCACATGCAATAGATTCCTTACAACAAATGCATGTATTTGAGTACGAATATCTCCGATAGCTAATTGAAGATTTACGACCAATTAACTGGCAATTATTGTCGGATGCGTCGCAGCCGCCCGCCGCCGTCCGCCGCCCGCCCTCGGCCGCCGGCCGGCCGCGAGCGGCGGCGAACGTGCAGCGAGACAGCGAGAGCGTCCGACACAGCCTCTGCATTGCAGGGAAATCGCTCCACAGAGAACAAATAACATACACAACACTACAGCTTAGATGTGAGTACGTTTAAGGAAGTGTGCTATTCAAATACACCGCACATTTATTTCAAAACTAGCTGATGCCCGCGACTTCGTTCGCGTGGACTTTATGATTCCGCCGTATTAATACAAATACGAACTAATGTTGTTACATAAGAAAATATTTGTTATACGTTAAAAGTCAATTTTTTTTTTTTTGTTTAACATTGTAACCATAGTTTAAAAAAAATTAAGGGAGTCTTTCCTTCGGGAGCTAATATGAAACGACCAGTCCTAAGCTTGACACCAGCGAATTTTAGTGATTTTTTTATTGTCATGGCAAAGCAAGTGGTCACAGACAACTGCGTACGTTTAAAATTAAAATGGATTTTTTTTTGGAGAAGAGTGGTATACGCGGAATAAATACAGTTTCACCGGCACCACTCCCAGTGAGAATCTCAGCTTCAATTATATTGCGCTGCCATTGACTTTACTTCAGGAAGGAGATCTTCCCCAAATTTTAATAATATTCTTGAAAACTCTTGGGCACGTAAAGTTCTATCTACAGCTTCTAGTGCCTTACTGTTGGCCATTTCGCATTCATCTCAAACGATTAGACAGCAATCCTGAAGCACCTTTGCTTTGTCACAGTTTCGTGTCACAGAGCATGTCGGTGTTTCAATTCTGTTTAAATCGAGTAGGATATTGAACATTGTATTTGCGTCCTTCCGCCTAGTAGTAATGTGGCTGCAATACCTGGCGATGCTGCTGCGAGATCTTATTTTGGCGCTTGATTTCAGCGTAATCCACGCTGAAATCAGGCGCCAACATAAGATCTCGTCAGGTATGTTTTTCCAGTCCCTCCTGGAGCATCTAAGAAAAACAGTTTCCTCTCGTCGCTTAAAACACTTTCCACCACCAAATCAAATAAACTCTGATCTTGCTACATAGCGTCCCGCAAATGCACGTATTCTTCTGGTTTGTGCGAATATATACCACGTTACCTTTGTAAATAAAATAAAACGATTGCGTCTAACTTGTAGCAGGTAAGAATAAAAGTAGCACCACGCGGTTTTATTTTTACAATACATTCAATATTTTGTTAATCTATTTATTGTTATAATAAATAGATTAATAAAAAACACGCTATAATAGCAAATAGAACTAAAAAAGTTACTTAAAATTTTTTTTAGTTCTATTGGCTATTATAACGTGTTTTTTTTTTCCTTTTTTGAAAACTATAATTTATTGTAAACACGTGTTGTTTATGCAAATAAATTTAACTTTGTTCTGCATCAGGTGTTCCAAATCTTGGATTTTTATACCTCAACAAAAAATGCTCATCAGGCTGAACAACTTTTGCTAAGGAGTCATTTTTAAATTTCTTATAGTTTACCTAAACCATTATGGTTCTGCATCAGGTGTTCCAAATCTTGGATTTTTATACCTCAACAAAAAATGGTCTTCAGATTGAACAACTTTGCTAAGGCGTCATTTTTATATTTCTTATAGTTTACCTGAACCATTATGGTTCTGCATCAGGTGTTCCAAATCTTAGCTTTTCCAAATTTCAACAAAAAATGCCATTCAGGTTGAACAACTTTTGCTAAGGCGTCATTTTTATATTTCTTATAGTTTACCTGAACCATTAAGGTTCTGCATCAGGTGTTCCAAATCTTGGATTTTTATATCTCAACAGAAATTGCTCATCAGGCTGAACAACTTTTGCTAATTCGTCATTTTTATATTTCTTATAGTTTACCTGAACCATTATTGATCTGCATCAGGTGTTCCAAATCTTGGATTTTTATATCTCAACAGAAAATGCTCATCAGGCTGAACAACTTTTGCTAATTCGTCATTTTTATATTTCTTATAGTTTACCTGAACCATCATGGTTCTGCATCAGGTGTTCCAAATCTTGGATTTTTATACCTTAACAAAAAATGCTCATCAGATTGAACAACTTTTGCTAAGGCATCATTTTTATATTTCTTATAGTTTACCTGAACCATTAAGGTTCTGCATCAGGTGTTCCAAATCTTGGATGTTTATACCTCAACAGAAAATGCTCATCAGGCTGAACAACTTTTGCTAATTCGTCATTTTTATATTTCTTATAGTTTACCTGAACCATCATGGTTCTGCATCAGGTGTTCCAAATCTTGGATTTTTATATCTCAACAGAAATTGCTCATCAGGCTGAACAACTTTTGCTAATTCGTCATTTTTATATTTCTTATAGTTTACCTGAACCATTATTGATCTGCATCAGGTGTTCCAAATCTTGGATTTTTATATCTCAACAGAAAATGCTCATCAGGTTGAACAACTTTTGCTAATTCGTCATTTTTATATTTCTTATAGTTTACCTGAACCATCATGGTTCTGCATCAGGTGTTCCAAATCTTGGATTTTTATACCTTAACAAAAAATGCTCATCAGATTGAACAACTTTTGCTAAGGCATCATTTTTATATTTCTTATAGTTTACCTGAACCATTAAGGTTCTGCATCAGGTGTTCCAAATCTTGGATGTTTATACCTCAACAGAAAATGCTCATCAGGCTGAACAACTTTTGCTAAGGCGTCATTTTTATATTTCTTATAGTTTACCTGAACCATTATGGTGCTGCATCAGGTGTTCCACTTTCCAAAATCAATTATACCCTATATTTTGCCCAGGCTTAACAGCTATATAACAAAAAAAGTTTCATTAGAATCCGTCCAGTACTTCCAGAGATTAGCGTGTACAAACAGACAAACAGACATACAGACAGACTTTTTTTTTTTAATTCATACTCTATTACTGTATCTCCATCGCCTCCAATTGTTTTTTTGTAAATATATTCAATGTACAGACACATTATTTTTACTGTTTTATTATATGTATAGATATAGATAGATTGACGCTATACAAAATTAGCTAAATCGTTTGCTAGTACGTAATGATTGCGAGTCCTCCATATCTAGTATTATAAATGTGAAAGTAAGTATGTTTGTCTGTCCTTCTGTCACGTCGAAACGAACCAATGGATTGACATAATTTATACGGGGATAGTTTAAGGTCTGGAGAATGACGTAGGATATTTTTTATCGCGTTAAAATAACGACCCCGCAGGGTATAAGCTATCTAATAAATATATAAAAGATAAAAAATATTTAAATGGTATTGTAGATATGTCACCTCTTACATAGTCAGAGTGAAAATATTTACTTCTTAATCAATTTCATTTTTGATAGTGTGATTGCATTGTGAAGGTTCATTGTGATGAAGGTGGTGCATTGTTGTAATAAAAAATGCGGCATCATGATAGTCTCGTCTAGTAGAAGGTAGTCTCGTCCCATCTGCTGCCAAGTCTACATCACGATCAAGGGAGCTGTCAATATATATTGGACATTTTCCCCAAAAAAATACAACTAATGATGCAGTCTATGTAGTTCCAATCACGTGACCTGTCACGGGAAAAAAATATTTAGCGTATCATGGCACCTTTAATGACCCAAGCATGGCAGATAGAACTCGATCACACGCGCGGGTATTTCCTGCTTTGTGATCACTTCACAAAAAATTAGATGGAACACCCGCCACGGCGGCACATCTTTATTAGTACCTGCCATAACTCGACCGCACATTCACCGCCCCTCTCTCTAGTGGATACTGTGGACTCCATAAATCAAATGAGCAGCGGGTTCGCAGGTGACCGTCCGCGCCGGCTACCTGCGCGAACCGTCGTCGCCACCGTTGGATTATCGCGCCTCGTCGGCATTAGTATTTTACTTACGATATGTTTTTATAACGCAGACTAACATTCGCCGCAGATTCCTACCATTAATGTAAAATATAGTAAAATGAATATGTCTAAAACTGTAATTAATTAGTTTCAAGCTTTCACTCAGCGCCTCCAGTTTTGACATGGATTAAATTTCCCAAATAAGAGGCTCTGCGCCGCACACTGCCGCCGCTGACAAAATTATAGCTAAAATAAATAGAGTTTACATTGTACGTTTTACTTTGTAACTTCTCACGAGAATTTGAAAACGAATATTTAATAAAAAAGAAATATTATTAATATTATTTTTAACTTTTTCTGTAATATGTATTTTTATTTATTTTTTAAGGAAGTTTGATCCCAACTTTAATATTAATTATTTTGAATTTGTTTTTTAAGAGAAAATTTATTAGAAATAAATAGGTCACTTAATCAACACTTAAAATGGCGTTGTATATAGCGCATTATTGTCAAAAAAAATAGCCAGTTTTAGTAATAACACTCAATATGTCTAAACAGCGATATTTTTTAAGTGACCTAAAAATATTTCATTGTACCCTCGGGGGAAATTACAAAGCAATAGTTAAGTCAAAGATTCATCATATATTCTCTTATTTGGGATCACACCTAACTACTTATTTAGTATTATTTACAAGCTACCGATGCTAATGCTGCACAAAGGCTCTTAAGGATTCAGATTGTTTACAAATACGAGTTGGGAACATAACACCTCTACGAACTAATCCTATTCTAAGTCATCCCACCGCGCCCATCCCGTTAATCTAGCACGCACGAGCTCCCGCCTCCTATTTATTAATACGTCTCTCACGTTAACCAAGTAGAGTCAATTATAAAAAGTTAGATCCTCAAAGCCAAGTCCTAACTCAACCGCCGCGGTCCTCGGTCACGTTCGCGGTGTAATCAGTTCGCGACTCGCCGCGTGTGCAAATGGGTTCGAGCCGACTTTTTGATAGAACAAGTGTCAAGAAGTTTTCCACTCTCCCCGATCCGTCTGTAAGGCCTCCTTGTGTCTCGTACACACGCGCGGCCAGAGCTCTCGAGAGACGTGCTCGAAGGCACTGAACTGTTGGTAGAGTCGGCAACAAAAGACTACGTCGTCGGTCGGTAGATATACATCACTAGCATACAAAATAATTATACAGAAATATTATAAAAACACTTATATTTGCCGCGATTGCACTAGCAAATCAAAAATTATTACGTTTTAGACAGACACTTTTCTACATTTAAAAAAGATGAATAAAACTATATTAGGAATAGAAAACTAAACAATTTCCAAATGAACCTAAATCGAACGGTTTACTCGAAAACATTGAAGAGTTCCTAGACTAAAATTCATTTAAATCAAATGACCCCAAACTCGAAGGGCTTAACTAGAAGCTTTCCATTTATTAACTGCCTGATTTCTTCACCAGCTAAGTCTCAAGTCGATACAATATTTAGGAGTTAGTGTATAACCACACTATGACAAAATTACGCGGCCGAAATTGATTCGCCGTGATTAGGATTGCTATATAAAAACCACATCGCCATTTTCGGCAATTGTGTCGCCAGTAAATGAAAAAGTATTACAAGCGTAATGACGACAAAGTTCGGTCTCATATCTTGATTTACACTGAAATTCGAATGCCAAGATTGTAACGGATTGTGAAGCTATTAAAAAAAACGTACAATTAATAAAAATGCTTTAAATTAAGGCAATGTTGGTGGAACTTTCTTTCTATACTATTGATACGTGCGAGACTCTCAAAGTCACCACCATGTAACTATGTTTTAATTATTTGTAATTATGTTTTAGGAACTGTATTTAAAAAAAAATCCGTAAACTCTCACAGAGCGAAGTGTGTCCATGTACACCGAGCCGAGACCTAACGCGTTGGCAACGTGACGACGCAAATATTGCCGAATGTAACTCGCCAAACTTGATAATGAGATAGAATTTTCATACTTTTCGGAAAACTTCCCTTTCAGCCGCGGGCACGAGGGCGGATTCATCAATCTTGTATATTAGGCGATTTATTAACTTTTTACCTGAGTTAATATACTAAAAACGTTTTATATCATAAAAAACTTTCTAGTACAGGCAACAAAGAAATAAGAGATACACGGGCCGAAGATAAATACTAAAATTTTCTTAAAATTGGGTCTGATCCCATCAGCTACTACATGTTTTTCTCCAGCTTGGAGGCAGATGGGAAATATCCTGTCAACTGCTCCGAAACTTAAAATTCCGGACAAATGCGAATTAAAAGTTTTATCTGCCCCGTAAATATTTATCACTTTCGAAGTTTCTGTACTCTAATTCACAGCCTAGGTTCTTTATTTATTCATGAACATAAAACAATAGAACTTAACGCTATACCAACATGTTCAACTAGTCAAGTTTCGTGTCTTGCAGAGATAAGATATGGCAGGTGCACAAGGGAAATAACCTATCATCTTAGGCAGGCCATTCATGCTGGTGTAAAAAACGCGGCTCTCTCGTTGTGACAGGTAGAGAGCATGGACCTCGCCAGTGCACGGTTCAAGCATATCCCTCACTTCGCACATTACTCGGCTAGGGTGCACCGTGGATATCACAAGACCTGTCACAAATCTGTGGACGACATCAAGCAGAGCTAGTGGAGATATTAGCATACCTCTACTAGGTCAGCTCGATGAGTCTCTATCGTAATTCTTCCTTCATTCGTACCTTATGTCCCCTATCAAATATATCAAAATATATCTTTCTTTTTTCTACCTCCACATATACCAAAGAGATAAAGCCTAAAGACTTCGATCCCCGCACAAGACAAACGTTTGTTTGCATAAACATATCAGTTTGTCTTGGTCTGAGTGTCTTCTATGTATATTTATTTATTCATAGCGAGCCTTAAAGTTTCCCAATCCATTGGGCAATATAACAGTTATATTACTGTGGGAATATAAGCTGAGTAGAACGAAACGTGATTGAATAAGAGGAAGTGGTATGAGCGAGTGAATGAGTGAGAGTGAAAATATAAAAGGAGTAACGAAGAGGATTTTAATAAGGATTGTCAAATTTTCAAAAACGAAGTTAAAATACAATTGATTCAGTTACCTATCCGCATGATTATTTCGAAAAATCGCTAGAAGAACTACAGATTTTGGGGGCTCGTCCGGGATAGAACAATTTACGAAGTGTAACGACGTTTTCTACGACGAGTTGTCGCCACATTGCATGGGCGGCCATTTTTCTGGTGCTGAATCAAAAAAATTACCGAGTCCACTACGACGCACGAAGGAATAAAAATCAACTACGATGACTGCAGCGGCGCCAGTATTTGGGCTCACCGAAGGGCTTATTGAGAAGTTTAGTGGTGATGACAAATCTTACTCATCGAGCAAGTGGGCCCAGGACATACAAGACAACGCCGAGATATTTCAATGGACGCCGCAGCAAACTTTAATTGTAGCTCGCCGGTCGCTCATTGGAACGGCGGAGCTATGGTTGAGATCGGAGAAGCCGTATAAAAACTTTGAAGACCTAAGGACCGCTCTCATGAAGGAATTTCCTGATACTTTGAACGTAAAGGAAATGCATGAGATGATGTCGGCGCGCAAGAAATCGAAGGCTGAGACATACTATCAGTACATGTTGCACATGAAGGAGCTCGCACGCCGCGCGAAATTCCCGGATTACATCGCGATTCAGTATATCGTAGACGGGATCGACGATTACGACGAGGGTAATAAGGCAATTTTATACGGTGTCACGACATTTTCAGTCCTTAAGGAAAAGTTGGCAATTTATGAGAAAATTAAGTCCAAAACTAAAAGAATCGAGAGGCCGAGAGGCCATACAAGGTCAGTGGAGGCGGCGTCAGCGACGGCGGCGGCGGCGGCAGCGGTGTCTACTTCGGTATCGACAAGGCGGTGCTTTAGTTGTGGTGAAATAGGGCACGAAGCGGGTGCGTGCAAGAACGGACTAAAGTGTTTTGGGTGCAACAAATACGGACACATTCGCAGTCAGTGCCTTGTTGATCCTACGGCTCCAGCACCGAGACGTCCTGATTTCAAGATGATGCCGGGTGGTGGCGCTGGCGGCGCAGTCGGTGGCAGCAGAGGAAGCAGGCTTTCCGGTTCCGTCGAAACCGGAAAGAGCGGGCCAAAGAGACTCGCGTCTATGTTCGGGACGGTGAATGAAAACGAATTAAATACAGGTGACGGGAACATAGACAATGAACAGCTAATGACAGTGACGGCCGTGAATACTGTCATGAACGAGGACCGAAACGTCAACGTCACGCAAGAAGTAAACAAATGTGTTCGTAAGCCGGTTAAGCGAATTAAAATAAATAATAATGATTTTTACGCCCTCGTGGACTCAGGTAGTGATGTGAATTTGTTATCATTGTCGTGTTTATCAACCTTAAACGCAGAAATAGTCAATAAAACGTTAACTTTATCTGGTTTAGGCTGTAGTAAAATACAATCGCGGGGCAGGATCTCTGTTTTGCTCGAGATTGATAATCAGTGTTTTAACGAAGTAATTTTTCATTTAGTGCCGTCAGAGGTGATGCCCTACGACGTAATAATAGGTCAGGAGTTTCTGGGTCGTGTCACCGTGATGATGAAGGAAGGGGATACAAGGTTCTTTCCTATAGGTTATTGTGAATGGGTAGGTCAAGTTGATTGTTTTGCAGGATGTGCAGCGGTCAATGTTGACCACATTCAGGATCCGGTGATCAGGGGTGAAGTAATACAATGTGTTAAGGAGTATAAGCCATTGTATCAGGAGGAGGCCCCTATTCGACTTCAAATTGTGCTAAAGGATGACATCCCGGTGCGACATCGTCCCAGACGCTTGTCACTTATGGAGCAACAGGTAGTGGAAGATCAAGTAGAGGAATGGCTGGACAAAGGAATTATCAGGGTGAGTTTTTCAGATTATTGCAGTCCCTTAGTACTGGTAAAGAAAAAGGACGGTTCAACCAGGGTTTGTGTGGATTATAGACGAATCAATGAAAAAATTGTTAAGGATGAATTTCCGCTTCCGGTGATTGATGATTTGATCGACAAACTGCAGGAAGCTAAAGTGTATAGTGTACTAGATTTAAAGAATGGTTTTTTTCATCTGAAAGTTAGTGAGGAGTCAATAAAGTACACCTCATTCGTCACCCATCATGGCCAGTTCGAATTTCTACGTGCCCCGTTTGGTTTGTCCACCTGTCCCAAAACCTTTATGAGATTTGTGAGTATAATTTTCAGAGATTTGATGGCTCGAGGAGTGTTAACCATATTTATCGATGACATTATAATTCCAGCCCTTAATGAAGTTGAGGCGGTATTAAAACTAAAGCAAGTGCTAGAAGTTGCAGCATGTTACGGCTTGGAAATGAATTGGAAGAAAGCTAACTTACTGCAGCATGAGGTTGAATATTTGGGCCATAGGGTAAAGGATGGAGAGGTACGACCAAGTACAGATAAGGTGGATGCAGTCGTAAGGTACCCTGAGCCGAGAAACCTCAAGCAATTGCATAGCTTTGTTGGGTTGACAAGTTATTTTAGGAAGTACATTGAAAACTATGCCGCAGTGGCTAGGCCATTGACTGATTTATTAAAGAAGAATACAGAATTTGTGTTTGAGGATAAGGAAAGATTTGCTTTTGAAGCATTGAAGAGTAAATTAGCTAGTGGACCTATCCTGAAGATTTTCAACCCGAAGTTGAGTACTGAGTTGCACACTGATGCTGCAGGGATAGCGTTGGCGGCAATACTCATGCAACACCATCCAGGGTCAGGCCTACACCCGGTACATTACATGAGTAAAAAAACAACCGACACTCAGAGTCGGTATTCAAGCTATGAGTTAGAAGCTTTAGCCATTATAGAAGGCATCAAAAAGTTCAGACACTACCTTTATGGCATTCGGTTCAAAATAGTCACAGACTGTAAGGCTTTTGAATTAACGCTTAAGAAGAAAGACTTGTCAGCGAAAGTAGCCAGGTGGGTACTCATGCTCAGTGAGTATGATTTTGAAGTGGAGCACAGGGCTGGTTCGAGGATGCAGCATGTAGATGCTCTAAGCCGCATTCCAACAGTGGCAGTGATTACCACCCTACAGGAGAGTCTACGCCAATCACAGGATCAGGATGATGGGGTAAAAGCTATTAAGGAGATTTTAAAAGGAGGAAGTCCCTATGAGGATTATTGGCTAGAGAATGGGGTGTTATTCAAAAGTGAGCATAAGCTGTTGGTAGTGCCAAGAAGTTTGGAGAAAGAAGTTATTAACAGAGTACATAGCAAGGGCCACTTTGGCAAGTCAAAGATGAAGGATTTACTGAAAAAGGAATACTACATTAGGGATGTGGACAAGAAGATACAGGAGTTTTTATTGAGTTGTATTCCCTGTTTACTAGCTACAAGGAAGGAGGGAAAACAAGAAGGATTCTTGAATCCTATAGAGAAAGAAAGCGTTCCCTTTGATACCCTACACTTAGATCATATCGGTCCGCTTACAGAGACTAGAAAAGAATACAACTACATTCTTACAGTAATAGATGGATTCACAAAGTTCGTATGGTTGTTTCCCACAAAATCCACTACATCGTCAGAGACGCTAAGGAAGATTCAGATTCACCAGCAAATATTTGGTAACCCCCGACGGTTTATAACCGATAGGGGAACGGCATTTACAAGTAATGAGTTTAAGAGTTATTGTGAAGAAGAAAATATATGTCATGTGAATATTACTACAGGAGTGCCACGTGGTAATGGCCAGGTAGAACGAGTAAATCGAATACTGATTCCGGTTTTGACAAAACTATGTTTGGAGAATCCCACAGTGTGGTACAAGCACGTAAGCAGAGTGCAGAGAGCCATCAACGCTACTTTCCAGAGAAGTATAAATACAACGCCTTTTGAACTACTAATGGGAGTAAAAATGAGAAGTAAAGAAGATCTAGAAATTTTACAACTATTACAGGAAGAAAATACACTACAATACGATGAAAATAGAGAGAAACTTAGGCAGCAGGCCAAAATTCAGATTCAAAAAATTCAGGAGGAAAATAAGAAACAGTATGACAGGAAAAGAAAGGAAAGTTCGAAGTACAAAGAGGGTGAATTAGTGGCCATTAAGAGAACCCAATTTGGTCCAGGTTTGAAACTCAAACCTAAATACTTAGGCCCCTATAGAATAGTGAAATGCAAGCGTAATGATCGCTACGATGTAGAGAAGCTCGATAGTTCGGTGGAGGGTCCTATTCGCTCATCAAGTTCAGCTGATCAGATGAAGAGGTGGCCAGAGTCCGGTGACTCTGAGATGTTGGAGGATTAGCAGTGACCATTGCTCATGCAGGTATGCTCATGCAGGTATGTTTTTTTTTTTTAATAGTTCGTTTCCTTGTTCTAGGGAACCCTAGTCTTTTGTTCGTTTTCACGGTGCCATGGCTTAGGGCTACCTGATCCTAAGTTAAATGTTTCTCTAATAAATACAGTTTACTTTAAACTTAAGGGTGCTCATTTGTAATGAGTCTTTTGTTTTCATAAGACTTGGTGCATGTCTGAGGACAGCCATGAATGCAGGACGGCCGAATGTGGGAATATAAGCTGAGTAGAACGAAACGTGATTGAATAAGAGGAAGTGGTATGAGCGAGTGAATGAGTGAGAGTGAAAATATAAAAGGAGTAACGAAGAGGATTTTAATAAGGATTGTCAAATTTTCAAAAACGAAGTTAAAATACAATTGATTCAGTTACCTATCCGCATGATTATTTCGAAAAATCGCTAGAAGAACTACATTACTATAAATTTATATATGAACATATGTATAGATACACATAAATATGAATTAAGTATTATACGGATGTATTTAAATAAATGTATTAAATAATATTTATCAGTTATCTACCTAGTATCCATAGTACAAGCTTTGCTGCCTAGTTTGGGACTAGACGGCGGTGAGTAATTTGTACAGGAACATTTATAAATTTTACAAGAATATATACGTAAACTCATGAAGTATTAGACCTTCGGTTATATCCCGAATAACAAATAAACAGAGGCATATATAGTAAGAACGCTCGGCGCTGACGCGGGAATGAGACCAGGAGGCGCAATTAGAGCAGCGATAAATACTAAATACAGACAAACGGCAATACGGAGCGCATACATAACGGAGGTCGGGTTAATGAGACCCTCCCCCCCTCTCCGACCCAGCCTCCGGGCCGAGGGTGCCGCGACCTTGACTCCTGGAAGACCCGCATCTCTCCGAACTGAGATCACCGCAATGCCGGGATATAACACGGACGGAACAAGAACTTAACTAACAATTCTCATACACGTCCTCTACACGACAAACGATAACCGTTTATATAAGTTTTAATATGTAATACGTGTATGTACCTACACTATATAAGTTTAGTGCGGTAATCTAACACTCGGGAACCAAACAATTTACAACTGAACTTCGTTTCATAGCAAAATCTTCGGCGCTCCAAGTAGAGCTCGATCACTCGGTACCTCTCACATGTGGCCAAAGGCCCATTAAAGGTACTATTTACTCTTGAAATACAAAATCCAAAAAACATTTTATTTGGTAGTATTTTGTGGAAGTACACTGCACCAACGCTTCTAAGAGTGAGCCGCCTCTGCTTATCACGATTAGTTATACGCCTATTATCTATGTAAGTTTTAAACACATCCCCCGTCTTTCGCCTGAGCCTCGTCGAATGATGTAGTGAAGTGTGATTTTTTTTTAATACTACTTCGACTGGCATCGAAGCAAACAAGTTTTGACAACTTGATTTCAGCCAAGTTATCAAGACCGATTAGTTTACTCACCTAAAAGAAGAAGGTTCCTGTTAAAGTAAGGTATCGAATTAAATACTTTCTTTATGATTGTATTTTCAACCCACGGATTTATAAAATAACAGACTGCCGCATCGGTTGAATCGTGTAGATTGTCTTGTAAATGTATAGACATTCAACGTGTGTCAAGTAATAATGTCGAGACCGAAACCAAAATGACACGCACTCAAATGAACAAGGTATTATGTTTTGCAGTAGTGACAAAACGTTCGAGTTTTTGTGACAGTTCAAACCATTTCCATTTCCTGTGAAAACAATCAGAAAGTCCAATAAAACACATTCGCGACATGTCTGCGAACACAAACAATTTGCGCGACAAATCCAATAAGTATATATTTCAGGGGCCGCGAAGACGCCGCGCGCCGCGACTCTGGCGGCCGCCGTAAATAATGAGATAACAGCGGCCGGCAGCCCCGCGACGGCCGCGACACGAGCCCGGGCGGCGGCCGACATTTCACTACTAATAATGATTTAAGACAAATATTATCTATTATAGATACATTGTCTACTTCGAACACTAAAGATGCCGTTTTTTTTTTCAATATTTTTACACAAACTTAATTTTACTCAAATTAAATATTATTTTACACAAATTAAATAATAATTATTATACAAGGATATTATCAACATCACCGCCAACCTGCAGTTGAGCAGCGTGGTGGAGTATGCTCTAAACCCCTTCGATTGCGGGGAGACCCGTATCCTAACAGTGAGAACTACTAAAAAATCGCACAGTAAGACTTTTAGGTATCGCATTATATACTTTAATGCACATTGCATAAGCTCGCTTATGATAACTCAAGTTAAGGCATATTTATAAAAACTAATTTGTCAGTGTTTCTTGTGTTTCTAGGATATAAGTCCTTTGCCATACAAAATAAATTTAAGTTATTTTTTTACAAAATTCGCTAGTTATTAGATGAGTTGAACAGCGGTTGGCAGGGTTCATAATATGAAGGTTTACCACAAATTGGGCGAATACATTTTTTTTTTTTTTTGTATAAATAATTTATTAATATCTGATGAATAGCCCTATACGAGAAATGCGTACCTTAGAACAGATGCCACAGAACCGTGACGGGCAGTTAAAGCCGTTGATAATGTTGCAATAATTTTCTCCAGTTCGATTAGTGCGGTAATTTAATTTTTTTATGAAATGCTTTTGTATTTTTTCTACTCGGTTTATGTGAATCTGATAAGTTGGACACCAAACTATGCTATTGCAAAATCTTAAAAGACCTCGAAGTCAACCGTTATTCACCCCACTGCTGGGATACGGATGTCCCTCAAAAATAGACCCAACAAGTGAACAATAAAGTAGTTACATGGTTGTAATGTTTGAGGACGGCTTCGTAACTCGGCTTATAAAACCCAAGTTTGAAGTCAACAATAAGTCTGAAGCATACTCAAAAAACAAATTTGAGAAAACAAAAATGTACATATCGTAAACTTGGCGTTTTCATGTTACGCCGGTTACGCGTTAAGCCTAATAAATTACGGAACTTTACATGTCCTTGTCACTCAAATCAAATTTTAGGGATTTTCTGATCTCAGTAACTAAAGAACAGACCAATGACTGTTGAACAATAACTGGGAACAGATACAAATCTATGTCGGTGTATCCGGTCTTTCAGAGGGTATATTTCGCTTCAATATTGTTATCTTAATATGGCAGCAGAAGTACATTCAACTTAAACGAGCCTCATTTACAAGAACGGTTTGTTGTACGTAGCCTCAGGTATTGAGGCCATTGGCTCTTTGAGCGCGGACACAGATTAAAATTTATTAACAAACATCTATTTAGGGTTAGATTTGCAACTTCAAGTGAGCCAGCCGACATTCAGCAAGAATTTGCCTCATGTGACTGCAGTCATACACGAGTACATATTAAAAAAATGAGACGTATACGGTCTCTGCCAAAACTTTTAATACTTGTTTCGCAACATTTTTTTCCAGTTAACAAGCCGAAAGTCGTCGAAAAGAGAACTCATGAAATTCAAAGTTACGGCACGTCGCCAATATTATATACAAAAAGTGGCTATAAAAGTTATTATACCGGCTGTAGACGTTTCAAGGTTAGCTACGGATGACAACAAAGCCGAGTACCTCACGGGGAAGGGAGCTGGTCTCCGGAAGACACACACACAAGCATGCAGGCACTGCACTAGTCACCGCACGGCACCGCACTCGCGACGCACGTGGGCTCGCGTACCGCAGCGCAGGGCGGGCGGCTCGCGTGCTGGCCTCGTGGGCGCCCAACTCGCACTGACGCCGCCCGCCCTAACGAGAGGGAAATCATCCCTCACTCCCGCCGTCGCTTTCCCTCCTACGGGCCGCGCTATCTCCGTCTCACGGTGACTTTTCCTGGCACGACTGTTTTCAATGTCCCCGTCGTTCCATTGACGCCTTCCTAATAACGGTAGAGCCAACCGGATGTTTTTTTTTTCACGGTTGCAACGTTAGATTTTTCTTGTTAAGGGTTGACGTCGAGTAATCTCGTCTCGAGATGAATATCTAAGACAAAACGCTGCTACGGGCAAAGGAAAGTGATAGTGAGCAAGCGGATTATTTCCGTTCGAATATGAATATAGGATTAGTCTTTGCAGCGAACAGAAGAGAACTCGCAATTATTTTTTTAAATCAATTTCCAGAAACACTTCCAATATGAGATGAACCGGTGTAGGCAAGACCCGTACGTCGTTCGTGGCAGTACTACTACTACTAGGTATTACGATCGACGAGTAGTTGTTTGTAAATGAGCTCCAACTACTGTCTACCAAATTTCATCAAAATTGTTTAAGCCGTTTGCAAGTGATAACGCGATATTTATTTTCCTGTTAACGCGAATGTAAAAAATATCAATTTTGTTGCCTAACGGATTTAAAAATTGCAAGTAGCGCTCATTATTATTAATTATTCATTAAATTTTATCAAAACCAGAGCATTGGTCACGCAAACATATAAAAATGTTTTATGCTACGACTCTACTATACCTTCCTATCCTGCCTTATCCAACTTCTGGTTGTAATTTCAACTGTGACTTGCAAAACATGAGCCGGACCTACTCTCAAAAAAAGGAAACTGTAATGCGGACCGGGACAACTACAACATAGAACGTTGTGTAGCTAACTGCCCGTATCTACCGCAGTTACAGCAGACAGGGAACTGTAAACTTCCTCAGAGGAACCGCGGCACAGATTAGATTGCCGCGGCCAACGAGCCACGTAATCGCATCTTCATCGCAAACGTCTCTCACAAACAACCAGCTAAACATTATTTCGACCGACGCATACGTACACGTAATACAAGTACGGCCGGCGGCGGTACTTGTATCATTTATTTTGCTTCTGATGTATGTTAAGTTTCTCTAACTTAAAACTACTTTATCTAAATTACTACAACAGCCAGTTTTCAGTAACAAGAGTCTAACATTTTGATAATTACGCAAATAACGGTCATATTAAAAATGATAAACATGCGAATGGTTTTTATATAAGGTGGCAATCAACGTGTTTCCTTTCACACTTCTGTACTTATTTCCGTATCCTATAAACTAGTTAAACAAATTTCACATGCGATACTTCATCCTGGCCAAATGTGAGACGCACATAACATAATGTGTCCGACATATTTCCTTATGGATGCTTTGGTTATAGAACCGTTTAATGAAACATCTCGTTATTTATAGATCTTTGTGTGTTCTAGCGACAATACAATAGCTTGTTTAAAAGAGTTGTTTAACATAATGCCCGTAACCTCTTTATACAGTCGCTCGCCATAGGCAGGAAAATCACCCTCGAACATTGGGTCCTAAACGGCTGCGTACGGTTTCAGTGTTTTCGAGAATGAGCGCATGATTGTGGATAGAACTCCCAGTAAAGGAGACTACAATACCGTTCTTCAAGAAAGTTAAACAGATTATTATACGTGAGTGGTGTCTATTGTGTTTCGAGTGTCCGTGACTGCTTATCAGGCAGGTTGCATGTGCAGGTGGTTTGCCACCCTAATAGTATAAACAATTCGAATGGTGCTAGCTCACAATATAGTATGGCTGTGAAATGCTGTGCATTTAAATCCGATAGTGCCCGCTAGGGCTTTGCGCTGCGTGAAAACAGGATAAATATAATACTATTTGTCAATCCAGAACACTATACGTACACCAAACACCAAATTTATTCATGAAAGAGTAACAAATATCGATACATCCTCACAAACATTCTCACATTTATAAATAGGTAGTAGAATTGTATCTCAAGATCAAGCATATCATTGTTGCACGATACGGAGAACCCAACTTGCCAGTTTGTCTACTCAGAGGGTAAATCCTACGCTCCCCAGCGGTTCCAGTTCTCCGCCATAGTACCTAGTTCACAAAGCCCCGGCGTCTCAGTGGTGAGATATGCGCAGTAAATCGTCGCGGCTCAGGTTCGAGTCCCGGCGGGCCGGCGACGATCCGTCACCGACCGCCGATAAATCTCTGTCGAAGGTTTAACGCGAATATTAGTGAAGGCCGCCGCGACGTCTGCCCACTGGCCGGTTGTGCCACAAGGGTTACAAATTCAAGACGTTTGTGCTAATTTAAGTAAATTTTCATACGCATTATTTAACTTGTATGAGATATTAAATGAATCAGCCATTTTGACAGCTTATCAAGGGTGTGTTATTTTTACGTTTCGATATAGGCTATATTCTGGGGCAATTCAACATAAAAACCTTCCCTGGAGCCCAAAAGCGATGTCTCAGAGCCATGTATGGCCTAAATCGGATCGTCTCATGTAGGCCATGGTTTAGAAATCATCAACTATTGACATAGACATATTCTAATATGTCTTCTTTTACCGTTAACCACGTTAACTACTTATTTCTCCGCTAGGTACTTCTTTTACACTACGTATCGGATTTTGAATGGATTTTATTTTGATTCGGTTTTTCACTATGATTTAAAGAATTTATATTGTTCTACACGGGCGAAGCCGGGGCGGGCATATATGCTAGGTACAAGATAGCTACTCTGTACGTTATTCATAAATAAAACTATCAGTAAAGCTTTGATACTTCAACGCAAGTATCAAAGCTTTAGTTAAAGACTCATCTACCAAATATAACACTGAAATAACCTGGATACATCTTCAGTACTGTTGAGAATATGACCGAAACAAAGTAAGTACATAGAATAGACAGCTACCAGAGCTGAGACGTGGATCGCGACGTCAAACGTCGGCATTGATGTCGACGTCAACGTCGGCGGCGTCATTAATCTATCTGTGACAGGAGTATGAATCACAGGCTATTCAACACGGACCGATATATTCTGTGCCGATAGGCAAGCCTAGACAGCAGTGGGGGCGCCAGAGCGCGAGCAATACTCCTTGTATTGCAAGCATCTATATGGCTACGGTAATCACTTTATATCAGGCGGATGGTGCGCATGTTTGGTACTCGGCGTCGTATAAAAAAATACACCAACAGCCTGCCTGACTTTAGGTTGCGTTTCCTCCAGACATATTCGAGGATAACCAATAGAATCACGTCAGTTACGTAGCCTCGATCGGAGCAGTTCTGGTGGAAACGACTAAGTAGAGCGAGGTGTTTGTACATATCATACGAAACAAGCGAGGGATATGTGATAAGAACATGTTACGACGAGGGATCTGTTGCCAATTTGATATGAAATGACCACTCAGTCAGACCACATGTCTGTAAAGAGCCGCCTACGCATCCACGCACCGCTCATCTGCGCACTGCTTCACAGCGTCGGCACGCATGTCCACACCGCTCAGCTTGCTCGCACATCTTTGGTGGAGACACTCACATCGTTTCACAGCTTCGGTACGCATATCTTCGTGTCGCTACTGTACTGCTAAGTACATCTGTGGTGGAGAAATCCATAAAGCCCGTGGTGACTGATCAGCTGGCAGCGAGATTACGCCAGTGGTTTACGGCTAACTTCCCAGCGATAGTTTAGTTTAGCCAAACCCCGGCCACTCCATACAAAAATGGCGCTTTTGCATGTAGTAACCAAATGACGTCTGTACACGTGCCTATGTTTGAGTGACGTTCTCTAGGGCTGACATTATTCAATTATTAGTCGGACATGTAAGGGGGTGTAAGTGGTTCATCAACATCTTTGAACCAAAGTCAATCTTACCTGCACGGGGTACACCCTGCTTACTGACAGACGAGGCTCTGACGAAAAGAGAGGTAGGACATAGCGTATTTTTTAAGCAGCCCGACTGACGAAGTACCACCACCTCACAGAATACCGCAGTCAAATAACAATTTCCTTGAGGGTTATTGTGTTCCTGCGAGTGAGTGAGGTCACCACAGAGGATGGAGTTGCTGCGTTGGCAGCGGGGATGGCAGCGCGCGAGCGATATTTAATGTTGCGAGCGTTAATATGGTTACGGTAACCGCTTCACATCAGGTGGGCGTAGTGCAGAAAAACGTGTGACAGTCGGGGACTGCCGCGGTAAAGCTATTGCATCGCATTTTTTATCAACTAATGCTCGTTTGCTCGTTCATACATCCATCCATCCATCCATATCCATTCATCTCTCCATCCATCCATCTATCCACCCATCCACCCATTCATCCATTCATCCATCCACCCACCCACCCATCCATCCACCCATCCATCCATCTATCCATCCATCCACCCATCCACCCATCCATCCACCCATCCACCCATCCACCCATCCATCCATCCACCCATACATCCACCCATCCACCCATCCATCCACCCATCCATCCATCCATCCATCCATACATTCATCCACTATTCCACCCATCCATCCACCCACCCACCTACCCATCCATCCATCCATCCATCCATCCACCCATCCATCCACCCATCCATCCATCCACCCATCCACCCAAATCCATCCATCCACCCATCCACCAATCCATCCATCCATCCATTCATCCATCAATCCATCCATCCATCCATCCATCAATCTATCCAACCATCCATCCATCAATCCGTCCGTCCGTCCGTCCATCCATCCATCCATCCAAATTGTTTTTTTTTACTTTCCATGTGTTGAGACATCCATCCACTGCACAAATAACTCTCATCTTTTACATACTCGCTTATTATTTTAAACTGAATGGAGAATAAAATACAAGCGACGTCAATTCGTACGTTGTGGCATTCCTTGCGAACGGTTCCAAATCGGTTCCATAGGGGAGGTGAGGTCGACTAGTGAGAGCGGCAGAGAGTGTCCATACTGTACGTTAGTACTATTACTTATACTGTGGTTTAGCACTGCTAAAGAAAATGGTCTGTGAAGTTAACCACTCATTCAAACGCATGAGTTATTTAAGTCTTTATTTTATTGAATTGATATTGAATAGGTATCATCGTGGACCAGACAGAGAAGTACACTTCGTTCAACAAATTTTCAATTATAGTGAAGTAGGAGGGTCCAGAGCACGACAGGACCACATTCCTGCGGCCAGCAATGGGACAAACACAAATGCGAAAGTCTGCACGTAAATACCGGCGCTGTCGGGCCGCAGGGACGGTGGAGGGCCCTCCGGGCGGCGGCGGCGTCGCGACGCGGTACAGGTGACGGGACAGAACGTGCTCTCTGACGAAATGGCCGATCGAATAAAAATAAATATTGTTATTTTTTTACCAACAACCATATTCATGTACCCAAATGTATGTTTTGTTTTTTCAATAATGACGAAACGAAATTGCAGGATTACTTAAATTCAATAGAACTAGTTGAACTGAGTGATCATTTCAATGTGTATTTGGAAAATTTTCTTTCGTCATTTCTTCTGCACCGACGAGTATCTCCGAGACCAGAGCACTCGACCGGTCATCGAGAGGTCGTGGATTCAAATCCCACCTAGGCGGGAGAGGTGAATTTTTTTTTTTTTTATATTTATTAATAGATTAGCTATTTTGATTTATAAAAAATGTGTAAGTAACATGGCCTCTGTGGCCACTTGGACTCGTGTTACGAGTCCAGGTGTCCAACAAAAAACAATTAATTTCATTACAATCCGTCAAGTGGGTAAGTCTCAGAGTCTCTCCGGCTATTTGGTTTGTTGCAAGGATCCAATTAGCGTTAATCCTTTCTCCGATATATTCACAAAAGTGTAGCTACTGGTTATTGTGTTAGTATTGCTGAAACGAGCCGTCTAGTCAGCAGAACGCGGCGCGGCCGGCGCTCGAGGGCGGCGGTCGCGGCGGCCGGTCGGCCGGGCCGGGCAGGCTTCGTGTTGTTTGGGTTGTTCGCATGACGAGCTTGTTTTGAATTGGGAGCTAGCCGACCGTGTAAACTAATTCAGAATAATTTAAAGGGGCAGTTCATTTTATTATTTTAAAACGTTTATGCGTTTTATTTTAAAACGTTAAAAATACATCTCTCAATATCATATTGTTTTAGTTTTGGGAGAGTCACGTAGAGATATGAATTTAGAAAGTAGGTATTGCACAGTATTACAACATCTAATAGTAGCTTCAGTCAACAATTCCCTTGAGGGTTGTTGTGTTCCTGCGAGTGAGTGAGTTCACCAGAAAGGAAGGAGTTGCTGCGTCGGCAGAGGGGTTGGCGTCGCGCGAGCGATTTTTAATGTTTCGAGCTAACGCTCGAATATAGATGACTGACATCTATAGTCATAGCGAGATATAGATGTCTAACAAAGTCGATCTCAATTTTGCAAATCGTGCATCCGATCACACACATATTCGTTAGGTACAAAGAATATGTGTTGTGTGAATAGAACACAACAATAAACGTACGGCGAGTGCGACGCGCGTCCTGTCGCGAAGTCTGCGGCCGCCCTTTAATTAAACTTCTGATTTGCTTCCCAAGGGGGCAGTTGTCTCGTCATAACAGGGAATTACTGTAACTCATGTTCCCATTCCAGAAGTTATTTAAATTAAACGAAAAGTATATTGAACTATCTAACTTGTTGGTTTAAAAGATACCTAATGAAAAAAAATATTCAAACAATTGTAAATTGTTACTGAATAAATTGAATTGATTTGAAATGAAGTATTACAGTCAGTAAAAGAGAACCAAGTACGGCCAGCGGATTAAGAATCAAATTTTCATAAAACTGGAAGAAATAATTTATTGCATTTCTTAATCAGTAGTTTCATTAATGTACTGTGTATTATTAAAAACTCGTAAGTAAAATAAATATATTTAATAACATTTCTTTATTCTAATTCTCGGGCCAGATTACTTTGCTAACTGTACATCCCGCCCTCCTGGAACCTTTGCCACATTTTACACAATAAAATAGATTTTATAATAAAGTCAGTTGCATGTTATTATAAAAAGAGACTCGGGCTATAGTAAACTGTATTTGAATAAAGATTTTAATATAAAACTCAAATGCAAACCATGTATTTGCCGATTATTTTCCTAAATAATCCAGAAGTAATATTGTAAGAAACGAGGAATAACGGTAACTTTTAAAACAGGCAATATCTTGTAAATGGCGATGTTTGCGACATTGCAGCGCTCCGTCACCTCGATGAAAAATAATTTGAGAGGTCGGGGCGGCTCGGGCGGCGGCCGACTGACTCCAAAATTAAACGGGAGATTTACAGTTATGGCGGTCGCGCGGCTAATGGCGATAAGTCGCGCGGCGCTGCACGTGTGCGGCTGCCCTAACACCTCGCTACATTATTGAGGAACATTACTCGGTGGAGTCTACGAAGTTTACTTGATTTGCAAGGATAGTGCTGATGATGATTGATTTATATTTCTGATTTGATTCGCAATTTTTACAACCTTTTTATTTTGTAAGTATAACCTATCCATACACTTGTCACTAGAAAATTTAACATATAAAAGCGAGCTCCATACATATTAGAAACATAGCTCATGAGCTGTAAAATACTTTTTCAAACTAAATTAGAAACAAGCGGGGAAACCTTCAGTAATCTGTGAAGGTTCGTTCGTTGATCAGCGAGCCCACAAAGACACAAAGCCTACGCGACTGTATAGCCAAAACTAACACCCGCTATAGTATCTAAATACGGAATACCTGGTGACAGCCCATCACACAGTTTCCATCCTTATTCCCTGTAAGCTAGAGGCCAGAGTGCCGAGCGCCAGCATCGACAGGTACGGGGTAATCAGGCGACGACACAATGGCACCCCCTGGCGTAATGAATGCTCCACTTCTTGCACATATTTGACAAGCGCATGTGTGCGTACGGTTACATGGGATATAGTCTCTGTGTGAGTATAAAAAGGTGTTTTGTCTTGACAGAGTACCTTACACTATCATTATTGTCTTTCTTGGATCCAAATCAGAATAACTTCGAAACACAGAATAAATGTTCTGTGTCTATCTATAAAAGGCAGCCGTTGTTGCTGACTGATCTATCAACGCACAGCTGAAACCGCTGGATGAATCGGGTTGAAATTTTGCACACAGGTACCTGTCATGAAATTTTTAAATTCTCACGGGATGCCGCGGTACGCGCGTACGAAATCGCGGGCGCTAGCTAGTAATAGTACCTTTAAGAACAAAATTTACCAAATTTTTGTATCTATGGTTGTTACAGGTAAATATCAATTTGAATGACTTTGGTCAGTAGCTGTCAGTTAGGTTATACCGTTACTTCTCGTTTCCCGTTGCCCACTCTAAAAACGGAATAAAAGTTTTAAGAATGAGCAACGGGAAACGAGAAGCAACTGTATAACTTAGCTGACCGCTACTAGACTAGTGGTTATCAGTAAGAACACCGTAGACAAATGGGTTTACAGATGCAGTACAAGACATTAGTAAAGACTAGCTTTCGACACCAACTTACGACAAAAAGTACAGCACCCAAATAATATAAAAAACAGAAAAGCTTATTGAGGCTTTCCATATTGCCTGGAGCAACTTTTGAAAGTTCTTTCTACCAGCCGATGGAAGCAGAAGTAACACATCGGTTAGCAGGTTAAATTAATATTGAATCCATTAATTAGCCGAGAGGGAAACGTCAATATATAGAAGGGTAAATTGAAGGAGGCTATATTCGTAACATAGCGATTTATAAATAGCATGAACGATCAACAATATCAAGTTGCCATAAATCCATTTGCCGAACAAAGCATTTGCGGGCTCCTCCGGACGACGGGCGACGGGCGACGGCTCATCAATCAAGTAATTAATCCGGCGACGAACGACGGCCGATCGCGCTGCCTACCACGTAATTAAGACCGATTAGAAGACCCGTCACAAAGTCCGACGACAAGCCTCTTTTTATCTGACGAGTCGGCTGTGCGAGTGAGACCTGAGAGCGTAACACCACAGTAAACACATTGAGAAGTATGTCTATCCCAACTGTGAAGTCGCCAAAGACCGATCGACACACTAACACCAACACGCTGTTGCTGACTTGTTCGATGGCACTGATATTAGACCGACGCATGGCAATCGTATCGTATCGATATATCGTATAGATATCCTATTTGATAGTCTTTATCGTATTCACGCAAGAAAAAGTATTCTTTTTGTTATGTGAATATGATAAAATCTTGTGTGAGATGAATAGATTGATAGACGAAGTTATTATTTACGACATCATCATGTAAGGAAACGAGACATTGAAACAACTTTCGTTTCCCGTCCCGTGCAGGGTCTTTCGGAGGAAAACACAATAATGTACGACACACACCACAGACCCAGAATGTTGATGTACGAAACAGTCACATGGTACAGTTATACGTACAGTTATATATGGTATGGTTACACACATATATATATATATATATATATATATATATATATATATATATATATATATCGCGCGTTGCAGACCAGTTGGAAACGGGGGTGGAGAGCGACACATCATAACCACCATCGATGAGCGATCGTACGATTCCATACAAGTATAAAATAAAATGTCCCCAGACTGTCTCGCCGATCGTCGTGAAGAGCAGTTTTTAATAAATACATTAAAAACTATAAAGTAAGACTTGCGGCAGGCCGCTGCGGTGTCGTTGCAGCGGGTTTGAGATGAAATTCATCACTTGACCGCACGTGTCGTGTACTCTAACGTTTTGAGATCATCAATTAGATACGATAATTTAAAGTTAATACTAAAAGTATTTTGACGAATTTTTAAAACATATTTTCAGGTAGAAACTGTATCGAAAGATTTATTATAGAATCGATTGCAATTTACAACATGTTTTCTAAAACGCAGCAAACTGATGATGCATTGGAATCAATATTTATATATGCTTCTAGACTTTAACTTTTAAATTTTATGACATTTGACTAGCTAGCTAGATTTACACGAAATAAGTGGGCAGTTTAATTCGCGCTACGACGATTTCGTAAGGTCTGTTCAGCGTTCAGTAGGAATTTCATAATTCACGGAATGTACTTTCTTTTTCTATTTTTAGTATCATGCTTACCGATCACGGAAAAAGAAGATATACATACCTGAAAAGAAAATATTAAAAAATAAAAAAAAACGGCCAAAAAGAGTAAAAAAAAATCAACTGTGAATTATTGTAGTACAGATGTAATGGTATTGCTGAAATTACACGAGTGATGCTAGATTAATTCAAAGTAGACCAATAATTATCTTCCTTCTTTAATTATTTTTTATACAAGTATTCACAGCAGTCGCCGTAGGGAATGTACAAATTCATAGCACGGTTCAATAAAGTGTTAAACAAAAATCGAGTCTGAACGAATGTCAAGAGTCGAGTGCAACAAACAAGAACATGAGACCCAGCCATATAAAGGAAATAACAAGCAAAGACATGCAAATATTAACAACGAGCATAGATTAGCATGCAGCGGGGCGGCGCGGACGGCGCTGTGTGAGCGGGCTCGGGGCGCGGAGCGCGGCGATAACGCGGAATGAATCATAAATAATTATAAAGCGCACAGAACCCGGCGCTTTGACGCGGCAATAACTCTGGTGTGCAGAGATGTACATATCTTGTATAGCAATTCCAGTTTCTGACACGCAGCACTATATAATTCGCTACTAGAAACTTTCGATGTATACGCAGAAATAGTAACAACATTGTTCAACCCTAGTGATGTTACACAAACATACGATCTGCCTGATGGTAAACAGTCAGCGTTGCCGACCCGATCCTGGCAAACCATGGCAGAGAGTTCAATCCACAACCTGAGAGCTCGGAGTAGAAAACTTCTCTGGAACCGCACAATACGCCCCCATTTTGGTTCATTAGAACCTATTTTTATTTTTTTTTTATTTGAATTAGTATAATAGAATTATAACATATTTTGCTCATACGTGTTTTCAATTCAACACAATGATGTTATAAATACTATAGATATGGCATTCCCACACTAAATTACGTCAGAAAATGGTTCCTATCCCGGAAGATCCATGACTATCGCTATCATTATCAACTCGTCACTTTAATATACCTACATACTTGTTATCTCTCTACCTCGCCGAGTACGTAATCTGTGCAATAGCGCCTTTATTTTTGCAAACATATGAAATTAACTTAAAATACGCGTCAACAACAAATATTATTGTGTACATTTAAAAATTATTTTCAGTGTTTAGTGAGACGTGTGATCATTATATTTTCAACAAAAAATTACTTTATCCACATAAATTGTTCATTTTGGTAGTAGTAGAGAAGAAGGCATTTTTACCTGTTTTTGTATTTTTTGTTTTGTATCCATTGCCACAAACATCAGTTTAGACGGCTTGCTTGTGTAAACTAATTGTGAGGTAAGACAATTGTCTCACTTTTCGGAGGTATCTATGTTATTTATAACATTGGCTAAGTAAAATGTAGAACGACGAACCAAACAAAAAAGCTGAAGCCGCACCTCGTAGCTTGGCCCGTGAAACGTGTACAGTTGAAAAGTAGCATTATATAATATTTGATTTACTTATTGTGTAATATAGCATTTCGTTTCGTAATCTATACTTATTCACCACCCTAGTGACACTGCAAAGATAAGTATGGTAACATGACTCGAAAACACTATTAACTCTGCGATGCACTGCACTGTATCAACCCATATGCATCCCACTGCCGGGATATGGGTGTCCCGTCAATCAAATGGGATAAGGAGTTTAGGCCCTACTGCAACACGCTGCTCAACTGCGGCGGAGGCAGACTGTCACCTAATGACAACCGGGACCGACGGCTTCACGTACCCTCCGAAGCACTCAGGAACTCGAGAGAAATAAACCCGTCCATAGGCAGGTGGCTGTGGACCATGCTGGACGGGCGTGATCTATTAGACTGACAAGCGCAACGACGCCATCGATCTACTAAAGATTTCCATGAAATTTCCCATGCAGGGATTTACGAGGACGTAAAATCGATCTAGCTAGGTCTAAACTCGGGGAAAATCGTCATCACTTAAGATTTTGCATATTTGGACGACAAACCGTGTCCCGTCACACATGTTCTATTAGCCCCATAGAAACAAAATATGTAGATAGATTATACCATTTTATTTACATTTTTATACATATAACAGGAATACTTTTAGGATGGATTCATTGAAACGGGGCAGTTGAGATTTGTCCTGTATGGGTTATATTATCTACTATAGTAAGTTTAAGTAATATAATAATAGTTTTTCACACACGCCCCAAGCGCGGCGGGGCGGACTGTGGACGCTTTTGTTTATAATTTACATAGTATGTTGAAAGCAGGGACGTAGTGCATGCTGGCAGGTTGTGGAAGTACCTAAGGCCTGAGAGTGCTGAAAGTTTGTTTCATCAGACTACATTTTTTCCGGTCAAATTCCTGCTACATTGTTAAATGTGTACGAAATATTGTGGATATTCGTTTAAAGCTCGAACACTGAACTCCTATCGCGAGCCTTTCCAGCGAGCGCGCCGCGCGCCGCTCGTGTGAACATTCAAGTTGGCGCCGGGGAACGACCGCCGGAGCTCACTACATACCACTGTTTATTTATAACTTTTTTACGGACACAATACACATTGGAAATGGTGTAATTATAATTAAAAAAAATCATTCTCGAACAGCGACTAGCCCCGAGCTAATAACGATGCTTGTACTGCAAACTAGCTTAATGACTGATAAATACCTACATACTTTTGTAAATAGGCATATATTTATCATAAATGTATAAGTTATAGAAAAAACTAAATCTTAACAATCACACATGTTTATGCAAACCTTTGTCTTGTGCGAGAATAGAACCTGCGATCGGTATACGAGCCCCTCGTCCACCGTGCGCGCCATTTGTAATTAATGTGTTAAATCAAATCATCATCACCACGGACATACAACGTATACTCAGTTGTCTACAACATTATTTATATATTTTAAAATTGATTCCATTTTGCAAGTAACTCCATTACGTGAATGCTCCTTTTTTCTGATGATTTAGATCACGAAAGCAGTTACAGCTGAAAAATTTGACGTTAAGTAAAATGTATCTCATGAATTTTGCAAAGTTTAGTAAAGACGTCGCCTTTGAACAGAGGTAGCTCGGCGAAAGTGAATGTGGAAAACACGAACTTTCGCGAAAACACGCGTCACGTACCCCGCGCCGCGACTGGTGAACTTGCGTTCGTTGCGAGCTCTGGCGTTCACGCACTCGACTGTGCAAACAAACTTGCTTCTTCAGGACAGATGTGTCCTGACCTCAATAATGACCAAGGAATCACCATTGTGAGAAGTAGAGATACATTGCCAAATGCAAATCTCTACATTTGTCATATTTGCGCTATGCCAGTTTACTTTCTAAATCGTAGGTTTTTGTCATTATTAGACATTTATTAATCTTTTGATAAGTCCGTTTTTTAACTTCAAGCTGGAAAAAGAGATTCGACACTGTTTCACAATTCTATTCACGTTTCTAACCACGTTACCAATACTTTAAGTAACTCTCCCCTTCATATAACAGTGAACCGTGCCCACGGGCGCCAGGAGGGGGGCGCCATAAAATGCACTTACACCGGACGATTTAAGAAAAACATATAAGTGAATAATAAAATAATAAATTAAAACATATTAGCGTAGACTGTAGAGACACAATTTGGTGATCATCTAAGTCTAACTAAAACAACGTGAGGGACCCGTGTGTTCTTCTATCATGTGAAGTGTCTTCCAAAATAGTTGAACATCTTAATACAAAAAAAAAGTTTTTTTTTTTTTTATGAAATTGCATGCACATGGAGAGTTGCCTAGTATTGTCCGTTTACAGATCAAATTCCGGTTCTATCCAGGTACTATCTAATTCCTATTTTATTTCTAAAAGAATATTACCGGCACGCGTGTAGAAAGTACATGGTGTTATCAATTATTTGCAGATTTTGAGGACTATTCATTATTCATTGATGTTCGCCTAACGAACCGAATCAATTAACGAAAAAAATATATAAAGTCGTGCCGGTGCACGTCGTGTGTCCGTGAGCGCGGCCGAGCCTGCTAGTGCCGGGCCAGGCCGCGTCGCCACGTTCTTTGTTGTCACAGTTTTTTCGCCTTCGAGCGGTAACTAGGTCGCGTCGTTTTCAGGCGTCTTTTTCATTTTCCTGGAGATGAATGACAACTAGCGACGCTCGCGGAGATGGACTCGGAAAAACTTGATATTTACGATCCAACAATAGTTGTCGAGGTGCTGCACAATACGGCCGGCTCTCGGCGCACTCGTCCGAATGATAACTCGGTCGAGGCGAATTCCACTTTGACTAATGTTAGTCGAACTCGCGAATTATAGGAAAATTCTGATTTATAAAATACGAGCGATGACAATTACATTGTTGTCTTCACCGAGCTATTTGTAATTATGCATTTGAGGTAAAAAAAAGGCCTCGTTTCGTGCTAGTACGCTATTACGCCAGTTTTGTTTCTGGCACAAACCTTTCTTTGCTCTGGGGCCCTAGCTGACAGGTATAGGCAGGTTTACCTGTGCAGGTTTGATATGCCTTTTTTATATTGTTTTTTTTACATAAACTTTAAGAATATAAAAATGTAAAAAAAGAATTTTTAAAATAAATAAGTAATAATGATATAGAGTTAATAATGACATATGTATGATATCGCTCGTAAACACATAAACCCTATTATAAACCAACATTACACGCCATTCAATATTATTTCCACCGCATTTGAACACGTGGGTGCTCTTATAATTTTATTCATTTGACACCACATATTTTATTTCATAAGAATACGAATCCGTGACGAAACAGGAAATGACGCAAATTTAAGATGCCATAAATTATTCCAAACAAATCAAAGTATCTCAAATAGCTACGTTTATTTTTTTATTCCCCGTCATTCATTAATTCCTATTGAGCGAACCGCATGACGTTCGACACGGAAATCGTCCGGTACAACGGGAAACTCCGAGCCCGTGTCCGGCTCCGTCCGGCGTCGAGTGGACGCGGGCGGCGCGTGCGAGTGACAGCGCGCGAGTGACTTGTGGCCGCGACTGTTCGGTGCGGGACGGACCATTATTGACTTCCACTGCACTTATAAAATGATTACCGTGACGTCGCATTATAAGTTTGTGCAGCAGACAGGACTAAGTACACACCTACGATTTCGCTGCGCAAAGTATATATTTACTAGGTATTTAAAAGGGCAGTACGACGAGAACCTCTGTCTCATCTACATGTAATATTTTGCTTATTTTTATGGTATTGAATTGGAACAGTCAAAAATATTTCTCTTCGGTTAGTCTCGTTATCTTTTGTAATTCTTTACCGTCAAATAACATGAGCAATAAATGATATTAATATGATAGAATACTTGGTTCGTCGATTAAAGGTGATAGATATATCTACGAGACGGACGGGCGGTGAGGAGAGCGACCCGCCAATTGTGATTTATTATTATTCCGAGGACGTTTTAAAATGAGCATTTATGTAAATGACATGAACGTGCACTCGTATTTCGTAACCGTACAAAAAGCCTTCCAGAAAAATATAATCCAATAAACCTCAGCCAAATCGAATTAATAGTTTTTGAGAAAATCGAAAACATAATAATATAAATGCAGACAGATCAGACAGAACCTCCTTATTTCAAGTCCGTTAAAAATACCTCCATATTGTCTCGTAACACAGTAAGGTGCCAGTGGCCGGCACCACTGGCGACATGTCTCGCGACACGACTCGAGTTCATGTCGCGGACGGGATGGACGCGCGGACGCTACGTTGTATGGTTCTCGTGTTGCGGAGTGTGTTAACCGTTTTATTAATTATTAACCACAACCATTTTATAGTCAGCCACAAATTATAAAGTTAGTCAATAATAGTTAGTTATTAGTAGCATAGATACTGAACACACTTTGTTATGTTACAAATCACAGTTTGTCGTTTGAATTACGGCCACGTGTCGCATGCGGATCGAATATACTTTTAACTAGTTGTGAAACGATAAGAGCAATGTTTGAGTATCGTCGTAGGCAATTTCGGAGCTAATGCAGCACGTCGCGCGAGCGGCAGTTCAAACGAGAATCCAGCGAAGGGCACGAGGAGCGAGCGGAAGACACGCGGGAATGAAACGAGCTGTTAGTGTCAATAGTTTATTAGCAAATAGGAACACCACCACCGGCTACTTAAGCCGCGTTATGTACAATGATATAGCACTAGTGTTAGTCACGTCGACGACGGGAGCGTCTCGACGCACCGGACGGAACTCTCGGTTCGATTTCAAAACGTGAATTAGTTCATATGGAATACCACCAGGGCGCGTCGAGAGCCCTCCCGAGGTCGAGCCTCGTCAGCAGCTTCCTGGCGGCCGGCCGCCACCAGCGTCGGCACTCACCGTCGTCGGCGCGCTGCGACTCGTCCGCGGGGGCGGGGGCGGGGGCGGGGGCGGCGGCGGGGGCGGGCGCGGGGTCGGCCGGGCCGGCGCGCACGGCGCTCCACTCCTGCTGCAGCCGCAGCACCTTCTCCCGCAGCTCGGCCGACACGGTCTGCCGCGCGGCGACGCACTCCCGCTCGATGTTGTTGTAGTTCTCCACCAGCTCGTGGATCTCGGGCTCGCGTTCCGCTATCGCGCTCTGGAACGACACAACGGCCCCGTCGAACCTTCGGTATATTGTACTAGTGTATGTTTATTAAATCTTTATGACCCGCTCTGTTTTCAGGGATATTTTAATGTGCGAACAGAAAATACTTTTTTTTTGTTTTGTTTTTTAAGTTTTTTTCGTTTCATATCGTGTTGTTTGCGGATATGTTGTAGTTTACGGTAACGATATATCGTTCGCATTAAAAGAATATATATTAATGATTTAATATAAAATTTCGAATCTACATAAAAAAAGAACAAATACTCCTAAACAACAACAGAAACCTGCACGATATGAAAACGATATACAACACCTAAGCTAACACCTAACCACATCGATGAGCTTAAATCTAGATTTCTATACTTCAAAAATTAACTCAAATGAAAAAGTGGAGGCAAATTATTCCAACACTTAATGGTAGTAGTGTTTCGTACACCGTCGACATCTTAACTTTTTGGAGATTTTGAATGCTATACTCTAGGCCTGCGCGGCGGCCAGTGGAGCTCGAACGGTAGTAGCGTACTGACCGGCACGGTCTGCGGCACGTGCGGCAGCGCGAGCCTGGCGCGCGCCTCCATGGCCCAGGCCAGCGCGGCGTCCAGGCGGCTCGAGAAGTTGCCGAGCGCCGACAGCTTGCCGCTCACCACCGCGCCGTGCGCCGACAGCTTCTCCTGCGCCTGCACGCACACCCATATTTATTATTGACCATAATGATTATAACAAAAGTAAAATAAAACCTCCTAATTTCAAAGAAACTTCAAAATATGCCACACGTGTCGCATATCATGACTGACGCCACTAAACTCTCCGGTGACGACTGCGGCGCCGTAAACAAACTCGGACACGCGAGGAACGAACGCGAATACATTACACGTAATGAATGTACAACTCGGCGGAGAAGATAAGTCACAATAAATGCAGTATATCGCCAGCGGTCATGTCGGTCGCTTCGCGGTCAGCGTAACGGTTATAGAAGCGAATAGTACAAGAGCGGTCGTCACACGGCCGGTCACGAATCCGGCGTTTACACTGACCGAAAAAGCGGCGTTATATTCATAAAAATTTCGTTTCGTCGACTAGTTCGAGATCCGGCATCCAGTTTTTCGGCGGATCGTGGGGCGGAAGTTCATACAAGACGAGCTCGGTGGCGTAGCGGTCAATGACGTGGCTTCGACACCAATGCTCGTGGGTTCGATTCCCACATAGGACAAACATTTATGTGCATGAACATGTCTGTTTGTCTTAGTTTGGGTGTTTTCTATGTATAATAAGTATGTATTTACAAAAAAAAAATGTATTTACGTATGTTTATTAGTTGTCTAGTACCCATAACACAAGCTTCGCTTACTTTAGGGCTAGATGGCGCTGTGTAATTTGTGTGACAATATTTATTATTATTATTAAAGTATGGCGGGCGTACCTCCCGCAGCTGGTCCTTGAGCGGGCGCAGCTCGTCGGCGGCCGGCGCCTCGCCGCCGCGCAGCGACACCTCCGCCGCGCGCGCCTGCACACACACACACACACGTCACACGACACACGTCACACGTCACACGTCACACGTCACGCGTCACACACCTGCACCACCTTTGCGGAGAAGTCCCCGACCGGCCCGGGGCCGCCTTCCCGTTCGATATTCGAAAACGAAACCCCAACTTCAGCCCCAGCATGAGAAATAGTAATACAGCAGCGTGACGCGCAGGCTGGTTTTTGCTAACCCTCGCCCGGAGCCACCGGGCGCCTCTTGTCGTCCGCCCGTTTCAGTACCTCCTCAGGTAATCGTGAAAGTATTAATAAACCCGTTAGGAGACTTTTGAAATTTTCATTCTACTCCGACTACCTACGTAAACAGTCTTAGTACACTCTAAAAAACTAAAACTAAAGTACTAACAGTAACAGCCCTCATATAAAGTCATTAAATAAATAATGACCCTATAAATATACAGACAGACAACATTTCTAAAACTGATCGTTTTGGCCTTTTATTGCTTTTAAAAATATCGCTCACATTAATTTTTGTTGGATATATCTCATGTGTACAGACATTAGATAGTTACGATTTTATTTTAAGTTGGTATTTAAATATTTAATTTTTATCTAATATTAATTATGAGTGCCTTATTTCGGCACTGCCCAGGTCTCAGATCTTGATTTTAACTAGACAAAAAATTAGTCGTTAATATGTCAAAATTTGTCGCCCAAAGCAAAAAATTTGTCGGTCCTCCGTTAAAGAGTTATAAGGTTTTTTTTGTGGCAGTGCCGAAATAAGCTTATTTCGGCACAGCCCACTCGGGATCTATTAAACTACAAAAAATAGCGAAGATATGATTTTCCCCAGAATTAGTCGTCAATTTGTCGAATTCAGACACCAAGTGTCAGAATTAGTCGACCACCCGTTAAAAAGTTATAAGTATTTTTTTGTGGCAGTGCCGAAATAAGCCTTATTTCGGCACTGCCCAAAAAAACTACACCACCTAGCGAAAATCTGATTTCACCCAGATGTTGCCTTGCGATTTAATTTAATAAATGATTAAAATAATTTCAGATAGTAAATTGATAATCAAACAAAACTTTATTATTCGTCAGACCGCTTTGCCCAGTAATTGATTATTGGTACTAAAACTTTAACCTAAGATCTATTTTTATCAAAATATTCGATCCGAAACGAGCCTCTGAACAGCTAATATGGTAGGGCAAGGATGTGGTCCATATGTTTTGACAAGGCTTTCAATAACGAACGTACCGTAAATGAAGCTAAGGTTGACTTTCCATTAAGCGAAAATAGACCTTCTTAAATAAACATTACAAACTAATGTCCATCAAAAGACAATGGACCACTTATTTGGACCGCTGTACACTTGCAATAATATTCTGAACACTTATGGCCCACTGTACTCTGCTTTGACATGAATTTGCCCAACAAGGGGGTGTAAGTGGTTCATCAACATCTTTGATCCAAAGCCAACTTCACCTGCACGTGGTGCACCCTGCTGACTGACAAACGAAGCTCTGGCGAAAAGAGAGGTAGGGAGCGTAATTGTAAGCTACCCGACTAGGGAATGTACCTCCACCTCACAGAATACCGCAGCTAAATAACGGTTCCCTTGAGGGCTGTTGTGTTCCTGCGAGTGAGTGAGGTCACCTGAAACGAAGGAGATGCTGCGATGGCAGCGGGCGTGGCGGCGCGCGAGCGATATTTTATGTTGCGAGCGTTAATATGGCTACAGTAACCGCTTCACTTCAGGCGGGCAGTATGCTTGTCTGCCACCCGACATAGTATAAAAAAAAAAAAAACTTTACGTACAAAGTAAATAAAGACGTTCCAAAGAAGTTGTACAAGGACACTGGCAACCCTCTATGGGCTATCTTAACTAAGTACTTATTTTAAACAAACTCTCAACCGTCACTAACATCTATTATGTTCCCATGGACATTTCCAGAATGTTCTTATTTACAATCTTTATTTGATCTCTACTCAATAACTAGAACACTTCTACCAAATTTCAAGTTTCTACGAGCAGCGATTTAGGCCGAGCGATGATGAATCACTCAGAGCTAGAGATGAGTGGTTACTCGGGTAAATGCCCACACATAGGGTAAATACCCATAAACACCAATATTTACCCGTTTTTACCGGGAACTTATAAATACAAATCTTTTAATTATTATTTTTTTAGTGAACTACCGTTAAACTAGTAAATGAATAACCACACATACACTTTTTCAGACAAGCTAGTTGTTTATCCATATTGTTAATATGGAGGAAAGTCTTTTTAATATGTAGGAAATTCAACAATATTAGAAAAGTCGCAGCCATCTCTTCTATGTTTATAAAACTGGTATAGATGTATTCGTCGTAGTGTCTACAACACGGAACTGTCCGTATTAGTGTGCGGTCGGGGTAGCTTTTATTATGTACATTTCTCGAGCTCTGTCTGTCTGTCACTGATGTTGTTGTGTGAGGTGTCGTTGGAAAGCTTGTTTAATGTTCGATGTTCGCGTCTATTACATCTACTACATAAGTATAACGATTATAGAAATATTAAAAAATTACATATTTTTTCTTAGAAATTTGTATAGTTGGAAGTATAAATCAAAAAGGATAAAACAGATGTGTAAACATAAGTTATAGAACAGTTACTTAGCTTACCAAAAATATAACTTATATTGTCATACAACAATAAACAAACACGATATGCACATTTCCGCGTTTTTTTATTAGTATATAAACGCAAAAATCCATTGCTTTTTACCAAATAAACGTAAAAATTGGCTGAATTTTTTTTTTTTATACAGCTCCGGATACCAAACAAGCATAATACTTCGACTGGGGCGGTAACACGTGAGTGATGCCTCTGGTGTCACAAGCTCTATAGGCTTCGATGACTGATTACAATCAGGCAGGTCATACGCTTGCTTACCGGCCTAGTGGTATAAATAATAATTTTGACAAACTTGTACAACAAATTCTAGACTATAGGGTACTTTTAACTTGAATACTGTGTTCAAGCGGTGCGATGCTGTGAAAGAACGCTAATAATTCATAATAATTTGTCAAAAAATCTTTAGTATTTATTCTTAACAATTTAATTTATAGAAGTGACGTACACTTCTATAATCTATACTTTTAATGAACACAGCATTTATAAGCATAATACAATTTTAAATAGTTTTGACCCGCACATCGGGTAAATACCGGATGTAAACCCAATCTACCCGTTTATACCCATTTTTACCTTCCGAGTATTTACCCGCTGCCCATCTCTGCTCAAAGCTCATCAACGTCCTACTAATAAATATAAACGCGGAAGTTTGTGAGGATGTATTTGGATTGTTTGTTACGCTTTCACAGGTAATCGGTTGAAAGGATTTAAATGAAATTGACATACAAATAATTTATTTATACAACTAAGGTGGCAAATAGGCATACGACCTGATGACCCCCGCTTTAACATCTTCTATAGCTACTATCTGATCTTCCAGGGAATTCACATTCTCCTGAAAAAAATTGATGTTATTTTTCGCTTCAGTCATGCGGTTATTGAGGTCTTCTTCAAAGCCATCATGTCAGCCACCAAAGTGTCTAGAGCGGCTAGCTTATCTTGCACTGTCTTTATCTGTCATGCAATGTTTATATGTGATCGGCAATATTATTTGCTGACTACGACGTTGCGTTTGCACTATTTGCAGTCATTTTGCAATTAGGATATGCGAGATCCTTATTTTATTTCTCCTAACTTCTTCAAGTTGTTTTCCGTTATTCCAGCACATTGGAAATGTAACATAATGATCACAATGTACACGTGGAAACATATGTACACATTAATTTGAGCGAGTGTGCCGCGGGTGTTCCGCCCCCCTAATAAATCACCGCCGGTCGGCGACGATAATGAATTGTGTCCGAATATTTGACGCGCTCACATTTTAACAAACATCGAGATATATTGTCTATGATTTTTCAGCAATATTGCTGAAAAATCATAGACAATAGAATTGTCAAATTCCAAAAGCTTCCTACTTCGACTAACTTCTTCTGATTAAATTCGTTGTGAGTACTAAGGCAGCCGTAGTTTTACCCCTGGGACTGCTATGGACTTCACTGTTCATTGTCTTTTTTGGCGGTCGCCGCTGTTAATCCTGGCTTCACACGAGATACAGTGGTGGGAATGTGTGGTGGGCCCCCGTCCCATAAAAAAAATATTATAATACACACCTATGTGTTTAACAGGGCCAACAATGTGAATAATGCATTGATGTTGTAAGTGCTCATAGGGTATGGTACCTGTGTACTATCAGTTGATCTGTAAGACTAATTGTAACCTTAGTTATATAAAATATTATTTGCTCTAGTGTATTCCGATATTTAGTGGAAATAAAATGCCTACACCCTCTAAACAACCCACTTACTAAATTTCAAGCCTTTTGCGCCAACAGTGATTTGGTCTGTACTTTAACATGTCAGTCAGTCGGTTCCTTCTTTTATATAGGTGGTGGTTGTAATAAGGCTCACTTTCCTTCGATAGGTTTTCGAATAAAACAACACTGTGATTTTCTCAATAGTAAGGTGACGATTAGTTTATTTGAAAAATATCTATGTATTTTATTATGGAACGGTGCAGCGGCTACTACGATAACTACCTACATACATACATAGATATAGCTACATACATTTATGAACACAACGATAGGTATGCAGAATGTTTGTCAACACTTATATAAAGACGCCGCTCTCCGGACAAGGTGAACTACTTTAAAACCGTGACATTCAATATTTACCGACACTACCAAAAGAATACCCGTGTCCTGCGGCCACTACACTGCCGCCGAGCGCCCCGCGCTGCACTTTCTACGTTTATAATGAACAAACAAGCACTTAGAATTACAACTCCGTATCAAAGCTCCGGTGAGTCAACGTACTAGGTTAATTAATTAGCGGCACTCACGTCGGGAAAGTAGGCTAGCTCCGATCTCACACTTCGATCATATTCCGATAACTTTTATTGACCGACGGAAACGATAGCTAAACTCTTATACAACAATTTGCATTAATTTATAAACAGAACTTATTAGTTCATTATTTAGGTTCTTTTTTATAACACTGTTATAACACTACTATACGAAATTTTGAGAAAAGGAAAGCCGAAGTATAGCTCCGCGGCGCGCGACCCGACTCTCTCGGAAATGCCGGCCGGGAACTAACGCACCACATTACTAGGACACTATATTTCATTCCCGCGAGTACTCTATAAAACTGAAAACTATATTGACACAAAAATCGTTTCTGAACTCTAACACTCTGCTCGTAGAGTACAATTTATCTCGGCAATCGTCCGGCGGTTTTTACGTTTCGCGCGTGAAGCACAAACAAGTGATGGGACAGGAGTATTTTGATAGTTTCAGAAATAGCCGCCCGCCACTACGATAGACGCCGGCGCAAGTCTGTGGACTTCCTTATACGGCCGTATTTACACCTACAGTCACCCGATACAGGCGCAGGACGACCACCCTGAGTTGAGCTCGAGGAAAATACACTAAATATGTTTATTTTTTACACCACCTAACCTAAAAAGGTTACTGTAAACTATGCCTACATTTTTCTGTACGACGCCGGGCGCCGAGCGGACGTGACAGCTTCTCCTCAATTCCGGCCTCCTCCACTCACTCGCAAAAACACAACAATCCTCAAGGGCATTATTTGGCTGCGGTATTTTGTGAGAAGGACCAGGAGGAACTCTTCCTATGTTTCTATGTCGCCAGAACCTCACTCATTTGCTTAACATTTTCGAAGTGTCCCACATGCAGGTAAGGTTGGCTTTGCTCTTTGGAGGGTAATGAGCGGCTTACACCCCAACACGTTTAGATGTTTCAAACAGCCACTAGCGCTCGACTAGAAAAAACGTGAATTAAAAATTTTGGGGCTGCATTGCACTTCTTCGTTAATAATTTCTATCTGCCATGGTAGTTCGATAAAGTCCATATAAACGAAAAGGACACTAGGACAAGTGTCCTCAGCGGTCGTGCCCTGAACTCCCAATCGCCATAAGCTGCAGCGCGCCGCCTACTCGCAGCGTAATGAAAACAAAGTATTATTACACCGCGCGACAAAAATAGTCCCGGAGCTATTTTTAATTCACACTGACATTCGTTGCGATTGTTGACGCGGCGCGCGTGCGGCCGACAGATGCTAGTGGTACGAGTTCTAACTATAAGGGAAATATCCATAATAGGATAAATATAATAGTATATTATACAATAATAGTTATTTGTTATGCAAGGCTGCAAAGTTAATTTTTGGCGCGAGTACCTTGTATTGAAACCTGAGCAAGCGAAGGATTCTAGGATTGAGCCACGAGCGAAGCGAGTGGTTCAAATATAGAATCCTGAGCGTAGCGAGGGTTTCAAAGGTACGAGACGCTAAATAACTTTGCTGCCGAGCGCAACACACAACTTTTCACCTCACTAAAGCGAGGAAAATGTTAGGTGCAAGAAAAACAGTTTTAATAAATATTAAATTACTTGAACAAATCGTACGCTTTTATGTATTTTTCGCGCGATTTTTCCGAAAACTCAACTCGGCATTATGTACCGCTTGCACTAACTCTGCAGGTGTTAAATTTATATCATCGTCGCTGCTAGCTTCGCTCATATTTTATGATTTCTTTCGATTTTATCAAAAAACAAACCAAAATAATGGAAGTAAAGTGAATTCAATAAAGAGAAGAAAATTTTAAAGTTTTTTTTTTAATCAAATTTTCTTGCCGGCCAGTGCGATTCTTTAAATGAGGCTGGCGCATGACATGAAATAAGTATTTGCATTTCAATCATCAATGGACTGGCTGCAGAGAATATAAACTATTACGAAACCAATGAGGTTCTATATATATGTAATTTATTGTACGAAACCTTTATTGAATAAAAATATTCGAATTTTAAAAACACTTTCCACGCTAGCGGATAAAGTGCGATTTTCCACGCAGATTTCGAATGATAAACAGAGCTTTTACGAGCTATTGAGGTGAAAAATCGTTTATTATAACTCTTAGATAACAAACAACAGCAGTTACGCAGTCTCTCTGAAGGTTTATATGTTATTAAAATTTACCATCGCGTTACAAACATTAGGAGCCGAAACGGCGGGTAAGTCCGCGATGCACAGCCTGTGCATCGTCGTAGTGGTCTATATAGATGATAAATTGAGTCAGTGAGGTCCACGAAGCTATTGCCGAAATAAAATGCAAAATTGTGAATACCAATAGAAGGACTCATCTCGTCGTTTTACCACGCTTTACGAAGCTAACTAAACAATCAAATTTGTAGCACCATACATACGTACAAACCAATACAAACATACATACATATATTACAAACAAATACAAATATACCTATATAACAATTGCTTTATATAAAACAAGGCGGCGACGCGACGTGACGATATGCAAGAGCGTCGCGTGTCCGCCGCCATTATGACGGCGTGTGTTTACATTTGAACAAATCAGGAACCATTTTACATCGACAACATATGACCTTATAGAAAAAAATATTTAGAAATAGACCCAACTGGCAGCCAAAGATACTAATGTCATAAAAGATAACGAAAAGGTCGAAACGTGCTTCTGATTCAAAGACGCGTAAACAGCTAAATGAATTCGGATGAAATTCGACACATAAACTGAATATATTCTAGATTGATGAGCCACCGATGTTTGCACTTTGCACTGCGCCGGTCTATATGCCTTGATTAATAAATTTCCTCTATCCTGGTTGTCTAGAAGAGATCGCGTCGCGTTATTTTTGTAAATGTTACAATTTTTGTATTCTCTTTCTTTGGTGCAATAAAAAGTATTTGTATTGTATTGATATATAGGGTCCTCTTCAATCCTGTGTGTTTTCGCGCAGCCGTTGTCTGAAGCTAATTAGATACATATTTTTCCGTACATGATTATGACCCCATCGGTCGAACGGCTAGCAATTAACATCAGTGGTCTACGGGTTCGATCCCTGCACAAGAAACTTAAAACATATACATGTGAATATAAACAACGTATGTTTGTCTAACTGTGTCTGTTTGCTACGTATCCGTTTATAAAACAAGCCTATTCACGAGTTTAACAGCTTCAAGTAATACTTACTACAAACATTGTTTATGAAATATGAATGATACATATATACGTCGCCGCGATGGACTTCGAGAACCTTAATATGATCAACACAAATTATAACCGATAAATATGGGTAGTGGACATAGGATTACATTACACCAAATTAAAATTCCATCCATATCATCTTGATAATTGGCGATCTACTACAGTGCATTTCCTAAGAAATTTTATACCACGAACGGTGAAACTGTGGAATCAACTTCCCTCAGCGGTATTTCCGAACAATTACGACATGGGAGCCTTCAAGAACAGAGTCTTTATTTCCCTTAAAAGGCTGGCAACGCATCGGCGGTGGTGACTGGTTACCACCAGGTGACCCACATATTCGTTTACCCCGGTCTAATATAAAAAAAAACACCAGTTACTGGCATATATATACCTCTTTATAAAAATGTAAATTTTATTCCGGACATAGAGACTAAACCGGAAATAGTTATCAAAACAACAATGTGTATTTAAATAATGTGTATTTAGTCTAAATCATAAAAGTGAAGATTTATTGTTGGCTCTCTGTTGGTTATAAGATTTCAATTGAATATGATTTAAAGAGCTGTTGGTATTTTTAAATTTAATAAATAAAATAAATAATTGTGAAAGTCTATGGGGGAGGCCTGTGACCGACATTGGACATACTTTGGCTGGAACGATGATGACCAAAAACAGATTTCCTGTTTTTATAGATCAACTACACTTCTTGCAGGGAGTATACCGATACCGAGGCATACAGCGATACTAGGAAGCTGGACGAAACTTGGATTACAACACCGCACAAACAAATAAACACGCGAAACACATACGTTTTCAACGCCTTCCGTGTGCTTCCTAAATCAGGAGGGTTACTCCGATTCCAATTTTGGGAGACAACGCCGCATTGAATTGATACGAAGTAATAAGAGAGTTAACATGTTTAGCATAAAGTTAAACTTGCTGTGAACATGATCGCTGGCGACGCGCCAGGTAGAACGTTGAGCCTTTTGTATCGTTCCGTTTGTTCTGTAGACGCGGCTCTCCGGCTGATACGTATAGTGGCTAACAAATAACGCTCGGTGCCTATTTGAAAATACAAAAAAGTGATACCAAATTAAAGGAGATTGACCACGGGCAGTACTATTAGATTATTGACTATCGGCACTAATATTCTTCAGCTTTCCGACTTAATCATACAGTTACAGATCTAAGCTAAATAATTTCACACATTTTAGCTTTGATTTGAACGGAGCATTTAGACTGCTAATTCGCTGGGTATATGTTCACTGTGACATACTGCGGCATGGTCTAACATTATCTAAAATCAAATGCAGTTTATTTCTTAAATAATGCTGAACTCCGGAAAACAATAACCTCCTAACTTTCTAGAACGTATCTAGTGATGATATAGAACTATGTGCAAGTTATTTAATGATGACACAACAATTTTAATATCTGTACTTTTTTCAATACACGTATGGGCAATCTCCTTTGGGGAGTAAGTGGCATACTATGATCTTTAGAGGCAAAGCGAACCTCGCCTGCACGTGGTGCACTCTGGAGACTACCGAAACAGGCTCTGATGAAAGAGATAGGCTATAACGTATTTACAAGCTGCCCGACCGGGAAAGAACCTCTACGGCACAGAATATCGCAGCCAAATGCTGCGTTGGCAGCAATGATGTCGGCAGATGGTCGATGGGTGAGGAAGTCGAAGCCCCATATGCCCCATAGCCCCATAATGTATACTGATAGCTCCATAACTATAGAAAGTACAGGAGCAGGCATTCTCTCTAAGGGGTTACATATTATAATAACTAAACCCATTATAACTATTTAAGATATAACGACGGTCAAAAGCCCTACTGTTTAACATACCTAAAGATCGTTTCACATATTTTTGTTATAACTAATGAACGAAATTCATAAAGGAGAATTCACCTACGGTTTATTCAACTACAATTAATTAACCTAAAGTTGATTGAAGTAACGGACGATTCACCTACTGATGATATATTCATAAATTTTCATTTTCGTTACTCAATAACTATGCAGTTCGCTAAGTAACTAAGTTTTTATTAATAAAACAAGGGGGGGGGGGGGGGGGGCAGAATTTAACGTCACTAATATTTTCCGTTTCGTTTAAAGCCGTGTGGTTTCCGGCAGACTAGAATAGAATCACTCCGTTTCTTCCCGTGGGTGTCATACAAAGCGACTAAGGGAAATACATTATCAAAAATTTAGGGGTGTAAGTAGCTCATCGACATCTTCCGAGCTAAAGCCAACCTCACCTGCACGTGGTGCACCCTGCCGACCAGCTAACGAGGCTATGGCGAAAGAGAGGTAGGACGCAGCGAAATATCATACTGTGCTCCCCTTTCACTGGTCAAATTGGGAGGGGGGCACAGTGCGGTCGTTCGCTCCAGGCTTGGCCAGCATCCGACTGGGGAAGTGCCTCCACCTAGCAAAAAGCCGCAGCCATAATGGCTATGCTGTGTTCCTGCGAGTGAGCTAGGTCACCAGGGCTTTTTTACAGAGAAGTTGTTATGCTGACGGCAGTGAGACCAGCGGCTGTCGAACCGCCGTTAGCGGTGTAGGCGCGATGTGTTGGCGCGGCGGTCAGGGAGACCCGGTGAAACGGCTGTCCGCTGGCCGCCCGCAGGTCAGTAGGGTTCCCGAACCCGGGGATCACCTAATCTCCGCCATCTCCGCCCCGGGAGGCTGAACCGCCAGCCTGTGTAAAGTCCCTGTTGTAGTAGTCGTGCCGGAGGAGGAGACCGGAGTGGACCCGGCTGCTGCAGCAGGGGGGGACCGGGGGCCCTTCCGCTCGCCGCGCCAGCAAACCGCACAACCTACACTGTACTGCGGGGGTAGACACCGCGCTTTTTTGTCCCTCGCGTCGTCAGTGAAACAGCTTCTCATAATCCTCTGACACCTTTTTTATGGCCATGAAGGAAAAAAGAAAGAAGTTTTCTCCAGCGGCATCCCCTTCCACACTTAACGTGGATTTCTGTAATATTAGGGGACTTCACTCAAATATAAACGCAGTTCACCACCATCTTGAAACTGCAAAGCCGACCCTACTTTTTTTAACGGAGACGCAGATATCTTGCCCGGCCGATACTTCTTACTTATTATACCCCGGGTACAAACTTGAACATTCTTTTGTACGTCGAGCCGGGGTATGTATGTACGTCCGGGATGATATTTGCTGTCGACGTCTTCACGGCCTTGAAGACAGGGACCTGTCAGTGTTGTGGGTACGCGTGGATCAGGGCGGCCGCACCCGTATCTACGCGTGCCTTTACAGGTCTCATAGCGGTGATGCAGACACAACTCGATTGATCGAGCACCTGCAAATGACGTCTGACAAAGTCATTGAAAAGTACCCCTCCGCGGAGTTAGTGATTTTGGGAGACTTTAATGCCCACCATGCCGAGTGGCTCAGCTCTCGGTCCACTGACTTCGCGGGGAGGTCTGTTCATGATTTTGCTCTGGCCTATGGTTTCTCACAGCTGGTTCATTCTCCAACGAGAATACCAGATATAGAGGACCATACCAGCTCTCTACTGGACCTTCTGCTGACCACACACCCGGATGGGTATACAGTCTCGGTGGATGCGCCACTTGGCTCATCGGATCACTGTCTCATCCGGACACAAGTGCCATGCGCTAGCCCTGTCGCACCCCGGTCTACCGGTTGGCGTCGCATGTGGCACTATAAGTCAGCAGACTGGGATGGATTGCGTGAATTTTACGCATCGTACCCGTGGAGGCAGCTCTGTTTCGAGTCGGAACATATAGACATCTGTGCATCTGCTGTAGCTGAAGCCATTTTAGCTGGAATGGAATTATTTATTCCAAACCGGCGGGTAGCTACTTCAGGTGCTAAGAAGCGGCCGTGGTTTAATCGGTCTTGTAGGGAAGCTAAACTCCGCAAGCAAGCTGCTTACGAGGCTTGGACCACGGCACGTATTAACGGAGCTCATAATGTTTCTGACTTGAAACGCGAGTTTAATGCTGCCTCGAGGTTCTGTAAGAGAGTAATTGCCAGGGCAAAATTCGAGTTCATCGGCAGGATTGGTGAGCGCCTAGCTAAGCACCCATCTGGGAGCCGTGCGTTTTGGTCGCTCGCTAAGGCTGCCGAGGGAAATTTTTGTCAGTCGTCCTTTCCACCACTTCGAAAACCGGATGGTAGTCTGGCCCACAGTGCTAAAGAGAAAGCCGATCTGTTGGGGAATCTCTTTGCCTCAAACTCGACTTTGAACGACGGGGGTGCTGCACCGCCCTCCATCCCGCGGTGTGGTGATTTAATGCCGGAAATCTCATTTTCTCAACGAGATGTTCGGCGGGCATTATTATCCCTCGACGTTCATAAGTCGAGTGGGCCAGATGGCATTCCGGCAGTGGTGCTAAAGCTGTGTGCTCCTGAGTTGTGTCCTGTACTTACGCGCCTTTTCGCGCTCTCTTATTCCACCAGGCAAGTTCCATCATCGTGGAAGACTGCGAACGTGCACCCTGTGCCCAAAAAGGGTGACAGATCAGACCCATCGAATTACAGGCCTATCGCTGTTACCTCCCTTCTCTCCAAGGTAATGGAGCGCATCATTAACATCCGGCTCCTGAAATACCTAGAAGAGCACGATTTAATCAGCGACCATCAATACGGCTTCCGTCATGGTCGCTCGACTGGTGATCTTCTAGTGTATCTTACACATCGCTGGGCTTCAGCCGTGGAGAGTCAAGGTGAGGCATTGGCTGTCAGTCTGGATATGGCGAAGGCGTTCGATCGGGTCTGGCACCGTAGTCTTCTTTCGAAGTTGCCTGCATACGGTCTACCAGAGGGTTTATGCGAATGGGTCGCTAGCTTCTTGTCCAGCAGAAGCATTAGAGCCGTTGTTGATGGCAGTTGCTCCGATAGCATGGACATTAATGCTGGCGTCCCGCAAGGCTCTGTATTGTCCCCGACGCTGTTTTTGCTGCATATCAATGATATGTTGTCTATTGACAGCATTCATTGCTATGCGGATGATAGCACCGGGGACACATTTTATACGGGCCGCGCTAATATTCCCCGCTCTCTGGTGGAGGAGAGCCGCGAACGACTTGTGTCGGAAATCGAGAGCACACTAAGTAAAGTGTCCGATTGGGGGCAACAGAACTTAGTGCGATTCAACCCCTCTAAGACACAAGTCTGCGCGTTCACCGCTAAGAAAACCCCTTTTGCTGTGGCTCCTCACTTCCAGAATACACCCCTTACTGTCGCTAAAAGTATTGGGATTCTAGGCGTTGAAATCTCCAGCGACGTCCAGTTTCGATGTCACCTGGAGGGGAAGGTCAAGCTAGCGTCGAAGAAACTAGGCGTGCTCAACAGGGCCAAACAGTACTTCAATCCGCGGCAAAGGCTTCTGCTCTACAAAGCTCAAGTACGGCCGCATATGGAGTACTGTTGCCATCTGTGGGCGGGAGCGCCTAGATACCAGCTTGCACCTTGTGACTCGATTCAGAGGCGTGCTGTGAGGATTGTTGACGATCCCAAACTGACAGACGGTTTAGAACCTTTAAGTCTGAGGAGAGATTTTGCGTCCCTTTGTGTGTTCTACCGTTTGTACAATGGGGTGTGTTCAGAGGAGTTGTTTGACATGATGCCCACGGCCTCCTTTTACAGTCGCACCGCTCGCCATCGACAGGGAATTCATCCTCACACATTGGAGCCGAAGTGGTCGCGTACCGTGCGGTTCCAGAGAAGTTTTCTCCCGCGTACGGTTAAGCTGTGGAATGAACTGCCTGTCGAGGTTTTCTCAGGAGACTACAGCATGGGGTTCTTCAAAAAGGGCGTGAAGAGGTTTTTACAGGGTCGGCAACGCGCGTGTGATGCCCCTGGTGTTACAGGCGTTCATAGGCTACGGTAACTGCTTTCCATCAGGCGGGCCGTATGCTTGTTTGCCACTTTAGTGGTATAAAAAAAAAAAAAAAAAAAAAAAATCGATCAGGCCTCCCCAACCTGTTTGGCCACCGTGGGGAGTGTAGGCCAAATCCTCCTTCCGTCTAGGACGGACGAGAGAAGGTCGTGCTCCTGTAGTGGAGACTAAAATGAACCTGATGATGATGAATATTTTCCGTTAACCAAGATTCTGACAACACGATACTTCAGTTGTTCTCAAATAATGCTCGTGCATTTTGGTAATATAATGAAATATTACCAATCATTATAATCTGGTTAATTGTAGATTAGTTACTATAGAGAAGATACATATGTTATCCGAGCTATCGTATTTTTTTTATGTAGAATATGTTGGATTTAAAACCGACCTCTGGAGAGCGTTAGTTGTAATTGCCCAACTAACTCGACGCGATTCGACATTTATTGATCTTAATATCGATACGGTCATTCATAGCTGGCAACACTATGACTCTGCCCAGTCTCTCGGAGATTCGCGCAGGGCGGGTAAGGAATATTGGATTAATTCTATAAAATGTAATAATTATAGTCTATGTGGTGTTCTGGTTAATCTGTGACATAGTGGGAATAAAGTGATATCGTCGTTGGATATTTGGAGTCCGGGCGACAGAAGTCGGGCGCTCCAGTAAACGAGATTCATATCCCAATTCCTTCTAAATCAAACCTTATTCCTTAAAACGCTGACCGCTTAGAGCGTCCCATCAACGTCGGGATACGTCAAGACGTAGAAACTACCTATAAGGTAATTAGAAATAAGCAGGATTACAGTTGCGACCGCCAAGAAGGCAATAAACAATTAAGTCTATTGCTGTCCCAGTAGTAAAACTACTGCTGCCTTGGAACTCACGACGAATTTTATCGTACCTTAGCTTCGAAACGTATTGAGTAGTGGGCCGAAATCACAGAACTCCATTGTCCAATTTAATGATTAGAATTTTGTGGTAGTCTTTGTCGAATGCATTACTAAAATTTCGAAGCGATCGTCTAATAAATTTAATTCAAAATTTGTTACCACCTTAAAATTTGTTTTGCGAGAAGGGAAAGAGAATCTATACGAGTCCAAATACTATCGGAAAGCAGGATAAAACGGAAACCGGCATATTATCCCCGCGCTCCGGAGCGCGGGGATAATAAATATACTGTTCGCGGCCGCCGAGCGCCGACCCGGGACTGACCTTGACGAGGCTGAGTCTGATGGCGAGGCTGGTGTGGTCGGAGGCGTTGGGCGTCGTGGTGTCGAGCAGCTCGTTGACCTGGCGCAGCTGCCCGCGCGCGGCCTCCGCCCAGTCGGCCGGCGCCGGCTCGGCGGCGGCGCGCTCGAGGCGCGCGCGCAGCAGGCGCGTGGCGGCGGCGGCGGCCAGCCAGCGCTCGTTGAGCTGGTCCAGCTGGTCCTGCACGTCGCGCGCCAGCGGCGGCCCGCAGCCCGCCACCACGGCGCGGCCGGCCGCGCGCGCCGCCGCCACCAGCTGCGCGCGCTCGCCGGCCGCCGCCTCCAGCGCGCGCAGGCGCTGGCGCAGCGCCGGCGCGGGCAGCTCGCCCGCCGCCGCCGCCTCCTCCAGCGCGGCGTCCAGCCACTCGCCGCACGACTCGAGCGCGGCGTACAGCGCCGCCCACTGCGCCTGGCTGTCGACCCAGCGCGCGCGCCGCGCCTCGTAGTCGGCCGCGAGCCGCTCGCTCTCGTCGCGCAGCTTGTCGCGCACGCGCCGCAGCCGCTCGGCCTGGTCGGGCCGGCAGCGCCGCGCGAGCCAGGCGTGCTCCTTGTCGAGCTCCTCGCGGGCCGCGCGCGCCGCGTCCGCGCCCGCGCGCACGCGCTGCAACAGACGGACCGTTGTAGCGGCGGGCCGCGCGGGGGCCGGCGCGCGCGCCCCGCCGCTCACCGCGAGCGCGTCCTCCTGCAGCGGGAAGTCGTCGAAGGCCCGCCCGCCGAGCGGCGCCGCCAGCAGCAGCCCGCGCGCGGCCGCCACCGCCTCGCGCGCGCGGTTGCAGCGCGTCACGAACTCGCCGCCGCGCAGCTCGACGCCGTCCTGCACAGAGAGCGCCGTGAGCCCTGGGAGGTTGTGATTGCCGCCCCCCCTGCCTAGGCACCCACCGGCTTGCCGCGACGGGCCGGCGCGGGCCGGCGCCGCACGGCCGCCAGCGCGTCGGCCGCGGCCCGCTCGGCGAAGGCGACGCGCGCCAGGCGCAGCGCGCGCGCCAGCTCGGCCACGCGCTCGGCGCCGGCCTCCAGCTCCTCGTCCTCGGCGCCGGCCGCCAGCGCGCGCTCCAGCGCCTCCACCTCGCGCGTCAGCTCCTTGATCTCGTCCTCGGCCTTCATCGCCGCGTTGCGCTTCGTCTCGATCTCGGACATCACCATCGACCACTTGTTTCGTAGTTTGTCCTGTTGGAGTGATTCGTACATTAGTCGCGTCGGCGGTGGGAGGGTTTCGAGAGCACGTTTAGGACGGCGATCTGACGTAATGCGGTCTGAACGAGACGAACGATAAAAAACGTCGGGTATGCGTTCCCGGATATGACCGCAACACCGCGACTCGATAATACACCCGAAAGACCCGAATAGACTCCGCTGCGATGGAGTAACATTCCTACCTTCTTGTTTTAGGGCTTTATGAATTAAAATTGATTCACCGTAACCGTAATCGTAATGCTGAAGAAAAAAAAACATTTCATGGGAAAGAAAAAAAGGATAAATAATATAAACTGTGATAACATAGACGCAAAAATATAAAACATAAACGCAAAAATGCGGAAACGATACCCAGTGAAATGCATTTGGAGAATGATAAATTTGTCACTCCCGTTACAATTTGCAACGCCTTTTCTAAACATTTTTCATCCGTATATGTGCCCAGTAACCAAGAACCTCCGACGAGCGTTGACTCTGAACATCTTGACTGTTCCAACGATGCACTAGGCAGTGTTTTCTTATCCCTCAATTGTATCGAAAAAGCAATGAAAGAATTGGACGCAAGGAAGGGAGCGGGGCCTGATGGTATTCCAAGAGTCTTTATTCGTATCTGTTCATCAAGTCTTTCGTATCCGCTCAGTATAATTTTCAATTATTCTTTGTCAACGGGTACTTTTCCTTCACGTTGGAAATCAGCCAATGTTTTGTCGATCCCTAAAGATGGAGATGCAAGCGACGTAAGCAACTATCGCCCTATCTCCTTGTTATGCGCCTTCTCAAAACTTTTTGAATCTCTGGTTTGCCCTCACTTCACCTATCATTTAAAGTCAATTCTAACCCCCCAACAACATGGCTTTCGGCAGAAAATGTCTACCGTTACTAATCTTGGGCGTTATATATCTGACATCTCGAACGAGCTTGACCATTGTCTTCAGGTGGATGCTGTGTACACTGACATAAGTAAAGCGTTTGATAAAGTGGATCATTTAATAATGGTCAGAAAGTTACGTTTGGTCAGTGTACATGGTGCTTTGCTGGATTGGTGTAGTTCTTATCTAACCGATAGATCTCAGAAAGTTGTAATTTGCGGCTATGAATCAAGTCCTTTTCATGTTTCTTCAGGAGTCCCCCAAGGTTCTCAATTGGGTCCAATTTTCTTCCTGGTTTTTATAAACGATCTGACACAAGTTGTGCGGAACTCGAAATGTCTATTGTTTGCAGACGATTTAAAAATGTATAGAACTGTTCGTAATTATGGAGACTCATTGTTGTTGCAGGAGACACACCTTGACCAAATAGCCACCTGGTCACAAAGAAACAAGCTTCCATTTAATTCAGATAAATGCAAACATATCAAATTTACAAAAAAACGTGCCCCTCTTCAAACCACTTATACGGTAAACTCCAAAATTCTTGAAGAAGTTTAGTATATATGTGATCTTGGTATTATTCTGGACAACAAGCTTACCTTTACAAAACATTTTGATCATATAATTTCCAAAAATCTAAAACTGCTTTATTTGGCGTAGTTGTAAAAATTTCAAAAATGTTTCAGCTTTGATGTATATGTACTTTTCACTAATTAGAAGCTCATTGGAATATTGCTCGAGTATCTGGAACCCCTATTATAAATGTCACATTGAAAGACTAGAAAAAATTCAAAAAAAAATTCCTTTACTTCTTAACAATTCACCAAGGCAAGAAGTATCAACTGCGCTCATATGATGACAGGCTGCTTCACTTTCAGTTCAATTCTCTCGAGGTTCGCCGTTGGGTTGCTGATCAAGTCTTATTATTTAAAGTCTTAAGAGGGTTTACAGACTGTCCCCAACTTCTTGGCGAGATTAATTTTAGAGTACCGCGATCAAACTACAGACTTGCGAACTATAAACCTTTCTTTTTAAAATATCGGAGAACCAACTTTTGTGCACAGAGCATTACCCACAGACTTTGTGATGAGTACAATAAATTTTACATGTCCTCCGGCGGAACAGATTTGTCAACTGACTCCTTAACTTCTTTCAAAAAATCATTGTATGCCTTTAGATTGTTGCAGCAAGATAATTAATCACTCTCAACGTTTAGTAACTAACAATAAATCTTAACTTATATCGTATCTTAACATATTTGAACGGAAACGGTCCTATGCCTGTATTGTATCTTCTAATATTTACCATGTTGCGTTTACCTATTATTGTTTTTATGCAATACTTCTAGACAAATTCTAATGTTTTTAGACTTAAGTTATCTGTGTAAAAATGTTGGTAGACCTTATAAATAAATAAATAAAAATAAAAAAAACATAGCGACCTGGAAGTGCGCTTGCAGCCACTCGGCCAGCAGCGGGTCCTCGCGGTGCTTGTCGTACACGAGCGAGTCTCCGCGGGACATGAGCGCCGCCGCGTCCGGCGCCAGCGCGCCCAGCTGGTTCTTTAGGATCTGGAGCAGGAAGGAAACTTTACACACTAGTATTGAGTCCTCCGCTCAGGGTCGTCGCCTTCAACAGTGGCCAGCGTGAGGTCCCCCTCACCTCGAGTCTCTTGCCGGGGTCCCGCTCGGCGTCGACGCCGCCCACGGTGACCAGCATGACGTCCATGCGCCGCGCCAGCTGCTCGGCCTCGGCCGCCCAGGCGCGCACGTCGTCCGGCGCCGCCGCCAGCTGCGCCGCCCACGACCACTGCGGCGGGGCGGGCGGCGACGGGGGCGGGCGCGGGGACGGCGGCGGGGACGGCGACGGGGGCTGCGACAGTGATACCGCTAGTGAAAACACTCTTCGGTTTGAGGAGTCGGGCGTATCGCAACCGCAATACAAAAACGGACACGTACCTGAGCGTCATCGTCGGTTCTCTGATACTTCTCGTGGACAGTTTTGACCCTGTTGCTGACGGGGATGTGCGAGTTGGCGAAGAGCGGGCCGGCGGGCGTGGCGGGCGTGGTGGGCGTGGGCGGGGCGGCGGGCGAGGGCGGCCGCTTGGGGGACACGGCCACCACGAGCACGGCCGGCTTGGCCTCCTTCAGCGGCGTCGACGTGCACAGCGGCTCGTCCTCGGCGGCCGGGGCCTGCCGGACGACGCACGCGTCACCACATGAACGACCACGCACACAAAATTATAGAGAATTCAAATTAAATACGAGATCTGCATTGTATTGATTACCCATTTACGTTTGCTCTACGTTCCATCCGCGACTTCGTGTGCCCGTGCGCCGATATCATGAGGAAATTGTCAAAAAATTTTTGTCACCTTCGTTTCTTGCCGACGATCTGATAGACTAGATTTATATTTCCTTTAATTTATAGTCAACCTTTAATTAACGGACACTGTATCGTGTCCGGTCTCTCGGACGTCGAATGTGAAGACGACGAGCTGGGCGGGCACCGCCCCGTGTCGTTTTATGGCTTTGACCGGGTGGTAAATTACTAACGAAATACGTCAAAACAATACACATAGGGAAAATTGACTATTTTAGTGAAATCAAATTTCTTTCATTCTATTTTTTTTTTTGTTTTATTTCTATATCCAGAGGGAATTGGTATTATTGAACACGAATATTACCTGCGGCGCGTCCTCCACCTCCGAGTATATGACCTCCTCCCCCCCGGTGGAGGCGCGCGCGAGCCCCGTGGCCGAGGGCTCGGGCAGCGCGGGCTGCTCGCGCGGCACGTCGTCCAGGATCAGGTACTCGTCCACCTCGTCGGGCGGGCGGCGCGCCCCCCCGCCCCCGCCCCCGCCCTGCTCCATGGGCGTGCAGGGCGGCGTGTCCATGGACACGTCCTCGTCGGCCGGGACCACGTCGGGGACGGCGACCCTGAGCGCGCGCGGCCGGCCCGCCTCCGCGGCCCTGTGCGTGAGCACGCCGAGCGTGGGCGTCATGCGCTCGTCCAGCTTCTTCACCTCGACGACGAACGTCCTGGGCTCGGAGCCCAGCGCGAGCGCCGGCCGCCGGTCGCGGTCCGTGTCCGAGTCCGAGTCCGAGTCGCGCTCTTCGCTGCCGGGGTCCTCCACCACCTCGACCGCGTCCACGGTCCGCGGCACGAACTCCACCAGGGCCTCGGCCGGGTACGTCTCCACCGCCTCGGCGGGGCTCACAGTCGACTTCACTATCTCGCGCTCCTTCACCTCGACCATGCGGTAGGTCGCCGGCCCGCGGGCCGATCTCTCGGGGGACGATCTCGGCGCCGGCTCTATTTTGTTGTTGGAGATCTGCGTGAACAGTTCGCTGTCGAGGAGGTTGAAAGTGCTGCTGTCTTTTTTGGACGGCTCGGGCGGGGCGGGAGAGTCCGGGGTGACGGGGCCGGCGGGGGAGACGGGGTCGGGCAGGGTGACCGCAGACGTGGAAGGAGTGCCCGGGGTGGACGGAGCGGTGGTGGTCGCAGGGCCGGAGGGGACAGAGGGGGCGGTGGTGGTCGCTGGGACGGAGGGGGCGGTGGTGGTCGCAGGACCGGAGGGAGTGGAGGGGGCGATGGTGGTCGCAGGGCCGGAGGGAATAGAAGCGGCGGTGGTCGTCGCAGGGGTGGAGGGAGTGGAAGGGGCAGTGGTGGTCGCAGCACCGGAGGGAATGGATGGAGCGGTGGTGGTCGCAGGGCTAGAGGGGGTGGAAGGGGCGCCGGTGGTCGCAGGGCCGGCGGCGGCGGGCGAGGCGGGGGCGGGGGAGGAGTGCCGCGCGCGGCGGATGGGCAGCGGGCTGTGCAGCGCCAGCGGGATCCGGGACCTCTTGAAGTCGGGCTTGTCGTCGGCGGCGCCGGGGCTGTCCAGCCGGCGCTTGATGGTGTCCGTCACGTTCTCGTAGGCCGGCGCCTGCAACAACGGCGAGTGGAACCGGCGGCCGGAGCGAGCGTTAGTCGCGGGTGAGGCAAGCGTGATCCGCAGCTCCGGGCGAGGCTGTGAGAAGCGCCGGCACCGCCCGATGACACCGACACCAGTCGCTTATTTACATTTAGTATGTACACACGCAGGATGCGGCGGGGTTTAGTCTGTTATGTTGTTAACGCACACACACTACACCGAACACTGGACACCGGGAGCGCCGCGGCCAAGCGACTATGTGCTGAATATTTATAGTGTAACGACAGATAAAGCACGCAAACACATGTACGACACGATATGAAGGACCAAATGGAATTTCGATTGAAAATGAAATACCTCATGAAAAATTGTAGCGGGGGCGTCGAGCACAGAAGCCAGTTCAAACAGTGATTATATGGGGATTCAAAATTGGCGAGTGATTAATACTAATGAAAAATTATATTTTTTTTTCTCAGTGCTGAAGCAATATTTACAGGCCGGTCGGGACGCAACCGCCGCGCCGGTGAGCTTGCCAAGGTAAGCAATGAACTGGGTGATGTGTTCAACGGGTAGGCGCTACTTTGGACCGACGTGCGATTTTGACTACATCGTTCCGAGAGAATCGTAGATGGTCAACCGGTTGCAATCGAGCACGTAGAATTGTACTCGAAGGACGTTTGACCGTCTACAATGTCGCTCGATATTCGATACTCTATAGATATTCTCGATATTCGATAGTAGTGATGCTCGAGAAACGCTTGTATAATAATTTTGCACGTCTCGTTTCGTGACCGTCCACGATGTGGGTTTACTTCGCCCTGGACGCTCGCATTCACCGCGTCCACGGCGAGATAGCTTCCATAATGTGCCTACCGTGCACATCATCATTCGTACACTATATTGGAAAAATGTTAATGTCACGTTCTCGTAGGTAGGCTCTACATCGTAAAAATGTGGCATCGGTTTTACAGAATAGCGGGAGTTCTACGATACGGACGGAATCGCACGCGGGCCAGAGTGCAAGCGAGCGGAGCTGACCTGGTCGGCGTCGGGGGGCGGAGCTGGCGCGGCGGGCTGGGGCCGGCGCAGCGCGTCCCAGCGCGCGGCCAGCGCGGCCACCTGCGCGGCCAGCGGCGCCAGCGCGGGCTGGTCGCGCGGCTCGCGGCCGCCGGCCAGCGCGGCCAGGTTGGCGTCGAGGCGCGCGCGGGCCGCCGCCAGCCGCGACATCTCCAGCTCGCGGCGCTGCGCGGGCAGCGCGCCGGCCGCGTCCAGCCAGGCCGCCAGCGCCGGCAGGTCGGCGTGCAGCTCGCGCGCCGCCAGCAGCGCGCGCTCCAGCCGCGCCTGCACACGTCACGACACGCGGGGTCACTCTCGAGCGCGGGCCGGCCGCCGCGTCGCCGCCGGCCCACTCACCTTCCCGTCGGTGACGGCGGCGCCCAGCGCGTTGTAGAGCTCCTTGAGCCCGTCGACGGCGGCCGAGGTGTCCGCGGGCGCGGCGCCGCTCTCCACCGCGCGCCGCCCGCTGCGGATCACGGCCTCCACCTCGCCCTTCAGCTCGCTCAGCGTGCGGTACAGCTTCTGCGGAGGCGAGAACGAGCCGTTTTACATAAGTTATTACCACCTTTAACACAAAAAATATACAGTATCCGTCGTTCTGAACGCTCTATAAGATCCAGATGATTCGACATTTCTATGATTGACCGTTTCGCGAACCTTTTCGAATTCGATACGTATTGGACAAAATAAATCGTTATAAAGAAGTACTCAGCGACGAACGGTTTCAACGACGATGGTTTCATCGACGATGACGGTTCATCATACGAACGATCAAAAAAAATCTTCAAACGATCGGCCGATGGAAAACGCCTTCGGCGAAATCATAACTAAAACACCGAAAACTATGTCTATTTTGAAATAAAAAAATATATTCATAAGTAAAATCATGTCCGATCCCATTTACCTTCTAACGACTTCTGATTTCGAACATTGGCGACGACTTCCAAACGACAAAACATAAACGACAGAATGTCAACAATACATAAACTAGTTTCAAAACCATCCAGTCGAATATACTCAACTTACGAGCCACTTGTACAGCACCACGCCCAGCGCCACTAGCAAATACAAAGAATCCCAGTTCATTTTACGGTAATTTTTTATTAAAATTATTTGCTTTGATCGTCATAGAGTCGAGCGGACGTCACTTTAACGGAGCACGATCATCACACCACGGAACGCGAAACGAACTGCGCGCAGATGACCGTATTTGAATGGAAGGTGGCAAATATTCAACAACAGAGAAAAAAGAAGCAAAACAGTCACTTCTATTTTTTTATTGTAGCAAGTTCAAACGAATTTTTGTATACTCAGTATTGTACTAATATTAAAACAGAACCAACATACGCAATATCCTGAAAAAAAATTGGTATTTTTAATTTTGGTTCTTAGGAAAAACAACATCACTCATATAATTTGCGGTAACGTGAGTATACAATGACGTGTACATCTTTTCTACTATTCTTATAATTTTAGATACTCGATTTATTACCACCCCATAGTAAATCGGTTACGATAACATTAACACTAATGATACCCATCTTTGCGTTGTTTCTTGACACCACCCAAATCCACAAGCTTGACAACCGAAATGCAGAAACTGAGCTTGCGTTGAACGAAGAACCAAAGTTGTTTAAATAGGTCACAAAATCAGCAAGCTAAAATGGCAATGGATCAGCCACATTATGGTGAAAAGCGTGACGTGGAATCCAGCAGTGGATAGATACAAGCTGATAATGATGATGATTATGAACTTGCGTACTGAAAATTACTCAATCTCAGTGAGCAGAGGCGAAACGCCACATCCGTTGGTAACAGAGCGGTCCTATCATCGTGGCTCCTGGACTTATCTGAATCCTTTCAAGAGCGCGGGAGCGGCGCGCGGCACGCGATACTGTTTACTGGGACGCTGCGGAAATTAGTACTCTCGCGAACTCTAGGTGATTGGAATAGAGGAACATTGTCCAACAGATATTTTTAACATAGTTATCAGAGCCGTACAATGGCTCGTTGGTACGGATTTGGAAAAACAAAAAGAGCAAATTTAATATTATAAATTTATCATAATTATCATCGAATAATTCAACGCTCGATTTTATAGCTACTAACTTCTACCTGCGGTTTCGCCCTGCGTCAACACAAAAATGTATATAGCACAAATATTTTTGTATGTTAAAAGTATACATCCGAAATTTCAAATATTTCTTCTCTGCCAATGGTCCATTCTACTACCAATTGCCCACAGGGGCCCAAAGAATTTCATTTCGTTTCAAACTTCATCCAAATTTGTTCAGCCGTTTATCCGTAAGATTAACAAATATCAAAATCATCATCATAATCTTTCATATTTATAACATTAGTCGGACGTAGTGCGCATTTTGGCGAAAGATCTTGTCTTATTTATTTTTATCTCATATCTGTTATATAGTATTATATAAACGCGTCTGTGATAGCACGCGGCCGCGGCGGGTCGCACGCTCGTCATTATAGTATTATGTGACCGGAAACCCGGCCTGCGTAATGAGGATTACAACGGGCGTCACAGTTCGACGGACAACACAGTAAGGTCACTACGTACGTTTGGGTGATCGAGGATGCTCCAATAGGAGGCTATCAATGTCACGTCAGAGCTCAGTCAGTGTACGACCGTGCAGTATTATAGTACTAGCTGACTCGACAAACTTTTTTCTGCCATATCAATTATTTTAGCGGTATGCACTTGCTCATAAAATGGCTCTAATTTCACCGCAATTATTCACATAATGACACCTATAAATCAAACTGTGACTTTTTCATTGCTATTATTCACAAGTGAGTTATAAAGTTTTTTATTTTTTTTATTTTATAGGTTGAGTTGCTTTGTTCTTAAAAAAGTTCGATACGAAAAAGATCGTATTCAATAGTACAGATAAATTAATGTACCAATTGCTTGCTCATTTCATGCAACTTCGTATTTCTCAACTTGTATGTGTATAATAAATAAAACTTCCACTCAAATATAACTTTGTAATAAAGAAAACTTTAAATTCCCCATTTTGTACGTAGCTAAAACGCTATCCGCGAAAAGCCAAAAAAAGAGACTTCATTCTTTTAGTCTATGGCCGATCGCCATGTTAGATGCGCGCGCATAGGAAAACCTGATTATTTTTTCCCGCCATTGCGAGAAATTTTGCAACTCGTTTTATAGTTTTTTAATATTTGTTTTCTTCACGAAAAACGTCGTATGATACATGTGTGTATTGATGATTACCATCCTCGGCTCTCTTAAAACCCTCGCCTAAAGGCTCGGGTCTCAATGGCGCCTCAGAGGTAATCACCAACATTACACACTTGTACCATAATGTACTATTACCACCTATTCTCATACTTACCTATAAGTGGTAGGTATGAGAATAGGTGGTAATAGTACATAAAAAAAAAACAAAATAAATCGGTCTCGCCGCAGGAGTGCGACCACAAACACCGCGATACGAGAGATATAAATTTATAACAGGTAAGATTTATTATAGTTAATATATGATTTTGTCGACCATTTAAAATCTCAAACTTCGTTCGTGTACTCGTAACTAATATTGTAACTCGTAACTTCGTACTAACGTTATATTCGTAATGTAATGTTTCAAGTGTAACTAATTCGTTAAGTCGTTGAAATGAACGATATTATAAAGGGTGAAACTTTTTAATGCCACCTGCAGGGAAATTAAACAATGGAGGTGGCAAATTTCACTCCGACGAAACATTTCTTTATTTTTGTACAGAAATTAAAATACGTTACCCACATTCAGAATTCGAACTGGAACAATTCGAATTAACAACATCTTGTGTGTTCAAACTCATAGAAATAATAGTTCTAGTTTGGGATAAGAGATGGCGCTGTATATTTTTATTGAGTTTCTGAAACGCGCTATGGTTTGGTTTGTATAGTTACATAGTATCAGAGCGTGAGTAATTAAATACCCCCTTAGCAACCTAGCATAAACCTGTGTGGCAAATGTGTGGTGACTAATGTATATACTTTAATACACGGTTCGTCTGGAGTCTCTGGAATTTTTATTTCGAGTCGGCGAGTCCCTGTAGTTTTTGAATGAAGTACGGTCGTCGTACATTTGGCCTTCTAAGCTGGATAGTTTGGATGGGCTAATAACGACTCGGACCTCTCGTTCGCACCCACGGGCAACAGATTGTTGTCAAGGGCGGACACCATTGCTCGCATTGCAATACACGTTCAGTACCTATGACCGTAGTCGGGACCAGGATGGGTGGTGCAGTACAACCGACTACACCCTAGAAAAAGTGAATGCAGTGCATCGGAGTGTGACGTCATATGCAGCGGACGAAGGCCGGAGTCAAATCAATGGATACACCTATGGATATGTGAGTGAGTGAATACTGGACATACAACTGTGAGTACTTTCTTTCATCAATTAATAGTAATCAGTGCTAATCAATATTGAGCTTTAAATACAAGAAGAAATTAACTTTGGATTTTGAAGCAATAGTTTGAAGAATTTGTAGGAAACTCGTAGACTTAGCATAATTTTAAGAAAAGTACAACTACGGGGAATCCATGCCGGTTTTCGGAGCGGTATAAAGTGTGTTTTCAAACACTTGTAAAATTTTCGAGTGCGATCTTGGACTTAAAAAATTTTATACAATATCTTAAGTACTGTATTGTGACTTTGGAATTTTTGTACCTTGTGTTAAACGCATTATATTACTGTTTTACTTTATTGAAATTGTTTGGTTTGAGTCATCCATTACTTTATGGTTACAATAATATAATTAGTACTCAATATAGTTCTTGATTATTTTATTTACAAAATCATTTACAATGGATTCTTTAATTAAAATTCAAATGAACTCAAACAAAGCAATTGCAAATGCTAGAACTAATTTTAAAAAATCACCTCACCGAATTAAAGGAAAAACTGTCTCAAATTACGCCAATTGTTTCAACTGCTTCTAATGTAACAAATTCTTCGAATAATAATTCAAGTGATCATTCACATCATAGCGTAAAGTTACCTATCATAACGATACCAAATTTTTCTGGAAATTACACTGAATGGGCTAGTTTCAGGGATCTGTTCACTTCTCTTATACATACTAACAACTCACTTGATAACGTACAAAAGTTACACTACCTAAAGTCACAGTTATCAGGAGAAGCGGAACAACTTCTACGTCATGTTCCTATAACGGGTGATAATTATACTATTTGCTGGAATCAACTTGAGTCTAGGTATAATAATAAATGCTATATTGCAAACTCAGTACTAAAAAGATTCATGAATCAAAGAAATATTACAACTGAGTCATCTAGTGCAATCAAGGAGTTATTGGATACCAGCAACGAGTGTATTAACTCTTTAAAAAATTTAGGTCTGCAAACAGACACTTGGGACATGATCGTTACTTATATTTTATGTTTAAAATTAGATCCAGAGTCTAGAAAAATGTGGGAAGCCAAATTAAGTGATCTTCAGGAATCTTTGCCTACTTATAAACTCTTTACCGATTTTTTATGTCAACGATTTAGATCACTCGAATTTCTTGATAAGAAGTATTCTAAGGAGATTGTGAAAGCTAAGACTCTCCATATCGCTGAAACAAATAAAATTAAATGTCCATTTTGTTCAGATACTCACAAGTTAGGTAATTGTAAGAAGTTTGTAAAAGAGGAGCCAAACACACGTCGTGATTTCGTGCAGTCTAGGAGATTGTGCTTTAATTGTTTTGGCTCAAACCATTCGGTGTATTCATGTCGAGTACCATCCAAGTGTAGAGTCTGTCATAGGAAGCACCATTCGTTGCTTCACATTCAAACTACGTCGACTCCAACTAGTAATGATTCGAAGGTGTTGCCAGTTGTCAGTAATGTTAGTTCTTTACCATCAAATATCAATGGTAAACAAGACGAACCGATTAAACACATTACCACATGCCACATTAATTCCCAAAGCCAAGTTTTGCTTGCAACGGCTTTGGTAGGAGTAATATCTAAATCAGGCACATGCATAACTCTCAGGTCTCTTGTAGACCAAGGATCGCAAGCTTCGTTTATGACGGAGTCAGCAGCTCAATTACTGGGACTGCAGAAGAAACTATGCAAGAGTTATGTGTCCGGATTAGGATAGTGATCGGGATTCCGTAGTGACCTCTAAATATACGGTCAGTTTTAAATTACAATCACTCTCCAATCCTAGTTTTGTAATACAGGTTAGGGCTCATGTAATAAAAAATATTACCACATTGCTGCCAGATAAAGAAATTGTTGTGCAGAGGTGGTCAAATATGCCGGAAATTAGGTTAGCAGATCCAACATTCAACACACCTAATAAGGTTGATATACTTCTGGGGGCAGAGGTATACAGCCAAATTATTGAGGAAGGATTAATTAGGTGTGGTCCAGATATGCCAGTGGCCCAGAATACCAAACTGGGATGGATTTTATCTGGAAAGGTGCTTTCCGGTAGTAAAGATATTAAAAACTATCACATCTCTGTCGTCATATGCATGCATGCAATGGAAGATAATAAACTATTGCAAAAATTTTGGGAATTAGAAGATGAACCAAAATTGGAGAAAAGAAAAAGATGGACAGAGGAAGAAGAAAAATGTGAAAAACTATTTACAAGGACGACAACAAGAGATAGTGAAGGTAGGTATGTTGTCAAGCTCCCTTTTCGTGATTCAGATCCACAATGCCTATATGGTAATTCCTTAGGCATTGCCAAGAAAAGGTTAGATTATTTAGAAAAGCGATTGTTAAAAATGCCTGAATTAAAGATTCAGTATGCAAATGTGATCAACGAATATATCACATTAGGTCACATGGAAATAGTTCCTGAAAACGAAATGCAGTCACCAGCCGTTTACCTACCTCATCACGCTGTGGTGAGAGATGATAAAACTACAACTAAGCTTAGGGTCGTCTTTGATGCCTCTTGTTCTGGAACTAACGGAGTGTCTCTTAATAACGACTTAATGGTAGGGCCTAAACTTCAACCTGACTTGCGTCATATTATAATGTGTTGGCGTGTTTATCCAATCAGCCTCAGCTCTGACATTATCAAAATGTACAGGCAAATTAAGGTGTCAGACAAAGACGCTGATTTTCAGCGCATAGTATGGCGTGAAAAATCTGAAAAGGACCCTAAACATTTACGCATATTGAGAGTCACGTTCGGCACTGCATCGGCTCCTTATTTAGCAGTCAGAGTTCTTCAACAAACAGCTATTGATGGAGCGGCGGATTTTCCTGAAACGTCACAAAAGGTATTAAAGGATTTTTATATAAACGATTTGCTGTCAGGCTGCGAAAACGTAGAAGAAGGAAAGAAACTTTATACAGAACTAAAGGAACTATTGAAGAGAGGTGGTTTTGAACTCCAGAAATGGACAAGTAGTAGCAAGGCTTTAATGGAAGCAATTAATGAAAATCAAACAGATCAAACTTTAAATCTAAAAATTGATAATATAATTAAAATACTCGGACTCAAATGGAATCAGGATACGGACGTTTTCGAATATTCGGTGCATCTTCCTCCTATTGATGAACCTATTACTAAACGCAAAGTTATATCTGACATTGCTAAATTGTTCGACCCGCTTGGTTGGTTGGCGCCAGCGATTATAGTTGCCAAGATATTCATCCAGAAGTTGTGGATATCGGGAATAAGCTGGGATGATGTGTGACCTGAAAATCTATTGATAGAGTGGACCACTTACCGTAATGAGCTGATGAAACTACAGGATGTTACTATACCTAGATGGATAAATACTTACCGAACTGATGCTAGAAGAGAACTCCACGGATTTGCCGATGCATCCAACGATGCGTATGCTGCTGTTGTCTATTTAAGAGTTGTAAATGATGACGAAAATGTTTCTGTCCATTTAATAACAGCAAAAACAAAGGTGTCCCCAATCAAGCAGGTAAGCATTCCTCGTCTCGAGCTATGTGCAGGTGTACTTCTGTCTAAATTATTGCAAGAGGTAGCAGAAGTCCTAGAAATCAAAAGGGAGTACATCTGCGCGTACACAGATTCCACGGTGGTGCTTGCTTGGTTGAGTAGTGTAGCTAACAGGGTTTCCGAAATCTTGACAGCAATGGGCAGGGATCAATGGTCTCACGTTAAATCGCAAGACAATCCAGCAGACGTAGCATCTCGTGGTGTCAATCCATCTGAAATGAAGAACGCGACTTTATGGTTCACTGGTCCAAGGTGGCTGAAAGAAAAAGAAATTAAATTAGACAAGAGTAAAACATTCGAGACACAAATAGAAAAAAGAGCATGTCATGTAGGAGTAAGCAATGAAAATGACAAACAAGATGAGGAGAATAATATTATAACTAAATTTTCAACATTACGCAAATTAGTGCGAGTTATAGCTTACTGCAAAAGATTTATGAAGGGAAAGAAATCAAATTGCACAACGTATTTAACAAGTGAAGAAATAAGAAATGCATTAGATACATGCATAAAGGAAGTACAGAATTGTAAATTTAAGGAAGATATAAAAAGCATAAGAAAAACAGGAAATGTAAACAAAAGGAGTAAACTTACCCCGCTGAACCCATTTCTTGATGACGCTGGAATATTGAGGGTCGGTGGAAGCTTAAAAAGAGCTCTTATTCATCAATCCACTAAGCATCCTATAATTTTACCGAACAAGTCACATTTTACAACATTGGTTATAGCTAATGCCCATGAAAAAGCTCTACATGGAGGCTCTCAGCTCACCCTCAATTACTTAAGGTTATATTGGGTGATTAATGGAAAAAATGAAATCAAGCATTTCATACGAAGGTGTACGACTTGCGTTCGTTATACCGCAAACACTAGAGAACAACTAATGGGGCAGCTGCCTTGTTCAAGAGTGCAGCCCAGCAGACCTTTTCATCAGACTGGAACAGACTACGCCGGGCCTATAAACATTCGGATGTCCAAAGGAAGAGGAAACAAGTCCTATAAAGGCTACATATGCCTTTTTGTGTGCATGGCGACGCGAGCTGTGCATCTAGAGGCAGTAAGCGACTTGAGTACCAACGGATTTTTAGCTGCCTTTAGACGCTTTGTAGCTAGACGCGGCCATTGTACAGATCTTTATAGTGACAATGGCACGAATTTTGTAGGCGCGGCCAGAGAACTCAAGTCTTTGTTGGCTGACGAAAGGTCTAGCATTGCTACTGAAGTAGCCAAAGCTCTAGCGTTAGAAGGTACAAACTGGCATTTTATCCCTCCTCATGCCCCCAATTTTGGTGGTATTTGGGAGGCAGGGATAAAGTCGACCAAGTACCACTTAAAAAGAGTCGTCGGCAACTCGACACTCACGTTTGAGGAGTTGAGTACAGTGCTTACTCAAATAGAAGCCTGTCTAAACTCTAGGCCAATTTCACAGTTGAGTAGTAACCCGCACGATCCTATGCCCCTGACACCTGGTCACTTCCTCATCGGGGAACCACTTGTGCTTGTGCCTGATACGAATTTTGAGCAGTCTAATGTCAGTAATCTTAGAAGATGGCAACTGACACAACGGATGGTACAGGACTTTTGGCGCAGATGGTCACAAGAATACCTTGCACAATTTTTAAATCGTTATAGGTGGGCCTATCAAAATCCAGAACCGAACACTGGAGACGTAGTTCTAGTAAAAGAAGACGGTCTACCACCAGGCAAGTGGCTTTTAGGTGTAATTGTCGAAAAGTTTCCTGGAGTGGATGGAATCACGCGTGTGGTTAGCATTAGATGTAAAGGCTCAATCGTAAAGAGACCTGTCACAAAACTGTGTATATTGCCCATTAGTAAGTAAGAAGTGTTATTGTTATTGTCTTTATACGAGAAGTTGTTATTTTAAGATTTTATTTACACTCATGCTCTGTTATTTTAGTTTATGAAGTTATGTTTGGTTTTTGTTTTAGATTTTATTATTATTATACACTCACCATGAACTTTGAGATAATTTATATACAGTCCACTAAGTTTTGTTTTTATTATTGTGAGATGTCATGGTGGGCGGAGTAATGGACATTCTGTCCATGGTGGGCGGGATGTTCAAACTCATAGAAATAATAGTTCTAGTTTGGGATAAGAGATGGCGCTGTATATTTTTATTGAGTTTCTGAAACGCGCTATGGTTTGGTTTGTATAGTTACATAGTATCAGAGCGTGAGTAATTAAATACCCCCTTAGCAACCTAGCATAAACCTGTGTGGCAAATGTGTGGTGACTAATGTATATACTTTAATACACGGTTCGTCTGGAGTCTCTGGAATTTTTATTTCGAGTCGGCGAGTCCCTGTAGTTTTTGAATGAAGTACGGTCGTCGTACATTGTGCTTCTATGACATTAATCATAAGAATATTTCTTTTCTAACAAACTAAATAGGAAACTATTATTAATCTCTAATCTCTAATCTCTATCGATAGATTGTGACATAAAACACGAGATGTCGTTTTTGTCTACGAATTTGATTCGATTTAACTCCTGGGTGTGGGAAGTGTATTTTAAAAATACTTTGAATGCTGTTTTTTTTTTGTTTTAAAACCAAAGCGATGCGGTCCCGAGCTGCGTGTGTACTGACGAGGCAGGTCCTGAGCTGCGCGCGCACGGCGTCGGGCGCGGCGGCGGCCGGCGCCAGCTCGTCGGCGGCGCGCTGCAGCTCCTGCAGGCGCTGCGTCGCTGCAGACAGCCGCGCCTCCAGCGGAGGGTCCTCCGTCGGCTCCGGCGCGGGCGGCAGCTGCTGTTCCGCCTCCGCGAACTGGCGCTGTACGACGAAACGAGGATTTACTCAGAGCGGGACACGGTTAAGGATGAATCGGAGGGTGTAAGTCGGGGACGGCGACTGACCGCGACGAGGTCGAGCTTGTCCTGCAGGCGCGCGGCGGCCTCCCGGCGGCCGGCGGCGCGGTAGTGGTCCACCTGGCGCTGCACGAGGCGCAGCTCGCCGCGGCGCGCGCGCAGCTCGGCGCGGCCGCGCGCGCCGCCCGCCAGCCAGCGCTGCAGCCCGTCCACGGCCAGCTCGCACTGCGCCGCCTCGCGCGCGCTCGCCTCCAGCAGCCGCGTGCGCTCCGCCGCCTGCACCGCATGCAGCGCACGTTAGCTTGTGTGACGTGGACGACGCCGCGGCGCTCGGCGCGGGCACTCACCTGCGAGCGCAGCTCGTTCCAGCGCTGCGTGAGCGCGTCGATCTCGGCCTGGATCCACGCCGGCATGATGTGCGCGTCGATCAGCTGCCGCCCGATGTCCTGGATGCGCGACAGCCGCTCGTCGCTGTGGTTCTGGATGTAGTTCTCCAGGTCCTGCGATCGCGCGGGCCGCGTTAGTTGTACAGCATAGAGTTTTTCCAAAGGGCGTGAAGAGATTTTTACAGAGTTGGCAATTTTATTTAGAGACATTTTATTGAGAGTCAATGAAACCTCGGTGTGGCAGCAGTAATACTCACGTAGAGGTCGTCGGAGATCTCCTCGGCGTCGGCGGGCTTGGTGGGCGAGCGGCGCAGCCGGCGCTGCAGGCCGTCCAGCCAGGCCGCCTCCTGCGTCAGCCAGGCGCGCAGCTCGCCCGACTCCAGCCACGCCTCGCACAGCACCCTACGCACACGACACCGTCAACACCGCACTCTGCGCCTCGGCCCGCCCCCTCCTCCCCCTCCCCCCGCACGTACTTGTGTTTCTCGTAGACGCCGTGCGTGACTTCGCTCCAGCGCGCGTTCAGCTGCGTCAGCCGCCGCGCCAGCTCCACAGGCCGCGCCTCCGGCCCCGCCTCTTCCGACGAATCGTCCGCCTCCCCCGACGACTCCTCTGCCTCTCCTGAGACTTCCTCTACCTCCTCCTCGTCGGCCGCCTCCGCCTGCAGCAGCAGCTCGTTGCCTGTCGACAGTACCGCGATTTTGATTATAAATATACCGTTTTCCAAAAAGAAGCACAATATAGATTTAATAAAGTTATAATAAAGAGAACCAGGAGCGAGAGGAAACAACAAAAAAAAAAAAAAAAATTGCCAAAATAGTAACGGGCGAATCTCGGTATCTAATAGAGTGCCCGGCGAGGGCGCACTGACCGGCCTCGTTGAGGTTCCTGAACTCCTGCGTCTGGTCGTCGCAGCGGTCCTTGAGCGCCTGGAAGCGCGCCTTCATCTGGTACAGCTCGCCGGAGTCCGCGATGGAGCACTCGGCCTCCGCCGGCAGCGCCGCCTCCAGCGACGACAGCCACGAGGACACCTGCACCAAGTGGACACGCGATCACAATGAATACATCATTTGACAGAGAAGTCTTCGTTTAACATAATAAATTAAGGATCGAGTAAAAAGTGTGTGAACCAGACTTTTTAGAGGGAGCGTTTTTCCTGAATTTCATAACATGTACAGTAAGACATTAATTCAAAGTACATAATCTATTTACTTTTCGTCAAAAAATGTTTTATGGCGACTTTTAACCGATTCCATCAATGCGGACACCAAATTGTATACCTCGTCGATCTTCCTGAAGACGGCCTCCGTCCTCTCCAGCGCCCTCCGCAGCCTCTCGTTGAGCTGGAGGTTCCTCTCTGCGCAGCTGTCGAACCTCCTCCTGAGCTCCCTGGTCTCCGCGGCGATGTTCTTGCCGATGCTGTCCTCGCAGTCCTCCAGTATCGCCTCCTTTAGATTCTCAATCGTGTCCAGTTTCGATTTGTACGTGTCCATGCTCTCGTTCAGTTTCTATAACACAATAAAATCTTCCAAGTTTGATTTCCTAAGTTTTAACTAATATAGCTTCATTATAGTTAAATAATATATTTGAATGTAAACTACTCTGCTGCCCTAGATGAAGTTGTTATCGGATCTAAAACCGACCTCTGGAAAGAGTTAGTTGTGAATGCCCAACTAACTCGACGCGATTCGATACCTGTAGGGTTGACTTGTAGATCGACATTTATCGATACGATCATTCATTAGCTGTCAACACTCTACCCAGTCTTTTGGAGCCCGGCGGGCGGTACGTAGATGTTATTGGATTGATTTTATAAAATGTGGTATTTATAGTCTAACTTGTATTCTGGGTTATACATTTGTCAGTTAATCAGTGAAATAGTGTCACCGGGAATAAAGTGTTATCGCTCGGACATCTGGAGACGGACTCCAGCGAGAGAAGTCGGACGCTCCGGTAAGAGTGATGCCATTCCAATTCCTTAATCCAAACCTTATTCCTTATAACGCTTGGCCGGTTCGAGCGTCCACCCACCGACGTCGGACGACACGGAAACCATGAGGTACTTACAAGTAAGCTTTGTTACGTCGCTGTGACGTCGGTCGTGCGAGTACTCACGTTGGAGCGCGCTGTGACGTCGGTGGTGCGAGTACTCACGTTGGAGCGCGCCAGCCGCCGCGCCAGGCGCCGCTCGTCGCCGACGGGCAGCCCGCGCCGCGCCAGCCGCGAGCGCGCTGTGACGTCGGTGGTGCGAGTACTCACGTTGGAGCGCGCTGTGACGTCGGTGGTGCGAGTACTCACGTTGGAGCGCGCCAGCCGCCGCGCCAGGCGCCGCTCGTCGCCGACGGGCAGCCCGCGCCGCGCCAGCCGCGAGCGCGCTGTGACGTCGGTGGTGCGAGTACTCACGTTGGAGCGCGCTGTGACGTCGGTGGTGCGAGTACTCACGTTGGAGCGCGCCAGCCGCCGCGCCAGGCGCCGCTCGTCGCCGACGGGCAGCCCGCGCCGCGCCAGCCGCGAGCGCGCTGTGACGTCGGTGGTGCGAGTACTCACGTTGGAGCGCGCTGTGACGTCGGTGGTGCGAGTACTCACGTTGGAGCGCGCCAGCCGCCGCGCCAGGCGCCGCTCGTCGCCGACGGGCAGCCCGCGCCGCGCCAGCCGCGAGCCGGCGCGCAGCCAGCCGCGGAGCGCGCGGCACTCGCGGGAGTACGAGCTCAGCAGCGCCAGCCCTGCGTACGCACGCGACGTTATGTATATGTACGTTATGTTTATGTACATACGTATGAACATGGGTGGAGACGGAATACTAAATGAGCACCAGGTGCGATGTTTCGTGACCGGCAATCGGTAGCAGCGCGGTACCTTTCTCCAAGTTGTCGATCTTCCTGTGCAGGATGGCCTTGGCGTCGTCGAACTTGCCCACGAGCGCGTGCCGGCCCGCGGCGGCCGCCTTGTCCCGCCGCGCCCGCAGCCGGCCCGCCTGCGCCAGCAGCGCCCGCAGCGCGCCCAGCCGCTCCTCCACCACGGCCGGCTCCGCCACCACCGCGTGCTCCGCCAGCACGCGCGCCTCCAGCGCCTGCATGGTACCAAACAACTAAACGTCGACTTTCCTTCACGAGACAACTCTCCCCAATTTTTGACGTGACAACGTCTTATAAATTGGTTAGCCGGATGACACTTCAAGAAACTGGCTCACGTTATGCGCTCACAATGAGAGCGAGTGAGAGGCACGCGTCCCTTCCACTCGGGCATGGTTAGCCCGCCTAAGAGCGAGAGAGACAGACATAAAAAGTGAAAGGCATGCGTCCCTTCCACTCGAAAACATTTTACCACTCAAAGTCGTTGTCACGTAAAACTTTCGCCCGTATACCGACTTTACAGGCAACCAATTTTTTTTATAACAATTTGTATCACCGTTTCACACGTCTCAAAAAAATGTATTAAAATCGGTCTACCAATTTGATACAAGCTGTACCTTTTTGCTTCTGCTTTTTGATTCTACGTCTTACATTCTTGCACATTTGTTATAAAATATACTCTACGTCAACGTTCCAACCTCGCCCTCACCTGTATGTCCTCCTGCAGCGCCCGGTGCTCCTCCTCGTCCTGGTCCCTGGGCGTCTTGTTGAGCGCCAGCTTCAGCTCCACCTCCTTGTTGGAGAGGTGCGTCAGCAGCTGCTCGTACGCTTCGTTGATTCGTTTCGATTCTCTTTCGATGTCGTCTTTGTGCGTCTTCGATAAAGCCTTCGTCAGCAGTATGATGATCTGCGCGTTGAGCTCCTTCAGCTTCATGTCCATCTGTTTGAGCGCCCGTATCTTGTTCCTGAGGTGTATCAGCTGGTTGTTGCTGGGCGGCTGGCTCAGCATCTTCTCCTCCCAGGCGCGGATGTCGTCCAGCTCGCTGTGGAACGCCTCCACGTTCTTCGTCAGGTTGTCTTTGTCTTCCAGAAGGTTCATCGTGTTTCTGATGTCCAGTACTGTTCTCTGTATATTCTCCCATCGTTTCTGTAATTCTTCTATACTCTTAGCGTGTTGATTTGCTTCTTCTGTAAGATGATATGTATTTCATTAAAATTCAAATGATTTTAAAATTGTAGTCTTGTTGTAATATTACATATAGGTATATAATGTCACATAGGTACCATTTTTATTGTAAACACTTACGGCATTATTCATAATATAAGCTGCTCAAAGGAAATTCTCAAAAAACACTATTCATAAACTTTCCATAGCGTTAATATTATGTCCTATTATTGTCTACTGACGGGTGCATATGTCACAGAACGGCGGACTCTACCACTACCAGTTTTGTTGTTTATGAAACGTTTTTACATATGAAACTTAAAGTTAGCTTATTGAGACTTTATAGGAGCATTTCAGTTTAGTGAACGTTTTGAACGAATAAGACTAACTATATTTTAAAATAATCGATTATGATAAAGGGGTCCGTTCAAGTAGACGCGACCACCCGACCGCCGCCCTCTCTTTTATCGCGAGCAGCGAGAGCGTCGGCGCGCAGTGTTCGTCGCGGCAGAGAGAGGGTGGATGCGACTGGGCATTCGCTCCGATGGAAGTTTCCGTTTGGGATTGAAACTTTCTCGATAAAAATACGGGAGTGCCTATTTAATTAATTAGCAACAACGTATCCCGAGAGTCAGAACACGTTGTATAGTGAGAGTGTACCTGGCAGCCCGCGGTGCAGCCGGTCCCGCTGCTCCTCCAGCGCCCCGTGCACGCGCTCCAGCGCCGCGGCCAGCGCGCGCCGCGGGACGCCCGGCTGCTCCAGCTGCCGCTGGCACTGCACACGTCACAAATACAATACTTTCACCTACCACTACGTTTACCGCCCGCACTCGATTTTACTGTTTATTGACTTTTTGTTATTTGCCTGTGGTAATCCTACGTACGTTATAAAATACAGTAGGTACTCGTAAGTAACAATGTGGGTCTGTTCTATACAAAACGAGAAAATATATTTTGTGATGACATCGATTACATTGGTTGTAGCTACCTGTACTTGATACAAGTACAAGTACAACCGATATAATCTATGTCAGGATCATGTGTATGAAGTGAGTCATTCACTTCATTTTTGCTTTAAAATGACGATGGCATGGAATTCAATGACGACGCTACCGCCAACAAGAGCCAATGTGACATCCGACAGTCCCAATGTGGTTGGAACTGTTATTACGTACAGCATGAGAAGGTATTGTTTACGCCTTATTTAGTATTATTTGTTTCACCACCGAAATAACAGATGGCGCTGTTCGAAAGCTGCATCGCGTTATGGTTTGTTTCGCGGTGGTTTAAGTACTGTTTTGTTATGTTAAATTTATTTGTCAATGAAAGTCAACGAAAGTAAATCAACGCTTGATATTCGCCTTGAGTTTTCATTTGCACCGTACAACGCTCCCTAGGACCTTTACATTGGTCCTTAACGAGTCGGACTAGAAGCTATTTTCGTGTGGCAAGTGGGAAGTTCCTACTGCACAGGCGCCGACACAGTGGTGGATTGCCGCTGATGGTACCTTGACCGGCCGCCGCAAGAGGGCGCTAGCTGTCAAGGAAGTATTCATCGGGTCTGAAGCAAGTGTATGTATAGTGTGAGTGCAGTGTATACATGAGTGGCAAACAAACTGTAAGTACTTTCAACTTGTAAAATTTTCAAGATTTAACTAACAAGTAGAAGCAACTAGGACTTAGAATAATCCAAGAAAAAGTGAACTAACGGGGAACCTATGCCCGATTTTGGTCAGAATTTTCTAAGTCTTAAACACTTAGAAAAATTTCGCATTAAAAATCTTGGACTTGTAAAATTTTACGCATTTGTTCTACTAGTCTTATAAAATTCACTCATTCAATTTCTAAGTAAAAAACACTTAGAAAAATTTCGCATCATAAATCTTGGACTTGTAAAATTTTACGCATCTATTCTATTGGACTTATAAAATTCACATATCGGTTCTGCAACACATTGGAATTTGAAACTTTAAAAAATTTACAATCTTTCTCCTGGATTTGTGCATCAGTCTTCAGTATCCAAACAAAATTTAATGAACTTTAAAATATTTTAATATGTGTTAATTGGATTTGTTGGTTATTCGAGTATTGTGTACCTAACTAAAAATAAATAATTATTGATATACTTACCTGTGTCATACTGCAACATTATTGTTGTACCTACTTGTATTTTTTGTGTTTGTTTGAGAATCGGTAAATAACACACTACAATGGAGTCATTAATTAGTGTACAGGATGATCTTAAATCTAAAATATCAAAGGCTAGATTAAACTTTAAAAAATCGCCAAAAGAGCGAATTACAATTTCTTATATAGAAGCGAGGCTAGAAAATTTAGAAAAGGCTTGGCTACAATTTACCGACACTCATGCAAAAATTGTAAAGGGAACAAATAAAGCGGAACTGTTGAAATCCACATATGTAACTACTGATATGTACGATGTAACAGAAGAAAGTTATATTGATTATAAGACCGAGTTAAAGGATATGTTGCGGGATTTAAACGGCAATAGTAGCGCATCTACATGTAACTCTAAAACGGATAGTCAATCTTTCCAGGTCAAACTTCCTAAGATATCTGTACCTGTATTTTCTGGATCATATTCTGAATGGATAAGTTTTAGGGATTTATTCATGTCACTAGTGCATAACAACAAGGCTCTAGACGATGTCCAACGTCTACACTATTTAAAAAGTCACCTTACTGGCGAACCTGAGCAGTTGTTACGTCACGTCCCTATTACTCATGACAATTATACGGTATGTTGGGAACAATTGGAAAGACGCTACAATAACAAAAGGTATCTTGCTAATTCCATTTTAAAAAGATTTATGAGCCAAAGATCATTGTTTTCAGAATCGTCACATGCAATTAAAGAACTTTTGGATACAACAAGTGAGTGTTTACATGCATTAGAAAATTTGGGAATTAATATAGAGTCTTGGGATGTAATTGTTATATATATCATTTGCCTAAAATTGGATACAGAAAGTAGAAAATTATGGGAGGTCAAAATTAGCGAGACTTGTGATGAATTACCCACATTAACAGAATTTAAAGAATTTCTTGAAACACGTTTCAGATCTTTAGAATTTTTAGATAATAAAGTAAATAAACCTACTAGTACAAATCGCACTCAGAAATTCAATCCAAAATCATTGCATGTGTCTACTGTATTTTCATGTGTTTACTGTTCTGAAAACCATAAATTGTATAATTGTAAAAAGTTTGCCAAGGAAGACATAGACACGCGACGTAATTTTGTCCAAACAAATAGTCTTTGTTTTAATTGTTTAGGTCCCAATCACTCTGCAATCTCATGCCACCAAACCACACGTTGTAAGATATGCAAAAAACGACATCATTCATTATTACACCTTAGGAAAGTTGTACATTCAGTCGATTCTCATGTTGGTAGTAATCAATCGGCTAGTGTAAATGTTGTACCGACGACGATGTCGTCTTCACCTCAAGGCGAAACCGGAAATGTTGTAACATGTTTTTCTAAAGTACACAGTCAAGTGTTATTGGCCACAGCCTTAGTTAAAGTTAAATCAAGGACTGGTACGGATATCACTATAAGGTCATTGCTAGACCAGGGTTCGCAGGCTTCATTTATCACTGAAGCTTCGGTTCAGCTTCTTGGTTTAAGAAAGTATTCAAGCAAGAGTCAAATTTCAGGGCTGGGAAGTGATCAGACGGGTTCTGTGCCTTCTAAGTCTGTAGTATTCTTAAAAATTCAATCACTTCACGACCCCAACTTTGTTGTTGATGTAAAGGCTCATGTTTTAAAGAAGCTAACTACGTTTATGCCGGAAAGAAAATTCATCCTACCAGCTTCAATAGAACTCTCAACATTAGAGTTAGCAGACCCTACTTACACGGTACCCAATAAAATTGATCTATTATTGGGTGCTGAAATATATGGGCAGATCCTTCAAGAGGGTCTGATAAGAGGGTCATCTGAGTCATTAGTTGCTCAAAAAACAAAATTAGGCTGGATCATATCTGGTCAAATCAACTCCTCTAGTAACAATGAAACAAAATCTTGTTACACTATTGTCAGTTTACATTCCCAGTGTAACGAAAACGAACTTCTTCGCAAGTTCTGGGAATTGGAGTCCGACAGCTACAACTCAGACTCCAGGAAGCACCTCACTCCTGAGGAACAGAGATGTGAGGAGCTATTTAAAGCTACTACCGTACGTGACGCGTCCGGTAGATATGTTGTCAAATTACCATTCCGTGAGGAGAAGCCATGCAGGTATGGTAATTCCCGAGATATTGTAGCTCGCAGATTTCACTTACTTGAGAAACGATTACTAAAAGATCCCAATCTTAAGCTTCAATATTCTAATGTAATTCAGGAATATTTAGATTTGGGACACATGGAGGCGGTACCTGAAAAAGAACGTGATAATCCAAATGCAATATACTTATCACACCATCCCGTCATCAGGGAAGATAAATCGACAACCCAAATCCGCGTCGTATTTGATGCTTCTTGTAAGGATTCAAATGGTGTATCCTTGAACAGTCAACTAATGATAGGTCCAACTCTTCAGTCCGATCTCAGACATCTTATTATACGCTGGCGTTTACATCCAATCTGCCTCGTGGCCGACGTTACGAAGATGTATCGACAAGTGAGGGTATTTCCTGAAGACGCTGACTATCAACGCATCTTGTGGCGTAATCTAGATCATCCTGAATGCGACTTACAGCACTATAGATTGCTGACAGTAACATTCGGGACAGCCTCGGCGCCTTACCTCGCGGTGAAAGCGCTTCAGCAAGCAGCCATAGACGATGGCGTTCATTATCCTTTGGCATCTGAAAGAATTTTAAACGATTTTTATATAGACGATCTACTAACTGGTTGTCAAAATGTCGAAGAAGGGATAAAGGTCTACAAGGAAATCAAGGAATTACTGGGAAAGGCTGGATTTGAACTGAGAAAATGGTCTAGTAACAGTGAGGACTTAATAGAAAAAATAAAGGAAGGAAGTAAGGAAGAAATTGGAAGTCTAGAGCTAAAAATAGATTCGGTCATGAAAATTCTGGGACTTACCTGGAATCGTCGCACTGATTTCTTCGAATATTCCGTTCAACTGCCGCCGCCAGGTGAACCTATAACTAAAAGAAAAGTTTTATCAGATGTGGCAAGGTTGTTCGATCCTCTTGGGTGGATCGCACCTACCATTATCACAGCAAAGGTCTTCATCCAGAAATTGTGGATTTCTGGAATTGACTGGGATGATAAACTTCCACCCCAGTTGTTAAAAGAGTGGCTCACTTTCAGGAACGAGTTGTCATTACTTACCACTGTCCGAATTCCTAGATGGATTAATTCAAAAGCAGACGACCAGCTCATGGAGTTGCATGGTTTCAGCGATGCCTCAACTATCGCATACGCTGCCGCGGTATATGCTCGAATAATTAGTGGAAATGGTGAACGGCATGTACGTTTACTTACCGCAAAAACGAAGGTCGCGCCTGTGAAACAAGTGTCGATTCCCAGGCTAGAGTTGTGTGGTGCCGTCTTGTTATCAAAACTGCTCCTGGAAGTATCTAATGTTCTTCAAATACCCAAGGAAAACATCCACGCTTGGACTGATTCTTCGGTTGTACTCGCTTGGCTGAGGAGTCATCCAAGTCGGTGGAAAACCTTCATTGCCAACAGAGTTTCAGAAATTTTAACGGTTTTAGACAGCACGCAGTGGTCACACGTCCAATCAAAAGACAACCCTGCGGACTGCGCCTCCAGAGGGCTCAGACCGCATGAGTATCCAAATGACTTGTGGAATACGGGACCACATTGGCTGAAACATGAGAAAATTATTTACAACAGGCAGAAGGTAGAAGAAACAAATTTGGAGGAAAGGAAGACGAAGAAGGTATGTTATGCTACTACAAATGAACAATTCGGTTTGTGGGAAAGATACTCATCTTTACGAAAACTAGTCAGAGTAGTCGCTTTCTGCAGGAAATTTCTTCAAACACGTTCAGCTCACCAACCTGAAAATAAAAAAATATTTATTACTGGTCAAGAATATACAGAAGCTTTAAACACATGCCTTCGACAATGTCAAGTTTTAAATTTTCAAGATGATTTAGATAATTTAGCTAAACACGGTAAAGTAAACAAGAAAAGCAAGCTTACCTCTCTCAATCCATTCATCGATGAAGTTGGTATTATGCGAGTTGACGGGCGATTACATAGGTCACAAATGAGTGAAGAGACAAAACATCCTGTTCTGATTCCAAGAAAATCACACTTCACTAATTTGTTAATAGCTGAAGCTCATGAGAGAACACTTCATGGCGGACCGCAGCTCATGATCAACTATTTGAGAAGCAAATACTGGATTGTTGACGTCAAAAATCTGGCAAAGTTTTATGTACGCAAATGTATTAGCTGCATTCGTTATGGATCTCGCATAAAACATCAACTGATGGGCCAACTTCCATCCGCAAGAGTCACTGCTTGCCGACCTTTTCTTCGCAGCGGTGTTGACTTTGCGGGTCCCATCAGCATTCGTACTACCAAAGGTAGAGGTCATCACTCATATAAAGGCTACATCTGTTTGTTCGTCTGTATGGTTACCAGAGCAGTTCACCTCGAAGCCGTAAGTGATTTGACTACTCATGGCTTCTTGGCTGCTTTTAAACGCTTCGTGGCCAGACGGGGACATTGTGCCGATATATGGAGTGATAATGGTACGAATTTCACGGGTGCTGCTAGGGAGCTAAAGTCACTTTTTTCCGCGGAAAGGTCTGGCATAGCAACAGACATCGCTGATTTACTTGCCAACAACGGCACAGTCTGGCATTTTATCCCACCCAGAAGTCCAAATTTTGGTGGACTTTGGGAGGCAGGGATCAAGTCGACAAAGCATCATCTGCAACGTGTAATCGGTGAAGCGACTCTGACTTACGAGGAAATAGCTACGGTCTTGACACAAATCGAAGCTTGTTTGAATTCTCGTCCACTCTCTCAAATGAGTAACAATCCTGGTGATCCAACTCCTCTCACACCAGGACATTTTTTAGTCGGAGAACCCTTAGTGTTAGCCCCTGACGTGAATTATGAAGTTTGTAGCCTTAGTAACTTAAAGCGTTGGCAATTGTCACAAAGGATGTTGCAACATTTCTGGCGACGTTGGTCTCAGGACTACCTCACGCAATTTTTTCATCGTCGGAAATGGCAAGATCAAATACCTGGGCCAGGAATCGGTGACGTGGTATTAGTCAAGGAGGACGACCTACCTCCAGCAAATTGGCTTTTTGGTATTGTTGTACACAAACATGAAGGTTTGGACAAGATTGCACGCGTCGTCAGTCTCAAATGTAATGGCAAGGTAATTAAGAGACCTGTATCAAAGGTTTGTGTGTTACCAGTTACAGAATAAAATTTAAGTATGTTTTGCAGGTATGTCTCAATTTATGTTTGAAAATATCAGAATAACATTTTGTATTCTTTAAGTTATACGAGTATTTATACAGTCCATTGCTAATCTTTGAGATGTATTCATTAAGTTGTTTTGCATTGCATTAGTTTTTGCAAATGTTTCATGTTTTAGTTTGTTATGTTTCATGTTCTGATTGCTATTTGAAGTAACTTGTCAATAATGTCATAGTTAAATTACACAGTTTGTTTTTAACTGTTGTGATGGACAAGTTGTCCATGGCGGGCGGTATGTTTACGCCTTATTTAGTATTATTTGTTTCACCACCGAAATAACAGATGGCGCTGTTCGAAAGCTGCATCGCGTTATGGTTTGTTTCGCGGTGGTTTAAGTACTGTTTTGTTATGTTAAATTTATTTGTCAATGAAAGTCAACGAAAGTAAATCAACGCTTGATATTCGCCTTGAGTTTTCATTTGCACCGTACAACGCTCCCTAGGACCTTTACAGGTATATAGGGTCGAAGTGTGCCGGCCGACACCTTCCCTCGAGAGAACCCGCGTCTCCCTGGCCGAGGCGAGCTTCGAGTTTCATATTGAACTACTCTAATATGATCATTAAGAAATTCAATCGAGCTCGTGTTCCGGGGTATTTTATTAGCGAATTTAAACAAGTCCGTGATGCGTTGTATAACGCGAGTCATCATTGCTCAGATTACTTGTTCCGTATCGCAGGTGTATCTGTGGTTTTTCATTGTTAATCTCTTCATATCGAAGTCCATCCTTGCGACCAGAAAATGCCGCAGATTTGTAAGAAACAACTGCACAATTTGCGTCACTCTTTGATTGTAGTGGAATAGTTTTGTAGAATGTTTTGTCCCGCGCGAGGTCAATTTAATGAACGGGTAAATTGATGATTGAACGGTTATTGATCAGTATAAATAAACGTGGTACGTAACGCAATTCAGTTGACTGCTCTTGTGTATTGTGTCGAGCGGATAGGCTAAAGATCACTTTGCAAAGTTGTGCGTTACCACTACATTTGTGTCTTCGTTATGGCGGGGTACGGAGAACCCATGGGTTAGCGGGCCTGTCACCGCTTCTTTGGTAACTACCTACTCCTCGGTCCTACTGCTACGATCAGAAGGAACCACCACATGCAGCAATAAGTTTTTTTTTTTTTATCATTGGGATTGGAACAATTTAACGTGTCCAGATATTACACATTGGAACAGTCTTATGGCATCGCCCAAATTTATGCATAAGGTGGGTTGACCTCACTGTGGCATTGACGAATGAGCAAAAGCTGTTGCCCGTACTGCACTACATTTCCAGTACCTTTCTTTTCTTTTCAATGTTCGCAAAATAAAGAACTCTCGATCGTACCGAGAAGTTCTTTTTTTCTTCGGGACGGGGCCCACCACACATTTCCACCACTGTGTTTCCTGTGTAGCCAGGTTTAACAGCGGCCACCGCCAAAAAAGGCAATGAACAGGGAAGTCCATTTCAGATAAAACTACGGCTGCCTCGGGACTCACAACGAATTTAATTAGAATAAATTAGTAAGAGTATGATGCTTTTGGAATTCGATTTCCCCTCTTCGGCAAAGTGAAAGACAGCAATATGGTAAATAAGGCATTACAACCTTAAATAGAGATTATTGAAGTTTACAGTTATTTTCGTAATTATTTCCGTAAGGTATCGTAATCGAGTCGACCACTAACATCGTCCAAGTCCTTCTCGGCGTTGTCCGCCCAGGCCACGAAGGCCTCGCAGCCGGCCTGCACGTCGGCGTCGGCCGCCGGGCCGCCCCCGCCGGCCGGCGCGCCGGGCCCGGCCGCCGCGGCCGGGCCCGGCGCGGCCGCCTCCGGTGAGAGCTCGGCCGGCGCCGGACGCTCCTCCGACGTAGACAGGTCCACTTCGAACCCCAGTTCGCGGATCTGTAATGTTTTCGTATATTATATACAATATGTTACGAACAATGATTAAAGTAACCACGCCATTCCTCTTTTGAAGAGAAGCTCAGTATTTAGTCACCATCGTAACACATTGATTTGCAATATATCCGACGCCCGCCGAGACCGATTCATCGATATATCCTGGAGTGGATCACGCGTGACATTAAACTTTTGTGAGGACCCCCGTATATGCGGCGGTCGTACCCTGCAGGCCTGCACGTGCACGATGTCCCGCAGCGCGTCGAGCCGGTCCCCCAGCGCCTCGGCGCGCGCTAGCAGCGGCGCCAGGCCGGCCTCGTCCCCCGCGGCCGCCGCCAGCGCCGCGGCCTCCGCCGCCTGCTGGCCCACGGCGCTCGCCGCCGCCGCCAGCGCCGCAGCACACTCCCGCAGCGCGCGCACGCGCCCCGGCACCTCGCCCACCTCCGACACCGGGTTCGCCTCCATCTAACACGCCGCACACGGATACACGAATTATGGCAACGTTACAAACTTTTCCAATTTCATAAATGTGATAATATAATCCGAATTCATTAAGAAAAGTCTTGAATTCATTACAATGTTTTGTACAAATGAATAAAAAAAAAAAACAAAAATTAATTAATCATACACGCGGAGTGGCTATCGACAAATTTCTTGTTTATCTGCGAGATTCATGTTTACTATGTAGGTAGAAGACACATGAATTTCTCGCGCATGCGCCCTCTGCGCTATTTCGTTATTAGATTTCCGTTGTGACCGCTTTCAGCGATTGTCAATATAGTATATGCTAAAAAGACAGATACATCAAAAACGAAAATGATTTCGAAGTTTTTTTTATTATTTCTTGATCAGTAGAAGCTACAGAATCGCCTCTATTAATTTGACCAGTCTTTAAAATTACACTGTATAACTATGTAAATTAATAATTCAATATGGCTAGAAGCACACTAATCTTAATATTTAAAACTTTTTACAATTCTTACACATTCCACAATTAGTAACTACAACAAACTAGTTTTTAATTTGAAGTACACTTAGCTACACAATGTGATAATGCATACATTAAATTGCTCGAAATACATCTACATAATGTACTCTCTTTCTCTTTACAAACTATTTGATTAAATTAATGAATTTGTATTGTCGCAAGCAATATCGCCCAATAACAAAGTAGGTGAGCGAGCGCACCTCCTTGAGCGCTGTCTCGCGCGCATCGCACTCCCGCAGCAAGGCGGCGTGCTGCGCGTGCAGCGCGGCCCAGCGCGCGTGCAGCGCCTGCAGCCGCTGCAGCTGCTGCTGCGACCACTGGCAGATGTGCGACCAGCGCTCGCCCAGCGCGCGCAGCTCGTCCTCGATCTCCGTCACCGCTGGGAATCAATGGCCACGGTGCTCACGCCGCATTCAATACATCGGGGTCGGTTACGGTAACAGTTTCGCGAGTTCGATGGTTTTTTCTCAACTCAAAAGATATCCAACGCGCCAGCAAGTTTTCACTTCAAAAATGTAAGATCCAAGTTAAGTGCGAGGTGCGAGCGTACCGTTGTCGTCGTGGTCGTCGTCGACGACGACGACGCAGTCTGCGAGCTCGTCGACGGCGGGCTGGTGCTGCGCGAGGCGCTCGTGCAGCGCCCTGGCGGCGTCGAGCGCGGCGTCGACGCCCGCGGCGCCGGCGGCCAGCGCGCCCAGCCGCGACATGCGGTCCTCGGTGTCGGTGAGCCAGCGGCGGAAGGCGGCCAGGCGCGCCAGCTGCGCCGCCATGAGCCGCGCGTGCCCGCCCGCCTGCCGCTCCAGCGCGCGCGCGCGCAGCTGCTCCCAGCGCTGGCCCAGCAGCCGCATCTGCAGCCGCACCTCGCCGGCCTCCTCGCGGGACAGCGGCTCCCCGCCGCCGCCGCCGCCGCCCGCCAGCAGCCGCGCGCCCTGCTCCAGCACGGCGCCCACGCGCGCCTGGTGCGCCGCCAGCTCCAGCAGGAACCGCTGCAACACACCGCCGCTCGGTCAGAACGCCCCGCGACGCAGGCGACGGCCGGCGGGCGCGCTCGTACCTCGTGCGCGTGGAACTGGTCCTTGAGCGCGGGCAGGTCCTCGGTGTGCGGCGGCGCCTGCTCGAGCCGCTCCTCGGCGTCCAGCAGCCAGGCCAGCACGTCCTCCAGCGCCGCGCCGTACCCGCCCAGCTCGCCCGACGCCGTCGTCGCCGTCGACAGCGGCCGGCTCGGCGCCGCCTGCAACGAGACGCCCGCATAAACGACTACTTATTGTTTCGATATCATAAAGAAACCGATTCCTTTCTCCTATTTCGACCGAAATACATTGACCAGATTTCGATGGAGACATCCAAATTAAAGTGGACCGTATCCGTACCTCGCCGGGTGTCTGCGCGTCGTGCAGCGGCGTGGAAGGCTCGGAGGAGAGGTCGAGGTCCAGGTCCTCGCCGGAGTGCGGCAGCGATTGGAACAGACACATCAGGTACATCATGATGGACTTCTTGTCGGGGTGCGCGCAGTGCACGTCTGGAACGAACGGTACATGCGGTGAGTGCCGGCGGAGCGCGACGACGTAGCGGGGCAGGGCAGGGGACGGGGCTCACCCTCGGGGTCCAGCAGGCGGTCGATGCCCAGGTGCTGCTGCGCCAGCGCGAAGGCGTGGTCGAGGCGCGCGCGCGGCGGCCGGCGCGCCACGGCGCCGAACTCGAACAGCTGCGGCCGCCAGCGGTGCAGCAGCGCGTTCAGCGCCAGCCCGTCCGCCCACGACGACGTGAAGTTGCGCACGTCCACGCCCGCGTAGTTCTGCAACACACGCACCGCACCGTGACGACACCCTTCTAGCGCTGCCCGGAGCCGGTGAGCATTACCTACTACGCGACGGAGACTCGCGTACCTGTGTGTGCGTGCGGCACCACGCCAGTAGCGTCTTCTCCAGGTTGGTCTGCTGCAACTCGGACATCAGGTCCTTCAGGTGGTAGTGGACCTGCCAGTGCAGGATGATGCTCCAGACTAGACCTGCGATCGCACACAAACCGCGTTACGACATACAAGTCATCCACGACTAAAAAAAAGACAATATGAAGGAAAGAATGAAAGCCAAAAGAAATGCATACCCGAATCGAACAAATTTTGTGGCAGAAAACGGTCACACCTAAGACCACAATACTAGAGTTAAAGGAATTCCCAAAAGGGCTACGTGTCCGACGGTGGCAGGAGGCAGGTGGCAGGTGGCAGGTGGCGGTAGTTACCGAGCGTGAGCTTGGGGTTCCCGTCGACGATGTCGTTGCTGCTGATGTTGACGAGCTTGACGCCGTTGTCGTCCAGCACCTGCAGCGCCGTGTTCACGTTGTTGATGTGGTGCACGCGCATGCGCCCGCGCTCGCGCTTCTGGAACACCACACCGACACCACGGCTTCAGAAATTCACAGACCACCTCAGACAAACGTCTACCTAGATTGTGGCGTCATTCAAGAATGAACCAGTTTTGATTGCATGAATAGATACAAAATGACTTCATGCTGCGGAAAAGCTTGTAAAACGACATTATTAATTTTCAAACCGCTTATTCTTAATGCTTGCTGCTGTCAATTCTAGTAACTAGACAGTTTATGTGTTCCCGGTGACATCGTTGTTAGGGCAGTCCGGCAGTACTTACATACTGCTGCGCGGTGAGTATTTCCAGCAGCGAGAGCAGCACCTCTCCGTCGCGCAGGTCCGAGAACAGGTCCTGCACCAGCGGCTTGTCGTTCTGGAACACGATGTACACGACACAATGACACTTTACTGGTATGTGTGATTGTTTACAATACTAGACGAAACGAAACAGTAAGTTAGACTAAGTTAATCTACCTAATTGTAAACGGTGTGCGCTTTCGTCATTTAATATTCGTTTATCATGGTTTCCTAAGGTTACATTAGTTGAAAAAATAGAACTAAGTGCATTGCAGATGAAGTACTTCCTCACTTCACTCTGCGACTATTAATCGAAGCTTGCTTCGGAGAAAAATGAATATATGTGTATGTGCCTGTACAAAATAAGATTAGCTAAAAATAATGATCAATAGCCTGGCATGGAAGTGCCTGTTAAATACATAATTTCTTTTTAATTCGTTATATTATTGACCATTTATTAATTCATTATGATTATAAAACATTATCTCTATTGATGGAAAACAGAAACACTGTAAACTACCATACGGCATCAACCTAACATTCATCTCATAGCTAGGATAATGTCTTCCCTGAATTAAAAGCGTGTAGACCGAACCCCGCCACGCTGCTCGATTGCGAATTAGGAGTGGCCAGAATATTTTCACATGGATTTCATAGATATACAGGCACCTTACTACTGCTAGCGAATAAAGGGAAATTTATTCATCCAGTCAAAATTGACCCTTAGGATCAGTAGTACCACAAGTAGTACCATTGACTAGTACCATTGATGGTACAAGTGACCCAACTTTGTATCTCTAGTACCATTAAAGAAAAGTCAAGATATTCCCCGTGATAACTGATGGAACTAATGATACAATTTTGTATCTCTAGTACCATTAAAGAAAAGTCAAGATATTCCCCGTGATAACTGATGGAACTAATGATACAATTTTGTATCTCTAGTACCATTAAAGAAAACTAAAGATATTCCCCGTGACCAGGATGGTTGATGTCACATGTACGTAAGCAGAAACGAAATGCAACCGCAGACGAGTCGGCGGCGGCCTTAATTGGCGCTAATTACGTGTCGGGCCGGCGAGGCGCGAGGCGCGAGGCGCGCCGCGGACGGCACTAGTTTTTACGACGCCCGATGCCCGGTACCAGTAGAAAGTTACCATAACTTGACGACTTCACCGCGGCCCTCTCGTACGAGAGGATCAGAAAAGACCCTACCCATTATTAATGGTGAGTGACCGTCGCAGGACCGGCACTCAAACGATAGAGTTATACAGGTCATACCTTCACCAGCTGCGAGTTTATCCATTTGGCGAAAGTTTTCTTCTGCACATCCTCGCGTTCGTCTGTAAACAAAGATACATACAGTATTTAATACATTGAAATTAGGTACATTTAAAACAGATTAGATTTATTTTTGTGTTTGCCTAGCGTTTTGGCAAATTTTGTAGTGCAACGGGTAGGGGCCTAACCAAGCCTAGGAGAAGAAAAAAATGTAAATATATAAAATTCAGTTAGGTCTAATGTATGATGTGTGCATCGCGATATCTCTCCAAAAGCTTTTAAACTGTGGAGGATTTGTTGATCCACGCTTCCACGGCTCCTTCTGTTCCGGCTGGAAATTCATCCTCAAGCACTGGATGGATCTAAAATGATCGCGAACTGTGCGGTTTATTCCGCGAACTCTCAAGTTGTGGAACAAATAACTTGTCGAAGTTTTCGAAGACAGAAAACTACAATACAGCATACGGGGTCATTGAAGAAAGACGTACAGGTGTAATCGGCAAAGCGCGCGTGAAGCCTGTGGTAATGAACGTCGCCATGGAGTACGATTAATGTTCACCATCAGGCAAATCGGTAAATGGTTGTATGTATAAAAATATTGGGATACAAAATATGTAATTTTTTAACCACTATGCAAAAAAACCATCATTCAAACTCGCCCAGTCCTGCTGATTGGAATGTGCGTGCGTTGATTATATAAATTAATGCGTGATGTTCGCCGAATTCCAAAGGAGATATACATTGATATAATATATAATATAACTATCCGACAGTTATCGTAGATTTATTTTCTGTCGTTAATAACATGTGTCCGGCTCTGATAACACTGTCAATATGCCAAATTATACGGATTTTTCGGTTCCGTAATAAACAAGGAGCCGTTATAGTTTCGCCATGTCTGTCTGTCGGTCTGTCTGTCCGCCAGTCCATACGTCCATCCGCGGCTTAACTCACAAACTATTATTACTAGAAAGCTTGAATTTGGTGTGGGGTAATGACGCCAACAAAATGGTAAAATAAAATCTAGAAAAAACATTTTTGGTACCTTCTGTGCAGGTAATGTAGGGGTGATTTTTGTTTACTTGGCCACCTTTAGGGTGGGTGTCGTTGGAAATATTGCCAGTGCGAGAACATCATTTTTCTATTCAAGTCTCCGTTTGCGAACTAGTGACCTAAAAAGCGCTAATTTTTACAAGTTAAAGAGTAATATTCGACCAACTTAAAAAATGTAACTTACTCAAATGAAGTGGTTACTTGTGTAAAACAGGCAGTAAACATAAGTTTATAAACTAAGTAACGTTAAAAGATGGAAAAATAAAATCCTAATAACATCGCTCGCGGGCCCGTATCCAACCAAACATGTAGGCTAGAACCACATTTTTTTTTATACATTACAAAATTCTCAATATGACCGATTTAGACCAAATATTGGACTAAGGACTACTCAACTATAAGGATCTCGATGGATTTGTTGCGCGTGTCAGTCTAATGTCTAATCGAACATGCAAGTTAAGCATCGTCGACCACAGCCTATCCATGGATGAGTTTATTTATCTCGATCTGCTTCGTGCTCCGGAGGACACGTTAAGCCCCGGCTGTTGTCGTTAGATGACAGTCGTAAGCCAAGTCAGCCTTTATGCGTCTTGAAAACACTGGCCTCCGCCAACCCGCAGTTGAGCAGCGTGGTGGAGTATGCTCTAAACCCCTTCGATTGAGGGGCGACCCGTATACCAGCTGTGGATGAATAAGGGTTGACGACTCAACTTATAAAGTCAGTATTCGGCACAGAGCGCCTGCCATACTAGGTGGTCTGTGCTAGTTAGCCTCGTCTACGGAAGCTTTTTATTAGTTTTAAAATGGGTAATATTGAGTAACACCTCAGTCAAACTAGACACCTGAAATATATTAAAACTCTATCAGAATTTTTTCGCTTGTCAAAATATAAATTCTAAATGTAAAAGGCGCCAACCTAAGGCTCTAACACATCACGACTGAGATGAAATAAATGTAACATAATATTATGAAAATTAATAGAATTAAAATTTGCAATGAATATAAAATATTGTTTAATAAAAATATAAAAAAAATATTTCAATGAATATTATTATTTATGTCACCTGACGAGGTTTTAACGTTCCTGCACCAGTCGAGTACTCAATTGTAAAAAATTAATCGAGATACATATTCAGAGATATTTTTATTAATGAAGATGAATATAATTATTTGCTTATAATGCATTCGAGAAAACTTTAAAAATCACATTCCAAGCTGGACTACACGGACTCCATTGCGTGACCAAGCTACGTTTAGTGATAAACCAGCGCGCGCTTACTGTTTCCCTCGACTGCAGCTGGACTGTATCGGAACACCGCCTCCCAGGCCTTCAGCAAGGATATCATGGAAATGTGGCACCACGTAACGTACACACACGTGACTATGTAGCTCATGCAAGCCCCGTGCGAGCTGAACACTGCAGTGCACTGAAGTCTGACTGAAACTGTCGTGTAACGAGGTAGCACTAGTAGGGTTACCAAACGACAAGTTTTATTGACAGTGTTGGGAAATGTATCCCTTTGTTGGGAAAACGAGAAAAGTTGATTTAATTTTTATTTAAAGTAGGAATGCGTGAGTGATATAAGTATTAAACATTGGAAATAATTAAAGCATTGGACCAGATTTAAGGTTCATCTGATGATGCTGAACGTGTCAGGTGATAATTTAGAAGATGGTGTGACCGTACTGTGTGTCACAGTACTGCGAAACTTAAAATGATTTATACACAAATAAAAAAACCCGGCCACACGAAGGGTTCCGTACCATTATCTATTAAAACGGCAAAAAAGTCACGTTTGTTGTATGGCAGTACCCCTTAAATATTTGTTTTATTTTAATTTAATAATTTATTTTTAAAGTGAATATATAACTAAATATTATGTGAGTATTTCATGCGTCTACCTATTACCGTTATCAATTGCGAGCAAAAACGAGCAAAAAAAAATCACGTTTGTTATATGGGAGCCCCCTTAAATAATTATTTTATTCTATTTTTTAGTATTTGTTGTTATAGCGGCAACAGAAATACATCATCTGTGTCGTGTTGAGTGAAAAATAGAACTGCGTGTATGGTGTTTTTTGAAAATTTCGAGGTCAAACTATCAGGAAATTTCCTTGGCTTGCGGTAAAAAAGTAATTCACTAAAAAAAAGAGAATTTATTGGTAAATTTTCTTTCAGACCTGGTAACTCTGCCCGCCGCCGCCGACGCCGCGCCCCTCCGGACTTTATTACACCTTTGTTCATCTCCTTGCACAATCTGCGGCGAGCACGGCGGGCGACCTTCGATGATTGCCCATACGCGACACACCGTACGCGATGACGTCGGCATCCGTGTCACTCCATAACCACAGTACAAATGACGAATTTCGCAGCTCTGCGCAGGTTCGCCCACGGTTGGCATGCGCGCAGGAGCGCGGAGGAGAGAGAAGAAAAGAGAGGAGGAGGAGAGCATGTGGGAGAAAGCGAAGGCGTAGGCGTATATGTAGCTGCCCCAGAAGGGGGAGAGAGCTTCAATGAGGGACAAAGGATATAGAGTTAAATAATTTGTAGGGAGTCAAGAATTGCCCGCGGCACGAAAGAGCCTCAGAGCAAAGCGCCGCGCGCATCTCCCGCGATTCGGCTCATATGACCGCGAGGTCGGTGGAGCCATGGGAGGTGGAGGGTTTGCCAGTACAAATGACGAGCGGGCCACCGTGACCTCGCCCGGGTACGATGATATAGCAGGGGCATACAGGGCCGTTTTATTTTTTATATTAGCTCAGCATATTGGCTCCGCTTTGGGGCTCCTCTTTTCGCTTACCGTCAGGTGATGATGGTAAGCGAAAAAAAGAGCCCCAATCGCATCGGCAACGGACAAGAGACCTTGATGTCTTGTCAGTTGACGCTGCCATGCTGGCCTACAAGATGTTTCTTCACGCTTCGCTTGAATTTCCTCATTCATACAATATGGGATCCCAATATTGTATGAATGAGGAAATACATATGCCGGCAACGCGTTCCACTTTTTAATGGTGCGACATAGATAGGAGTTGCCAAACTTTTTAGTATGCGAAGGAATGATCCCTACTGTGAACTTGTGATATCGCAAGCCTGCACGTGACGTTCTGTGACGGAAAGGGGAGGAAGGGATAACAGTTCTGTGTGTTCTGCTGTAGCTACCCTAAAGATTATGGTTACAGCAATGATGTCAACATCATTGGGTCACAGGAAAACTGTTTAAAGAGACCACTATTGATTTTCTAAAATAATTTGTGTGGCATTGACAGATTTAAAAAAAATTTACAGTCAGCAATGGCAGTGCACTAACCGTTATTTTTAAGATTACTTTTATGAATCTCGATGCGAGCAATGGAGTTTTAATGTTACAGTTTTTAATACTATATATTTTGGAAAAATGGTACAAAAATTAGTAAATATTTTCTATATATTCACTATTCGTAGAAAAATATACCTCAGTTTCAGGTATATTTATGGGATGATAATTAAGTTGTGTGACACGTCCATAAACACTGAAAACTTGTTTGTAATTGTTTTAATTGTCATGAGATTATGATAATATAAAAACAACCAGTGCAGAGTGTGCGGGCAGCGGGCGCCGGCCGATCTCACTCACCGACGCCGCATGTAAACAGCGCGGCGAGGCGCAAGGTCACTTTTTGTGCAGCGGGCCGCGCGCTGCAGCCTGAGCCGTCTGCCGCAGACGTCTCTCAGACCATTCCGCAACATTTTGTAATCACGACGCTGACTATACGCATACGGTACCACCGATACGCAGTGTTTGCGACGTATCTTTTACATCATTATATTATAATGTGTTGACATAAACTATGATAGATAACTAATATTTTTTTTGTAATTAATAGCATTTATTAATTAAAAATCCCTACGTAATTTTTAATTAAAATGCCTTGTTCTCTAGAAGATTTTAAAATATCAATAACGAATGAGCCGCGATTGTGGGAAATTATATTCATACCCGTAAATAAATTCCCAGAATGGAAAGTTGATAGTGTTGTGTGAATACAGATTTGAATGAAATGAGAGTGGATAATTATGATCTCTCGTAAACGCATTCACGTTCACTACGTGCAGTAGCCCGGTTTAGAGACAAATTTTCTGCTGACCCCTGATAATGATAAGAATACTAGCGGGTAGACTCGGAACGGTGTGCAAACCGATAATTTTGGCAGATTATGTACATGACCTTGGCGTGTTACGAGATCTGCGTGTAATTCGAGATTCGAGATAGTGTAACACTTGAATTAGATCGAGTATGGTCGAGTGGAGCGGGCGCGGAGCCCGGCCTAGTTCAGCGCTCCGCCGCCGCGCGGCAGTTGATGATGTTTACTGATTGTGGTTATTATCGCCATAGTCCTCAGTCACAGTCCGATATTTTAGTTCAGCTTCCGTGAGGCCTCCCACCTTTAAATAGCTAGAAATATCTTCACTATTCTTTACCGAAGATGTTAACTGACAATTTCGCACATCTTGGCAAGGTTTTTCATCTCTCCCGAAATTTTCAATTTGGTAGCTCGCTATCATACATTTCTTATTGTCAGACGTGCCTGCGCTTTACTGGACCTGTACCTGTTTACATTAATATTGTGTTTGTTTGTATTAATATTATAAATCCACACGCATGTGTCACTGCATCCATTCGCAAGCCAATTTCGAAGCTCAGTCGCAACCCTGCCCCGCCCTTTATTTCACCATCATCATCATTTCCTCCGAAGGACCACTCTGGTCCACTGCCGGCCTCCCCCTTACACCTCCACAATCTTGCCGTTTGTATCCGAAGGCCCTCTGCGACCTCTACCAGATCCTCGGTCTGTCTAGTGGGGGCCTACACTGAGTCGCTCCCTCGTAATGACCTCACCTCCCCTCTAAGACGACTCTGGAACAGTTTGTATGGCGTCGCAAGCACACACGCTCGTTCTCGCTCTGTACAGATGTCATAGTTTATGTAATAGCATACGACGCGACATTTGTATGGAGTGGCCGGGGTGTGCCCCGGGGCGCGTTTCTGCTCCAGTAGACAAATACATATTTGTTATAACATTCGCTATGTGCTTGTGCCACTCATTCAGCGTTTTCTTTTTAACAAATAGTTGTTTATATAATCGTGACAGTCGCGTCTCTAAAGCCACCCCCGCACCGCGGCCTCGCCGCGAGCCTCCTCGCGTCGCGCGAGCGAGTGGGCGCTCCGACGTCCACTATCAAAATGGAAAGTGTGTGACGACACTCCGTGCGCTCTCCCGTTGCTCCCACACTATATAATTTGTCCCTAATTAGAGACTCGCCTAATAAATTAATCGGACATCGGATCCGATCGTTATGAAATAAATGATTATTTCTGTTTTCGGCGTATCTTGAGATATGTTCCATTTTCTTCGCATTGCTCGTCTATTTTAGCATAGATTTCCAAAGTGGTTTATTTTCATTCCATTTCTATGCGTCCATGTTGCTTTAAAATCGCCGTCTTTGTATTTAAAATGTCATGTTAAAATACAAAAGTATAATAAAATTGTAACTGGTCGATATCTGTTCATAGATTTTTTTAATTTAAGAAAAATAATAACATTAGGGTCCTTCATAAGATCAATAGAAAGCAAAAAATATTTTATTCAGTCTGTCTGTGACGCAAAAACTACCGCACGAAATTAAATGCGGTCATCGCAGTTACTGGAGGTTACTAGAGATCTAACCTAGAACGTACGAGTGGTCTGTGTTTTATCTTGATTCGAAATAGCGGAGTTCTTAATGATGATAATTGTTTATTTCATGAAGTCCACGCGGCCGGCCTAGTGTCTTAAGCACTTATCCTCAGCTTTGGCCCCCGAGGGGAATGTATTTATCTATCACCAAGGTACGACACAGGAGCATATCAAACACATCGGTATGCAAGTCGCCGGCCGCGTGTCATTCGTCCGCGCGTCTGTCCGTGCGACGCATACTATGCAGTCGCACTAGCCCCGGCCGGCCCGGGGCGGAGGCGGCGGAGGCGGCGGAGCGCACGGCCGGGTGGTACTCCAGGCTGTGCTGGTGTAACATGGGTTTAACGTACTAGACCAGACCAAAGGTCCCCAAACTTTATTCTCTCATAAAGCCATTGCGAATATTTTATGGTTTCCGTTAGCGATGTAACGACTCGACTTTTTAAACCGATTCAAACCGATTTGAGCATAAACCGAGTTGAGTCGATTAGCGCGTCTACTAAACCGATTTGGCCGAGTCGAAAGCAATGTAACGACTCGACTTTTTAAACCGATTAAAAAGTCGAGTCGTTGCTCGACTTTTTAAACCGATTAAAAAGTCGAGTCGTTGCTCGACTTTTTAAACCGATTCAAACCGATTTGAACATAAACCGAGTTGCGTCGATTAGCGCGTCTACTAAACCGATTTGGCCGAGTCGAAAGCAATGTAACGACTCGACTTTTTAAACCGATTCAAACCGATTTGAACATAAACCGAGTTGCGTCGATTAGCGCGTCTACTAAACCGATTTGGCCGAGTCGAAAGCAATGTAACGACTCGACTTTTTAAACCGATTTGAGCATAAACCGAGTTGCGTCGATTAGCGCGTCAGCGCGTCTTGCGTCTACTAAACCGATTTGGCTGAGTCGAACTTACTTACGCATCTCGCTCGCGTCGCTCTGCGCGCATTCGCCCGTTTGGCCGTTTGCTCGTTTGGCCGTTTGACCGTTTGCTTGTTTGGCCGTTTGCCCGTTTGGCCGTTTGCCCGTTTGACCGTTTGGCTGTTTGGCCGTTTGCCCGTTTGGCTGTTTGCGCGTTTGCCCGTTTGGCCGTTTGCTCGTTGGCCGTTTGGCCGTTTGGTCATTTGCCCGTTTGGCCGTTTGCTCGTTTGCTCGTTTGGCCGTTTGCCCATTTGGCTGTTTGCGCGTTTGGCCGTTTGCCCGTTTGGCCGTTTGCTCGTTTGCCGTTTGGCCGTTTGCTCGTTTGGTCGTTTGCCCGTTTGGCCGTTTGCTCGTTTGGCCGTTTGGCTGTTTGCTAGTTTGCTCATTTGGCCAAACGGGCAAGTTTGCCCGTTTGGCCGTTTGCCTGTTTGGCCGTTTGCCCGTTTGGCTGTTTGCGCGTTTGCCCATTTGGCCGTTTGCTCGTTGGCCGTTTGGCCGTTTGGTCATTTGCCCGTTTGGCCGTTTGCTCGTTTGGCCGTTTGCCCATTTGGCTGTTTGCGCGTTTGCCCGTTTGGCCGGTTGCTCGTTTGCCGTTTGCTCGTTTGGTCGTTTGCCCGTTTGGCCGTTTGCTCGTTTGGCCGTTTGGCTGTTTGCTAGTTTGCTCATTTGGCCAAACGGGCAAGTTTGGCCGTTTGGCTGTTTGCTCGTTTGCCCGTTTGGCCGTTTGACCGTTTGGCCGGTTGGCCGTTTGGCTGTTTGCTCGTTTGCCCGTTAGCCCGCTTGCTCGTTTGGCCGTTTGACCGTTTGGCCGTTTGACCGTTTGGCCGGTTGGCCGTTTGGCAAACGAGCAAACAGCCAAACGGCCAAACGGGCAAACGGCCAAATGAGCAAACTAGCAAACAGCCAAACGGCGAAACGAGCAAACGGCGAAACGGGCAAACGACCAAACGAGCAAACGGCCAAACGGCAAACGAGCAAACGGGCAAACGGCCAAACGGGCAAACGCGCAAACAGCCAAATGGGCAAACGGCCAAACGAGCAAACGGCCAAACGGGCAAATGACCAAACGGCCAAACGGCCAACGAGCAAACGGCCAAACGAGCAAACGCGCAAACAGCCAAACGGGCAAACGGCCAAACGAGCAAACAGCCAAACGGTCAAACGGGCAAACGGCCAAACGGGCAAACGGCCAAACAAGCAAACGGGCGAATGCGCGCAGAGCGACGCGAGCGAGATGCGTAAGTAAGTTCGACTCAGCCAAATCGGTTTAGTAGACGCAAGACGCGCTGACGCGCTAATAGACGCAACTCGGTTTATGCTCAAATCGGTTTAAAAAGTCGAGTCGTTACATCGCTTTCGACTCGGCCAAATCGGTTTAGTAAAGGCGCTAATCGACGCAACTCGGTTTATGCTCAAATCGGTTTGAATCGGTTTAAAAATTCCAGTAACGACTCGACTTTTTAATCGGTTTAAAAAGTCGAGCAACGACTCGACTTTTTAATCGGTTTAAAAAGTCGAGCAACGACTCGACTTTTTAATCGGTTTACAAAGTCAAGTAACGACTCGACTTTTTAATCGGTTTAAAAAGTCGAGTAACGACTCGACTTTTTAATCGGTTTAAAAAGTCGAGTAACGACTCGACTTTTTAATCGGTTTAAAAAGTCGAGTATCGACTCGACTTCAAACCGATTCAAATCGGTTCAAACCGATTCAAATCGCGATTTCGTCGATTCGGTTTGGAATCGACTTGCATGAATTGTCTAACCGATTCAACTCGGTTTGACAAAATTCCAGATCGTAACATCACTAGTTTCCGTTGACTCCCTGCCCGTTCATTTCCTTAGTTGGAATTGAACCCTAGGGATAAATAATAATATAATTTTGACAAACGAGGCTCTGACGATAAAAGAGGTAGGGCATAGCGTATTTTGTAAGCTGCCCGACTGGGGAAGGACCTACACCTCACAGAATACCGCAGCTAAATAACAATTACCTTGAGGGTTGTTGTGTTCCTGCGAGTGAGTGAGGTCACCAGAAATACAGGAGTTTTTGCGCTGGCAGCGGGGGTGGTGACGCGCGAGCGATATTTCATGTTACGAGCGTTGGTATGGCTGCGGTAACCGCTTCACATCAGGCAGGCCGTATGCTTGTCTGCCACCCGATGTAGTATAAAAAAAAATACATGTACTAGAACTAGACATACTCATATCATATCCTTCCGTGTTAACTTAAAAAAGGCCCAGGAAAAAGGGCCTACAGCCTCTGTCCATCAGCTTAGTGTTAGTTTAGTGTAGTAGTTTGTGACATCAATTCCTGTTTAAAACTTACAAAATAAATAAAAAAATTATCGGGAACCTATATAATGGTTTTATTCTCTATCTCGCTCTAACAACACGCGTATATTCTTTCTTTCTGTTTTACATTGCCAGTCTTATGAGAGCGTAGCGAAGAATCCTAACACCCGTATTCTAATATGTTTCCTCAAGATTTCCTCCACTCCACTCTACCTCAGATAAGGATTTTGGTATTTTAAGTTGACATTTCTGTCCTCGACTTGAGGAGAAGTCGAGGAATAAACTGTCAAATTTAAGGTACCTCGCGATCTACCTTAAGGTCTCCTCAACTACATAGATTTCGTGTTTGCACTTGTTGCGACGCTGTTTTTTACGTTAATTTGAAATTAAAATATGAGTGATTTATGATTTAAGACTTTATGGATTACGTGTGGGATGATAATACTTACGATTATCCGCCGCGGAGGTATTTGAGAGACGCTGATAGTTTTACGACGAAAACTAGTTTAAAAAACGGTTTCGTTTTAGAAAAGAGACATGTGTGGATATTTTATTACCTCTTATTGCCATACAATACAACCTAACCAAAACAACAAAGGGTTACCTATTCCACCATTGTTGCAGCTAATTTCGAGTTAAGGTAAAAATGAACACTAAGAATACCAATCTCGAGGTTGTTTCGAGGACTTCCTTGAGGTTACCTCAGCTGAGGTTTGAGTGGAGAGAATCTTGAGGAAACATATTAGAATACGGGTGTAAGTCTATAGTTAATATATTATATAATTTTTGTATACGAAAATTTATTGAATCTTTTATTATAATAATTATTTTTCATATGAAATTATTTTGTCAGAATAGGTACAATTATTCATTTATCATAGAGCCCATTTTTTGAAACAGTACCAAAGAGTATACAAAAAAGCGTAACACCAAATTACTAAAACATTTATTCCAAAAACGCTAAACTCTGCGATGTGAAATGATTGCCTCTCGTGGACGGACTCATCTAGAGTTCACGTCGGTTCACTTTGTGACTCATGTTTATTTTTCAACGCAGGCACACTAATAATTGGCTGGAACTAAATGATGACCCTGCTGCTCGAGTGGCCAGCAATTGCTACTTTACCACTGAGGGTCGAGGGTTTGATGGATATTCGTGGACGTGATCGTATCCAAATCCACAGTATGCCTGCGCTCATGATCATATTTGTTTGTTTTCCACTGGTCAAACTGCAAGTTTACTTAATTTTGGGACTAGAATTCGGAAATGTACCCGGGAATATTTTTATTTATTATTCTTGCCTTGGCGCGATTTTATTAAATCGCACATCAATTTTATTGTCGCCCGTTTTCCGCATTTCCTCATGTCCGTATGCATATCGAGTACGTAGGATCAGTGCCGCGGCAACAGAGTCATCGAACCCCATACGTCCGGAACCGGCGAGTGAGCGACAGTTACTCGGACACCAACACGCGCCGCAGGACGCGCCACGTGCATAGCAAGCGGGACAAGCGAGGGTTCGTGTGCGGCGGCGCGGCTCGTAAACAAACACACTACACATGCTCATAGTAATCCCTTTTTTAACCCACTTCAAAAATTGAGGAGGTTCTCAATTCGGCTGTATTTCCGATTTGTAAAAAACTTTTTTTATTTGAAAGAGTATACTTCCAGATTGGTCCCATATTTTTTTCATCATCATCATCATCATCAGCCTGTGTCTACATACATAAATGTAGAGTAATGTTTGGAGTCGGTTTTATTTGTTAAAGTTATTCTTATAAACCATGTCGAGTAGCAAGTAAACCTGGCCGCCTTCGTAGCAACACATGGAGTATCGTGAGCTGCTAATATTAATCCTTATCCTTATCATTAGAAGTGTATTTTGACATTTTTGACCTCACCGGTATCAGGAAAGAACATCATGGAAGGTGCTCGCACAGGGTGCTGGAATGGCGACGACAACCAGAAAGCGTAACGTGTAGAACCGACCTTCTTTATTGTCGAAGCATAGACTATAATAAATAGAACAGATCTACGCACCAGACCACCAACCGCGAAATATTTTAACACTGCAATAATGCACAAATATAACGCACGCGAGTGCACAATGAAAGGCGCGCCGAATGCGCTTCCCACGCGTTATGGCCACAGTTCTATAATAGCGCGTATTAGACGGACACTTAGCACCCGGCTCGTTTAGCTGTTATTGGACGAAATTAATGTCGTGACATCACCCCGTGATCACGACGGGCTATGCCGGGCCCGGGCGCTGCGGACTGGAGCCGACCGCGGGCTGGCTCGGGTGGCTTATCTTTGGATGTGATCTGTTTCGAAGTTGCACGTTGCACTACTCGATGCAATAAAAACATGCAGGTGAAAGAGATAGAACCTCTACTTTCAGAGGAAGACAGGGTAGTTAAATGGGGGTGTAAGTTGAGTTTTTTTTATATACGACGCCGGGCGCGAAACAGGCTTACGGCCTGCCTGGTATAATGCGGTGACTGCAGCCATATAGACGCTCAGAAACACAGAACGCAAATCTCATAATACAGAAATATTGCTTATTTCCATGATCGAAGACTGACACCACCACTACCAACGCAGCATCTTGTCACGTTTGGTGACTCATTTGCAGGAACATAACAATCGTCGAGGGCATTGTTATTCGCTGCGGGCTTCTGTGAGGTACCTACTTCCCCAGTCGGTACTGAAGTGCCCTACCTCTTTACATACCACTACCTCGTACCTTACCAACGTCAGCTGTGGTTTCTAGTAACCACTGTCTATTGTGCCACTGGAGCCGCCAGTCGCCGAGCGCACCCAGCAACTATTACAACAATGAACAAACAAACCAAAAGATGATATCCTAATTTGCATGGATAGGAAGTTAAAATACGTGAGGTCGATAGGACGTTCAAATAAATGGGGTCAATAGGAAGCTAAGGAACAAATTGGGTCGAACCAAGAAGTCAACCAGTTTAACGGGCGCTATGAACGTGACATCAAACGAGGACAGCGCCCACGAAAATCTCTCTGTCGTGGAAAATGACGTGACGTGTGTAGCTCAGCGTTTAAGTTTTTTTTTTTTTATATTAGCTCAGCATATTGGCTCCGCTTCGCCTGATGGTAAGCGAAAAGAGGAGCCCCAATCGCATCGGCAACGGACAAGAGACCTTGATGTCTTGTCAGTTGACGCTGCCATGCTCGCCTACAAGATGCTTCTTCACGCTTCTCTTGAAGGATCCCATATCGTATGAATGAGGAAATACGGTTTTTAAAATACGGGTTTGGATGAAATGGACAGATTACAGAAAAAAATATTTATAAATAATTAAATATTAAATAACACCAAACAGACAATGCTTATTTATCGCTATCTTATATATGCATAGTCTTTATTGTAGCGTTATTCCGCATGCAAAATCAAACTAACGCGCGTGTCAAACAATAATGACGTAGCGTGCCTATAGATGGGTTCATTTATTTGAGTTCCTTCGTGCTTCTGAAGACATGTTAAGACATTCATCCAGCATTTTTGTTTTTTTTTATTTGCCATGACGGGCCAAACCAATATACGGTTCGGGTATAAAGTGGGTATCATACTCTAAAGCACAGAATAAATAACAGTACTTACTACGTATAGCCATCATCATCATCAACCTGTGTCTACCCACTGCTGGATATAGGCCTTCCCCAATGCTTTCCATTAAATACGATCCTCCGCCTTCCGCATCCAGCCGCTTTTTTAATGTCATCGGACCATCTAAAAGGGGCCCTCCTTCTAGATGGTCCGATGACATTAAGTCCAACGCTTCGTCGTCCTACGCGCAGCCTCCACTCCAATACCTTCCTCCCCTACCTGCAGACACTTACTCGGGAGATGGTAAATGGTGGATGGAAACTCTCAAACTCTGAAGACTATGTCGACAACTTTGGTTTTCCTATAGACATAGACGCATGCAAGACAAGGAGTATTGCTCGTGCGCGGGCACTCGCCGCCTGCGAGTGAACGTTCCTGCACTAGAATAAAACAGGCTGACTGTTTAAAAACACTGGCTTCCGCCAATTCGCAGTGGAGTAGGTGGTTTACAGTATACAACTCTTCAATTACAGAGCGACCCGTGACCCAGCAGTGCAATGACTCGGATCTTTCCGTCCATATGGCAAAAGTTACTTTGCCAACGTCAAGTGATAGTCAAACAACCTACGGTCATTTCAGTTTAGTTCGTTGAAAATCAGTGATGATCATAAATCCAAATGGCCGATAAAAACGCACTCTCACAAATTGTGTGGACGCCGGTAAGAAGGCCACACGACACGAGTGATGTAATCGACATTGGCGCATTCCAGTAATGGCGATTGACAATCCGTGGTCGCCGGCGCACGCTCGCACGCGTATACGTACGCCCGTGTACGTTCCTCTACGGATGACAGAAGGCTAGACAAATTCGTATAGCGTCTTCAAGTAACAAGCATTCTATCAGCACTGTCACTTCAAATCATAGAAAATAAAATTCCCGCCAGTCTGTTAGCATCCCCGCAGACGGAGCGCGATGTACTCTAAAACTATTGCAAAAATTTGCGTACAGGTTTCACCAATGGTGGGAGTGATTTATAAGGAAGGTTTGGGTGTGAATTCATCACGATTTTGTGTAAATTGACTGAAATGTGACGATGATCGGTCGGTTGATATGTCAGAAAATTGCTGAATGCAATAAAGTTTTCTATACGTTCTAGCCGTGGAAGGGTGTAAACTCTAAAACTTGAATTTGAACAAGGTTCACCTTCATTCTAGAATAATGTTTTATTAATTCGTCCCACGAGGGATTAAAATAATAGGCGATGAAAGTTTGTGTATGTTTGGACGGTCGCGACCGCTGGACATTAATATAAAATTGAAATATATATATTTGTTAGTCCGGGAAATCTTCAAACAGCTAACTCGATTTTAATAGTGTTTTTATTGGAAGGTGAAGTTTATAGGCATACACATAGGATAGGATACTTTTTATCCAGGAAATATTTGGGATACCTGCATGAAACTTAAAAAAAACTCATTTTCTCAACGTAGATGATAGACATTATGATTATAGGTCCTGTGAATCGGTGGCGATGACTCTCTGACCTACTAATACCGCTTTGTAAACTTCTTCCTAACTTACCCTTAGATATAACATGTAACGTGATAACAGTCTATTGTTTGTTATATTTAATATAGTTCTGACATTTTGAGATATTATTGAAATAGAATGTAACATATCGAATAACGGCAATGAAATTTGAATCTTGCAATAGAATCTCTCGGAGAGCAGCGAACACTAGAAATCTCTCTTGGAAATCGCCGTGAATCACGCGTGTATGTATTTTCGCGGCGGCGGTGTGAATTGACTGCGAACAACTGTCTTATTAACACTAATGACTAACTTGAAGGCATTGTTATTGACGCTAACATATTTTCCATAGTGAATTTTTGACTCTTTAAATCATTTCTAGAAACTTAATAAGATAGTGCGTTACCAAACGAAATACCATTGAGTTTAAAAGTATACTAGCGGCCGCTCCCGACTTCGTCCACGTGGGCTTCGAAGGTTAACGTCAAAGAAATGCATTTGAATAAAATATCAGTCAGTACCCATAGTACAAGCTTTGCTTAGTTTAGATGACAGTGCTTAATTTGTCCAGGAATATGTATAAATGTTTATTTATAGAAACAAAATAAATTTTGCAAAATATACTAAACGTTTGCAAACACCTGCAGATTGAGTAACTTAAAAAGTTATTAAAATCTTTTAAATAAAAACAAGCTAACTCTATTGCATTCCACGCGTACTCTACTCATATAGTTCTTTAGCTCTAAATGCAACTTCGAATGTAATAAAAGTCAGTTTATCTTTTTATTTAAAATACTATCTGTTACCCGCGGCCTCGCCCGCGTCGTCATTATTTTAATAAAACTTTTTTCTACTGTGGGAATAACATGTTTTCCGTGGTAAAAATTAGCCTATGTCGATCTCCAGACCTTGACTATCATCGCAATAAAAAATCATGTGAATCAATTGATTCCATTCGACGTGAAAGAAGGACAAACAAACATATAATTGTAGCTTCGCCTGCGTGGTCATTATTTTAATAAAACTTTTTATTTTCCCGTCGGAATGTTTTCCCGGGATAAATAGTCATCTGCGGACCTTAAACTATCCCCGTGAAAAAAAAAACATGTGAAACAAAAATCCATTGATTACTTTCGACGTGAAAGGGCAAACAAACAAACACACTTTAACATTTATAGTATTAGTATGGATTTTATGAGTTTGAAAACCCTAACATTCGCGGGCGGCGCTACACCTGTCTCAATGATTCAAGTATAACAACCACACCGACGCCGACGCGATGCCACCGTCCGTGGCCGATTGGTTCCTGATAACTGGTTACCCACGATAAACGATAAGCGTCGCCGCCGGCCGCCGGTGTGCCGGGGCGCCGCCTTATCGAGCCCGCGTTCCTCGCACCGCTATCGCTACCAAATTGCTGCAGCTCATCGGATATGCATCATGTTTCCGGTTTGTTGACGAACTAAACACCCGTGGCGTCTTCCGGGAATACTCATAATAAATCAGCAAGAAATAAAACGATCTGGTAATGAGATGGAAAGTAATGCGAATGAAAGTGTAGATATCGACGAGCAATATCGAATCTATACTGGTAGCCTATTCCATGTATGTGTGAAGAATCCTTGGTTTTACTTTATACCAGGGATGTAACGGAGCTTCGGTTTCGATTCCGATACGTCGGAACTTCCGATTGCTTTTGCATCCTCGGTTCCGACTTCGCTTCCGATAAATTTTAAACCGAAGTCAGAAGTCATATCGGAGGTCGGCGGCCGGCGCGGCGGGCGAGGGTGGGTAGACGGGCCGGGCAGCGCGAAGCCGCGGCGGAGTCGCGATCTATCGATTTTAGCAATTGTTTCATTGTTACACTGTTAAAGTATTGATAATAAAGATAACACTAAGTTAGTGTCACTAACGAATAATGATGTGTAATTATTTCATTGAAAATGATATCTACTCATATCTCTGACTGACTTCATATTTTATTCCGATTCCGGTTCCGATTCCGGTTTCGACTCCGATAAACCAAATTCAAAAATTCCGATTCCGGTTCCGGTTCCGATATAACCACATCCGTTACATCCCTGCTTTATACTACGTCGGATAGCAGACAAGCATACGGCCTGCTTGATATGAAGCGATTACCGTAGTTAATAGACGCTATCAACATAATGCAGCGCTCGCGCGCTGCCACCCCCGTTACCATCGCAACAACTTCGACCCTCTGTAACCTCACTCACTCACAGATACTACAACCCTCTAGGCGTCTAGGAATTATTATTTGTCAGTGGTCTTCTGTGAGGCAGAGGTACTCCCCCAGTCAAGCCGCTAATAATTATACTATGCATTGTACCTCATTTTTGCCAGAGCATCGTTAGTCACTTTGAGCATGAATTATATAACGTCGACAAGAAATGACACCGCAGCAGGCGGGTGTTGTTCTGTCTTATTTCGCCATGAACTTTATGAAAATTCCTCCCTGACAATGACAGTTTTTGAGATAATACCCTGTTCGTCTAGAGTCTAGACCGACGAGTATGTAATATATGCTGGACAGCGAGGGGAATGACACAATTTCCTATTTTCTGTATATTTTAAGATATGTACTAACTCTATGCAAATAAAATGATTTCATTTGTCTAATAAGACAATGGTGTGGTGATATGATTGCCACAGCCGCGGCCGGTATCAAATGTATCCGCAGTAGTTTCGTAAGTAAGAACATGATCTGCGAGAGCGGCGGCGGCCGGCGCGAGGATGTCACCCGGCAGCTTTCTTGGCCGCAACTGGTGCGCGACGCGCGCCGGCCGGCACTCGCGCGCGGCTTGAGCAACGTGCACTGCCAAACGTCTCACAATTCATACGTGTCAACCAAACGTGACGACAAGTTACTATAATATGCTATAATTCTGGTCCCATGCCTGACACCCGACATCTATCTATTCTATACTAATATTTTAACGAGGTAATGTTTGTGAGTTTGGATTCTATAAAAGTAATGTTCGAAACTATTCAACTGATTTTAAAAAGTCTTTCACCTACTGGTGATCACTGATTCTGTTATCACTGAGCGAGATATGGTAAAACAATAGTGTTTATTCTAAGAATGTACCACTGCAACCTATCAAAATTCCAGTAATGTTACCCAGAGTGTAAATAAATGCCCTACAACATTCCTTACATCGCGTGCGCTGCAGTGTATGCGCATTTATTTGACGAGCCCGGTGGTCGAATGGTTAGCAAAGCCCACTTTGACTCCGGGGCTGCGGGTTCGATTCCCGCACAAGACAAATATTTGTGTGCATGAACAATATGAACATGTCGGTTGACGGTTTGTCTTGGTCTGGGTATTTTCTATGTATTATATGTATGTATTTACAAAAAAAAGTGTATTTAAGTATTATTTCAGGTATCTAGTACCCATAGTACAAGCTAGCATGCTTAGTTTGGGACTGGATGGCCGTGTAAAAAAAAAAATATCTATGCGGTACCAGCGTTCCCAACTTAGGGGTTTTCCCCCAAATTTAGGGGATAAATGAGTAGGATGGAATTTTTTTAGGGGCGTTCTACTTTTAGGGGTATTTTTAGGGATTTTTTCCTTGTTTTTTGGAATATTTTAAAAACAAAGGTGTATAAATATTGGGCCTGGCGTAACCCAATCGAGCCAACCATATTTATTTGTTGACTTAGCGGTTTCGCGATATCTAATACGGTTCTTTGTTACTAAGAATGATAACATTATATTTTTAAGTAGGCATTAGATAATGTATGAATAAAGAATATTAAAAAAATATTATTTATTAATTTAATAAAAAAATATAGGTATTTATTTTAAAAAATATTATCAATTTAGCCAATTGATATAACACTTGATAGTATTCTTATCTGGAAGTGCTTTCATAGTGTTTTTATTTATTATTTATTTTTAGGGGGATTTCCAAGTAATTGTGGCTATTTTAGGGGTTTTAGCTTAAGCTTTAGGAATTAATATTTTTGAGAGTTGGTAACACTCTTTGCAGAACACGTCATTATATACAAAAAGTATCGCGACCAGTGTTGCCAGACCGTACCAAAAAGTACGGTTTTCCGTACTATTCATCACACAACCGTACCACAACCGTACCTCAGTGTAGACCGTACCTTTTCTATATTAGTGATTTATTTTTCACTACAAAGGGTAAAAAACAAAAAAAAACGCCTCCTGTTTTGCTCAACATTCTGAATTTGCGATCAAAAGACTTTTTTCTTCCAACCAATTTAGACATAGCTGTTTGGATTACATTCCTTGCCTTCCTTACTCGCGATGAATTTTAAATAAAACAGAACAAACAGAATATAGTCTGCGGGACTATCACCGATGTCTATAGTAAGTCTGGAACCGAGATCGAACTAAAGTTAACTCATTCTCACAAATATGTACTTTTCAAAAGTGCAATAGGGATAGAATAATTTGATCTCGTTTTTTTATGGTCTATCGGTTTACATGATAAGTGAGGGGGCGCTTCAAGCATGTATTAGCAAGTTATTTATTTATAAACTCGTGGTAAGTTAAATTATTATTGTACGATTTCAGTCTGTCGAGAAACTAATAGAAAATAATAAGACTCATACTTTCTTCAACTTTCTGTCACATTTGACACTAAAATATGGACACAAATTACTTTTTTCTTAGTTCCTAAAACATTATTTTCATATTTTTTTTGACATACAACTCGTTTTCGCTATAGAATATGAGTAGACTATAGCATTTTTCAACATTTTAGCAAAACCGTACGGGTCAGGATACCTACTTCTGCAAGAACTAGATCCGTTTTTTTTATTCGAATTGGCTGTCTGCGACCATAGGTTGGAATAAAAGCGATAGGGAATCGAATATTCAAAAGGATATGGTAAAGTAGAACTTTATTACCGATTGCCAATATCGAACAAATTCATTTGTAAATCAATTATAGAAATGAGGTTATAAATCAATACAGAGTTACGGAATGGAGTAAAGTCATTAAATTCGTTAATGAAAATTTTTTTTGATAATAATTTATCATAGGAATAATGTGATGACTAAGTTCAGACATAAAGCGATATTATTCTCTATATTTAAAGGAACAAAAAGTTTTGTTTTATTTTATTGTTTTTGAACAAGTGTGCGAAATTCTGTTGTTTACATACCTGTCAGAAACTTGAAATGAAATTACAATCATTTTGTTTAATTGAATTATAATACCGGTAAAAATTTTTAGATGTAATTTGATTTTTAGATCTAAAAAGACTTTGAAAATCAAATGATTTTTTTTAGAAACATCTATAATTGTTTAAATAAATCTCAGTCTATTCAGATAAACTTAGATCTACAATTGACTACAATTTACTTAGATCTAAGTAGATTTAGAAAAATTGAAAAATATCTAAAAGGATCTAATTAGGTAAAAAAAATCCCATCATTGAGATCTAATATATCCAAAGTTTCAGAGCTAATTTGATCTTAAATTATTCTCTAAGCTCAGTTTGTATTTAAATTTTGAAACTTATTAATTCTAGCCGCACTCGATTCAGTAATTAATTATCGATTTTTGAATGGAATAAGGCGTGTATTAATGAGTTCAAAAAATTAAATTATAATGTTATTAATGATTACTAATTGGAATATATTCAAACAGATTATCAATCTTCATAAATAACTTAAGTAAATTCATACGATTTTCGTTCCTAATTTTTATATTTACTTAAGTTACATGAAATTCCCACTTAATGAATAATAACGATCTTTATCTCCTTCAAACATCTACAATTTCTCTGTTTGTGTAAAAATATTTAAATACTCTTCTGATATTAAAAATATTTTCAAATTTAAAATGATTCCAAAAGACAACTCCAGCGCGCCCTGTCGAGAACTTTGAATACTGAATTTTTTTTTCCAACCTATGGTCGCAGACAGCCAGGAAGGAAAAAAAACTGATCTAGTTTCTGCAGAAGTATCCCGACCCAACCGTACCTTGAAGTTAAAAACCGTACCATTTCAGAAAGTCAACCGTCCTTTTTTGGGAAATCATACTGGCAACACTGATCGCGACGCCATATGTCTAACTCTACGAGGACTGAGCTATTACAACTCTGTCACAATAACAATTTCTTTTACTTAGAAACTGAATTATGTAAAACGCCACTAGAAAAGCCTCTTTGTTTGTATCTAGGTATCCTTATCAAATATAAATTACTTCATATTCAAGATTTGTTCAGTATCTGTATATTAATTTAGAATTATTGAATTCAGACATTCCATTTGAAAGATATCATGATTTTAAATAATGTGTCTCTGCATCAACCCAGGTTCAGCCCACTGCTGGGATAAGGGTCTCCCTTCATTCTAAGGGCATAAGGCAAGCATAATCCACCATGCTGCAAAAAAAGTTGGCTTTCTAGTCAACAATACGTGGTGGGCAGATGGACCATTTAAAATAGTATATAGTAGTTTATGACTGCCAAATAAAGGCTTTCACTATACCAAAAATCTCACACATATTTTTAGTTTATTTTTGACTGTTTGTTTATTAGTGTTTGAACAATCTGTATACTGATTTTGACGAGACTTGTACTGTATATATAATCTTCTAACTTTACAATATCTTCTAACTTTACAGAGTTGTTTTAGACTAGTTTTATCTAGCGATTTTTAGGTTCCTTTGTGAAATTTTAATCCCAACCTCAAGCTATATCTTTTTTAGGTATAAGTAGACCACCATCGTCGTCAACTGCAAATTGGACACTCCACCAGTTAACAGATACACTGACTAAAGGGAGGGCAAAACAATTATATTACGTTGTCGTGTTCCTGCATAGGCCTTGTAGCTTTTATGGAGACTGCAGGGCTGGTGGAATCTGTGCTGCACACATCTAATATGTGTACAACGTCTAAAACGTGTCTAAGTACAAAGGCCCAATGGCAATTTGATTTCAATAGGGTACAACCGAAACAATCCCAATGCCTGTTCAGACATTCACAGTTATATGCATGTATGCATAATGTAATTTGAGAGGGTGCACAAACACATCCGAGTAAATCTGTAGAGATGTTATCTTAATAATCATTGAATACATTGCTGGCCCATCATCTCTCCTCTCCTATGTGCAACACTAAAATACAGAATTGTTATCAATCCGCAGCCGTTGCAACACTCCACTGGCTCACTTTTTTTCTTTTTATGTGAGAGGGGGGCAAACGAGCATGTGAGTCACCTGGTGGAAAGCAATCACCACCGCCCATAGAGACCAGCGACACCAAGGGGTCGCCGATCCGTTGCCAGCCTTTTAAGGAAAATGAAAACTCTGTTCTGTTTGAAGGCACCCATGTCATAGTTGTTCAGAAATACCGCTGAGCGAAGTTGATTTCACTGCATACAGATGCTTAATTGCACTTTTTTTATTGGATAATTTTTTGTCTTTATTGGCTTTAATAGCTGCTCTCTAAGCATGTTCCACAAGTTTTTCTCATAGGATAATCAACTGTACTTGGGATGAACTGGACCATTAAATACTACACTTACCATACCATTAAATAATATAAAACACTTTTTCTTCCTTCTTCATCTAACTTGTTTCTAGCACAATAAGACTATCATGTATAATGTCCGCACAAAAGTATATTACAATTAATATTTGGTAAATGAATTGCTTATTATTAATGGTGAAGAAATTTTAAGTGACTTGACTATGTACAGCAATGCAAGTTTTTAATATGAAATGAAGTTGTTTATTTGTCACTGGGCCTTGTGGCCCTTGAAAATATTTTATTCACTAAAGAACCCTATTACATATAGCATTGTTCCATTTCTATGAATCCTAATTTTCAGTCTTTTGTTTTTGGTCATGAAGTTTGCATGTTTACCGCTCCCTTAGAATTGGAATTGAGTGTTGAGTGATGTTCAGCTTTGCCACTCAGAATACAACGCCAAATTGGCCCTAAGTAGATTGGTGTTATCAGCAAAACTAGACTGTACATTATAATAAGACTATAGACAAACATGCAGACATTGCTTTTAATTATATAAGACCAAAGTTCGGCTTCCCTTCGAACACTGCTCATATGTCTGGGATGATGCATCGAAGCATTCTGAATTGTTGGTGACTCCTTGCAGCTATACAAAGGATATCAAGGGGATAAGCTGTTAGATCTAATATCAGGTGCCGAGTTCTATTATTGTACAACTCACAATAAATTTAAATTCCATCCACATCATCAACGCACTGTCACGTATCACCACAGTACACTTTTTAAGACATTTTATACAGTGGTGTTTCCAAACAAACGCAACATGAGAGCCTTCCAATGGTGGTATCGGATTGCAGATACCTCGAGTTCTATGGTGGTGGCAATTAGGATTAGAGGTGTAAGTGGTTCATCAACATCTTTGAACCAAGCCAACTTCACCTGCACGTGGTGCACCCTGCTGACTGACAAACGAAGCTCTGGTGAAAAGGGAGGTAGGGAGCATAATTGTAAGTTACCCGACAGTAGAATGTACCTCCACCTCACAGAATACCGCAGCCAAATAACAATTCCCTTGAGGGTTGTTGTGTCCCTGCGAGTGAGTGAGGTAACCAGAAAGGAAGGAGATGCTGCGTTGTCAGCGGGGGTGGCGGCGCACGAACAATATTTTTTGTTGCGAGCGTTAATATGGTTACGGTAACCGCTTTACATCAGGCAGGGTATGCTTGTCTGCCACCCGACGTAGTATAAAAAAAAGAAAAAAATAGGTACTTTCCATCAGGTACAACATTCTTATTAGCTTGCCTATTATGTAACATAAAACACTTGTATTACAATTCATTTGCTTTCCCCATTACTGGACAGTTGTGAATACTAATTATTCTCAGCTCTGTTCATGGATAATAGATTGAATCTCATCTTGGATTGTAATAAATTAATTTTTTTTTTTGGAACATTATTTTGGAACAGAGGTCCAAGTAATTGAGGGAGGAAAAGGATAATGTAACCTCTGATTGTCTTAATATAGAATTAATCTAAACTATTACCGTCAAACACAACTTATTACAGACAATACTAAAGCTTCTCTACTTCTCATAGCTTTGTGCCTACAAACTCTAGTCTACTTTTTATTTGTAAGGTAAAATCTCAAGTATTTGAATTACTTAATAGTAAAAATACAAAGAAGAGTTTTATATGGTATTTTCAATATTACTTATGAACTATAATATCCCTGTAAAGCTAATTTACGTTACATCAATTTTCATATGCTGCAGAATATAAACCACTGGCCTTACTGACGGATAATATTGCTTGTAATCGAGAGGAAAGTGGATACTAATTTTATCACATCTATGTGCACAGCGAGCGGCAAGATAAGATAACGACTGCTTTAGGAATTTAGGCATAGGCGTTGATTTAGAAAAGAGCGCAAGCGCAAGGTCTGCTCTTTCGGCTCGCAGCACGGTACCGAGCGCTCTTAAAGTGTCACAAACATCGGAATAACTTCCAAGGTCTTCACAGAGAACTTAAGTAAACAACGGCCGCTCGCCGTCGCCGACGACTAACTTACCCACTAAACTGGACTCCGCCTTCTCCATAACTTCAATTGTGTTAGTTTCTTCCCAATTAACTTAAAGTGAACCATGAAAAGTTTTTCTGAGACATTACACACACTCACACACCGCCACTCCCAAGCACTAACTTTGTCAAAAGTTTTCGAAGTAAAATGATCAAAAAAGTAGTCGTCCAAACGATATCCTATGATGTTTGTGAGTACGTTTATGTTCAAGAGCACTGATAAAACACTTTAACAGAAGAAACTTTCGCGAAAAGCGATGAAAACATTACTTTATTCAAAGTAAAGCAACTTCACCCACCAAACTCGCGAGTCGCGAAGTGACATGAATGACATGACATACATGACAACTAGTAGGCCAGTGTTACCGTTCTACAACCTACGTAAAACTACCAAAGAAATTACTCAATTCTACCATGAAAATATTAATCCCATTGGTAAATTAGCAATTCTTGTCATATAGCCACACATTTATATGCGTCGTGGTATGTACATATATTATAGCTATATATACTCACAAACGGCTCTCACAATTTCGATGAAGTGAAATCGCAATATTTATGGCGACGCGAATCGATCTTGATTGTTTTCACTTTAAACCCGCTGAGCGAAGCTGGATCATTCATATACTACGTCATATTTTTATTAATATATGAGCTAATTTTAATATTTATGATATTAGCTTTACGCCTTAGATGGTGTAAAACTAATATACGAAATCTCCCTGTTAAGTTAACCACGGTTTCGGTGTTACCGTAACTAAACTTCCGATGATAAGGGTCGCGAAGTTTTAAGGGTGTAAGTGGCTCACTACGATCTTTAAGAGCCGCACGTGGTACACACTGCCGACTAGCGAAAGAGGCTCTGACAAAAGAGAGGTAAGCAAGGTGGCGGCGCGCGAACAATATTTCATGATGCAGGCGATAATATGGCTACGGTAACCGCTTCACATCAGGCGATCCGTATGCTTGTCTGCTACCCGATGTAGTATATAAAAACAACCTCACAGTTGGGTGTCGCCCTTCCAAAACAATGGGGTTTACGTCCTGCGCATCCAAAACAGCACAAAATCTTCCGCACGAGCAGATTAAACTATCTTCTCCTAACAAGGTTAAGCTTCTATGCCTTCCTTGATAAGATAGAAACTCAAAAGAAGGTGCCGTTCGGACTCCATCGTTTTCTGACCGGAAAGAGATTTCAAAAGTTTGGAAGACTTTGATTTTAAATTTTGTGAATTTGTCAATAAAAAGGTTAACACAATAATGTGCGCGAGCAGATTATATATGCTTATATACACCGAAAAGTCATTCTTAGAAATGAATAGACTCCAAAACCACTATACCGATTTTGATGAAATTTGTCACAATTAAACACCTTGACATGCTTGAGGTTTGTATCGAAAAAAATTTAGGTCGATCATGTCCTTGAGGAATGATCATCAAATACATTTTCCATTGAAATCAATGGAAAACATACACTCAGCGAATCTACTCGCTCCACTCAATCTCGATATCGGCCCTGTGGGCTAGAATCCGTCCTAGATTTAATTCTTCAATCGCGGGTGGAGGGCTTACCGCAGGCTCACAAGGCCAGTCTTCTAAATTACAATAATTAATTAATAAAAGAAAATTATGCCCAGTATACCACCGAAAGGATGACGAACGCATTGCCTGTGTTTAACATCGTCTGCCACATTCAATGCCGATGGAACATAACGCCAAACGTTGCAAGTTGTAGTTTCTAATATCGCTCTCACACGGTGAGCTCGCGGTCGCTTCGTAACCATTTTATAAATGTTAAGGCATCCGTCCAAAAGTAGACTTTAAAAGCAACTATACTAAGTATATATGGCTACGGTAAACACTTTACATCAGGCGGGCCGTACATGGGATGCCACCAACTTAATATAAAAAAAGCAGACTTATAATCTGCTACTTTCATTCAATTCTACTATAATGGTAAAAAAAACTACTAAAAACACAGCTTTAGAAAAACGATAACGAATTACAATTTGTACGCTGAAATGCAAAGTACTCTGTGAGGAAATGGTAGAAATAAGGCACAGTAAGAATTAACAATCTCGTCTCCCCTAAACCGAAGAGGGTTAGAGCATACTCCACCACGCTACTAAAAGGGACCTAGTAAAAGACTATATGTAACGGGGTGTAAGTCTTTGAGTATTATGCCACTTAGTACTCAATATTGTAAGTACGTGGCTTAATACCCAAAGGGTGTAAGTACACGATCATAAGAGCTTTAATCCAACCTGTCCATCACGAGGTGCACCCTGCCGACTGGCGAAAGCAAGGTAGGGTACCCGAGTGGGGAACTACTTCATCTTCCGGAATACCGCAGCCAAATAACAATTCAATTGAGGGTTGTTGCGGTCCTGCGAGTGAGTGAGGTGACCAGAAAGAAAGGAGTTGCTGCGTTGGCAGCGTGACTAATTATGTCTATGGTGACCGCTTTACATCGGGCGGGCCGTATGTTTTTCTGCCACCCGACGTACACATCTGAGTACACAAATGAGAAAGTAACTCTGTCTGTCTGTCTGTCTATCTGTTACTTTTCACGTTAAAACCGCTGAACCGATTTTGATGAAATTTGGTATGGAGATAGTTTAAGACCCGAGGAAGGACATAGGATAGTTTTCATCCTGGAAATCCCCCCCCCCCCCCCAATGGGGGTAAAAAGTGTTTTTTCTACTATAGAGGGCGGTGTATGATGGGCTATCGGCCAACAGATGGCGCCACAAGTCGTGCTATAAGATGTTTTGTTGTATAAGGGCTATCGGCCAACAGATGGCGCCACAAGAAAAAAAAATAAGTTTATAATCATTTGTCCTTCTTTTACGTCGAAAGCATAAATCAATTGCAGCTCCCCTGGACCACGCGGGAGAAGCCGCGGGTAACAGCTAGTATACATATATAAGTACATACACGTACGTATACAAGTAGTCAGTGTAAATAAAAAATACCAGGTCTATGGTCTCGTGTTAGTGTTCAACACGATAGAGAGAACGTGGACACATCTGGGCATGCGCCCTGATGAAGGTCTTCGTTTGAGATTAAAAGTAATACATGAGTGACCCGCTTAATTTTTATTAATCACTACATAGTATAAAACAAAGTCGCTTTCTCTGTCCCTATGTCCCTTTGTATGCTTAAATCTTTGAAACTACGCAACGGATTATGATGCGGTTTTTTTTAATAGATAGAGTGATTCAACTGGAAAGTTTATATGTATAATATATGCATAACATAGTAGAAAAACACTGATAATTTAGAGGTTTCTAATGTGATGTCGTAAATAAACACATTTTTTTGCTCTTTCATTGCAAACGCTGGCTGAACGCAACGAGATAGATCAAAATAATGTAGTACAGTATTGTTCACCTTAAAATGGTCTACAAAAAAGTTCGCGATGGTATATGTCTATCTCTTAGTGGTAACACACAATAACCGTCATTTTATCCTTTGCTTTTTACAAGAAATAATGCCTTATTTACGAAGCGATTTTAAGCAATACAGAATTAATCCTTATCCAATTAAGTACCTTAAATACATTGCGCATTTAATATAGATCAATATGGCCCTTCACAGCATGTAATTTAAATGAATAGTTTAGAAGATATTACACATTTAAAATGCAGGGACATAACGGCTGTGGCGGTACCGGCCGCGGAGCCGGCGGCGTGTGCCTATAACTGGGGAAGGACTGGATAGGACAAAGCGCAAAGACTTTCTGTAGTACATTTAGTATCAGCATTGCACCCGTGCGAAGCCGGGGCGGGTCGCTAGTGTTATTATAATACCTCACGGTTATTAATTACTCTTCATGGTTTTTTGTATTTTTTTGTTCACGCTGGTAAGTAGACAAACACAAGCCTCGCCCGATGCGAAGCGGTGACCGTAGCCTATAAATGCTTGCAATGAAATACTTGAGCTTTTCTCTATGAATTTACCCAATTATAATATATTCCCATCACAAAAGCCCCGCAATATATTCCTATCACAAAAGCCCCGCAAATGCCATGCTTGTTTTACGGAACCACAGTCGTCTCGTTTCTCTCCAGGCCCGCGCTGGACTCGTGGCCTTCAGCGCAAAATTTGATTGTCATTTTTCACTGATTAACATTACTTCTTTTTACCATTTTGGGAGGGCCAAGGAGCACCTGTAATTTCATCGTCATCATTTACTATATGATGATAGACTTCTATAACAATCGATTTTACGGTGTTTGCATCCATATGTTACTTGCTATGTCGGACTAGAACAACTTTCTCAATTTCCCTAACGTTGCCCATCCAAGTTGGTTTCAATGAGATACCTCAGTCCTGACGTTGGACCTACCTAACTGGACTGTTTGTCCTAGATAGACATACTCGTCGACAACATCGAGAACGGAATTTCGACGTACCCTTCAGCTCAAAGGAGCATAAAGTTTTCAAGCATTGTGCATTCTCCAGCGATTCCGCCATATATATCATCAGTACTCAGTTCAGAGAAGCACGATGGCGTCGTTGCGCATGTCAAGCTACACCAACACGCAAGTCAAGCAACATCAACCGTAGCCTGACCATGGATGGGTATATGTACTCCTCGGTGCTTCGGAGGACACTATAGCCGTCGTCGGTCCCAGTTGTTGTCATTAGATGACAGTCGTTAAGTCAAGTCAGTGGCCTTTAGGCGATTTGATAACACTGACCGCCGCCAACCTATAATTAAGCAGCGTGGTGGAGTACGCTTTAAACGCCTTCGAATGAGGGGAGACCTATATCCGAACAGTGGGATGCATAAGGGTTTAAGAAGTCAGCTCAATATTCTTTTCAATCAAAAAACTTCCAAAGGAACGGTGAACAGTTTCGGAGATATGTTTCCTCGTTAGGCGCCCCTCTGTTATTGGATAGGTCTCGTGGTCTCGTGCGGTCAGAGGCAGGCCAAGTATACAGTAGACATGGTACGTATGCGTGGCGCGCGCCAACAATATGCGTCCGAATTATTAATTTACTTTGGAGTTCTATCAGTAGCATACCTACGTAATAAATCGTTGTAAATTGACTGATTGCTTTTATGACACAATAATGTAGAACCAAATTCCATCAATTACAACACGAAGTTATTAATAGTATACTCATACTGCTTTCCTGTCTAATTGAAGTCTCAAGTTTCAAGTTTACCCCCTACAAAATTTCTGCTTTACACCAGCGGGGGTAAATACCCCCAGATCGGAAGCCAACAGAGTGTCTGACACATTAGCTATAGGCTACGTCTAGTATGACTACTTGGTATATACAAATACAAGTGTTTATACGTAATTCCGAATAACATTCAGAAATATTTCGGGCTTCTTTTGAAGTCACGAGCTTGGCTTTATGAATGAAGGTTGAGCTAAATGTTTGCGGCCACCATGTCGTTCCGTTGATTAGAACAATTTGATTTCGGACTGTCCTAATGCCAATGTAAAATAGTATAGTAGATATAGTAGTAACGGTAAGTAACGGTATTTTTGAAGTACAGAACTGTTTTTGTGCTACGAAAACCAATAGATAGATCTCAATCATCGATCTCAATAGATCTCGAAGGATGACGTGGCCTATATCATCATCATCATCAGGTCATTTACATAGTCTCCACTACAGGTGCACGACCCTCTCTCGTCCGTCCCAGACAGAAGGAGGATTTGGCCTACACTCCCCACGCTGGCCAGACGGGTTGGGGAGGCCTGATCGATGTTTTATAATGTATTTCCCTCAGTCGCCTTGTACGACATCCACGGGAAGAGACGGAGTGATTCTATTCTAGTCTGCCGGAAACCACACAGCCTATATACGTATCGTCTGTTTATGTGAATCCTTAATTATTTGATTTACTTTTCTATTCTAAACACGGATACATACGGTTACAAAATATCTACAGTACGAGTATATAAGATACTCGTACTGTAGATATTATGTAACATTAAAAGTCGCGAATTTTTTTTATAAAGTTGACCGTGGAAGCTGAAAATCTTAGACAATAAGGAACTCGATAATGTTTGTACTTCGTGGCAACAAGAGTCCGTTTTCTAAGAAGGCGTCGTGAAGATTGTTCACGAGTGGCCAACGTAAGTAGATAGATACTCACACTTGCTGTGGTTGACGTGTTTCTCGTAGGGCGCGAACGCGTGCGCAGGCTCTTCGCCGACCTCCACCACCCACGTGATCCTGCGCTGGCCCTGCGCGCCGGCCGCCGGCGCACTCATCCCGCTCCCTGCGACCAGCCCGCGCATCAAACACTCCTCTGGATATTATTCACTCGGTCGCATATTGTTCCACTGCACTGCGATCGCTGAACGTTTCACTATGTTTCACTCGATGCTATTCGGAATAAATCACCGGCCGCCGCGCGGTCTCACTCGTCGCGCGCCACTACCGCGAGCGTACTCGAACGGACGACTAGTGCACCTAATAAAAACGCTCTAAACACCATAACGTTATTAAAACAAATAAATAATTATAATAACCACGTTATTGTTACCACTACCGTTCTACAGTAGAACATTAATCGCAGCGTGGTAGATAATAATCGTAGATATGGGCCGATACAATCAGCTGAATTTGTATCGGTTCGCGGTATCGCGAACTTCGCAAGTACCGCAGTCGCCGAGCGACAACACGCAGGAACATTCACTTCAGGCGTAGTGTACTGCTCGTGCGAGCGCGGCGGGGTTGTACAGCTAGGCGCGTTTGCTATCCCGGTTATTTTTAGGCACGTAGTTCACCTTGACAACTGGCTTTGAATCTTAAGCTCGACGGGGCGCGTGCGGTTTCTCCCGTACTTGCATACCTTGCACTTGCACTTGCGTGGCGTTGCGTTACGGAGGCACGACACAAGAATGCAAAAATGCATTTGATCATGTATGCATTTTACACTCTCGGTAATGTAACGAAATTACTTAAGACAGTCACCGACAACCTTGATGTCGGGAAATTAGGTATTTAGTCGAAGTTATCGACAGCCCAAGAATTTACAGTATAGCTAGCTACATATCAATATTAATGTAAGTACGGTGTAAATACCGAGGCTGTGTTGTGAGCGCGGTGCAGTGGTGGCCTTGTGGCCGCGATGTCTTGCGGGGCTCCGCTGACGCAAGCTCTGCGGCCGCAGCCCGCGCCGCCCACACCACGTACATCAATGGACTGCCTAGTTTTGTTATTTGCATAAAATAAGCTTCTGCTTATTTTTCTCTCCGTTGGCGGAGAGAGATCGGTAATGAAATACCCCAATATTAAAATTAAGTAGGTAAGGGTTGATGGTAGGCAAATTCAAGAAGTGGGCCAGTGATCGCTCGCTTGTCAGTGTACCTACGTGTTATTGAGCTCCCGCCGGCTATGTTTATCTGACATTTTCCGTTTATTTTCAGCCATACGTAATATCCGCGCGATGCAATCGGAAATGGCCTCCTATCACCGAGCTTTGGCGAGGTGCATTCATTGCATCTTTGTAAAACTGACACTAGATGAAGAGACGGAAACAGCCTTCTACGTTCAAGTTGGAATTTTAATGTGGTTACATAGTATTATTACTTATACTATCATCTGGTAAAACAAAGCGCCTTATTTCGGTCGGGGATAGTGAGTTATGGGTAGCATGTAAACTCCTGCCCGGTATTATAAATTAGGTCTAAATCATGAGGTTTTCTTCGTATCCACATAGAGCAGTTATACCATTGGACATTCCCTAATCTTGTTATCAAATTCCGCGACATTATGCCAGACTTGATAATCGAAATGTAATAATAAGTATATTGCTGATTACCGTTAAGATAATTGAAGGATTACCTGCGGGATTGAGTTCATAATTTATTTGTTTAACTTATTTTCACAAAATATATCCGTTCTGATCTCTACGTTTTCAGTTTTATTTGTATCAATTTTATAATTACAATAAAATGGATTTCTCATCTATCCATTAATTGCATTGATATTATAACTTTGTTTTATATAATTATCATACATTCTGTAATATGTTATATATTCATAATATCGTTTCACTGACGTGAGACTCCGATGTATCTTCTCTTTTATTTTAATAAAAAAGTTCGAATTTCTCAGCGTTCTTAAGTTGAGAAATTTTGTTTCGGCTGCTGTGTCCTGGCTGAGATAAACTTTTATAATCGCTGTCTTGAAAGTTATTAACATGATCTTAAAAATTTCCAATATAAATCTTAATCCTGTGTCCATCTCTTGTCGAAAACATTTCGCTATAACAGGTCAGCTGTTGGTTTGAATCTAGTAAATAAGTAATAGGTAGGGGAAAAAGTCTTTTCGCATTATATTATGTATGAACTTGTAATAAAATCTCTTTGGTTATACCATTTGTATCTAGCAGGTTTTGATATCTTTAAAAAGTTTAAATTTTAAAAAAGATAATTCCAAATTCAAATTAGGTAAATGTGTGATTTTCATTTGTTTTTTTTACTGTCAAGATGAGTGAATCTAATGAAGAAATTCGATACATTTTAAAATTTAACTACAAAAAAGGTAAAAATTCAACGCAAGTTGCGAAAAAAATTTGTGACGTTTATGGACCTAGTGCAGTGTCTGTGAGAGTAGCACAAATTTGGTTTAAGCGTTTTCAATCCGGAAATTTTGATGTCAAAGATGCACGTCGCTCTGGACGCCCTGTTACGGATAAAATGGATGCCATTTCTGAAAAAGTGGAGCAACATCGGCATATCAGTAGTTACGACGTAGCTGAAGAACTAGGAATTGGCCACATAACAGTTTTGGCGCATAAAAAGGTCGTGGTCAAAGGCCGGCCAGGCTTCAGAGACTCTGGCGAAACCCGGGTTAACCCGCAACAAGGTCAGGCTGTGTGTATGGTGGGATTGGAAGGGAAGATATTCATTATGAGCTGTTACCGCCAGGCAGGACTATCGATTCTGAACTCTACTGTGAACGACTGATGAGATTAAAGCAAAAAGTTGAGAGAAAGCGGCCGGAATTAATTAATAGAAGGGGTGTGATTTTTCATCATGATAACGCTAGACCTCACACATCTTTAGCCACTCAGCAAAAATTAAGAGAGTTTGACTGGGAGGTGTTAATGCATCCGCCATATAGTCCTGACCTTGCACCTTCTGATTTCCACCTGTTTCGGTTTCTTAAGAATTCTTTAGGCAATGTCAGGTTAACATCACGAGAAGACTGCCAAAACCACTTGTCGCGGTTTTTTGAACAGAAGTCCCAAAATTTCTATAGTAATGGGATCATGTCTCTACCTACAAGATGACAAAAAGTTATCGAACATAATGGCACCTACATACTTTAGTTAAATGTAAATAAACTTTATTAAAAAAATGTTTTGAATTTTCATATAAAATACGAAAAGACTTTTTCCCCAACCTAATATATTCACATGTTATTTGTTAAATGTCTCTAGTCTCCCGTTGTACATATTCGACCACGGGGCACATTTAAAAGTTGGTGAACAAATTATTATATTAGTATGTTGTATTTTTAATAAGTTCTCTCTTAATAAAAATATCGAATTGTAACAATTGTTTGTTACGTTGAAACTACTTTCTCCAATCATGAGTGTACAGTAGTCTCCTGGTGTAAATAATACTTAACTGCACAAAATTATTTCTATCAAGTCAATGCGTTGCTCCAGCGGCCACCAGCCAGTTTATGGTGAAACTTTATAATGAACATCGCTACGCATCCTATTTGAAGAAGGCAATGCAGATATCTCATGAAGTAATGCCCACAGAAAGCTTATTATTCCTGTAACCCGTTCGTCTAAATTGAAGACGATTTTTTGAACTGAAAGAACAAGTTTTTTTGTTCTCGTATGTCGGACTTCGGTTTACCATAGTGCTTGGCGATCATTATTTGCTCTATGAGTGTTTTGTTCTTATACAACTTAGGTGGAAAACAATCATACGATCTGTCTGATGGTAAGCTTACCAGTCTTATAAGTCTATGAATGCTCGCTATACCGGAAGTAATACTCACGAGTAGAGAATACTGTAGAGTAAAGTAGGGTAGAAATTTTCCTTACAATTAATGAATGTACTCTATGATAGAGAACCAGCTCTACCAACTGCTAAGTTTACCACTAGCATAAACTTAAGTCCATTAGTGGATTTTTTATTGAATATTGATTTCCTTCTTACACGTCTACTTCTTCTATCTTATGTATATCATTTTCACAATTAAAGAAAATGAATTTCTAATAACATTAATTGCATTAATATCGCATCGATTTACTTAATTGTCAAACAATGCACAAATAGATAGTTCGATTGATTCAAGAATTCCTTGCTCCAATGGCCACTCTAGTGAAACGTTAGTAATCATAACGTGTTGATGTACATATCACTTTAATTACACATTACCTACGATAGGCTACGGTGCAGTGGCTCACTATGAAATCTCTACAGGTCTGCACGCAGCGCCTGCTGTTCAACTATATAGGTAACTAGTATTTCTGCAATAATTACAGTCTGATGGTGTCACGGTCAATCAACATCTTATAATTTATATCTTTGTCATTTATAATTTATATCTGAAACAGACAATAACTAAACAGCGGAGCAGAGGCAGTACAGCGACGCCCACCGGCCGTCTCGTATGGTATGGCACAGAATGGTAATGAGGCGCCTCACAACTGACTTTGTTGAGTATTTCAATGGCTTTGAATGACGGAAAGAGTAATTTTTGGTTTGTTAGTATTCGCAACGGCCCATTAGTGCTTCCTATGGTATCGTCAGTAAGCACGTGAGGACTATCGCGAACATGTCGCGCGTTTATCAATTGGCCTGTAATCCAAGGAAATCCGCGGTGCAGATTATTTATTTATTTATTACACTAGTTTTAAAGAAACCGCGCATATCGTTACAGCCGTTCGTGGTGTGAAGCCATTAGCAAAACAAATGAGACCAGCAAGTTCAGGGCCGCGACATATTCACCAGAGTCGGTGATGACGAACGTCGGCGGTGCGATTGTGCGACCTCCACGCGAACGCCGATAACAAAACCACACTCCAATCTCATAGATAATTACTATAATTTACGTAAAGGTGCGAACAGGAAAAAGTACTCTCTGACAAATTGCTAATTTTACGTTGGTGCGGGTCTGTATATACTAGACAAGAAGGGGTTCCTTATTAAGTTACTAATTGCGGAGAATTGAAAACACATAAATCAGATAGGGCTAATGAAAGTATCGATTGTAAACAACCAGTCGATAGAGTCCGTGTAGCTACTGTATCTAATCAGAACGGGAGCTGACCTACATTCGGGTTCGTAAATTTGTTATTATCACTGACACGCGAACTATATCGCGGGCCGATTTGACATTTCACTTGCAATAATTAGACCGCGGCGGTATCGGCTCTACCGGCGCGTGCGGCGGCGCGCGTCTCGGCGGCGGAGCATGCGACAAGCGACTGTCAAAAAGGCGGGAAACTGGTGAAACATGCAGCCAAACAAACAGGCACCCCTCCGGCGCGGGCTCGTATCAGCCGGCGTGTGCGCACGCGCACCGATCACAATAATCGCATGTGCGCACGCAGCGCTCTCTCAATTATAATTCACATCTTTTATTTATCGATGTTGATCCGACACTTATAATACATTTGTGTTTAGATATCCATGTACAGCAGCTACCTCACACACGGTCGACTCCAATGGCCGCCATCGCCGGTATGTTTAACTACTGCAACCCCAAGAGTGCCAGAGAAACGGTTGACCAGAATATTTTTTATGTTGTTAGACTTATCAACATATAAAATATCGTAGAAACAGATGAAAATTGTTCATGCCCAAATTAGCAACGCTGAAAACCGTGTGCTGCTCGAGATATTGCGATAAATTTGGCGCTTTTTACTTTTTTTTAATCTCTCTTGAGGATGCATTTGTAAGGTATCTTTGTTCGATACATTTGCAAAGCTAACTTTTGTATCAATTGGAACTGGAACCTAACTCGAGTTGCCGAAATACGCCTAGTCAAAGATAGGCATTTTTTTGAAAGGGAATATTTTGGCATTTTAATAAAAAACTACTTGAAGGAAACTGCGCTCCGATCGCTATACCTCTGGTATAGCGAGCGTCCATAGGCTGCGATGACTGCTTCAATCATCAGATCTTAGAGAGTCGTATGATTATTTGCCACCTTAGTTGTATAAAAAAATCTTTTTCAGTTATCTTTACTTGGTACTTTTGCAAAGCTAATTAAATTTGCTACATTTTGAGCTTAACCCAAAATCTCTAGGTCCTTTGTTTGCGGTTACTGTTAATTTTACGTTAAAAGTTGTTCTCTTTTTTTTTTCTTTTTTTTTGTTGGGTATTCTGCACGTCTTGTTCGACGTTGCAGTGCAGTTGGGTTAACACCGCTCGACGGATAACGGATGAATGGATGATGCATAGAAAGTTTGAGTCTATGCAGGGAATGCATCTTTATTCATGGAGGAAAATGATTGCTTAAAAATACATACACTGTACACGCCGGCCCGTGAGACTGGTCGGTTCACAAAGGTTTTCTTTCGCAAATGTTCAGAGAAGGACTCTACCGACTAAGGATCGGATTTATTTGGTCCCCAATATAAAACTTACATTTCTGTTAACGACAAAGGTCGTTAGTAGCAATGCTGTTATCTCCGTGGTTAGTAGCCTTTCTTAGTTTGTAGAGTTGGTAGAGTTGGATCTACCATTAAGAAAACCGAAGAACACGGGATCAAAAACTCTATTATGTCTGTACCGAAAATCGTCTTCAGTTTTGTCAGTAGGACAGCAGGTGTAATAAGCTGAAAGCTCTCGGTGGGCATTTCTTTAGGAGATTATCTCAGTGTGTTCTTCGAACAGGATGGGACAGGGTTGACAATGTACTAGTGATACCTCAGACAAGTGATCTCAGTGTTACAATCATCTAGTATGATAGAGTCTAAAAGGTCTAACAACAAATAAAATATACGAGTACATGCGCGTTTGCGACGTCTGATGTCGATATTGACTGAACTATAAGAAAAGTTTTATCATTATACGTGAAACACTGACTATATGAAAACACTGACTATCATAACTGTTAAAACTTTCTTAATATTATCTTTTTATGTGGTTTAACTTATTTCATTCCACGTTTCCTACAGTTTCAATAACAAAGGAACAAGTACGGTGCTTGTTCTGAAATTTATGAAGTGAAGCACGTGCTCGAAGTGATATGTATGCGGAGATAAAACAAAACGACGCGTCGTCGGCCGGCCGCCGCGAGCGACGAGTAGCGAGCGGCGCGCGGTGCAGCGGTGCAGCGGTGCAGCGGTGCAGCGGTGCAGCGGTGCAGCGGTGCAGCGGTGCAGTGATGCTGCGGAATTCGGGAAATGTGTTTTGTCGCAGATAAAACTAATGCTTGATATCGCGGCGCGGGGTGCGCCGGCATCACGGCCCGCGGCCCCAGTGTTCATTATTTTAATGCAGCATAATGCAGCCTCGTTATCTGCCCAAGTTTCGGCCGTTGCTCCCGGCTGCTCCGCGGCGCGCTCATCCTAATTAGCTTTATGAGCCTGTGGCCGCGTGTCGCCGCCTCTGCGCTCCGCTCCTCGTGTTTGCATCTGCTCCATTGAGTTCTGTTTACGGAAATAAGCGACGTCCCAAGAGTGCTTCACGATCATGGACTGCTTCACTTAAATTAACGATTTATTGGTACCAATAGAACGAGATATATGAACGCACTGTTCGAATACGTAATAGAGCTATTTACACTGTGGGACTGTGGTGTTAATGTAGCAAACGAGTGTATCACCATACCTTCTAAATGTAAAAAAATCTAATTTACTATCTCTAAGTACCTACTATCTGATACATATTGTTTACATACTGACTGATTCATCAGGGACCAGCCTAAACCGCTGATAGTAACACCTTAGATAGGAGTGTTCCTTAAGTCGTTTTGAAATTGAAAATGTGATTGAAATTGAAAATGCTCACAGACCGACGGGTGGATAGTTAGTAGGACATATATAAGCAAACGTTGTAGTAATGGTACTTATATCAACCGAACTCCTCTCACTGTTGGATTACGGGTTTTCAATCGGAGGGGTTTAGAGCGTACTCTTTATTTATTATTATTTTTTTTTTATTTTTTTTTTTTTTTTTTTTTTACTATTTTATTTTACTTTAATTTTTTTTTTCTCTTATTTTGGTCGAATACCATTTTTCTTTTTATTGTATTATGATAATATTGTATGGCTATTTAAAAAAAAAAACCGGACAAGTGCGAGTCGGACTCGCCCACCGAGGGTTCCGTAGGTACGTAGTATCATTATTAAATTTGATATTTTTCATTATAAATAAGAAATAAAGCGTCGAAAAAAATAAATAAAATATATTTTGCAATGTGTTCATCAAGCCCTTTCATATGATACCCCTGTAAAGGTCCTAGGGAGCGTTGTACGGTGCAAATGAAAACTCAAGGCGAATATCAAGCGTTGATTTACTTTCGTTGACTTTCATTGACAAATAAATTTAACATAACAAAACAGTACTTAAACCACCGCGAAACAAACCATAACGCGATGCAGCTTTCGAACAGCGCCATCTGTTATTTCGGTGGTGAAACAAATAATACTAAATAAGGCGTAAACATACCGCCCGCCATGGACAACTTGTCCATCACAACAGTTAAAAACAAACTGTGTAATTTAACTATGACATTATTGACAAGTTACTTCAAATAGCAATCAGAACATGAAACATAACAAACTATAACATGAAACATTTGCAAAAACTATTGCAATGCAAAACAACTTAATGAATACATCTCAATGATTAGCAATGGACTGTATAAATACTCGTATAACTTAAAGAATACAAAATGTTATTCTGATATTTTCAAACATAAATTGAGACATATCTGCAAAACATAGTTAAATTTTATTCTGTAACTGGTAACACACAAACCTTTGATACAGGTCTCTTAATTACCTTGCCATTACATTTGAGACTGACGACGCGTGCAATCTTGTCCAAACCTTCATGTTTGTGTACAACAATACCAAAAAGCCAATTTGCTGGAGGTAGGTCGTCCTCCTTGACTAATACCACGTCACCAATTTCTGGCCCAGGTATTTGTTCTTGCCATTTCCGACGATGAAAAAATTGCGTGAGGTAGTCCTGAGACCAACGTCGCCAGAAATGTTGCAACATCCTTTGTGACAATTGCCAACGCTTTAAGTTACTAAGGCTACAAACTTCATAATTCACGTCAGGGGCTAACACTAAAGGTTCTCCGACTAAAAAATGTCCTGGTGTGAGAGGAGCTGGATCACCAGGATTGTTACTCATTTGAGAGAGTGGACGAGAATTCAAACAAGCCTCGATTTGTGTCAAGACCGTAGCTATTTCCTCGTAAGTCAGAGTCGCGTTACCGATTACACGTTGCAGATGGTGCTTTGTCGACTTGATCCCTGCCTCCCAAAGTCCACCAAAATTTGGACTTCTGGGTGGGATAAAATGCCAGACTGTGCCGTTGTTGGCAAGTGAATCAGCGATGTCTGTTGCTATGCCAGACCTTTCCGCGGAAAAAAGTGACTTTAGCTCCCTAGCAGCACCCGTGAAATTCGTACCATTATCACTCCATATATCGGCACAATGTCCCCGTCTGGCCACGAAGCGTTTAAAAGCAGCCAAGAAGCTATGAGTAGTCAAATCACTTACGGCTTCGAGGTGAACTGCTCTGGTAACCATACAGACGAACAAACAGATGTAGCCTTTATATGAGTGATGACCTCTGCCTTTGGTAGTACGAATGCTGATGGGACCCGCAAAGTCAACACCGCTGCGAAGAAAAGGTCGGCAAGCAGTGACTCTTGCGGATGGAAGTTGGCCCATCAGTTGATGTTTTATACGAGATCCATAACGAATGCAGCTAATACATTTGCGAACATAAAAGTTTGCCAGATTCTTGACGTCAACAATCCAGTATTTACTTCTCAAATAATTGATCATGAGCTGCGGTCCGCCATGAAGTGTTCTCTCATGAGCTTCAGCTATTAACAAATTAGTGAAGTGTGATTTTCTTGGAATCAGAACAGGATGTTTTGTCTCTTCACTCATTTGTGACCTATGTAATCTCCCGTCAACTCGCATAATACCAACTTCATCGATGAATGGATTGAAAGAGGTAAGCTTGCTTTTCTTGTTTACTTTACCGTGTTTAGCTAAATTATCTAAATCATCTTGAAAATTTAAAACTTGACATTGTCGAATGCATGTGTTTAAAGCTTCTGTATATTCTTGACCAGTAATAAATATTTTTTTATTTTCAGGTTGGTGAGCTGAACGTGTTTGAAGAAATTTCCTGCAGAAAGCGACTACTCTGACTAGTTTTCGTAAAGATGAGTATCTTTCCCACAAACCGAATTGTTCATTTGTAGTAGCATAACATACCTTCTTCGTCTTCCTTTCCTCCAAATTTGTTTCTTCTACCTTCTGCCTGTTGTAAATAATTTTCTCATGTTTCAGCCAATGTGGTCCCGTATTCCACAAGTCATTTGGATACTCATGCGGTCTGAGCCCTCTGGAGGCGCAGTCCGCAGGGTTGTCTTTTGATTGGACGTGTGACCACTGCGTGCTGTCTAAAACCGTTAAAATTTCTGAAACTCTGTTGGCAATGAAGGTTTTCCACCGACTTGGATGACTCCTCAGCCAAGCGAGTACAACCGAAGAATCAGTCCAAGCGTGGATGTTTTCCTTGGGTATTTGAAGAACATTAGATACTTCCAGGAGCAGTTTTGATAACAAGACGGCACCACACAACTCTAGCCTGGGAATCGACACTTGTTTCACAGGCGCGACCTTCGTTTTTGCGGTAAGTAAACGTACATGCCGTTCACCATTTCCACTAATTATTCGAGCATATACCGCGGCAGCGTATGCGATAGTTGAGGCATCGCTGAAACCATGCAACTCCATGAGCTGGTCGTCTGCTTTTGAATTAATCCATCTAGGAATTCGGACAGTGGTAAGTAATGACAACTCGTTCCTGAAAGTGAGCCACTCTTTTAACAACTGGGGTGGAAGTTTATCATCCCAGTCAATTCCAGAAATCCACAATTTCTGGATGAAGACCTTTGCTGTGATAATGGTAGGTGCGATCCACCCAAGAGGATCGAACAACCTTGCCACATCTGATAAAACTTTTCTTTTAGTTATAGGTTCACCTGGCGGCGGCAGTTGAACGGAATATTCGAAGAAATCAGTGCGACGATTCCAGGTAAGTCCCAGAATTTTCATGACCGAATCTATTTTTAGCTCTAGACTTCCAATTTCTTCCTTACTTCCTTCCTTTATTTTTTCTATTAAGTCCTCACTGTTACTAGACCATTTTCTCAGTTCAAATCCAGCCCTTCCCAGTAATTCCTTGATTTCCTTGTAAACCTTTATCCCTTCTTCGACATTTTGACAACCAGTTAGTAGATCGTCTATATAAAAATCGTTTAAAATTCTTTCAGATGCCAAAGGATAATGAACGCCATCGTCTATGGCTGCTTGCTGAAGCGCTTTCACCGCGAGGTAAGGCGCCGAGGCTGTCCCGAATGTTACTGTCAGCAATCTATAGTGCTGTAAGTCGCATTCAGGATGATCTAGATTACGCCACAAGATGCGTTGATAGTCAGCGTCTTCAGGAAATACCCTCACTTGTCGATACATCTTCGTAACGTCGGCCACGAGGCAGATTGGATGTAAACGCCAGCGTATAATAAGATGTCTGAGATCGGACTGAAGAGTTGGACCTATCATTAGTTGACTGTTCAAGGATACACCATTTGAATCCCTACAAGAAGCATCAAATACGACGCGGATTTGGGTTGTCGATTTATCTTCCCTGATGACGGGATGGTGTGGTAAGTATATTGCATTTGGATTATCACGTTCTTTTTCAGGTACCGCCTCCATGTGTCCCAAATCTAAATATTCCTGAATTACATTAGAATATTGAAGCTTAAGATTGGGATCTTTTAGTAATCGTTTCTCAAGTAAGTGAAATCTGCGAGCTACAATATCTCGGGAATTACCATACCTGCATGGCTTCTCCTCACGGAATGGTAATTTGACAACATATCTACCGGACGCGTCACGTACGGTAGTAGACTTAAATAGCTCCTCACATCTCTGTTCCTCAGGAGTGAGGTGCTTCCTGGAGTCTGAGTTGTAGCTGTCGGACTCCAATTCCCAGAACTTGCGAAGAAGTTCGTTTTCGTTACACTGGGAATGTAAACTGACAATAGAGTAACAAGATTTTGTCTCATTGTTACTAGAGGAGTTGATTTGACCAGATATGATCCAGCCTAATTTTGTTTTTTGAGCAACTACTGACTCAGATGACCCTCTTATCAGACCCTCTTGAAGGATCTGCGCATATATTTCAGCACCCAATAATAGATCAATTTTATTGGGTACCGTGTAAGTAGGGTCTGCTAACTCTAAGGTTGAGAGTTCTATTGAAGCTGGTAGGATGAATTTTCTTTCCGGCATAAACGTAGTTAGCTTCTTTAAAACATGAGCCTTTACATCAACAACAAAGTTGGGGTCGTGAAGTGATTGAATTTTTAAGAATACTACAGACTTAGAGGGCACAGAACCCGTCTGATCACTTCCCAGCCCTGAAATTTGACTCTTGCTTGAATACTTTCTTAAACCAAGAAGCTGAACCGAAGCTTCAGTGATAAATGAAGCCTGCGAACCCTGGTCTAGCAATGACCTTAGAGTGATATCCGTACCAGTCCTTGATTTAACCTTAACTAAGGCTGTGGCCAATAACACTTGACTGTGTACTTTAGAAAAACATGTTACAACATTTCCGGTTTCGCCTTGAGGTGAAGACGACATCGTCGTCGGTACAACATTTACACTAGCCGATTGATTACTACCAACATGAGAATCGACTGAATGTACAACTTTCCTAAGGTGTAATAATGAATGATGTCGTTTTTTGCATATCTTACAACGTGTGGTTTGGTGGCATGAGATTGCAGAGTGATTGGGACCTAAACAATTAAAACAAAGACTACTTGTTTGAACAAAATTACGTCGCGTGTCTATGTCTTCCTTGGCAAACTTTTTACAATTATACAATTTATGGTTTTCGGAACAGTAAACACATGAAAATACAGTAGATACATGCAATGATTTTGGATTGAATTTCTGAGTGCGATTTGTACTAGTGGGTTTATTTACTTTATTATCTAAAAATTCTAAAGATCTAAAACGTGTTTCAAGAAATTCTTTAAATTCTGTTAATGTGGGTAATTCATCAAAAGTCTCGCTAATTTTAACCTCCCATAATTTTCTACTTTCTGTATCCAATTTTAGGCAAATGATATATATAACAATTACATCCCAAGACTCTATATTAATTCTCAAATTTTCTAATGCATGTAAACACTCACTTGTTGTATCCAAAAGTTCTTTAATTGCATGTGACGATTCCGAAAACAATGATTTCTGACTCATAAATCTTTTTAAAATGGAATTAGCAAGATACCTTTTGTTATTGTAGCGTCTTTCCAATTGTTCCCAACATACCGTATAATTGTCATGAGTAATAGGGACGTGACGTAACAACTGCTCAGGTTCGCCAGTAAGGTGACTTTTTAAATAGTGTAGACGTTGGACATCGTCTAGAGCCTTGTTGTTATGCACTAGTGACATGAATAAATCCCTAAAACTTATCCATTCAGAATATGATCCAGAAAATACAGGTACAGAAATCTTCGGAAGTTTGACCTGGAAAGATTGACTATCCGTTTTAGAGTTACATGTAGATGCGCTACTATTGCCGTTTAAATCCCGCAACATATCCTTTAACTCGGTCTTATAATCAATATAACTTTCTTCTGTTACATCGTACATATCAGTAGTTACATATGTGGATTTCAACAGTTCCGCTTTATTTGTTCCCTTTACAATTTTTGCATGAGTGTCGGTAAATTGTAGCCAAGCCTTTTCTAAATTTTCTAGCCTCGCTTCTATATAAGAAATTGTAATTCGCTCTTTTGGCGATTTTTTAAAGTTTAATCTAGCCTTTGATATTTTAGATTTAAGATCATCCTGTACACTAATTAATGATTCCATTGTTGTGTATGAATTTATTTACCGATTCTCAAACAAACACAAAAATACAAGTAGGTACTACAATAATGTTGCAGTATGACACAGGTAAGTATATCAATAATTATTTATTTTTAGTTAGGTACACAATACTCGAATAACCAACAAATCCAATTAACACATATTAAAATATTTTAAAGTTCATTAAATTTTGTTTGGATACTGAAGACTGATGCACAAATCCAGGAGAAAAATTGTAAATTTTTTAAAGTTTCAAATTCCAATGTGTTGCAGAACCGATATGTGAATTTTATAAGTCCAATAGAATAGATGCGTAAAATTTTACAAGTCCAAGATTTATGATGCGAAATTTTTCTAAGTGTTTTTTACTTAGAAATTGAATGAGTGAATTTTATAAGACTAGTAGAACAAATGCGTAAAATTTTACAAGTCCAAGATTTTTAATGCGAAATTTTTCTAAGTGTTTAAGACTTAGAAAATTCTGACCAAAATCGGGCATAGGTTCCCCGTTAGTTCACTTTTTCTTGGATTATTCTAAGTCCTAGTTGCTTCTACTTGTTAGTTAAATCTTGAAAATTTTACAAGTTGAAAGTACTTACAGTTTGTTTGCCACTCATGTATACACTGCACTCACACTATACATACACTTGCTTCAGACCCGATGAATACTTCCTTGACAGCTAGCGCCCTCTTGCGGCGGCCGGTCAAGGTACCATCAGCGGCAATCCACCACTGTGTCGGCGCCTGTGCAGTAGGAACTTCCCACTTGCCACACGAAAATAGCTTCTAGTCCGACTCGTTAAGGACCAATGTAAAGGTCCTAGGGAGCGTTGTACGGTGCAAATGAAAACTCAAGGCGAATATCAAGCGTTGATTTACTTTCGTTGACTTTCATTGACAAATAAATTTAACATAACAAAACAGTACTTAAACCACCGCGAAACAAACCATAACGCGATGCAGCTTTCGAACAGCGCCATCTGTTATTTCGGTGGTGAAACAAATAATACTAAATAAGGCGTAAACACCCCATTTGAACTAGTAGTTTCAATTTGAAATTTCGACACCCTATAAAAAATATAGACCCCCCTATTTTTTAAGATCTATTTACAAATGTATAGTTTTGAGATTTATTCCTGTACTTGTAGTCTATAACGATGTTACTTGCCAAATTTCATAGTTCTAGGTCAACGGGAAGTACCCTATAGGTTTTGATTCCCTTGAGTGTGTCGAAATATGCGTTTTTTGCTGAATAAACGGCCGTAACTTTTTTCTACGTAAACTGAACAGTTTGATTTTTTTTTCACTTCATGGGACCGTAGACCTGAGTATACAGTTCAAATTTCAGCTTGATACCTCCACGCATTCTCGACATAGAAATTCTTGACAGACAGACAGACAGACAGACAGACAGACAGACGGACAACAAAATGATCTTATAAGGGTTCCGTTTTTCCTTTTGAGGTTCGGAACCCTAAAAAGACCTATATTGACAGAGTTTCTTTCGGCATTTCTTCTCGTCAATGGTCATTCCGAAATGCTGGTAGATAAAAAAATATACCTAATTGTAAAAGACGTGTCTAAGTGCCCGCGAGGGCCCACAGAATAAAGAATTTTGACTTTGACTTTGACTTTGACTTTGACTCCATTGCACTGCTCAACTACAAGTTAGCTGTGCTTAGTATTTTCAAGTTGACTTAATCTAATAAAAACAGTCAGAACTACAGCTTTAAAGTGCCCTTCGAAGTACGGAAGAGCCCAAGATGAATAAACCCACCCTTAGACAGGCTACAGTCAACGTCGTTGTACCTGCGTGCTCGATTAGTCTGACGCGCGTCACGACACGACGCGCGGCGCCGTCGAGCTCCTTAATCACAGCAACTGTATACGTTTATCTAAACAACAAAACTTTATACCACTAAGTCTGTGGCCTCAATTATACAATATCGTTGTGACGGGCCTGTTAAGTTAAGCAAATGGTTTTGCGGTTGACTAGTTGCCTCCCATAATTGGATAGAGCGTTTATTCGCACAATGCGTGCTGGACAAACTTCTACAGCGTTCGCTCGCCGAATCACTCAGTCAGCAACCGATGTGCTACAGTTACAATAAACCGCCAAAACGACGTCGCTGTACCTAAATTTGCATCCAATTTGCAGTGCAGACTCAGCTAACTGACAAGGAATCGGAAACTATTTGCCTAACCTTTTTATCCCTAGCTCTCATTTGTGGAATGAACCCACTGCCAAGTTATTTCCAGGAGACTACAGTATGGCGTTTTCAATAAAGGCGTAAAGGAGTTTTACAGGGTCGATAATACGTGAGTGATTCCTCTGGTGCTGCAAGCATCTATAGACTGAGTTGACTGCTTACCATTAGTCAGGTCGTTCACTTGTTTGGTAACCTAGAGATAATAGGTCTTTATCTATGAAATTGCCGTTCTGCAGTACTGGCCATTTCAAATAAAAATATTTTTTGTTTGGCTAAGAATTCTAATTTCAAATTATTTTTTTTAAAAAACATGGAATTATTTTTCCAAATGTAGTCATTTGTTTATTGATTAGTGTTACTTTTTCATCGCATTTCAATATTTTTCAACATCATGGATACGTTAAAAATTCGAGTAATTATGGAATGAGTACCGTCGTGGCAGCAACGCGGCACAAGCGGCACGCAACATCAACGACGTTTACGGAGCTAACACTACAAACCAACGCACCACCTTTTATTGGTTTGCTCGCTTCCGTTCTGGAAATTTTGACCTGAAAAATGAACCTCGCGGTCGTCCGAAGACTAAGGACAATGACGAATTAAACGCGATTCTGTTTGTAATCGCAAGCGCTCAGCAAGTTGGTTGGATCCTGGTTCAGCACCTAAGCAATGCCCTAAATGAAAACTTACCCCTAGAAAAGTGATGGTCACTGTTTGGTGGTCTAGCGCCGGTGTGATTCATCACAGCTTCTTACCAAACGCGGTGAGCATTACTGCAGATGCGTACTGTGAAGAACTGAACACCATGATGGAGAAGCTGGCAAGTCTCCAACCAGCATTGGTCAATCGCTCGTCTCCGCTGCTGCTGCACGACATCGTGCGACCGCATACTGCACAGCAGACGGTCTCCAAGTTGCAAGAACTGGGGTTGGAAGCTCTCCGTCATCCGCCCTACTCGCCAGACCTTGCGCCTACAGACTACTACTTTTTCCAGAATTTGGATAACTTCTTGGCGGGAAAAAAATTCAATGCCCGAGAGGCAGTACAAAATGCCTTTGAAGAATTTGTTGCCTCCCGTCCAGCTAATTTCTTTAAGAAGGGCATCAATAAACTGCCACTGCGTTGGCAAAGATGCATTGATTGCATGGGTGATTATTTCGATTAATACAAATAAAAAATACATGAGAAAAATTTGTTTAAATTTTTTCATACAAAACGGCAATTACATAGGTAAAGACCTAATATAAAAAGAAACTTTTAGAATCAGAATAAGTAATAGTACCGCCGGTGCCACTTACAAACTGAGTACAGTTATTTCGAAGGCAGTGTTGTGCGTTCCATCAGGAGGTATAGTACACCTTTCGTGTTGGTCACCACACTCACCATCCAACAACCACCACAACCATTACCACTTTCAAATGCATATTTATATAGATAAAAAATAATGATACGAATGCAGCAGCCGTAAGCCTGCCAGCTCTACCAAGACGCCACTCAAACGGAAATCGATAGCAGGTACGCAGGTATTACCTAACGCGTGCTTCGTGAGCGTAAACATATTTTGCATGTCGCAATATGTCGAAGCGTGTGAAACTTAATTCCATAAGCCATACGTGGGGAAAATATCCTCTGATTTTTAAAACATTTATATTGCTAACGATAATCGTGTTTCTTGCAAATAAAAGTTTTCATTTTGTCTTTTAAGTTCATCCATGGAGTTGAAATTAATACCATCACGCGAGCGACGCCGGTCGCGTGCGTCGCAGCGCGCTCGCCTCAATTGGAACTAATATGATAGGCGAGCGCGCACACAGCACACACCCGGCGGACACTTGCTCTATGAGCTGATAAATCACGCCAAATCATCGGATCAATCTTTAACTCTATCAGAGTGATCCCGGAGCACGCAGGCTTCTAAATGAACTAATCGGTATCAAAAGCTGCCATATGTATTTTCACGTAAAGTCTCTGACATCAAAAATTAAATATTTTATTTAAATGGCTCAAGGAGTTTTTTTTCATATAACTAAGCTGTAATAGAAAAGGTTTATGTTTGCATACTATGTTGATTGGCATAAAGACCAAATGTGACCGATTTTTATTTATTTTTTATTAGCTTTCGCCTGCAGCTTCACCCGCCGATAATTTGACAGAATGACTCTATGGCTCTAACTTAAAATTATTAATCGAAGAGTCATAGTTATAAGTCCATAAATATCACTACATAGTATAAAACAAAGTCGCTTTCTCTGTCCCTATGTCCCTTTGTATGCTTAAATCTTTGAAACTACGCAACGGATTATGATGCGGTTTTTTTTAATAGATAGAGTGATTCAACTGGAAAGTTTATATGTATAATATATGCATAACATAGTAGAAAAACACTGATAATTTAGAGGTTTCTAATGTGATGTCGTAAATAAACACATTTTTTTGCTCTTTCATTGCAAACGCTGGCTGAACCCAACGAGATAGATCAAAATAATGTAGTACAGTATTGTTCACCTTAAAATGGTCTACAAAAAAGTTCGCGATGGTATATGTCTATCTCTTAGTGGTAACACACAATAACCGTTATTTTATCCTTTGCTTTTTACAAGAAATAATGCCTTATTTACGAAGCGATTTTAAGCAATACAGAATTAATCCTTATCCAATTAAGTACCTTAAATACATTGCGCATTTAATATAGATCAATATGGCCCTTCACAGCATGTAATTTAAATGAATAGTTTAGAAGATATTACACCTTTAAAATTCAGGGACCTAACGGCTGTGGCGGTACCGGCCGCGGAGCCGGCGGCGTGTGCCTATAACTGGGGAAGGACTGGATAGGACAAAGCGCAAAGACCTTCTGTAGTACATTTAGTATCAGCATTGCACCCGTGCGAAGCCGGGGCGGGTCGCTAGTGTATTATATATCCGTATTCAAACTAGAGTTAACGTAGAAAATAGAAATAGAAATATATTTATTTCAACATCACACATAAACAAAGTACACATAAACAACACAAATACAACATTACATTATAATAAAAAGTGTGATGTTGAAATATTTGGCGCGCCCTCAGGTTTCAACGTAACGTCGGTGGCTTTCAAAAACACAAGTTGTGCCAGTGGGCAGGCCACAGTACTCGCAGCAGAACCGATGGCCTTTGGGACATAGGCGTTCAGGAACGGGAGCCGCTAGACGGATCGGCGATCTGGTAGATAGTAGAACGCCAGAGGACGCAAGGCATAAAATCGATTGTTATGTTCAGCAGTTGACTACGTGGAGGTCTAAATAATAATTATGATATAGTCCCGGTTGGGTGTTTCTGAAGGTTATGTGCAGAACTGGGCCGAAGTATCGTATAGTAACATACAATAACAGGCGCCAAAATGTAGAGTTCCCTCGCGTCAGTTGTGCCATCGATCACTAGGTACCATTGAGCCTGTAGTTTGCTCTGAAAAATACGTTTACCAATTCTTCACTTTACAATAAATTTTGGGACAATAACTTTACGTTATGAGGAAAGCACAAAATTTTTAAACAAATTTAGTAGCCTGTTCTAGTCATCATAGTTATTTTTATTTCGGTATTAATTTCCAATTTTTTGTGTAATATCATATTTTTTTCTAGCTTTATCAGAGGAAAGGTCAAAGTTTCGGTCAAAAACCGGTCGATCGATAACTCTAGCTAAAAACAAATTGATTCTGAAAAATGAGTTGTTGCGAATTAGGATTGGTAGTAGGTACTAATGTCGTACCCTGAAGGCACCTGGCGGAAATACACGGCTCAACCAAAGTGATCTACTTTGTTTGGAAGGCAATGAAATATTGAACGAATTTTTTTATATTTACATGATTCAGTTTTGTTTCTACATCTAAATAAAATTCGGGGAAATGGGTGAAATGGCCTCAGGTAAGGCTGATCACCCGCCCGGCAGCCGGCGTCCCCGTTGGAAATAATAATAATAATACATCTAAATAAAAAATATAAAAGTGAATCATTAAAAACACAGTAAACTTTGCATTCCTGTGACTTTCTTACAAAGTGCATCGTTTTGGTTGAACAGTGTAATTTCGGCTTATAGCTCCTAGGAATCATTAATAATCATGTCGCACGATGTGCAACTGCCCCCACGGCAACCTTTTACCGACAACGAGTGTCTTCCTCGGTGCCTGTACTCGTGTGTCAGGTCACACTCGTGTGGCTTACGTATTATTACAACATCGTTGTGTACGCGGTCCCAACTGTCTCAAGGAAAATATCAGTTACATATTTGTCAAATATTCTCAATTTATACTTTTTATAGAATACATAGTAATGTATTTTGTTTTTTACTTTATTATAGTTACCACTAGAGTGGCAAACAATCATGCGACCTGTTTGATGACTAGCCGTTATCTTAGCTTATAGACGCTTCCAGACTTCTAGAGGCATCACTCGTACGCTTTTATGCATTTTTAATGAACAACAGTGTATTCCTATACAGTAGTTTCCAGAGAATGCATTCGCATGGAGTTCATAGTTCATTCCACTAGTTGAGAGCTTGCGTTAGTAATCTCTTTTGTAGCCACACAATACGCGACTATCTAGTCGCGTGTAGTGCGGCTACAAAAGAATTTACTACCAAACCATCCAAACAAACTATCTAGTTTGGTTTCATTTTGTTGAATTCCCAGCCTACGGCGAGCGTTGGCCACCTTAGTTGTATAAAAAAAAGCGGCATGGCTATCGAAGAGATCCTGAACTTGTGGGCATCATCAGTATCCAACAAATTCTGTAAAAAGATCTATTAATCTATACCCAGCCGGTATAGTATATAAAGAAAGGCAAAGTCTCTCCTCAGACTTAATGCTCCGCGAGCTTTAAATCATGAGAACAATCAACAATACGTAACGCATTACAAACAGGTAATTACTTGCTAATTAATAAACTACTAATGCCACTAAAACTAATGCTACTAAAGCCAAACTTGCTAATTAATAAACTACTGACATCTAGTGTTACTTGAAAAAGGTAAAATTAAACCGCAAGCTCTACTCGTAGCAGATAAACGTCAGGACCACGCAGCTAGAGTTGAATTCGTGCGCGCGTTCCAGCTGTCCGCGGTAGGTGGCGTGGATTTATGGATCCCTTTTTACTCTGATCATTCCTCAAAATAGGTATGATAAATCGATCCTACTGCAATTCAATTAGTTATTTGGTAATATATATTGGTTACTATAATTTGACTACAGTCAGAAGACAAAATCAGCGACCGACGTCACGACATCACATAGAGAAATCAAATGCGACCAGCCCACCCAAAAACGCGCCAACCACAACCCACACGGTAACATATGGAGGTCATAGTATTAAGAAAAAGGTAGGTTCTGTTGGCCTCATATTAGAAAGCGATTGTGACAATCATCTAGAGCTGGAGGGAATTACTACCTTTTCTGTACTCGATTATTCTTTCTACTCGCCTACACACAAAGATTGAAATCCTACGCACCGATTATCGTTAAGTACACTATGAGGCTGATTTTATTAGTTGCCATTAGTACACGGAAAGTTGACTTAATTGGTATATAGATGCTTGTGGTCGCGGTGCATTGAACGAGTTATATCTAAGTATACCTACTATGGAAATGCGAATGAGATATGGACTGAATTAGTGAAGTACAATGCTTGAGGTGGTCCAAGAGAACGCGGGTCTATTCCTATTACGGAATGTGCTCTTTGAGCGGTACCTCACAGCAACGACAAAAGAATCTGCTTATACTCTTCTCTAGTTTTTGTCTCTTCTGTTGACTGATGAGTAGAAGCCCGCGCCGAGGGAAGCGCAGTGATTGTCCCCGCCCTTTCTCCCACTCAAACTCGTTTGTCACCTTTCTACATGGAAGGGTCACCTCACGAGTTAAAACGAAGTCCTTCTTGGTCCTCTTCTAAAAGTCAAATATCATCGCTTTTATTCTCTTGAAATGGTACACAATAACGTCTATTTCTGTATACTATATTGACAGCTTCTTTTAACTAAAGCTGTTTTCCGTCGGCTGAACCATATGGTTGTTAGTCACGCAAGCGAGATAAAGAAATATAAACACATTCAAAAAACTAGCTGAAAATTACATTGCCTTCTACAAGCATAAATACGGGATTATTTGATTTAGTTCAATTGTTAGTCGTATTTTTAGGCGAGACCTTTGTTTGCCGTCCCGATCGAAACTCAGGGGATTGTGATCATTGGGCGGCTACAGTAATGTTGATCATCACGGTATGGAAATATTTATAGTAAGCGGTCATTGCCTACAGACGCTTGAAACACCAGAGGCTGATGCTTCTGGTGTTGAACACGTGATCATGTTGCCAACTGTGTGACACCCCTAAGCGCCTTCAATTAGACTCAGCAAAATTGCATAATAATAAAAGTCCGCTTACCAATACAAATACGCATTACCTAATAGTTAAAAAATGATAGCTATTATTGTTTGAGACAATTTATTTTATGGATATATTGCTTCATCCGGAGCAATTGTACAACTCGAGAACTAGATACTCAATGCTACTATATTCCTTTGTGTTGAATATGTTTAAAAGAAAATTTCGCAAAGTTGACCGAGGATGCAGCTGTTAAGGTCGGCCCACACGCGCGGGGAACTGGGTGAAGCCGGCGACGTCGCGGGATACCACCGCGTGCACGACCGCGGGGCCGCACTCGGGACCACCGAGCCGGCTGCTCTTGGGGCTCCCGCTCAATACACAACTTCATCCTTTTTACCCGACTGTCGCATCTACCTCATCATGTCCGCGACTGTTGTTCTCGTGAAACTATTAACAGCGAGAGATAGAGAAGAATCGCGGCGGCAGATGCCGGTGGTGAACGTGATCCGTAACTACGACCGCTCTGTCAAGACTCAAGAGCGAGCGACTGAGAAGACGCGATTGTCGAAGGATCTCCTCCTTCGACACGCCTAATTCTTTGACATGCTTAAAACCTAAATCGATTGACGTAATTCAACATATGAGAAGGCATTAGATTCGATTCAGTCATGGGAGTGCCTCGGGCTATATTTATGCAACGATATATCGACGCAGTCGGGCATATGTTTGCTAATTTTATACCAGTGAGGAGATAGATAGACACTAAGACTGCCAGATGATAGCTTGTAATAACTGCTAGATGACGCCCGGGCGCATCTGAGCATCCCTCGCGCATTGCCGACTCTATCAAAACCAGGGGCTGTACCGCCGAAGCTGTAGCCGATTCCCGTTATATTTATTGATGTTACGTTACCTTATGTTTATAGCGAAAATCAAACTTCAACTCAGATTTCCGGTACTCGTGTTTAGCCGATAGTAGCCCTGGAGCTATACCCACTCAGCTGAAGATGTTTGTCAATAATTTAATGTAAGTCCAATTTTTCCAATCAAAATATTCGATGGTAACCGGCTTCAGCTTCGGCGGTAGGACCTCTGCTCCTTCGCCTTTTAACAGAGTTTCCAAACTGTAGTCTCCTGGGAAAATATTGATTTAAAATGTACTACTCCAACGAAAAACTTCACTGCGCCCACACAATATGCCACTATTTTAATTCTAATGTGTGATAATTTCCCTGCTGATAAAGAACGGTTGTTACGGGAATGGGCGATTGTAGTAGGAGGCTTTGAACATGGTGTCCAACAATTTTATGACCACGAGCTACTATATAGTTGATGGTACACGCAAAAGAAAGCGACTCTTCAGCCTTTTCCCTCGCTGTTAATTACCGAACCTCCGAACCTCGCTGTTAATTGCTGTTGCCTAAATATAAGATCTATCCTATATTTCGAAATATATAGAGAAAGATTTCTAATAGCTTACCGTAGATAAAAGACGCTTGTAATACAAATAGTGTGGCTTTTGAACTTGCCTCCCCGCTACTAACGCAGCATCTTCTCACGTCTGATAACCTCACACTCTCTTATTATTTGGCTGCGGTCTTCTGTAAAGTGGAGTACGAGGTACTTCTCCAGGCGGGCTCGACATGCTCTAAATTTTTTTAGGTAGAGTTCTATTTTGCTAGTTGGTGGCGTGTGGCGGCAGATGAGCTTGACTTTAACTCTGAAAATAGCGAAGCCTTTACTCCCCCATATGCCTCCACCTTACATAACATTATTTGCAGACAAATTACACGACGTGCCCAAGTATTTACTATGTCCTGCAAGTGAGCCAGGTCTCGAGGCCGTCGTGCAATGCGCTTGTTGCATTGATGATGTTACAGTTTATAGACATCGAATGACTGTGCGTGACGTAGTAAAAACATAATATTATGTTCCAATATGATCGTTAGATGAGTACGTCCCTGTCGGCATCCCATCACGTACCGGTGTTTGTGCGAGGCGTGCCAGCCGCCGGCAGTCGCGCGCCGCCGCCCGCCGCCGCCCGACGAACATGCCCGGCCGGCGAGCGGACGCCTCCACGTCCACCGACGACATAAAGGTTGGTGCAGCGTCCGTCGCCGCGGCCGGCGCGACAGGCGCGAGGTTGTAATACTAGTGGTGTTCCAGGGGCGGCCGCTGTGCCTGTTCTACTTCACGCACCCGTTCGGCGTGCTCTCGCCGGAGCCGCCCACGGTGTCGGCCGCGCCGCCGCACGTGGCGCGCGCCTTCCTCAACATGGAGCCGGTGTCGCCGTTCACGTTCTGGCCGTCGTCCGCGGGCGGCTCGTACGACACGGCGACCGACAGCAGCGCGGCGCCGCCGCCGGCCGCCGTGCGGTACGACCTGGGCAGGGCCACCGTGCACAAGAGCCCGGTGCGCGTGGTGAGCGTGTCCCGCGCCCGCGAGTGCTCCGTCGAGCTGGGCGCCGGCCGCGACGCGCTCTCGTCGTCGCTCTTCTCCGGCGACGTGTGGTTCAGCTCGAGCTCCAGCTCGCGAGGCTACGACGGCGGGCGCCGCCTGATCCCCTACCACAGGATCCTGCCGCCGCTGCGGCTGCCGCCGCCCAGAGACTCGCCCTGGGACAGCTCCGACGACCTGTGGCCGAGCAAGTGCATCAACCGAGAGAAATTCTCTCTGCCCCCGATCGAGCTGCCCGCGTCGAGGTCCGACTCCGAGCCGCAGATACCCAGACATAAGCAACTGAGTGACGTTTCGAGTGTTGACAGTGGAAGTGTGAGAGTAAAGTGGAAAAAGAGGATGGGCGTGAAGAAACACAAGAGAAAACTGCACTTGAGCGGAGTGCGGCGCATGGTCACGTGCCTGATGCGGCGCGTGGTGAGAGGTACTGTCAGCACCGCGCGCACTGCACACACTGCACAGCACGCATCCCCAGCGCACCGACAACGACCGCCTCGCGCAAACAAACACTGAGCGTCGACTCAGCCGAGTTGATAATTTACAATATCTAACTGAAGGCACAGCGGCAATGTCTCCGCCGAGTCGAGTACCTATAAAGCAAAGCGAGCACTGCCGTAATACTTTTTTAAGAATCAATTCAACCGATTTTGGAACTCTTATATCTTACCGCTAGGAACCATTAAAATTAAGGATACATCGATATTATTAACATTTGTGTAAACATGAAAACGAAAAGTTTAAATTAAAATTAGAGCCAGTACTTCCGATGACCTCCTAGAGAGCTGACGTATGGTACAGGTGGTACGAGATAGGTTTAGTGACCACACAAGGGAAGACGTTTAAAATGTCGATCAACATTTATTGATCCTTTTATCTGATGTTATGACACAAGGTAACTCGTAAATGACAAAAAAACATACGGTTTTACTGAACCCCAGCAGGACAGCATTTAACTATTAGATATTACTCAATATTCCTGAAGCTTTTTCGCTACGCTAGATCTGTGACTACCGTCTGGTCCCAAACCAAACTAACTACAGCGGACTCTCAGACTAAACGAAGCTTGCACTATGACAAATATGACAGGCAACTGACAAACATACTTAGTTTACTTTTTTAGGGTTCAGTACCTCCAAAGGAAAAACGGAGCCCTTATAGGATCACTTCGTTGTCCGTCCATCCGTCCGTCTGTCAAGACCCTTTTTCTTAGGAACGCGTGGAGGTATCAAGTTGAAATTAATATCACATACTCAGATCTGCAGTCGCTTAAAGCAGTGAATAAATCAAGCTTCTAAATTGACGCAATCAAAAGATACGGCCGTTTGTGTTCCAAACGACATCGCATATTTTGTCATTCAGAAAGGGAATCAAAACCTATAGGGTACTTCCCCTTAACCTAGAATCATGAAATATGGCAAAAAGAAAAATGTCATGTAGCACATGTAAAGGAAAAAATCCGGAGACCGTTAATTTGTAGCTAGTTCACAAAAAAATTAATTGGTGAATCTGCACATGTTATAGAACCCTTGTTGCGCGAGTCCGACTCGCACTTGACCGGCTTTTTTTTGTAAATACATACTTTTAATAGATAGAAAACACCGAAACTAAGGCAAACAGACATGTATATGAACACAAATTATTGTCTCGTGCAGGAATCGACTTATGACCAAAGCCCTCAGCCGAGTGCAAAAATACGTTTTGCTAGCCATGTCTACTCTAGGCACTCCTTTCCTATGTGATTTGTGTCTCTGACTATAAATCCAATTGATCGCGGTTGCGGAGGCGACCTCATCCACCGATACCGGCTGTTTGTAGCTTCTCTCGAAATATATTAAAAATAGTAGCATAAAATTACTCGTCGAGTAAACTGAGTCACGCAATAAAAATGACACTTCTACCTCAAGACACACAATAAATGAACTTATATTTCACAATAAGCGTTATTTTGCTAAAATAATTGGAAATATGAAATAAATAATAAAAATTTCGCCATTCATGAGAAATACTAAATCACTAGAAAATTTCTAGTCAAACAAATGACATCAACGGGTTCGTATTTCTACTACAATTTTGAGAGAGAAACGTCATTTGTTAATCAATCACATTTCTCTCTCAATGTAGAGCTGAGTGAACTACCTACTTACTGTTCTTTTTGCACTCCGTCTCCCGCTGTAAATACTTAAACCAAGTTTCATTGAACGACCTTTTCCTCGTGGTCAGACTATTTAGTCAAAGATGTCATGTCCTGTGCGCTTTGGATATGTAATTTGTGTATAAACTTCATTTTATTATTCTTGGCCAATGTTCTTAACCTAAACATATATTTTGCGACATAGGTATGCGATGTGTGATAGAAATTATTTAAACAAAATTATTAATAAGTAATGTACCTTCTTATTATTACGAGTTCAGGGAATAACAGGTTTAGTAAAATTGAACGAATTTTTTTTTTTTTTATTATGAATACAATTTAATTCCTTTACGCATAACGAAAATATAGAGATCAAATTTAATTCGTTTTAACAAAAAAAAAATCACTCATCAAAACATGGTGTTGAGCATATAGGAAATAATATGCAAGGCATTATAATTAATTGTAGTATATCAAATTGTAGTATACCAATGTGCAATGTGTAGAAGGGTAACTCACGAACAGGTCGGTTGCAATAGAACTGGTTTGGTGGGATCGCAGCGAGCAGCCAGGCAGGTTGTGTTGGTCGCTCTCGGGTTACGCCGGGAGCGGGAGCACGGGCGCGACGACGACGACGGGGCGCGGGCCGATTCAGGTCACCTACTTGCATAATGATACGCTATGTTGATGCCGTGTCGATTCGCCGCGACTGTTAACGAGGAAACTTATGCCCTTATTTGTTTGCTGGAGTAATTTCATAAATGGTAAAATGATCCGCAGAACTCTTGGATCGAGTTTGTTATCAGCGTTACAGTCATTCGTCGAAGTGAATGATGAATGAAGACTCTTTCTTGTATCAAAAAAACATTTATAAATAAGCAGATGCGTAGGGACTAAAAGTACAATAGGCGATCTTATCGCTAAAGCAATCTTTCCCAGACAACCTTACACGTGTAATGAAGTTGAACGTCTTTTGGCTAATCCACGAGGAGTTTGACCCCAACCACAAAATACCAATAAAAATAGACCAATAAAAAATCTAATAACCTAGATGTAAACCTACAAAAACGCAGCTCCTTAAATAAACACACGCTGACTGTATGTACGATACAGTGACAGCATGTTCAGTCAGTCAGGTCATAGTAAGATAACATTTTTTGCAAAATCTCGTCATGAGCTCTGTAATAGAGCAAATGTAACACGAAAACTAGCAAGTGGGCGCGACAATACATGATTTCATCTGAAAATGTAATAAAGTTCCTAAAATTTTGCAAAATAATAAGACAAACATATGTCTACAAAATTATTTTTATTTTCATACTAGCTGTGCCTGCGACTTCGTCCGCTTGGTTGTGGGTGAGAATGTGGATGTGAATATCGATGTGGTCACGGATGTGGTTACGTATAAAAATTACAACAACGCTTCTCTGTACACAACATTAGATATATTACCGTCGATGATCAAAGCATATATGATATAAGTTTCTGGGATCGCTCACGCGCGATAAAGCCACATAAAGCTGACCGTGCGAAAAACACCTAATCGAATGAAATTAAACAATGTATATATATCAAAACTTAATTAGTATTTGTTCAGTAGCTAAGGCGTGAAAGCGTATCAACCTGGTCGTGCTTGGCGATGATCAATTTCTGCACACACATTTATTACTAAGCCACTTGATATATTTTTTGCGCCAATTGTGGTCACCCATCCTAGTTGGAACTTCGACAGGGGTTGCTTAACTTGCATTAGCGCTACGGTCTCTAAGCATCTCTATCATTGTATTATTTACATTAACGATGATAACATAATACCTCTATAAAGTTTCAGTCTATTCAACTGAAAAGTTTCAGTCAATTCAACTGATTATTTTTTATGTACCATTTTATATGTGATTTTTTAAATTGATATAACTTTTTTGTTTATGAACCGATTGAAATGAAACAAAACTAAATGTTAAGTTGAGCAAACCTTAACGCATTAGTGAAAACCGCGTTCAAATAGGTTAAGCCGTTTCTGAGATTAGCGTGCACAAACGTACGGACAAACAGACAAACAGACAAACAGACAAATAGACAAACAGACAAAAATTCTAAAATTCATTGTTTTGGGTTCTATTGCGTTCATAAAGCACCCCTATATTAGTTTTTCTTAAATATCTTCAATGTACAGACAGCGGCCAGTTACGATTTCCTTATATGTATTGATATTGATATCGGGGTAATATCAGCGCCTCACCTCTTTTTATCCAAAAACAAGTTTGTTTGATAATCACAAGCATTACTAATCCAACTACTAACTAAACTTAACCATAGTCAATAAACTGTCCATTATGTATTTCAATTCTTATATAATACAAAATAAACAATTTTAGCCAAACGGCTGCGGCTAAACTTAAGTTTATTCTATTACGACATTCTGAAACGTTCCGCCGGAGACCAACATTAAAAATTTCATAAAGAATATCGAGTAAAAGCGACTTCAGTATGTAAATTTTCATAAGACCTAAATATGTGTTGTTATAGTAGAAGCTCTACTTCTGAGTTGACCTGCACTTCATTCCGAAGACCTCACCCTCTCCCTCTTGGTAGCTCAGTCTGGTGTCCGCGCCCGCGCCGCAATTTCCACGGGTTGATCACTGTCTATTGTATCTTCTCTTTTGTATGTTCTCAGCCTCGGTCATCTACTTGAAGGATGTTTTCAGTTTCAATGGTTTCAAGCTGCTCTGATAGATTCCGATCCTCGATAAGGCTCTATAAATAATTATTTGTAAATTAGTGATGCGAGTCATCTGTTGGAATAACATGGAACCAATGAACGGTACTACCGCTGCTTTACACGCCACACACACGGGCATGTTCAAAATAGTGACACGCGGGAAGTAGAGCGAGTGCGGCCTGCTCGTTGTAGAGGGCGCGCGCGGCGCTAAAATCCTCCAAATAATTTGAATATTATTTTTTATTCTATTGAGGCGAGAAATAAAAATACAGCAAGCATGATGTCCACGCAATTACCGCAGTCTATGAACGTCGTAGGCATCTATTCTTGTAATTCTGATGAACTGTCCCTCCCTTACCTTGCAAACTCGATTCTACAGTGTGTCCCAAATCCCAATATATTGTATAATAATATATTGGGACTACGAAGTAGTAAGTTCACCTTCCTGATTTGCAGTTGTGTTCATTATTTATTTATCATCCATATTATTATGTTTTATCATACAATACATTCACAACAGTTCATATTCCTGCGACCGAATGAGTTTGTCAGTAAGTTGCTACGCAATCAGCGTAAGATAGTCGTCGTCGAATTGCAAACATTCATAGGCTACGAGAACCGCACATATTTTTTTATTTTACAATTAAAAATGTAAGATGACCCGTTTGAAAAGACTCTACCATAGTAGTAGTAACTTTATGGTGTCTAAGGAAATGCTCCTGTCCTGTTAAAAATATGTTTACGTGTCACTGTGTCAGCCCGTTGGGTCAACATCCACTCAGTGATTGCAAGAGGAAGTTAGTGGGTAGCTACCGAGCCTGCCCCGGGCGTAATGGACGCAAGAAGCGTGGGACACTACGGACGAGAGCGGTCCACGGCCCGCGGTGGTCGCCGGATGACGACCGTTTACTGAGGAGCGGCCACACGGCTGATTGACAGCGGCCACTGAGTATGAGCTCGTAATAGATCCACTTGAGCTAATCTTTGTAAGATTTTTATCGACCTTATTTTTTGCATATACAAAGAGACGCAAGCTTTCAAAACAAATGCACTTTTCAAAACATTTGAATTTAGCACCTCGTAACATGGGTCGTTACAAGGGGCAGAAGTCGCCGGCCGTGGTCCTAATCTTATACCTGCTCAGTTGCTCAGTGCAGTAATTGCTAAGTGCCGACATAAGTATCCCGCTAAATATACTCATCCCGGTCAATAAAAGCTGCACACGCATCATATTTGCATAAAGGGACTGCAAGAGCCCCCCCCCCACCGCACTCGCCTCCGCTGTCGAACTTGGACATGACCGGCAATAAGTTGAGCCATCTACCACGGGACACGGGACCAATATTTGGTCGTCACCACCCGGCGGCGCGGCGTTCTAATGTTTGCTCTTGTGCTTGACGGACGGCGCGGATCAACGAGTGGACATAAAATTTTAACTCTTTATCAATAATTTTGGCCCAAAAACTAACTATGTCTTATTATATTTATTAACTATGAGAAATTAAAGTTATCGTTAAGTTTGTTATTAGTAATTGTTTACAGTGTACCAGTTTCATTCTAAGTAGACTCATCGAAATTCTCATAACCCGTAAGTGAACCGTTCTTTACTTAGTTAAATAATATATTTAAATAGAGCTAGGGTCGTCGCACCGGTTACTCATCGTTCAGCGCTGTATCGTTCTTGGTGATCTTATTCGGCCTGCTTTAGTGCGTCTGGTGGGGCGGCGCGGTGGCGCGGTGCGTCGCGGCGGCGCGTTGCGGCGGCACGTTGCGGCGGCACGTTGCGGCACGCTAATCGACTCCGCAGCGATCGCAGATTAGCGCCCGACGCCCGTCACTCATCTGATTGATAATACGCATTACCAGCGACGACAACACATCATAAACTGGAGTAAATTAATGTACGCCACTCTAACGGCTCTTTACTTATCTTCTATTTATAAAACGAGTGGTGCCGATTGACTCATCGATTGACTCATCGACGACAACCTAAACTGCTAAATGTAGGGAAAATTCCCGAATGCTGTACGGTAGACATGTTCTTAGTCTTACAGTATACATAAGCATAGAGCGCGTCTAATCGTGCATGAACGTTGGCGCGGCATGAACGACGCGATACGGTGCTTTATTAATATTAACAATAGTTATTAACACTTAGCCATATTTTAGCACAAATCCTGTCGTTTGCCTGATTATCATCACCCTAAAATCACTGCAATAGCATTGTTAAGCTAATTTCATAATATCAAAATGTATGGAGCATTCACTTACGCTCGCCACCAAGAGCTAAAGCTGCCCGCACTCGCGCGCAGTCGCGTCTTTTTAACCGACTTCAAAAAAGGAGGAGTTTCTCGATTCGACTTATTTTTTTTTGTATGTTATTCGATATCTTCGCGAATTGTAAACCGATTTTCAAAATTATTTTTTTATTTGAAAGGGTATGATTGCAAGGTGGTCCCATATTCACCAAGTCACCCTTTAAATTTGCAGTGTGGTTGCCGGCAAAATAAAATTGCGCCACTCCATTGCTCTGCGCTGGATGTCGCACAAGACGACTAAGGAATCTTGTTTGACGCAATAACTTTTCTCCCGGAAGACGGGCAGCAGCGTCTCCCGGGGTATTGCACCAATAAGCTGCACTGCCAACTGAAGTCGGTTTTTTTTTAAATCATTATTGTATTCCCTAAGGTTCTTAGTGAAACTTAAAAAGTCCAAATACCGGACGCTCATTAGACGACACGGGAAAAAAAAGACGTGTGGCACTCGGGGACTGCCGCGGTAAAGCTATTGCATAGCATTTTGTATCAACTTATGCAATTATAATTTTATTTATTTATTTTATTCATGCAGTATTGCTTTTTCTTTGATATTAATTCAAGTTACACTTTTTGAGCGTGGTGACCGATAAGAAAACAAATTTTTATATTATTAAATAAATAAAACGAGTTTCGTAGAGTCGTACAATACGTCTAATCGCACGCACACAACGCCGTGTCGAAGACTGCCGAACTGAAACGACGTTAGACGATGCACGGCCTTCAAGCCACACCTCCTTGCCCGTCGGAGTGGGGAGCGTGAGGTATTTTCGTTACGGAATTTCTGGATTCGGTCCCCGCGCTCAAGGCCCGCGATAGAAGCTATGCAATAGCTTAAAAATGATTGTCTGGGAATCAAACCACCATGTACATAAAGCATGAACTTATTGTTACATGCTTCCTTTATTTCATATTCCTCATAACCTCATATTATTAATATACAGTTTGGTAAATTCCTTATTTTTACGATATGGATATTATATTCTGTCCATAAACTACAAGAGACTGTAAGGCCGTAGATATAGGTAGTTATTGCATAAACAGGTCTATAATTTCGTTCTACTTGCATGTAATAATACCAAGTATGATGATAGATCCGCTGCTCGCACGGCGCGGATTTAAGGTCATGATAGTGAGTGTGGCTCAAACGCGGCATGTGCCCGCCGCCGCCGAGGAGGCCACCGGCCGGACAATTGCCCGTGATCCTTCCTTAATACAGTGATCACTCTAACAGCGAATCGTTTCGTCTCGGTGAATTACCGACACATGTTTTGGCCCGGTCTTCACAACTGCGTGTTTGTTTGTGTATGTTGTGAAACTTTGATGTATAGAACCATATAAGCTCTATACCATAGACTTACTTTATTTGGAGTGTCATTGGCTCACAACGATCTTTAGAGATAAAGCCACCTCAATTGCACGTGGTGCACCCTGATGAATATATATATAATGTTAAGGTACAGCATGTAAGCTACCCGCCTAGGACAGTCCCTCTACCTAACAGAATACCGCAGCCAAAGAACAATTCCCTCACATCAGGTGTGCCTTATGTATGCTTGTCTGCCACCCGACGTAGTATAAAAGGAACTATTATTACGGCGGCATAGTTGTATTATTATCAGTGGCGACGACCAATACGTAGCATCAGATTTGATTTTTAGGCGCCATGCAGACATTGTCAATGCTGCGCACACCACCACACTACGGGCAATAAAGGGAGTATGAACTGGAAGACATGAAGATACATAGATTACACATCAAATCGTTTTCCACTATCATACAATTCGCCGATAACAATTGGTAGTTCGCCAATCGTCACAGTACGCTATTTTAGACACTTTCTAATATTAACTGTGAAATTATGGAATCAACTTCCCTCAGCAGCATTAAATACGACCCTCAATAGGTTGGCGACGGGTCGGTCCGCCCTGGTGTTGCTCATTTCTATGGACGGTGGTGATTACTTCCCATCAGGTGAGTCACGTGGACACAGTTTACTTAATGGGTGACAGATATATATAAATGTACTTTTTTTGTAAATACATACATTTAAACACACATACCAAGACAAACACAGTTCATGTATACAAATTGTTGTTTTGTGCGGGAATCGAACCCGCGAGCTCGGAGTCACTATGACCATCATTACTTGCCATTCGATTACCGAGCTCTTCAAATTATTATAAAATTAGCAACACAAAGCAAGGGATGCAAATTGAAAATGTGTATTTCTTTTAATTTATTATATCGTTTATAAGTAGAAACAGAATATAGGCTCACTATAAAAAAAAAACGAATTGAACGGACAAACATGTAGACAGACGAAATCTTAAAATACATCATTCCGTTGCTCACAGACGTAAGACGTCGGTAAACAAACCAAAATAAAAATATATTCTATATAAATAAAAATGAATGATGCTAAGCTCAAAGCTCTAGAACGGCTCGACCAATTCGGCAAATTTTTTGTCGTAAGATACACGGAAAGTTTTAATAAAAAGAAAATATAACAATTGCGTAGTAAAACGAAGTCTGTACGGGCAGCTAGTTATTAATAACAATTTGTATGGCACCAAGTGCCCACGAGGCCTAATAATAAATAAATAAATAAATATTGTCAGACAAATTACACAGTGCCATCTAGCCCCAAAGTAAGCAAAGCTTGTGTTATGGGTACTAGACAACTGATAAACATAAGTAAATACATTTTTTTTGTAAATACATACTTATGATACATAAAAAACACCCAGACTAAGATAAACAGACATGTTCATGCACACAATTTTTTGTCATAGGTGGGAATCGAACCCACAAGCGTTGGTGTCGAAGCCGTGTCATTGACCGCTACGCCACCGAGCTCGTCAAATGACAATTATTTTTTTTATTTCATTTCGTTTTTATTTTCGCTTTTATATTGTCCGTTAAAATTATAATACGAATGCCATACAGCTCGTGCCGGTGGTAAGTTTAGCAAATGTAATATTTACATGAGGTGAGGCCGCGTCAAGTGAAGACTGTATATTTAAGGAGGCCCGAGCGAGTACCGCGGATCGATGTGGCTCATGAAAACGAATATCTGCCGCCTGAACTTTTAGTTCACGGCCGACCGACAAACGACATACACCATTATTACCATATCTACATGTACTCGTATTATATTTGTGTTGGCTTTGTGTTCCTTACAAAGCTTACACGCAAAAAGTTTTCTACGTAATAATTTTTCTAGAAACATGTCAAAGACGTAGAACAAGCTTTGTGTAACTGAAAGAGCGCTGCGGTAATTAATTACTGTTAACATATTATTACGTCATGTATTGCGGTGTAAACCGGCGAGGCGCACAGCGGTCTAATGTCTTGGAGCAATTTTATGAAAAGTAAAGGTTTACGTCTAATTTATAGTTGATCCGATGATGATTAGTCCTTCGGATAAAATCAAATCACCGTCCAACGTACTGCTCCGTCTGCACTCCGCTAGAATCTTCTTAACATCGACTCGTAACACGTCTCGAGAGTTAAATATATTTAATCATTTATATCTCATTGCATGGCATTATTTATTACTGATATGTTACGCATTATTTCGATACTTTCATTTTCATGAATAGTTCTAATGTTATTACTTGTTCACGGTTTATTTTATTCTACTGTATCTATGTGATCATTTTATTATTGTTTGAAGTACTCAGATCTCTTACAGAGATAGGTCCGACTTTGAAAATTCTTTATTTGTATATCACTACAATAATATAAAGTAGAGATTTTATTAAAATACTAGCTGGCCCGGCGAACTTCGTACCGCCTAATTGTCAATGAATGTCGTGTATACATATTAGTTGAACAAAATTTATGATGTCTTGAAATTAATATAATGAATAATAGAAAATAATAGAGAAGCACGATGGCGTCATTGCGCGTGTCAGTCTAATTGTATACGCAAGTTAAGCAACGTCAACCGTAGCCTGTCCATGGATAAGTTTATATTATCTCGAGCTCCTCCGTGCTTCGGAAGGTACGTTAATCCGTCGGTCCCGGTTGTAATCATTAGATTAACTCGAGGTCCTCCGTGCTTCGGAGGGCACGTTAATCCGTCTGTCCCGGTTGTTATCATTAGATTATCTCGAGCTCCTCCGTGCTTCGGAAGGCACGTAAGACGTCGGTCCCGGTTGTTATCATTAGATTATCTCGAGCTCCTCTGTGCTTCGGAAGGCACGTAAGCCGTCGGTCCCGGTTGTTATCATTAGATTATCTCGAGCTCCTCCGTGCTTCGTAAGGCACGTTAAGCCGTCGGTCCTGGTTGTTATCATTAGATGGCAGTCGTTAAGCCAAGTGGCCTTTAGGCGGCTTGAAATTACTGGCGTCCGCCAACTCGCAGTTGAGCAGCGTGGTGGAGTATGCTCGAAACATATTCAGTTGAAGGAAGACCCGTATTTAATATTACCCAGCAGTGGGTAAATATTACCCAGCAGTGGGTAAATATTAAGTTCAGTATTTTACTATGTCACAAAATAAAGTACCATGACACTTGACAACCAATTAATATTCATTTTCAAGCATTCATTCATAAACAATTTTCAAAACAACAACGGACAACTTTCGCGACGTAAAAGTTAGACCAATCGATTTGACATTTAATTGAAAATCAATAAATATCCCAATCCGTTTTCAAATTTAATTTTTCGACAATTTTGTCAATGTTTTAATACTTATTATCCTATACGCACATTTCTGAACGCACGCATACATTTGACGTACGCACGTTAACGTCACGTTTGACAGGTCCGACATCCACGAACATTTTGTATGGAAAAATGATTTTTCTTTTATTTTATTTTTTTCGTAAATTTTCCAATGTTTTTAATAGTTATTCTGCTATTCTGGACGGAGACAAATCCAACAAATCAAAAACCATGGCAATCGGTCCAGCCGTTCTCGAGTTATAAGTGTTGTAACAAACACGACTTTCTTTTATATATATAGATAGTATATTTTCCTTAAATATAAAATAAATAGTTATTTATGGGCAGTTGCCCAAAGAATGAAAAAATGTGTATTATAAAGTTTTGATAAAGTTTTTTTTTATTAGAAATTGTCAGCTAAATCTTATCCTTAACAAACCCCCCTTTTTATTTTATCCCCTTAAATTTGGGAGGAACACCCCCAAGTTGTCATTACTGTGTAGGGGTCCAAACGTAGAAGTAACTCCATCACCTCGCCCGTGCCCCTTCCAACCCCATAGCGAATTCAAAATGCTGTAACGGTCTGCTATGCCGTGCTTTTAAGCAATTCTGGAATCTATACAAATTGAAACTTCGAAAGAAAATGTATTTGATTGTCCTCGTTAACTATAATGTGATTGCCTGAAAGTGTTACTGAAATTCCGCCATAACAAGAAGCTAATGTAAGTGGGTCGCGCTGGAGGGTGGCGTGGTGGCACTGAAGTGAGCTCGGAGCGCGCTCGCTCTCAATGAAGTCCCGGCGCCGGCGGAGGCTTTGTTATTGTAGCGGAGGTCACGTCTCAAGGATAACATCTGTTTGGATTACCTTTTGTTCAGCGACGCGAAATTACTTATTATGGTTATATACTACGACACGACTCTACATTACGTGGACTCTCCTTATCTCGAGCCGTCTTGTGGAAATCCATAAGATTTGTAGAGCCTGGGTGGATTAGTATATCTAATGAATATCACTACTAACATGTGGTTGAGTATTTATTGCTGTCATGTTTCGTTTCCTCGTCGTGACGTCACTGATTGCCGTATAAGAGAAATACTAAGAAATCGTGCTCTCCGCCGTTTCCGGTCGTGGCAGCTCTGCACCGTCACTTGCATCGCACAAATATTGTTTTTTTTATATTTTTTTAAATTTCATCTTCGGTATAGTCAGCAAACGAGATGAGTAAAGCTGAAAATTTAAAAAATTATATCTTAAAAATCATTATTTTTTTTACGTAAAAAAAAATTAAATCACTTGTACTATTCCACTTAATTAAATTTATTTTTACCGACTGGTTTCGTTTTTATGGTTCCGTACTCAAAGAGTAAAAAGGAACCCTATTACTAAGGATCCGCTGTGCGTCCGTCCGTCCGTCTGTCACCAGGCTGTTTCTCATGAACCGTGATAGTTAAGACAGTTAAAATTTTCACCGATTGTGTATTTCTGTTGCTGCTATAACAACAAATAGTAAAAAAACAGACTAATATAAATATTTAAGGGTGATTTAGTGATTCCGTGATTATTTTTGCTCGTTTTTGCTCGTAATTGATATCGACCATAGGTAGACGCTTGAAATACTCACCTATTATTTAGTTATAGGTATATTCACTTTAAAAATAAATAATTAAATAAAAATAAAACAAATATTTAACGGGTACTGCCATGCAACAAACGTGTTTTTTTTGTCGTTTTTATAGATAATGGTACGGAACCCTTCAAATCAAATCTTGTATTTCATTAAAACATTCAAAAAGTTCCACCGAGTGGCAACAATCACCAGTTGTGAGACTTTGTAAATTATGAATTACAATCGACTAGTAACTGGTTAACAAGAAGGCGGTTTGTTTTTAACCCACCGCCACGGGATTACTTAATATATCAATCCGATAATGTTAATTACTGAGTGAGCAAGTTTCCTCTAGTCTATTGTGGTATTTAGAAAACACATACACCTGATGGTATATTGATAATTATGTAGTTTTAAGACCTTTAAACTACATATGGAATTTTTTCAAACATTGCGATGGTGATTTCATACGCGCTGCACTTTTACTGTAAGCTCGTGGTCGAGGTCGGCCCCATGTAGGTCAGCCAAAGCTCAATGGTGCAGCGGGCGGCCGGCGGAGGCTCGCGGCGCGACTTCCTTCCTGCGCTCGCGGCCGCCGTAGTCCGCCGCGGCCGCCGTCAGTCTGCCGCGGTCGCCGACGCGGACCGCACGACCACGCGAACGCACACCAGTTAGAGCCCCATGGGCTGAACTGAGACGAGCGTTTCCACACATTCATATAAACACTTCTAGTGTTCTACTCGAACCTGCCGACCTCGCATCGGAATCGTGTTTCTAAAAATCCCGATTGGGAGTCGAACCCGGTTCCGCTCGACGTCGCAGACCTACTTCGACCTGAAAAGCTCCAAAGCTGCCTGTCGATTTAGGAAAACACTCATTGTACTATCGGAAGACCAGGAAGAGACGATCGAGAAGAGTAAGAGACGAGCGGGACTCGAAAAGAGGAGCTCGCCGCGGCCCGCAGCCGGCGCCGAGCTGGTGGTAGCTCCGACCACCTCCACACGTATGTATCGATTTTGCTCTACATTTGTTTCAACTACAGGTTACTTCATAGTTGACAGGGCGGCCGGCGCGGTGTGCCGCCAATACGACACTTTTTCGCATTTCTTATCAACTTTGACAATATTCGTACGGGCCGATGTCCCCCGTCGAGCGCCGCTATCTCACAGGGCCACCTGTCGACTTCCTCGTCGTGATATCGCGTCGTTACCGTCTCAGTGAAAAGGCCGACCGCTCCGCAATCGGGAGCATTACCGCATTTAACCTCCGCCAGAGATAACTAAGGTCAATGCTAATTGTTTGAACAATCAAAACAATGATAATTTCTTCCGGAAGTCGTTTACGTTCGGCCGCAGAAGCCCCGAGGCGCACTATCACTGCACTACGGTAATAAGGAACTAATTATGGACTCAAATATTTCTGTACTGTCGAATTCCCGCGAGTTCATTCGCGCGGCTGTTCGCCGAGACCAGTGGTCGTGAGCCTCGCTCGCGTGGCATTGAATGTACTCGCTCGAAGCAGCGCCGCTTACTGTTGTTACATGTACGCATTTGATAACGTAATTCGAATACTGCTTTATCTTTTATTTAGTTTAACGCGTTAAGACGTTAAGATGCGTTAACGAAAATAAACTTAATGAACACTGAGACACCAATTACCCATAAAACCATCCGAGAGATTACGAGGAAACTTAATCCAATACTATATAAAGAAGACGGAAAAATGTATCACGAAGAGAAGCCCATAAGGAAGCAGTATCTTGGAAATCTCGTTGACGTCAGCGAGTCGAGGGCCATTACCGCCAGCATTATCGACATTTGCATGTCGCCGACAACCACCGCGCTATAATATTGTTTTCAGTTCTACGCACGTTGAATATTTATTTGTTATACAAGAGTGCAAAATTGCTTTTTAACCGCGTACTCAATTTTGATGACCGAGGAAGCGAAGGATTCAAAAATTAAAATCCTGAGCGTCAGCGAGGGAATCAAAAGAGCACGAGGTGTAAAATTTTTGCACTCGAGTGCAACACGTAACTTTTCATCCCACCTCAGCGAGGAAATGACTAAATGCAAAAAAAAAAACATTTACAATCACAAGATAGTTGAGGGAGACAGCTCATTTGCGCATTATTAATAGTTTCAGTCAATTCTGTTGGCGTCAAATAAACTTCGTCGTCGCTAGAATCACAAATTTTAAGTTTTTCACTTATTTTCAAGTTTCTTGATTTTAACCTAAGGTTTCAACAATATAACGTGAAAAGAATAACTTAAAAAAAGTACACCAAGGAGGTTCGAGTCTGAGTTTATAACTAATTAAAAAAAATTGTATGGTAAATTCGGCACCATGGAGGTAGAAGTAAAATGAAAGAAAGTTTAATGATGTTTTGAATTCACAAACTTAGTGCACACGATGTTCTAAATTAAAATTCACTTTATCCTCTAACGGATAAAAACGACTTTTGCACTCAGATATCGAAGAGTAAAAATACTCTTTCCGAGATGGGGGGATGAAAAATTTGTTTGAGGCAGAGATACTCCTCTCTCGTCGCGCTTCTCTATGTGGAGTAAGAAATATCATCCTTTCTTTTACTATATATAATAACGTCAGGGTGTACCACGTGTAATGAAGAGAATCTAAAGTCCAAAGTGAATAAAGCTAAAGGTATCGGTAACCTCTTCGACTCTTCGCCCCGCGTCGCGACAGCACCTGGATGTATTTGTAACGCCAGAACATTATTGTATATGTGCGCCCAATTTAGAGAGATAACAAACAGCCAGCCGCACGTCCACACCACACTTATAATATTGAGCAGGATTAAGTCCTTATTCTGGTATTGGTTTTAATTTACCAATATTTAGAAATGACCACTGAGAAAAAGATGGTACCTGCTACAATAATACTATACTACAGCAGTACAATAATTCATGTCAAATAGTATAATAAAATTTTAATATGACTGTCATAGTAAGAATTCTGAAGACAATTAAAGAACAAAATTTAGGGGTGTGATTCGTCAACGTCTTCGAACCGAAGCCAACCTCATCTGCATGTGATGCACCCTGCTGATTGACAAACGAGGCTCTGGCGAAAAAAGAGCTAAGGCATAGCGTACTTTGTAAGCTGCCCGATTAGCACCTCACGGAATACCGCAGCCAAATATCAATTCATCAAGTGAGTGAGGCCACCTAAAAGGAAGGAAGGAAATGCTGCGTTGGCAGCGGGGGTGGCGATGTGCGAGCGATATTTAATGTTACGAGCGTTAGTATGGCTCCATAACCGCTTCACATCAGGTGGGCCGCACGCTAGTCTGCCACCCGACGTATAAAAAAAAGTCTTCATACACATTTCCATTGCCTATTTTGAAATCTTATCCGCATAAATGAAACTATAAAGAATCGATCATTATACTTCGAAATGGCGTGCTGCATTGGAAAATTAGTTTCGTCGATAACAAGAATGAGCAACGAGCGCGGGCCGCGCAGTGCGCGCGGATCATAACGGCGCTCTCCTACACCTACTTTATATGGATCGAATACATTTTTTGCGCGCATCTCATCAATATTGTAATGCGAGTGGCGGTCGAGGTATGTGCGCCCGATAATTATATCGTTTATCGACATCGCTCCCGTCAATTTGACGCCGAGAGAGCCGCAACTAGCACTTACTGCGGCCGCCGGCCGGCCGCTTGGCTGCGGGAGAGTGAACTGCGAGTGACTCCTCGTCGGTTGGTACTGATCAGGATGCATCGAACAGAACATATCGTACTTGTTAAGGAATTCATCGTAGTTCATATGCTACGATAACTGCTTACCATCAGGCGGGCCGTATGCCTGTTTGCCAGCTTAGTGGTATAAAAACGATCCTTTTGATATAACCTCTTTACGCATTTCTTGTTTCAGTTTGTCAGATTGAATTGTTTTTGAATTCTATAATTTCGGAATAGGTAGGTATAATATTTTTGAATTAAATTAAAAACAAAACATTGTTATAATATAAATTTACACTACAAACTAAATTAACTAAAAATAATCTAATCTTAAAATTAATAAACAAATAAATACATCTAAATTAAAACTAATTAATTGTTTTTTGTAATTGCTCGTTTACAAGCAACCGATTCGTCTGATATAGAGTGGTTACTACTTGGACCACAACGAATAACGCTCGTGCATTGCCACCCGCACTCCTAAGGAAGCTACTTGTCAATTTTCCTGGTGACGTCACTTACAGTAACACAACAACACTCTACCTAGAGTAATACCTCGGTTTTTATTTATGATTTAGGTGCGGTCTCGTGCAAAACGAAATAACTTTCCTGATCAGAAAATAATTTTGTACATTAGTTCAGGCAGCTCCAGCAGCACTAACAAATGAACACAAGTGTCTCTGTGCCAGCGACCAATCTCAGCAGCGTGCGGGTGAGGTCGGCCTCGTCTCTAAGATCGTCTTTAAGATCTAAGTCTCGTCTACTCACATCCTAAATATATGCTTCTCTACCATCCCAGTCATACACAAATGTTTGGTAGTAATGAGAATTCCAGCACCGCATATCATGCAAACACACACGTGGGGCCTCGTGCCGGCGACGTCATACAATTATTACTTCCAATCATAATTAAATTCACGGCGCTGCTGTGTAATTTAGTGATAGCGCTGTTAAGTGATCAATACGGCGGGCCGCCGCACCTGGAACATTGGTAGAGTCTTATAGAATTTGAAATGTAGGAACGAAAATGTTGAGAAAATATAAACATATAACTTTATAAACCACTATTAGCCCGCCCTGGATTCGCCCGTGTGGGGGAATGTAGATGTCGAAATCCATTGCGCAGTTTAGAAACACCATGAAACACTAAGCGAACCAAGGTACCTACAGACGTCAATGGAGATTTTGTTTGTATACTATTATATTTTGTGAAGTACGATATATTTATTACCCGCGTTAGTGTCCCATGGCAAACAAAGAACTACTATGAGATCAAAATTTCTGTAGCACTGAATAAAACGGAAATGCATCGCATCGAGATGCGAATCGGAATTCATTTGGAATATTTTGATATGTGCGGTGGCCATCGCCAACGAAAACAACCGCGGCGACCGCGGCGTATAAATAACACCGCGACACGTGGTGCTCCTCGCGCGGCGCTCGGCGGCCGGCGGCTGCACTCCATTCCAGATGTTATTTCGCAACACACTGCCGACTCGTCCACTCTCGAACCTTATTCACTGCATGCAGTAGCTGAAATTGATTTTGAATCATTACGTTACTTGACAGAACTCCGATTCTGTCGAGTCCCAACCGAAGAAGAAAAAAGAATCCGCTAGTCGCTGCGATTCTCTCGTGTCGGGTAGAGTCTAAATTGTATTCCGATAACTCGCGTACTTTTAAATGAGTCGGCTCTGATTGATGGCGAGGTACCGTACACCGTATGTAGGCGTGCACGTAGTACACTTGTGAACAATGGTCGGTGCAAACTTTTTAGTGAGACGTCTGATTACGAGAAACAATTAGAATTAGAAGGGAATAAGCGGGTTTCATTGTGTGGCTCAGTTACATTCCCGATCTCTCGCAGACAGCAATGAGTCGGCGGTGAGGCGGCCGCAGCGCGCCGTCGCGCGACCACAGAGTAGTTACAGTGTAATAGAATTAAGAGTTCAGTGAGCAACAAGTGTACCAAAACTTTAGCATACTTACTTGGTAGGAACCGAGAGCCCCTTATTGTTATATTATTTTTACTACAATTTAAAATCGTTTGTCTCATACGTGCCGTAATGTAGTTATTGCCTAAATATAACCTAATAAAGGCGGACACATGCAGGCGTGACTCACACTACACAAGCCGCAGCGCGGGTGAGTGATACTGGACATGTCGACAGTCCCGGCACCATCTATTAAATATAAAACACAAGGAAACAACGTATTACTTAAAAAGAATAAATATAAATAATAATAAATATTGTCAGACAAATTACATAGCGCCATCTAGCCCCAAAGTAAGCGAAGCTTGTGTTATGGGTACTAGACAACTGATAAACATACGTAAATACATTTTTTTTTTGTCAATACATACTTATGATACATAGAAAACACCCAGACTAAGACAAACAGACATGTTCATGCACACAAATGTTTGTCCTGTGTGGGAATCGAACCCACGAGCGTTGGTGTCAAAGGCGCGTCATTGACCGCTACGCCACCGAGCTCGTGAAAACTTAAACTCTACTTTAGTTTTGGAGATATAATAATACTACGTTTAGTAGTCTGTGTAGAGTTTAATAGAGTAGCCTATATACTTATCCACGATTCTGCGCTACCTTCACACCAAGTTGAAAAAAAAAACAATAGTTTAACCATGAAAAACAAACAAACAAACATTTTTATATTATATATAGATAAATAGATTGGCGGTTTAGATAGCACCGTAGATTTTGTAAGCACAATATTATGTAAGCTGTATTAATTACTTGAAGGGCACGTACAGGTCCGAGGGAGGAGTAGGGAGACATTACCGAGCAGATAGCTGCACCAAGGCCACGGTATTCATATTCTACCTCTAAAAGGTGTCGATCAAGGTTGCGCTTTACTTAGTGTATATTGCTTTGCGTAACATTTTTAAACGAACACTTTCTTCAAGTGTGGTATATTTTTTCATATTATAGTATGATTCACAGTGTCATCGCTGTGGGGGGGTGCATGTTGTTACAGAGACGCTATCGAGCACCTCGTTGTCTAACGTCGTCCACTGGCGGTGGTGGTGACGGCGAGTGGCGGCGGGCTGGCCGCTGGTGGCCGATCGATGCGGCGTGCGGCCACTCACCCCTGCTTCGTAGCGCCTTTATTTAGAACCTGAACAATTACAACACTCGCGGCGGCCGCTGCGTGTGAACTGTGACCCGCGGGTGAACCCGTGATTCATTGTCAAATGGTGCATTTATCTGTTCATCTGCGACGCTGACCGTACTCGCCGTCTTTGTTCACACTGTTTAGTTTGTTGCGAAAATAAAATGGAATAAGCGATATAATAACAGCTTCAAGATTATACAAGTACCGTGACACGTAATCTACTTTAAAAGAACTATATTTCGCTGTGGCCGTGAGATTGTTAGTAGTAGGGTACTATTTCTTATTCTGTGGTTGTACGACATAGCATTCGGATGAACGTATAATTACACTACTAAACAAGGTGCAACAACTTTGAGCAAGAATCGAACTCCCGACCTCCGAGTCCAGAGTAGCTTTTGAACCATCGAGCTCGTAAAATAGTGATTGAAGTTACGTTACGTTACGTTAGTAGTACACGGGTCGCAATGATCTGCCACATTTCATGAAACCGGTTTCGATGGTTTTTCGAAGTAAACATTTGATTTATCTGACCTTAACGGTCCGCAATTATCATACTGCCTATATTATAGTACATGAAAGTGGTGCGTATCATGTACCTAATCGCGCGTCAATCAGCGTCTCGTGAAGGTGAGCCGGCAGCTCGCCAGCCCCCGGCCGCCGGCGGGCTCACTCGCGACGTGCGCCGAGCCTCGCCTGACTCACCGCGCTGCGACACCGGTCTTAGTTGTATCCACAACTACACGAACGTGCTACATGACTCACTTTTAATATTAACACTAGTACGGGTGTATAAATACATAGTCTTTGAAGGCTACATTGTAGTTATAAAACCAGGACAATTCTTAAAAGGTCAGATGGACGATTCTCAGAACGGTCGTTTCCTTCTAATAATAATATAATCAAATATGCATCGGTAGAGATAAGTGGATAATTTCCACTACTAGTACCTCTACTGTAAACAGTTTAAAAAAGAACCACTCCTCCACCAGCACAGCTAGAGAGCTGATGAGGGCTGTCCCAGTGTTCTGTTGGGAATAGTGGTTGTGTGGACTAATAAACCTTTATCCTTAGAGGACAATGTTATTATTTATTTATCGCTAAAACCATCGGCTACATTGACGTCAGTTTCTCTTTTTATTAAGAGTAGATTACTCAGTAGGTTTTTAATGTATGCCGAGCGGCTCGGCTCTCGCTCCACTGACTACGCGGGGAGATCTGCTAATGAATTTGCCCTCGCGTATGGTTTCTCTCAACCGGTTCATTCTCTTATGAGAATACCAGACGTTGACGACCATCCCAACTTTCTACTGGACCTTTCATCATTCAGTGGACATATCAGTGGACGCAGGCGCGGCTCCAGCCCTCAAAAAAGGATGTGGTCACAGCCACCCGAAAATCAGCCAAGCACGAGTCGGAGTACCAACTTGGCAATGAACAATCATGACCTAGAAAGGAATTTTTAATTTGATTATTTTTTTTTCCGTAGGGTTGTGGGCATGCCCACCGTACCCACAACGTTGTTTTGCCCTTGAGTGGACCTGTGGAATTACAGGCCAATCGCTATTACCTCCCTTCTCTCTAACTAAAGTTATGGAGCGTGTGGTTCACAGCTCCTGAGACACCTAGAAGAGCACGACTTGATTAGCGACCATCAGTACGGATTTCGTCATGGTTGCTCGGCGGGTGATCTTCTAGCGTATTTCACACACCGCCGGTCGCTGGCCATCGGGAGTCAAGGCGAGGTACTGGCTGTGAGCCATTATGACGATGGCGTTCGATCGGGTCGGGCATTGCAAGGCACATCAATTACCACCGCTAAGAGCTCTTGGGTCAAGGATCTTGGAGCTTTGGTGTCAAGATCTCCAGTGACGTCCAGTTTCGAAGTGACTTAGGGGAGAAGTTTAATCTGACATCAAAGAAACTCGGTATGCTTAGTAGAGTGAAATAGTACTTCAGGTCGCAGTAAAGGCTTTAAAAAGCATAGGTTCGACCTAGGATATGTAACTACAGGATGGCAGAGCAAGCATAATGCCACGAGCCCAACAAACAAAATATAAGCAATATAATTATATTATTACATACAAACAAGTTGTGGAATGAGCTCCCTGTCGAGGTTTTTCCTGGAGACTACAGCATAGGGGTTTTCAAAAAGGGTGTGAAGAGGTTCGTACAGGTTCGTACAGGTCGGCAAGGCAGGTTCCATCAGGCGGGCCGTAAGCTTGTTTTCCACCTTAGTGCTATATAAAATAAAAGTTGTTTTAAAAAAAAAAACCGAACTTCAGTTGGCGAGCGCAGCTTATTGGTGGAATACCCCGGGAGACGCTGCTGTCCGTCTTCCGGGAGAAAAGTTATTGCGTCACACAAGATTCCTTAGTCGCCTTATACGACATTCAGTGCAGAGCAATAGAGTGGCGCAATTCTATTCAGCCGGGAACCACAGAGCAAATTTGAGAGTTTCCCCTCGATTTTTCTGGGATCCCATCATCAGACCCTGACTTGGTGAATACGGGACCAACTTGCAAGTATACCCTTTCAAATAAAAAGAAAATTTTGAAAATCGGTTCACAATTCGCGAAGATATCGAATAACATACATACAAAAAAAAACATTAAGTCGAATTCAGAACCTCCTCCTTTTTCGATTAAAAAGACAGGAAATTTGATCTACACTACTTTGCGTGCTTACAAAAATTCAAAAATTCCTTTAATTAATAAACAACTTGACATTAATAATTCTGCTATCCTTAATAAATTTTCCATTACCCCCTCCACCCCCTCCACTTCAAACACTATATAAAGGGCGGTAATGCGATGGATTTGTCATTTGTAGGTTGTTGTTCTAACCATCAACATCCACAGATCGCCTGAGGATGCCTCGCGTAGAGGCGAAACACGTGTCGCAGAGACGACCACGGCAGTCTGCAGCCGTCACACGTTTCTTCTATTCCAGATGTTGGAGATTCGCCCAGACGACCGCAGTAGCTAGAGCAGAAACGACCAAAGCAGCCACGGCAGTCGCATGGATCTACTAACGGTAGTGAGTGGGTGCCGGCCGGCAGTAGTTTGCATGAACTAATTGGTAGCGGAAGCATTCAAAGTAATATAGATCAAATTGCCTGTAAATTTGCCTTTCGCAAAATAACACCTGAATTAACTACAAAAAAATAACCGACTCCAAACATTACTCTACATTTGTACCTATGTAGATATGATGGCCGATGATGATGATGAAAAAAATATGGGACCAATCTGGAAGTATACTCTTTAAAATAAAATAAAGTTTTTTCAAATCGGTTTATAAATCACGGAGTAATTAATATCAAACATTAAAAAAAGAAAGATACAGTCGAATTGTGAACCTCCTCTTTTTTTTAGAATCGGTTGAAAAGTTTTATTTTATTTCCCATAGATGGATAGTTTTATGCAAAACACATGTTACGTAATCCACGATGTCTAGTTCGTATACATTTCGCTACAGGAGCCGCGCCGCCCGTGTACACTCATACACTGTACATAGTGCCGTGACAACCTACTGTACACTAGAACTGTGTAGCCGCACTTGTGTAGACTAGGGAAAGGTCACACGGTGAAGTCACTATATAGCTGACTTACTTGTGACAGTAGTGACTGGTCGCAGGGCGGTTTTTCATTGAATTTTCTTTTCGAGTCAATTCAGATTCTGTTGTTCTCTTTTTTTTACCATTAATGCGGCAAAAGTCTAACATACAAGCATTTATAAAAGTAAGCCCGTTTATCATACGTTATTTTATGTTAGTTACCTACTCACCTCAGTTGTATTACAATACGCACGAGGATAGACATATTCCTGTAAACAAGTAACTTTACAAGACCTGAGGAGATGCTGGCTGCGTTAGAAGATGGGGTTTCAGCTTGATTGGAAATGATAGGAATCTTTTACGCGAGCGTTTATAGGCTACGGTAACAGCTTGGCATTAGTCGCGTCGCAATGTTGTTTAGTGCCCAACGAAGTATAAAAAATGTGGTACTGAAAAATGTTAAATGCCCAATGAGCGACTTCATGATGAGATGTGTGTGAAGATCCACCGCGTTGTATCTACTTCGTCACCTCGCGAGAACTCTCGCAACAACATCTTGTGATAAATCCAAAAGTGTACAGAGTGAATTTGCGTCATGGCTCTCGTGGTATTTGACTACAGCGTGCCGACGTCAGCGGTCGCGTCCACTACGGGGTGATGCGATATCGTATTCTATTATAAAACTTTGTTGAAATAAAAATAGTAACCCCGGCCCGCGGCTCCGACCCGCGTTCAGAGTACCTGCGGGTTAATAAAGTATCGCAAGTGTCACATTCCATTATGTAAACCAAATTTCATCCAACTCCGTTCAACCGATTTCCCGTGAAGGAAACCTTCATACATTCATTCTCATAATTTTTTATAGTAGAATACGAGGCAATCCAAAAAGTATATGTTAAAAATAAATACATGTCAGTATACAGCGGCAAACATTTTAATTTGAAACTTTTACAAAATAGTGTTCTAATTATAGTTTACTGTTCGATATCTTTTTTTTTTATCGTCGAAGGGGTCGTTTCGAGATCGTTTCTTCTCATAATGAGCATTTTCGGTATTTGAATAAATAACAACATTCGTACGATTTTGTCGCACAGTGGCGATGGCCACGGGCACGGAGTGCATTTGTCACAACATAGTACTATATGTCTCGCGATAGTTCCGCGAGGAAAGCTTCTTATCTGCGCACAGAAATGCGCTGACGCCGCGACGGCACCCGCTTGTTGCACTTGATGCTATCTTTATAAAGTTATACCAGTTATAACAGCGAGACTTGTAAAACCTACTCGACCGATTGTCGACTTTGTAAAATCATGTACTAACAACTTTACGAAGCCGACACGCCGAGTGCTTTAAGAGAAATACCATTAGTTAGTGTTCACTCTGACCGATGGCACTTCGCTTGAAGCACCCGGCGTGTCGAAGTGACACTGTGTCTGTTTGAAATGTATTTGGTGGCGTGTGCCAGCATGGTGCGTGGTGCGTGGTGCGTGGTGCGTGGTGCGTGGTGCGGCATGTGCTGACAGCGTGTTGTGTGCAGGTGTGGGCGGGCGCTCCCCCGCGCTGCAGGACGCGCTCGCGACGGTGCGCGGCGCCTGGGCCGAGCCTGCCTCGCTGCTCGACCGCTGCCAGTGAGTACACCGGCATACATACATCTACACTACACCTACTGATACTGAATTATTCAAAAAATCAAAGTATATTGTAGAGCTCACGGCGAGGGTCTCGAGTCGCGATTCTATGATCCCTATAGTATACGACGTATCGTGTGCGAGGCACGTCTGCGAATATATATACCCGACCCAACGACACTCGCGGGCGGCAACCCTCCAAGAAGCTGGACTATTTCACGGTAATTTAGTCTATATGACACAAACGTAACACAAAAACCACTCGACCTAACGAGAATCGGGTCGCGTGCTGCTGGCAGCGAGCCGCCAGACCACACAGCCTGACGCATGCGATGAAACTTTAGAATACCTCTTTAGAGCCATTCTCAGCGATAAGAAACAGACAATCCGTCTTGTTAATCAGAACAGCCCAGTCTGTTCCTAATTACGCCAACTGTGGTGCGCCGCCTACTTATGTAAATTAGGGTACCGTTGTCTCGCCAGCCGCCGCTCAAGTTAGCCAGGATATATATATTGGTCAAGTGTGCAGCACTTCTGCTAACCACCGAGCCGCGGTCGACGGTACAAGTTGCGCAATGCTGCGGCCGTCTTCGCAAACCCCATCAATTAAACACTGGAGCCGGCGCGCTATTTACGGACGGGACACGTGTGTACTTTTTGTGTCGAGTACGTACCGAACGTCACGTGACACACATAATTTATAACTCCGCGGCTAATGACACTCACCCCAATACCGACGAATCCCCAAGTTTGTTGCGCCCGCCGCAGCGACGCGGCGTCGTCGCCCGTCTGCGGCAGGAGTCATGTTACGTCGGCAATAAATGACGTTAGTAGAACTTCGGTTGTAAATACATGAACTTGTGCGAGTGGGTGAATGGGACGAAGTTTGCCGTCCAATCGTCCTGTCCCAAATCAAGAAGCTACGTGACTTTAGATAAAATGTTCCGATTCACATCGGATGCGGGAGCTAGCGCCGCGACGAAGATGGCACTTCGCTTCGGTTCGCGTTATAACAATGAAGACTAAAATATTTGCTATCGGTTGAATAGATTTTGATGGTGAATTCTACCTCGGCGACAATCCGTATTCATCCCACCGCTGTGATACGGGCCTCCCCTCAATGGAAGGGGTCTTGAGCAAACTCCACCACGCTGCTCAAGTGCGAGTTGGCGAAGAATTGTACCTCATTACATACATTAAATAAATAAGTATACCCCATAAGTAGGGCAAGAACGCTCAACATGCTCAAAAATATGCGCTAAAACTACAACGAAAAGTGATTCAACGAATTTATCTCACCACTGCAGGCTAACGTCCACGGAAATGAAATCAAATGCAAGTGGTATGCATTAGATTTGTACGACACTGAGCGTGCCAAACTTACGAAACGATGTTGTTACATACAACAATGTTAATATTATAAAGCTGAAGAGTTTGTTTGTTTGTTTGTTTGTTTGTTTGTTTGAACGCGCTAATCTCAGGAACTACTGGTTCGAATTGAAAAATTCTTTTTGTGTTAGGTAGCCTATATTTCAAGGAAGGCTATAGGCTATATAGCATCACGCTACGACTCATAGGAGCGGAGCACCAGTGAAAAATAGGAAAAAAATATTCCTTTTGAGGGCTTACGTCGCGTGCGCTGCGTAAACGGTTGAAGTTACGCAAAAATCATGTATGACGGAATTGTTCCTCTTTAAAAGTTCTAAAAAAAAGTCCGCGACAGCATATGTCTATCTTTTAAGATTAACTCACTATAACCTTTTTTTACCTACTTTCTCCTATTGATTACCATGAAAAAACGTTATAGTGTGTCAACCTTAAAACATAGACATATACTGTCGCGGACTTTTTTTTAGAACTTTTAAAGAGGAACAATTCCGTCATACATGATTTTTGCGTAACTTTAACCGTTTACGCAGCGCACGCGACATAAGCCCTCAAAAGGAATACTGTTTTCCTATTTTTCACCGGTGCTCCGCTCCTATTGGTCGTAGCGTGATGTTATATAGCCTATAGCCTTCCTTGAAATATAGGCTAAGTATCTAACACTAAAATATTTTTTCAAGAGTAGTTCCTGAGATTAGCGCATTCAACCAAACACACACTTCAGCTTTATAATATTAGTATAGAATTAGATAGTATAGATTAATTTTATATATAAAACTAGCTGTTACCCGCGGCTTCGCCCGAGTGGTCCAGGGAAGCCTGCTGCCATTGATTTGTGTATATTTTTCTTTTGTTGTATTTTTTTTACTTCGTGGGATAAAAAGTAGTACCAGTATGTACAAATTTTAATGATGATCGGCTGCATAGTTAAGGCATGAAGAAATAACAATCAAACTAATTTACTTTAACACTTATAATATTTGTATATAATATATTAACGCCCACACTGAAGAGAAAATAATTGTTCACCCCATAAATGTTTGCTCTCTTTATTTTTCCTTCGAATAAAATATTTTTCCTTGATAAAAAGTAACTATGTCACTCTCCAGACCGGAAACTATCCCCTGTTAAAACATCACGTCAGTACTTACGTACCTTTCGACGTGATAGAAGGACAAATGATTACAAAGTTTATTTTTTCCCATGGGATTAAATTGTTTTTCCGGGATAAAAAGTAGCTTATGTCACTCTCTAGATTGCCCTATTAAAAATTCATGTCTGTACTTAGGTTTCTTTTGACGTGAAAGAAGGACAAATGAACTTTATTTTTTAATAACGTACGTTTACGGTATGGAGAGTGGCATAGGCTACTTTTTATCCAGGAAAAACATTTTATTTCTACGGGAAAATTCATACTTTGTAATCATTTGCCCTTCTTTTAAGTCGAAAGGAACCTAAGTACCGACATGATTTTTTTTAACGGGATAGTTACGTAGTAGAGTACGGACATGACTTTTTAAAATGGGGATAGTTTACTGTTTGGAAAGTGACATAGGCTACCTTTTATCCCGCAAAAACATCTTAATCCCATGGGAAAAAATAAACTTTGTAATCATTTGGCATTCTATCATGTCGAAAGGAACGTAAGTACCGACATGATTTTTTTAACAGGGGATAGTTTCCGGTCTGGATAGTAACATAGGCTACTTTTTATCCAGGAAAAAACATTTTATTCCCACGGAAAAAATAATTCGATCCCCGCAGAGGGCAATCATTTACGTGGTGAACAATTTTTTTTGTCTTGATCCATACTAATACTGTAAGTGTTAAAGTAAGTATTCGTTTGTTTGTTATTTCTTAACGCTCTATGTAGCCGATCATCATTAAACTTTGTACCTATTTTTCTTTTGTTGTATTTTTTTTACTTTGTGAGACATAAATAGTAATATCTCACGAAGTAAAAAAAAAAATAAGCCATTGCCTTTCTCAATGCAAACTTTTGAATGAAAGTCAACTTTGCTTTACTATTTATATATCTATACTAATATTATAAACATTCGACATAGCTCTCAGAGTCAGCGAGTTGAAGTGGCGGTGGGCTGGCCACATCTGCCGAGTCAGCGATGGCAGATGGGGGAGGAAAGAATCATTTGTCCTTCTATCACGTCGAAAGGAACGTAAGTACTGACGTGATGTTTTAACAGGGGATAGTTTCCTGTCTGGAGAGTGACAAAATTACTTTTTATCCAGGAAAAATATTTTATTCGAAGGAAAAATAAAGAGGGCAAACATTTATGGGGTGAACAATTATTTTCTCTTGAGTGTGGGCGTTCCTATATATACAAATATTATAAGTGTTTAAATTCGTTTGATTGTTATTTCTTCATGCCTTAACTATGCAGCCGATCATCATTAAAATTTGTACATACCGGTACTACTTTTTATCCCACGAAGTAAAAAAAAATACAACAAAAGAAAAATATACACAAATCAATGGCAGCAGGCTTCCCTGGACCACGCGGGCGAAGCCGCGGGTAACAGCTAGTAACTTATTATATATACTAACGTATTGTAATTAGTTGAATTTGGTTGTATAGTATTTTGTCATAGAAGCATAAAACAGACTAAAGCTTATAACAATTTAATACGCCACGCGTACACACCGTGTCTACTGTATACTTGGTCAGGGCCACGTCATCTATGGAGATAAAGTCAACCTCATCGCGGCGCATGCGCTCCACCTAGCCTAGAGCCAAGCGATACCCACTGCAACCCGACCGCGATACTTGTGTTCTTGAAGGCTCTGATGTCGTAATTGTTCGGAAATGCCGTTGAGAGAAGTGATTCCACCGTTTCACTGTTCGTAGTATAAAATGTTTTAGGAAACGTAAGACCACCAGTACTACTAATCTTCTGAGATCGCCAATTATCAAGATGATATGGATGGAATTTTAATTTATGGCGAGTTGTACGATAGTGGATCAAATTAAATAGCTCCCAGTGATATAATTTATTACATAAATTGTAACCTCACTCGAACAAAAAAAAGTTTTTTTGTTTGATTTAGGCGGTGGTGATTGCTTTCCGCCAGGTGACCCACGTGCTCATTTGCCCCCCTCTCATATAAAAAAAGATGGTCCATTGCCTGAGCTCAAATGAAACGTGCCACGCGACGGGAGGACGCAGGGCGCACGGCCGGCCTTCACCGGCTATAACGATCACTTCAGTTCGCCGGTTTATTTTTATAGTGGAATATCACTAAAGAAGTCTATTTTAAGGTAATCGTACATTACGACTGGATATCATATATATTGTAATGACTATAAAAAATATATTTCTATGTGCACAATGGGCGTAGCGGCGCCACTAAACAACGTTACTCAGTAGTCGTAAATATATTTTTTTCTGTATCTAAGTGTGCATTTCATTCTCACTGTCGATTTAAGGCAGCAGGTTAGTTCAATGTAGACTAGAGGACACCACGGTTTTGCAGTATACGTGAACGGTAGTGCCATTAGTCGTGTCCTACTCGCGCCGCCTACCACTGTCCATGTTGTTCAGGTGTTGCTAATTTTATCGCAGAAGTTTAATAGCGTACGGAAATAACGAAAATAGATGGAGGGTCAGAGCGCAGCGTGTGTTTACTACAGAGTTTGGAACACGAGGTGCGACTGGCTCCGCGCGACGACCGCTGCGACCGCTGAGTCCAGTTAGTTAGATACTGCTGGAGCTTTACGCCAATACTTTGAAGACCCGGCGGTGGCGGAAAGTTTTTACTGATTTTGATGACATTACGCGCACCGTTTAGTAAAGCGCTCACAAGGAGAGCTAATATCAAAGAGTTCGAGTAGCGCTATGACCTACGGGGCAGAGGTTCGCTTGGACGCTGACTGTCGGGCTAGTTCACAGGCTAAAAATCGCACAGCGAGCGATAGAGAACGCTATGCTCGGTGTTTCTGTAAGGGATCATATCAGAACTAAAGTTGTCCACACAGCTCTCAAAATCAGAGAGCTGAAGTGGCAATGGGCCGTCCACGTCTACCGAGTCAATGATGATAGATGGATTACAGTCCTGGGAAGGAGACCGCGTATGAGGCGACGAGGTGCTGGACCTTTATGGAACGATGTAGTAAAAAAGCGGCTGGAAGTGACCGCATACAAAAAGCATAGGATAGCATATGGTGGAAAGTATTGGGACAGGTATATCCAGCAGTAAATAGATACAGGCTGATAATGATGAACGATGAAAAAGTTTAGACACTGAAGACATGCCGCGCCAAGTTGGTGCACACAGCACACAATATAAATGGACGCGTACTGTGGGGGCCCAGAGGAGATTTCTTCCGTGCACGAATAAGTTGCGGAATTAACATGTTGTCGAGGTTTTTCAACGATTTTTCCTTTACCCATATGGTCTTGTACGGGTCCATGGGAATCTCAGGCGAATCGTGTACATATTTTCCTCTTCAGTGGTACAAAAAAGCGTGTCGGCCCAGTCTCGTTTACTTAAGAAGTTATCACTTCAAAAAAAGCTTCGCTGGCACGCTTCGTCTGACGGTCTGTGATAGCCTACTCACTGTATTATGTGGCTGCAAGTCCTGCCGCAACGGAACCGTCAGACAGCGTCACGTCAGCCGCCGGCCGCCGGCCGCCGCCGCACGTCAGTCAGCCGACGCCGGCCGCCGGCCACACGCGCACTCTCGAGCTGACGAGCCGCGAGACGCGTGCACAGTTGTGTTGTGAACACTGCGACGAACGATGGACACGAACGTACACAACGTTACGTGAGCGGCCTCCGCTGAAAGGTGAGCTTGGCTTTACACAACTGAAAAATATACCTGACTTTAGTTTCAAACAGTAACGTTTAGTAATCATTTCAGCTAAAAAAACGTCCACTGCTAAATCTAGGCCTCCCCTTTGACTTCCACAAATTATCAGTTTAGTGTCGTTTAAATCCTTAGCTTCCTGCGACCGTTATCAGATAATCGGTCCATCCAGTAGGACCGTCCTACGCCTCGTTCGTAAAGCTGGAGCCTTCCTGCCCGCTGCGTGCTGTGTAAATTGTCCGCTGCCACTTCAGGCTACTAATTCTTAAAAACTATGTCGGTAACGCTAATTCTTATTAGAACATGAATATAATTAGAATATGAACATAATCATTCCTGAGTTTATCGCGTAGATAGAGATACTCCAAGCAAGATCTCTCATCGCACGCCGCGCAATGTTTAGAATGACGTCAATAGTAAAGAACCATGCCTCTGATTATGATTCTTCCTAATTTTGTGGAAGCAGCATAGCGGTTCTGCGAATAGGGAGTAAAGACATTTTTGTAAGGTTGGCAACGCGCAGGTGATGCGCCTGCTGGTGTCGCAAGCATTTGTTGGCGTTTATTTAGTTTCACCGCGGTACTCAAATCTTGCAAGTTAAAGTTCACCTAAGTGTTTGATTGTGCTGAAAATCGTCACACTCGTTCGATTCTCGTAACAATATACGATTGTCTAAATAACGCCATTTTAATCCATGCCATTTATGGCGGCCGGCAAATGAAAGCCCTTCTTGAGCGAAATACAGCCAGTTCACGTTTCCGTTCCTTTTTTTATTAACTACTAATAAAAGCTTGTTTAAAAAAATCTTTGTAGTTCATTCTTGTTCTTTGTTCTTATTCCGGAAAAACATCTTATTCCCACGGGGGAAACATATTAAAATTATGTTCACGCGAGCGAAGCCGTGGTCCGCGGGTAACTGCTAGCAGGTAAATAAAAATATCCACGAGCGCTGCGTGCACCGCGTCGGGAGAATCTCTCTTTCATGGAGGAGTACATTTGTTTCATTAAAATGAATGGCTCTACCACGGCTGTACGGACTGTACCGTCGCCGGACACGAGCATGTCATACGAACTATACGTACTGCAACTTTTATTTTTAACATTGAAATAGTTATTTGTTATGCAAGGCTGCAAAGTTAATTTTTGGCGCGAGTACCTTGTATTGAAACCTAAGCAAGCAAAGGATTCTAGGATTGAGCCACGAGCGAAGCGAGTGGTTCAAATATAGAATCCTGAGCGTAGCGAGGGTTTCAAAGGTACGAGATGCTAAATAACTTTGCTGCCGAGCGCAACACACAACTTTTCACCTCACTAAAGCGAGGAAAATGTTAGGTGCAAGAAAAACAGTTTTAATAAATATTAAATTACTGTTTATTTATTTCAAAAATTAAAAGTAAAATTACTACAATTGGTAATATTGAAAGTTAAATTTTTTTTTGGAACTGATATGTTTGTGTTTGTAACTTGTGTACTGTTACTAGGTAAATTATTTGGCAAATTTGCGGAAATTATATTTATCAAATTTTCTTGCCGGCCAGTGCGATTCTTTAAATGAGGCTGGCGCATGACATGAAATAAGTATTTGCATTTCAATCATCAATGGACTGGCTGCAGAGAATATAAACTATTACGAAACCAATGAGGTTCTATATATATGTAATTTATTGTGCGAAACCTTTATTGAATAAAAATATTCGAATTTTAAAAACACTTTCCACGCTAGCGGATAAAGTGCGATTTTACACGCAGATTTCGAATGATAAACAGAGCTTTTACGAGCTAGTGAGGTGAAAATGTTTTTTCGTTCGCTCCAGTAGGCCCTCATTTTCGCTGAAAGTGCGACTCGCCCGTGATACCCTGAGATATAGGGCCACGAGGACGTATGAGGGCTCAAAAGACGCGGAATTTGAAGCGCTTTAAGAAGATGTAAAAATTATTTTGCAACCTTTTTTTAACCGAAAAATAGCGTGTTTTCACAGAAAATTTCCGATATCTCAAGAACGGGGCCGAATTTCAAAAATATGAAAAAAAAAAGCTAAATTTTAACCAAGGAACATTTTCCCTTTGGATCAGTAGTACCATTGATGGTACAAGTGACACAACTTTGTATCTCTAGTACCATTAAAGAAAAGTCAAGATATTCCCCGTGATAACTGATGGAACTAATGATACAATTTTGTATTACACTTTTTTCGATATTGGTGACGGTTGAGGCTGCAGAGGTGAGTTTTGCGCGGCGCGAGTTGCGACATCACGCGCGGGCGGCTCGCGAGCGGCCACGAGGAGTACGAGAGCTCAAAAGACGCGGAATTCGAATGGCTTTAAGATGATGTAAAAATATTTTGGAAAAAAACATTTTTTTGGTAGGTTAATTTTCAATGACCTTTCAAGTCGTGTAGAGCACGAGATCTGTGAATTTTTTATTTGTGTTTTATGTAACTAATTATAATAAAGTATAGCCTAAATTATACAAATATAAAGTATATAAATATAGGTAAAGTTTTTTTCTATGGAAAAACTTTCCCTAATGAGTTTTGAATTTGATCTTTTATGCGGGTGATACTTTACCAGCTAACAACTAAAACAATAATAATTTGATGATAGTTCATACACCCCGGGTAGTTTGCTTGTACGATACGTAAATAAATACATATTCCTGGACAAATTACACACGGCCATCTAGTCCCGAACTGAGCAACTATGGGTACTAGGTAACTGATATTATACTTAAATATACTTAGTTTTGTAAATACATACATATTATTATAATACATAGAAAACACCCAGACCAAGACAAGCAGACATGTTCAGGCACACAAATATTTGTCTTTTGCGGGGATCAAAGCTGCGACATTCATCAGAGTAAAAGTGGCCATTTCTAACCATTCGACCACCGAGTTCGTCGAATATACATAGTTAGGTTATCGACGATAGTTAGGTACCTTTCCGCGTGGCAAAACTTAGGCGTTGTTTTATGTAATAAGGCCGCAAAGAAACTCCATTCCGCGCCGCAGCAATGTTTCCATACAAAACAGGTGCTATTCCGGCCGCCGCGGCGCTCGGCCGCCGCACGAGTTCACACTGGGAGTGTGCGGAGACACCGGCCGCCTCGCACAGGGCGCAAGGCGCGGTTCCACTGAAGCGGAGACGAGATATTTTCATACATTTCACATTGCAAGCGGAGTACAGCGAGATGTGAATTGTATGAATACTACTCTACTCAGGTCCTATTTAGTGGAACCGCATCCTAATACATAGAGTAGTGACCATAATGTATTGCGCCCTGTCAGTAGCATCGCCCTGCGGCTCCCTGCGGCCAGTTGCACCTGCGACGGGAGATTACTGGTCACAGGCAGACACTGTAGCGGCCGCGGCGCGCGCTCCATCAGTTTGCATACTTTCTTCGATTCGCTCCGTTTAGTGTAAAAATACATAAATTGTTGCTATTTGCCATGCGGAATGTGTACATTTACATTGCATCTCCAGTAATGATCCAACATCGTGATTGAATTCGCGCGATGTACTCTGTACCGTGTCGATGCTCGCCGGTGGCGTTCCGTTTGCAAAGTACGGGTAATTGAAGCGCAAACAGAGCGGCCGGTGCGGGCCCTACGGCCGCAGTCGGTGCGGAGCGGGCGCGGCCGTCTTGTCGTGTCGTCGCTCCGTAATCGTCGGGACTTGATTTGTTTGTAGGACTACATTCTGATGTGCATATCAGTGTGTGGCCATTACAGGAATGGATGGATAGATATTTAGCGCGGATCGCCGCCTGTCACAATAGAGGCTCTTTTCTCTTTTTCAACTTTATGAAGCATCTATAAACAAATCAAATAAAAAAAAAATAACAACCATTAACTCAATCCACAAAACAATTTTCAAAACAAATCACAGCCGTTCTTGAGTTATAAACGGTGTAATTAATACGACTTTGTTTTAGATATACACGTAATGTTTCTATTTAATAAATAAGCTGATTTGAGTGGCCTGACCCTCCACGTCCCATGGCTCCACCGACCTCGCGGTCATATGAGCCGAATCGCGAGAGATGCGCGCAGCACCGTTGCTCTAAGGCTCTTTTGTGCCGCGGGCAATTCTTGACTCTCTACAAATTATTTAATCTATATCCTTGTCCCTTGTGTGTATATTATTCTGTGCTTGTCTGCCCTTTCCCCCTTCTGGGGCGACGACGATCACACCTACGCCTTCGCTGCCGTCCAAGAGCGCCCCAAGCCGTCTTCCTTCTCGTTCCTCACGCTCCTCCGTGCTTCTACGCGCTTCCCATGTGTGGGCAAGCCCGTGTACAGTGCGACAAACTTATCTGGCCCGGTGGCGGGGGCGGTACGATCGACTTAAGTGTTGCTATTAAACGAAATGCCGCCCGTTTTAGAGCAAACATTAAAATCAAAGAAATATATACATTGTTAAAATAATAGCATTGATATACTGATTAATTGTGATGTGTGGTGTTTCAATTATATCAATTTCCTTCTATTTTTTTGTTGATTAGTTATAAAAATGCACCACGTTAAGTCGCGATCATAGCTATTATATAATATTAGAATTATAATATTGCACAGAAACAACTCGTTGACGATTTTTTATTGTATGTATAGAAAAAGATATTTCAATATTTAAAAAAATATACCACAATGGAATGTGTACACGTGGTAAATAAATAAATTGTACCTGACAATACTAACATTTCAAGATGGCGGCTTTAGTTCTAAATTTGGCCACCGGGTCAGATAAGTTTGTGGCACTATAGTGACGCGACGTTCACCGCCGAAGATATAAGATTCGCGAAATATACCGGTCCTATATCGGCCTCGCTGCGCGGAACGCTACCCAGCATCCTGTCCCGATGTATTTGGGCGTGGTCTCTATCTTCCACTGACGCCCCACACGAACACCCACTAACTGTCCTCAGCCAGCCCCATGCTGTGAAGCCTACCTCTGAAACAGCCGTGATCCGTGAGGATCTATGAAGTTGGATAATCCAACTCGAGCCAAGTTGCCTTGAGCCGAACCAGCACGTCCGGGAAGAATCGACGGAGTTCTTCTCCCTTCGTCTCACTCTCCCATCGGCTTTGCCATTCCCCGACCGTAGCTTCCCAAATACCGCGCTTTCGTCTGCTCAACTCCCTGCCTTGCGCGGACCTATGCGCTCCCTCCAGGCGGCCAGCACGGGCCACCTCCAGATCTGCGGGAAATCACCTGCCAGCACAGGCAGGGCTGCTGTACTGGTGGACCTGTAGGCTTTAGTCAGCAATATCAGTGCCTGTCGCTGACTCCTGAGCACAGCGCTGCGACAAACATACATACTCGTATATACTCTATGGCATAAATAGACGCGGCGTACGTCAAAGTAGCCACGTAAGTTCCCTGGTAGAGTATCCTCAAGGCCGGGTACGTTATTCCCCATGATGACGCAGATACCCGACATCTTTCCAAAGCACGCGGTCGCCCGCTCATCTTGGTAGCATGGCTATAAAAAGACAGGGCCGAATCCAGTTCCACCCCGAGGACAGTTGCCGTCTCAGGTGCCAACAGGTGCCTCCTGATCGAGGCCTGGCCGCACTTAATTACCGGGAGCCTCTGGAACTTCCCCTTCACTGTCATGGTTTGCGACTTTGTAGCGGAGAAGCCCCGTCTGTTTCGGGCACCCCAGTCGAGAATAACCTCTAATGATGCCCTAGCAGCTTTCTCAATGGCCAATCTAGAATTAGCCTCAATCACGAGAGTCACGTCGTCAGCATACGCTACCATACTTACACCCATCGGTAAGAACAGACGCAACAGATCATCCATCAGGACATTCCAGAGCGTCGGTCCGAGCACTGAACCCTGCGGACACTCCATAGTGGAGGATTTCCACATCATCCGGTCGCCGACAAAGAGGCCCACTCGGCGTCCGGTGAAGTAGTCCACCAGCATCTTATAGATGTTAGGTGGACATCATCCCCTTTTCGCCTTGAGCAGCATCATTGGCCACCAAGCGTTGTCGAATGCCCCCGAGATGTCCAAGAATACTAGCTGTACATACTTACACACTGACACAGATACAATGCTCAATATGCCCTCCAGCGCTGTAACTGTAGATTTACCCGGAGAGAACCCGTGCTGGCTGTCCTAGATCTCCTTAGAGATCTGCGGGGCGCACTTTAGCATTAAGCGTTCTAAAACTTTACCAAGGATTGATTTGAGTGGCCTAATGAAATTCGATATTATTATTTTTATTGCATATTATAGACGAATAAATAATTAAAAGTATGTTACTGTTCGTTTTCCAGGCGCGTCGTGTCTCTCGCCCCGGCCGCCCCCGCCCGCCCCGCGGCCCCCGCCCGCGCCATGCCGACGCGCGCGCAGCTCGCCGAGCTGCCGCCGCGGCCGGGCGCCTCCCCCGGCCTGCTGCGGCGCCGCTACTCCGTGCCGGAGACCATCATGAGAAAGTGAGCGTCGCCGCGGACCCGCCGGCCGCCAGAGATAGCGCCGGGGACGACCGAGTACGACGGTAGTGAACGTGGACTCGCTCGCGTTTCAGGTACCGGCTGGCGCAGCAGCGGGCCGAGTCGGAGGGCAGCGGCGCGGTGACGTCAGCGGCGTCGGCGTCGGCGTCGGCCGGGCGCGGCTCGTGCGGCTCGTGCGGCTCGTGCTCGCCGGGCGCGGCGCGGCGCGAGCCGGCGCGGCGCGCGGCGCTGCTGCGGCGGCTGGCCGCGCGGCCGGCGGGGGCGTGCGCCGCGTGCGCCGGCCCGCCCGCCGCCACGCGCTCGCTGGCCGGCTCGCGCTCCGAGCTGGCGCCGCGCCCGGCCTCCGCCTCGCCCGCCGGCTGGGCGACGCCGAAGCGGCAGAGGCTCGAGTCCCCGAGAGACTTCCGAGGGAGCGACGAGATGCTCCGGACGGCCATGAGGAACAGTTACGACAGAGCCGAGGAGTCCCGGTGCGAAGCGTCGACGAAGCCCGATTTGTCCGATTCGACTCGCCGATCGTTCGTCGAGACGACGTCGGACCCGTTGACCGACAGCGACGTCTCCGGATATGACGATACGAGAGAAGCCGACGGCCCGCCCCGCCGGGCGCGAGACCCGATCGCGGATGCGGCGATAGAGATCGCTTCGTTGGCTAAAAATCACGGAGCGTTCGATAGCGGTAGCTCTAAATCGGCCGCCCGAGCCGACGACCGCTCTTTCACGGATACGTCAGATTCTTTTTCGGTGACGATGTCTACTGCGAAAGAAAATAACGCCCTTATCGACCGAAAGATGAACGAGCAGATTTCTACGAGCGCTCACATCGACGGCCGCATTAGTGAGAGATCGGTGAGCGTCGATAATGACGAAAGCAACTTATTATCGTACGATACACCCCTGTCTGTTGACACGCCGTCGTATGAGCTTTTGGAGATAGTCGTATCGGAGAGTCTCAACACTAATGCAATGGCCGCTATCAAAACTGGCTCCCCTGAGACGCCTGCGGTTAACACGATGAAAACTTCCGACTTATGTAATAAGAAAATGCAGAATATTAATATTGATGAATATGTGTCCAATATTTTAGTTGAAAGCCTCAATTCCCTGACAGATCAAATCGAATGTATGAATGCTTCGATGGGAAGTGACCGCAAAGTCAACATCATAGAGAAAGAAATAAAAGTTAAATTGCAAAATACAGGCGTCAATACCATAGTTCATCTAAGTCCAATGTCTAATAATCAAATCATATTTGGCAATGAAGAACTTTACAACGTCGATGACAATAAAGATAGATGCAATAATCCCCAGGATCCTCAAGACAGCATAACTATTCGCGAGGAGATGCACAGTGTTGAATCAAACAACAATGTATTATCCGGCGGCTCCTTGTGCGACAACGTCACTGGATTTAACAACGCGCTTCAGAATGATAACGTCAATAGAGCTGTTCTGCAACAAATACAAAAACTGTTTCAAGACGAAATGCATAGTTTTGATAACGATGCTCAATATTCGAATAATGTAAGACCTGGCATATCCCACATAGAAATATCGAATGTAGATGTTTATATTGACAACAATATTGAATCTGTGTTAACAGTTCACGATAGCCCAAAAGATGATCATCAAATTTTGGACAACTCGGAATTGATCAGCAACGTAGGTGCAGGTAATTATTTTCCGGACGCCAATGATAATGCGGTGGTGCCTCGTTTTTCGGCGATGCCTCACACGGATTCCATGGAAGTGAATACATCTTCATCGGACGACCCAGACAATATTGGCTCGGACTGTACCAGCCTTGTGGATAGTTTGGATGATCCGAATTCACCAAGATCGGTGTTTTTGCGAAAAACGTACAATGTCACCAAAAGACATGATCTAGTACGATCAGCTATCGATGTACTCGACTTGCTCCCTGAGAATTTATATAATGATCAACGCATTTCACCAAAAGACAAAGGTGAATCGTTTTTTATACGAATAAAGGATAACGAATTCGACTGCGACAAAGAAAATATCGTAGTAGCCGACCATATGCCAGAAAAAATAAAACAGAGACTTTATCGGCGGCATCGGAAACGGGAAATGCGTATGGAATGTGCACGACGTAGCAAAGTCAAACAGCTAAAGAGAGAAATAGAAAAACAAAGGCTCGTGGATGTCGCCAGTTCGAAGAAGGAAATAGAAAAAGACTGCGTGGCGATCATCAATGCCCTCATCGATGATGTCATAGCAAAAATCATTCAAGACGAGCACAAATGCATGCGCATCAAACAAAAAACTAGCAAAATGATAACATCCAAATCTGACGAAAATATATCCAAGAGAAATCGAAAAAGAGACGAATATCACGCTTACAAGAATTCTGTCAAAATACACAAAAATAGTTCTCTAAGGTCTTCAACTATCATCGATGAAGAATATAAAAAAAGTGACAAACACCAAATTCACGGAAAATTATCGCTATTAGCGCACCCTCCCATGAGCCCCGACAGTCACGGGCCGAGAAGGATTTACCAAAAGTCCGAGATACACGACGGAAACAAGTGTATTGAAATTCTAGAAATATTGGAGTATGTAAATAGTTCACAATCCCAAAGTTCCCCCGACATCACTAATTCTGATGACAGTCAGGGTAATGCAATGAAGCTCAAGAAATCACGAATTCCCGTTCCAGTCTACGAAAAATCGTCCAGTCATTCGCATAAAGGTTGTAAAATAAATACATGCAGACGAACCGCTCCTACACCATCCCGAGACGTGAGAAGCAAATCGAGCCAGCTCATCAGCAACATGCTGCTGGAAGTGGTCGGCGACGACGGCGGCGCCGCGGACGCCCCCGCGCGGCGCGCCTCCGTCCCGCACTGCGAGCCTCGCTCGCGCTCCAACTCCTTGAGATTCAAACGCGTCTTTGATATGATACCCGAAGAGAGAAGCAGCCTCAGCGTCGACTCCTCCACCGAAGAGATTAATCAAAATCGGAGATCGTCAGCGCCCAATCTCGCCGACGGACTGCGAGGAATCCACGATGACAATAGCCGCAGGTTCAATTCGCAGCGAGAGATGAATAATGCCGCAGAAGCGCCGAATCCCAGGACGAGTCGAAATTATCCAGAAAAACCTAAAGAAACAAAAAGCGCCGGCACGTCGCCTTTCTCCAGCGACCTAGAGAAAAATGTGAATAAAAGCCAAATAATAATGACTTCACCGAACAGAAAATCCGCTGCGACTAGTCCTATTCGATTACATAATAATAGTTCCAACGGAGCGGCGGCCGATGTAACACCTTCCGCTAGCGACTATTGTCCTCGCGCCTCCAACCCCTCGCCGAGCGCGCCGCCGGTGGGCGGCGCGAGCGCGGGCGGGGGCGGGGGCGGCGGCGGGGGCGGCGGCGGGGCGGCGAGCGGCAAGCGCGGGCTGGCGTCGCGCGGCCGCGCGTGGCTCGGCTTCACGCGGCCCGAGTACAAGCTGCACGAGGAAGGTATCGCGCTCGCTTGTGCACCACCACTGCTGCCGCACTGCACGGCTTCATCGGTTTCAGTAGAGTAGGCCGCCGCCGGCGACCACGCACGTTTCCGACAGACTCAGTATCGATGTTATGAGGCGTTTACGTTTGTTACGGTAGAATATTGCGAAAATAGCACATGTAAGGGCACGTTATTTATTCATTCTTTGCCTCGAATGCATTTATGTAACTCGAAATTTATATTTGTATTTAATGAATAATAAAGTTATTGAATTTACATAAATTTGTTTTATTCATCTTAAGGTTCGAAAGAGAAAGTCGTCGACGAGAAAGGTACCGATCGAAGATCGACCTCGACTCGATACGATCGCGAAATAGATTCGCAGCGAACCGTTCGGACCATACAGACCGAGACCGTCGATCCGATAATCGTAGGAGGAGACAGGGATCGCGATAAATCGAAGACGCGCCGCGGCGGAGACGAGAATCGGCCGTCGAAGACGAAACCCAAGAAGCGAACGAGTCGCACGAAATCAGAGTCCAGAGAGCTCCCGGAGGACGCCCGAAAGACCGATGTGACATTTCGAAAGACCGATAAGCGAAAAATTCGCACCGTATCTATGGAGCGAAGCGAGGAGGAGACGATCCGCACGAAGTCGGTGAAGCTCCCCGAGTGCCAGCGGGGCGGCGGCGCGGCCGGCTCCAGCTCCGGCAGCGAGTCCGGCGGCAGCCTGCTGTGCTCGCTGGCGCCCAGGTGGCTCGCGGCGCACGCGCGGCAGCGGCGCGCCGCCCGGCGCCGCGACGCCGCGCCCGCGCCGGCGCCGCGCGACCGGCCCGACGACGACGCCGCGGGTAAACATACGCTTGAACCGTAACTTCCACGTAAACACACGTAGTAGCAATGCGGCGTGTATCTCTCACGGTGTGTGTCTGCGCCCAAGGCGGCTGGTCGGTGACGGTGGCGGGGTCGTGCCGCGCCGCGCTGCCGGCCGACGTCGAGATGCGGCTGCGCTTCCCGCCGGAGCCGCCGCGGCCCGAGCGCGACGCGCCGCGCCCCGCGCGCCCCGCCGCGCCCGCCGCCGAGGCACACCAGGTACGCCGTGCTCGCGTGTCGGCGGCGAATCTTGAACGAATACTTAGCTCGTAAAGAATAATGTTTGGCCAGGAGTGGAGCTGCGCGTCGCGGCGCTGTGCGTCGTGCGCGTGCGCGTGCTGCGCGCCGCCGCCCGCGCCGCGCGACGGCCGACTCACGCTCACTATGAAGAAGGAGGCCTCAGGTACCTGGACTGAAATTTAATATTTTTGCGTTCTATTTCATTAGTTAAAAGTAATTTTACCTATAATATAAATCGGAGACGGCGGTAGGCGAACTAGAGTTTTCAATTTTATCCTTCTACCGACTCGACGCGATACTTGACTAACGGTACGGCGGGTACGCTTTCGGCGACGCGATAATTAATAGTCATTTTGTCTATCGATAATTGCTCTGTCACTGCCAACACCGTAGTGACAGTAGGCGGAAGTTGTCGCAGCCATAGTAGACGAATGGTGTCGTCATTTATCTTTCCGCAACCAGCTTCTCGCATTCTTTTTAGCAATTGGAAAGGTCTCTGATCTCCCAAATTCATTTCGTAGAGCAACTTGTGAAATCTGCGATGTTCGCTTCGCTCTCTTCGTAACAGTTTATAAGTCGTTCCTTGATGCGTATTTGTTTGCTTCCGGCGGGGATGTCAACATGTCGCTAACTTGATGTATGACATCCTTCGGCAGTTTGGATATGACTGCATTGAATTTGTAGTCGTCACCTTGTTTCTGAGGTGCGATGATAGCTTCGAATTGGGCAAACCACAGGCGTGGTGAGTCAGTCCAGAAGTTGGGCAGACGTTCCGCTATCGTGATAGATGCGACAACATCTGCACACGAGTCAAAAGATGTATCTTGTGAGCCTGTTTGTCCCTTGTTGGGTGTTGGTGGAGCCATCTTCGTTGATTTTCTTGAGCGGCCGAGTGCTTTTTGAATTCAGAACCGGTGAGACCCGCTTGTGGGAGGCCGGTGAGAATATGCACTGCAGAAGAAAATTGTTAATCAACGCTGGGGTCTTCTGTGAGGGTCTCCACGCTTGTGTGGTATCCCTTGGTCTTGCTGGATCACGTCGAGGTCACCAATGTTGCGGGTTATAATAAGACCAGTGGTTTCAGGGAACGTGTGTATATTCTAGCGTCTGTGGACTGACTAACTTACATAATAACAAACAGTCTATATATACTTATCACAACAAAGAAATATTACTATAACAAAGGGATATTAATCTGGACATCTCAACGTGATGTTTGGGGTTTATAATTTTCATATGCTTGCTATATTTATTTTACTGCATCTGTTATTTCACTCACGTATTTCTATAAAGGAGGATACATACTTATTCTAAAGGTGTGAATACATTAATATGCTATATCCCATAGAACACGTTAACGGTCCTACGCCTACAAGTAACAATAAATAATACGACTTCCTGCCGATGTTCGGCGGTCTTCGTTACGAAGGTCTCACAGCCACAGGAGCGTTTGTCCCGGGGCTCCCTAGGGTACTACGATTTCTTCCGATCTTCGATGCCAGTTACCGTCCGCACGACAAATACACAGCAGTGTTCGTAATAGTTCAACAATAATTAATTAGTGTTCATAACAATTCAACAATAATAGTTCAAAAAAAAAATACTTAGATGTTTAGTAACATCTATGTATTCAGATCAGCCAATTCAATTAAAAAGTCACTCGCAAATTCCAAGTTGTACACGAACAAAAACGTCAACAAAGCAATTTACGAAATGACGTCTTCCACGCGCAGTACATATTGGCACAACGTATAATCCCGCCACGCGTGAGGTATATCGATATATTTGCTGCGGCACCATATCGCCAAAATAACACAATCAAATACTTAAAACCGATCAATATAACGATCAAAAGGTAGCAAATAACTGTCACTGTCGCGCAATCCGCCGCGGGCGCGCCTCCCACCGCGCCGCCTTGTATGAAAAAACTTTTATCACCCCGCATGATATGAATCCGCGGAAGAATTCAAACATCTATTCGTCCTCCAAAGGAATCACACGGAGGATTCCGTACAATCAGATTGTAGTAATATCAAAAGACTTTATAATAAAACTATTAGAGGTAGCTGTGATTAGAGGAAGATGTGAATCCGCGAAGATGTCGCCGGCCTATAGAATATCGGTAGTGACGATCGTAATACTTACGGCTATTACATTATTTCTGACAACAAAATAAAAACATTGTTGAATAAAACTACGCTCTGCTACCAAAAATTGTTGAGTAATTGCCCACTCAAGCACTAATAACTACATAACTTACATACTAAACTTACCCGATTCTGGACGCTGATTCACCGTAATCCAGACGGGTTCACGCAGACAGGAATAAGGGTTTAAGGACAGGAATATATATATATAATAATAGGGAGTACGTTCTATAGTCCAGAGTAATAATCCAGAGTTCCAAGGTCGCCCAGCGATCAATCACTCATTGTTAACACTGTCCAAAATTTCGACGCATCCCGGCGTCGATCCGCGGTCCCGCGCGGTCCCACTGGTGTTCCGCGAACTCCAGGTCGCGAATATGTGCTGTAGCTTATCCGGAAGCTAAGCACAGCAACAAAACCCCGACGTTCCAGAAGCGCCCCGCGCACGCCACGTTGCTTAGGTTATATTTTTGTCAGCCCCGCGAGTCCATCCAGCGAACTACGGGCGACCACTATCGACTGCTACGCGAACTCCAGGTCGCGAGGCTACCGTATGTGCTGGGAGGCCTATCCCGAAGCAACACAACACAACAACCGCTTTCCAGAACGGGGAGTCTATGCAGCAGCCTGCCAGCGGCCATTAGAGACTATGTAAGACTGCCGCGCGCGCGCCCTCTGACGGCGCGCACCGGCGAAACGAGTGTTGCCGGTCAACGAACTCGATTATGCCCTAACCAGCAATCGACCGATTTCCAGAGTCGATTTTAAATCCAACAAACATCATCTCATAGAAATAATCCAATTTCATCAAAAGATATGTGACCCTCGTGCGACCGAAGTGCAAATAGTGATACAATATTCCAGGTTCTTCCGTTCTTGCTACTAAGACTGCGAAGAAATCGACGGACCCTCTGCCGGACCTGGAGACGTACCACGCCGCCCGCAGCAAGATGAAGAGCTCAGTGAAGGTAAATCATCGCTCTCCTTTCGCGCCGGTCGATATCTCGTCTTGCATTGATTACACAGGTCAACAAAAAAAATTTTTTTTTTCATGCACGAGATATTTTTGCTAAATTATATGTTCTAAGGTACGCTGATTTCAAAAATACCTTCTATTACTCTCCATCGAGTATAGTTTTTTGTGCAAAACATAGTATTGTAAAAAAAAAATTGTAGACATGGAATTTTGTAAATATTTTTTTCGATTTTAGGACATCAAAGTCTATTAGAAAATATATAAGAAAACTTACGCAGATTTTTACTTGCAGACGTGTGTATTTAATGCATCTCAGTGAAAGCGCGTAACGAGTGACGCAACAGAAACAGTAACGCGGGCCGAATTACAGCCAAGAAGGCGGTTGTTTCAGACGCGGCGGGGGTACTCCCTGCACTGCTGGCTGCCGGACGACGAGCGCGCGCTGGCGAGGTGCGTCCCTCAGAACTATGCACTCGCGCCACGGCCGCTCCTTCACCGGCACTTCTGACTCATTATAAACGGACACTCGACACTCACTAATTTTATAAGGAAGTTCAAAACTCAATTTTCGCTCCTTCTCCGTGGAATGGATTGAAGCCACGCGTGACAAACACGAGCGAGTAATAAACTAACGGTAATTTGTACGAGTTGCACGCGGATACGTTTGTAAATATCCATTTCGCGAATCCCATTTGTTATTGAAGGAAGCTTCGTAAGGTAACTCTGCATTATAAAACTGTTGTCGAGCCGATGACACGGGAAGTTGTATATTGAGTTTACAATAAAATGACTTTGCGCCGGTAGTTTCCTTAAAGTATTCATAAATTATAGCCCCGATGTATCCCACCCGTAAGCCTAGATATGCAGTACAAATAAGTCTACACAATACTCTAAATTAAGCTATCCCCTTTTCTCGTTTAATGATAATCAGGATAGTGTATGGATTAATGAATCTATCCAGTTCTAATTATTATAAATTAGTTGCCAATTATCTATACGGTTATTTGGAGGAAATTCCCTAAGTAATTTTGCTGAAAAACATACACAATTTCATGACACAAAAAATATAAATTACATAGTAATGAAATAAGTTACAGCGCACTCAATATCTCTTAAATATGGCATCTCATCCACACCATGTCTAAAACTCCAAAATCCATTAGATTTTCGGAATCAAATCGATGTAGGAATTATTACGATGCTCTACACAACGCCCTGGGCCAAAGTCCGGTTCAGCCGGCTGAAATCAAACTTTGGCTTACACATGAAACACTCTAACTACTAATTGTATGAAAACTCTCGCCAAAGCGCCGAGAGGCTTTCATACAATTAGTACTTCATTCAATTGATGATGGCGCTGGCTCCACTTGTCACTATCTGCCAAGTTAATTAAATTCGGCTCTACTACCACGCTGGCGCGCCCAAAATCAGACCGACTCTATCTTATGCTACCAATCACTTCGCGCGCATTCGGGACCGACGCTTGCATAAAAAACTAATTCTAAGAAATCACTTGTTTTAACTGCTCGGCATCAATTTATTATATTTCAACGCGACAAATTTCTCGTAGATTCGTTTTAACCAAACACACCATAAATATCTTTTTAAGCTATTGCATAGCTTCTATCGCGGGCCTTGAGCGCGGGGACCGAATCCAGAAATTCCGTAACGAAAAAATCTCACGCTCCCCACTCCGACGGGCAAGGAGGTGTGGCTTGAAGGCCGTGCATCGTCTAACGTCGTTTCAGTTCGGCAGTCTTCGACACGGCGTTGTGTGCGTGCGATTAGACGTATTGTACGACTCTACGAAACTCGTTTTATTTATTTAATAATAGAAAAATTTGTTTTCTTATCGGTCACCACGCTCAAAAAGTGTAACTTGAATTAATATCAAAGAAAAAGCAATACTGCATGAATAAAATAAATAAATAAAATTATAATTGCATAAGTTGATACAAAATGCTATGCAATAGCTTTACCGCGGCAGTCCCCGAGTGCCACACGTCTTTTTTTTTTGGGGCACAATCTTTTAGGACGATCGTCTTTTGTTTTTAAAATCACACATAGGTAAATCGTGCGTTGTCTGTCAGTCAACCTATCCAGTCAATCAGTCTTTTAATGATATGCAAGTTAAAAGCATATTAAATTATTTCAATCGTCACTATGGTTGTACTTTTGCTGATAGGACGACTAACGGGCTCTCCGTGCTGGGCAGCGCCATCATCCCGGAGCTGAAGCCGCGCGTGCCCACCATGAGCGAGCGCGACCTGACGCGCGTGTTCACGCCGCGCCACTACCTGCGCTCGTGAGCCTCCGCCGTTACACCCACTCTACAGTTTGTAATAATGTAATATTAAACTAAAGTAAAATTTGATTTTTTAACTGGTTCACTGTGTTTTGTTCACCCGTTGTATTCCCCACTCTCATATTCCTTGCTACCACTGTACTACTTCTTATTCTGTGGTTCTACTGCGTACTGCAAATACGCACGTCGCTTACGAGCGTCAGCCTGATACAGCCTAATTCAAACGACCTCGACTATTAGATGGGCTTATTTATTGCGTAATTCTCAAAATTGGAATAACGAAACTACACCACAACTCGCGCTCAGAGTTTCTAAGAGTCAGCATCAGACTGAGAAAATACATCCAGGAGTGTCATGCTCAACACTGCCGCCGTCGCTATTGCTTTTGGTCTTACAGGCTCATTATTTTTTGGCACCGCAGCCAAAGTACCTACGTAAAGCAATTAATTTATTGCATTAGCAGCCGTAACACGAACTCTGTAAAGTCATCGCAACAATTTTGGCACTTTAATTCATGCCGATAAGCAAAATTAACTGAGAAATAGTGGTGGAAAGTGTTTTAAACAACGAGGGAAAACTGTTTTTGTTAGATGCTCCAGGAGGGACTGAAAAACATACCTGGCGAGAGCAATCCTCGCTGAAATCAAGCGCCAAAATAAGATCTCGCAGGAGCATCGCCAGGTATTGCAACCACATTACATCTAGGCGGAAGGACGCAAATGCAATGTTCTATATCCTACTTGATTTAGACAGAACTGAAACACCGACATGCTCTGGGACACGATACTGTGATAAAGCGAAGGTGTTAGTCTTGAGTAGTACATGTACTAATAGGTAACGGTACTTGACACTGTACTAAAAGAAACGTTACCAAACGCGAACTCCTAATTCGGACCCCTAATCGGACTATTCGTGCAGTGTACTAGGTTATCCAAGCCCGAAATACTTGTCTGTGGTCTGTCCGAGAGACAAAGAATAAAGCGTCTTGCATATAATGTTATCGTAAGAGTAAGCGAGATAGGAGGTAAGCGCACTGCACTGGTATAAATCGCTTTCAGCGCCGTGTGTTTCATTCATGGAAAATCTTATACAGCGCTGTATAGTGCTTGTAATTACCAAATTTACATTGTTAAATGATTATATTATCGGCTACATTTCTGAGCACTAATAGCTACTAATAGTACTATTAAGGTGTACTGGTACATTAATCGGACGGTACTATTACAGTGCGCACTTAAGAGTGTCCGATTAAGCACAAGACTAGAAGGTGTTTAAGGATTGCTGTGAATAGATAATAAATTGCCAAGTTGATTGACAGCTGTCACTGTCATAGTGACTGATTAGATGATGGTTTTGGAGGGAAGCGGCGCCCCTTCTTACTCTTGACTACAATGGTAATGTACACGCTAAGATTATTAAATAATTACAATCATATGATTGTAATTATTTAATAATCTTAGCTTAGTTGAAATAAACAGTTCAATATTGAACTGTTTATTTCATTAACTACACAATTGCTGTCTAATTGTTTGAGATCAATGCGAAATGGCTAACAATAAGGCACTAGAAGCTGTAGATAGAACTTTACGTGACCAAGAGTTTTCAACAATATTATAAAAAATTGGGGAAGATCTCATTACTGAAGTAGAGTCAAGCTTGGCAGCGAAATATAATTAAAGCTGAGTTTCTCACTAGGAGTGGTGCCGGTGAAACTGTATTTATTCCGCGTATACCACTCTTCTCCAACAAGTTTCCATTTTAATTTTAAACGTACAGAATTCTCTGACCACTTGTTTCGCTATGACAATAAACAAATCGCTAAAATTCGCTGGTCAAGCTGAGGACTGGCTGTTTTTTGCATGACCAACTTTACGTGGCATTCTCGAGGGTTACTAACGCTTCGGGTCTTTTCATATTAGCTCCCGAAGGAAAGACTTCCTTCATTTATTTTAAAAAGATTTTTTTAAGCTATGGTTACAATGATAAATAAAAAAAATAATAATAATTTATTGACTTTTAACACTGCTACAAGTAATTAGATGAAAATCTGTATCCAAGTTCTAAGGCTCCAAAATATGACGAACAAGTATTTTTTCGAGGCTAAAACACTCTTTAAAATTAATCATTCTACACCAAAACATCGCCGGATTCTCATCAAAAAAAGACCTTATACATATTGACGATCAGATGTCGAAATAACACAATTTATACAATGTATAAATTGATTGTAATTATATCATTTTACTAATTTTGTTGTAATATTTGTGCTTGAATTCGGATTTTACTCAACATTTTCTAAACATTTGAAGTAGACAAATAAAATACTAAATCTATCCAAGATGCTGTACTCACTTGATTAAGTAAAACGACAGTGTATTAATCACGTATTATTATAATATCAGTGTTTATTAAGTAATTCTTACATTCGGCCTTTCCTGACACCAAAGTTTGTCCACAAACTTTAGAAAAAAAAATAATAATAATAAAATAAAACTAAAACGAACACTGATATTATAATTTTTTGGTATATATCTACCTTATATCTACGTATCTATTATTATCAGATTACATTATCTACATTGATCTAAAATATCTACCATTATTCTAATTCGAACAATCTATTAGAAATCAAATGAACTTATTTAGTTAACAATTCAGAATATTGACACCTTTTAAATTCATTTCATCAATACTTCAACATATTTTATAAATTAAATAAAGCTGTGACTGTACCTTTTGTTTTTAAATTTCTTAGAGGTTTTATTAGACAAAATTTTGTAAAACCATCAACCGCAACCACCAAATATGAATAACCTTTTGCACTTTTAATGAAAGGTCCTAAATGATTCACATGGACAGTAGTATCAAAAGGTTTGTCCACCTTGTGAATTGGATGTAGGAGACCTTCTTTTGGACCGCTAGGTTCTTTACTATATGTATATTCAATGCAGGATTTGACATACTTAGTAATAAACTTTTTCATTTTCGGAAAACAAAAATCTTTTTTAATTTTATGAAGGATTTTTTTCTACACTAAAGTGACCGATATTATCATGATTTAGTTTGCGTAATTGGAACCTAGCACTTTTAGGGACTACCCATTTAAATTCATCGTTAACAATCCGGTATAGGCGATTTTCTTTTACAACATAAAAGAATTATGTTGTAAAAGAAAATCGCCTATACTATTTTATGTCCTCAATGCCCGTCAGTTGTTTGTCCTCTAATATGTTACGAATTCTCTTAACTTCAGTATCATTTAATTGTATGCTAAGTAACCAATCTTCTTGGGATATTTTTAATAATGAAATTGCATTGGTATCTCCTGTATCCAACACCAAAGGCAGAGGGTTCCTACTCGGAGCATCTACGTGGGACATAGTGTGTCCAGGTTTATATTCTACTTCGAAACTATATTCTTGTAAGGTTATCCACCATCGGGCCACACGGGGTATTAGGTCCCTTTTAAGAAAAGAAGCGCGTAATGCACTGCAATCAGTAACCAACGTGAATTTAACTCTTATTAGATAACGGCGGAACCGCTGAACAGATGCTACTACGACCGCTAGTGTTTCCAGTTCATATGCGTGATAGTTTTGTTCATCTTTTGTGGTCTTTCTACTAAAGTAAGCTATAAGTTTTAGCGGTTTATCCTCATTCTCTTTTTGCATTAAAATACCAGCCAAACCATATTTGCTGGCATCAGTGTGTAAATAAGTTATTTTATGTGGATCATATATGCCCAATAAAGGTCTTTGGACGAGACATTCTTTAAGTGTCTGAAAAGAATCTTCTGGCCAGAACCCCAGCAAAAGGATATAATTTTTCGAGTACGATCAGTTAGTGGCCGTGCTATAGTTGCAAAATTATGAATAAATTGTCTATAGTAACTAGCTAAACCTATAAACTGTCTTATTTAATGAGCGTTAGCTGGTTTTGGGAAATTCTGCACGGCTAGTATTTTCGTTTTCCCCGGTTTATACTGGTGTAATGTGTGTTACTGGTGTAATGGGGTGTGAGTAGTTAATTGGCATCTTTGAGCCAAGGCCAACCTTGCCTGCACGTGGTGCACCCTGCTGACAGACAAATAAGGCTCTGGCGAAAAGAGAGGTGGGGCATAGCGTATTTTCTAAGCTGCACGACTGGGGAAGTACCTCCACCTCACAGAATATTGCAGCCAAATAACAATTCCCTTGAGGGTTGTTGTGTACCTGCGAATAAGTGAGGTTACCAGAAAGAAGGAAAGGAAGGAGAATAGTCTGGCAACGCATCGGCAACCCCTTGGTGTTGTATGTTGTCTCCATGGGCAGTGGTGATTGCTTTCCATCAGGTGACCCACTCATATTTTACATTTAAGAAAGTGATAAAAAAAAAAATCTGTGACATCTTACTGCTTGTCGTGGCTCCGCTTCCTTAGAATTTATCTTAATATTATTAGGCACATTGCTTACAGTTATAAAGTAGGTAGACATGACATGTTACCGATCAAGATAATTTGGATAACTGCCCCCAATGAAAAGTACTTAAAACTAAATATACAATTTTTGTATGGCGCGGATAACAGGTTTAAAAATCTATAAATTATAAACTATCAGCTCAAAAATTTTAATTTTTTCACACGTGAAGGAGACCTTGTCCTAGTTTAAATTTACGATATAAAAAGTATATGTCGTCGATCTCCCTCACTCGCCAGGGCTGTCACAAAAAACTCACTTTTCAGAGTCAATTTTCTCCGCCGTCTTTGACTTTTCTGGAAATTTTCTTTTTGCTCCCTGCTGGTCCCGATGATCTCCCTGCCACTACGTCCTCAGATTTTCTAGGATGAGCCCGGATCACGTACCTCGTGTCCACGTGCTTTCGAGAAAACACCTTGTATCTCCCTGGATCTAAGGCCGGAAAACCTCCTCGTGTGCACGGGACTGTTGTTGGCTCGTTTTTCTTGCTGGATACGTCCGGTGAAAACGACTTGTCAGCAACAGCCTGAGCCTGGTGCACCCTGGGCAACAACGGTCAGTAACTTCTCCTCGCGGAGATCTTGCTGACCGTTGGCCAATGTTCTGGCAGTGGAGGAAAGCGCAGTACTCGTACTGCGCTTTCTGTCTGCGCCTCCCGTCCCTCTGAGCTAACAGAGGTCACGGTGAGGCGCACAGTGGAGGAGCGCTCCCCAGTGTAGGTAGCGAGGGGTACACTTGGGTGCGATTTGTCGAGGAAGAAAACCTCCCAGCCAGAAAGACGAAGAAGAAAAGGGGAGGTCAACAAGGAAGTACCAACGCAGTGGGTGACAATCCACCTACCCAGACGAAATCTGCAAAGCTGGTAACGCCACGCAACTTGGTAGTCATAGTCACCCTACAGCCTGAAGCGGTGGAGAAAGGAGTGACATGTCACAAAGTACTCACCGAGGCGAAAACGAAGATTAATCTGACGGAGCTGGGTATTCAGGGCGGCATTAAATTCAATATTGCTGTCACGGATGCTCGGAAGTGCAAGCGGATGCTCTAGCACAAAAAATTAGGGAGTTAGAATGTGGACCATACATAAGAGTCACTAGACCGACAAAATGCGCCGAATTGCGTGTCTCCGGATTAGACGACTCGGCCACTAAAGAAGAGGTAATGGCAGCTGTGGCAGATGCTCGATAGATAATATTAGGTCGGGAGAACTTGCCCGGTGGCGGCGGCTAAAAAGTTGATGGAATCCAACAGGAAGTTGATGGTGGGCTGGGTGGCAGCGCAAGTGAAATACTTGAGGCAAAGCCACTACGATGTTATAGATGTCTGGAGTCAGGGCACGTCAGAAGTACGTGCAACGTAGAGGCGGACCGATGCTCTCTATGCTTCCGTTGTGGTCAACCCGGCCACAAAGCTGGACAGTGCTCTGCTGCAGCTCACTGTGTCCTGTGTGCTGCGGCCAACAAGCCCGCTGATCATAAAATAGGTAGTAAGGCCTGTACCGCCCCACCAGGGAAAAAGAAGAGCCGTGTTAGAACCGTCGCAGTTTCAAAATCTAAGCAGCCGGCAAAGCACCCACTTCGGAGGTACGAATGGATGACCACCCATAATGGATCACGACACCAACCGATTCTTACAAGCAAACCTCAACCACTGCGCTAGAGCCCTAGACCTGCTGCTTCAGATCATAGCGGAGTGGCTGATTCATATCGCGGTTGTCGCCGAGCCATATAGTGTTCCCACAAGATACAACTGGGTAGGGGACCTAGAGGACTCTGTGGCCATTGTCAAGAGAGCCGGTACTCCACCTTTCGAAAAGGTAACAAAGGGTCGGGGATATATCTTCGCCGAAGTAAATAATATTGCCGTTATTGGCGTATACTTCTCTCCTAATCGGAGTCTTACAGAGTTCGAGGCGTTCCTCGTCGAAGTCGGAGCTATTATTGGTCAAACTCACCCCAACCCTGTGTTAGTTGCTGGAGATCTCAATGCCAAATGCACGGCATGGGGATCTCCAGCAACGGATGCACGCAGAGAAGTGGTGGAAGATTGGGTAGTGACTTCTGGTTTGGCGTTACTTAACCGGGGATCGGTCGACACATGCGTACGGCAACAAGGTGGCTCAATCGTTGACGTCACGTTTACAAGCCCTGCACTCGCGCGCCGCGTCCGGTATTGGTAGGTTAGGTTAGGTTAGGTTGGGGTGCTAAGGCCGGAAAACCTCCTCGTGTGCTCGGGACTCTTGTTGACCCGTCTTTGTTGCTGGATACGTTCGGTGAGAACGACGTGTTAGCAACAGCCTGAGCCTGGTGACCGTTGGCCAATGTTCTGGCAGTGGAGGAAAGCGCAGTACACGTACTGCGCTTTCCTTTTTTTCTTTGTACACTGGGGTGCGTAGAGATTGCAAACCGGGCCGGGCCCGGTGCCCTTTTAGACATCCACCGGGCCCGGCCATTCATACCGGGCCCGGTGACCGGGCCCGGTGACCGGGCCCGGTAGGTACGAAAACTGCGGCACGGAAGCCCCAACTTGTAGAAAATTGGCATGGCAAGCGCTGCGAACCGCGATGTTGCCGTTCTGACGCACCAATGGCCGCTCTCCATTCCTCCCACACGCACCTCTCACCCCCGCAATTTAATTAAATTGCGGGCGACTTCTTAAATAATCTGACTACTTTCCAAACTCTCTTTTTCTCGAAATCATCTAAATCCAGGCATTTCATCAGCGCGTGGAAGATCATTTCTATCCTAAACTTAATTACTGAATACTAATGCTTGCTTAATACTACAGCGCACGCGCCCCCTTTTTTACAAGTTTGCCCGCGTGCTCTACCAGAGTAGAAAAAGAAACTTACTTTTACTTTTGAACAGGAAGATTTTCAAATTAAAAAAGAGGATTATTTAATATATTGGTTTAGTATTAAGTACCATAATAGAGAAAAGTAACAATTTTAATACTTAAATACTACGTTAGGAACATTTTTAGAACAGTCTATAAAAATCAACATTTTTAGCAAGTAATAGTAAGCAACGTTATACAGGGAGCTTTTGATTTATCTGCCAGGATTGAAAAGGGTAGTAGTATTACATATGCCGATTTCGATAGTAAATGAAATTTGTGCCCCACGTGTTATTTTTTTTCTCTTAGGAAATAAAATCGCATCATGAAAAGATTAGTTTACTTTGTATGAACCATCCCTCTGTGTCGCAGTCTAGACGGCGTGGTCAATGCGCTCGGGTATGACCCGTGCCGAAAGGCTACGTCACGAGTTGCCAAACGCTTTCCGAATACGGTGATAACCGCGGTAAAGTCAAAGTTTACTCAAACGTTGGGCCGCCCTTTGTAAACGCCGCTGCTTTGCAGCGATGTCTGTCGCTTGATCTCATGCCGCCCGCCCCCGCACGGGCGGCGCGGCAACAGCGCTCGCGCCGCGAGAAAGAAGGAAGAAAGGATCCAAGGAAACGAAAACAGTGTTAACCGTGATTCGTCCGTGTGTTGACCTAATCATGCCTATACGCCGCAGTTTTACGAAATGTACAAATTTCTCGAAATGGTATGGTATGGTTTCTTGTCGCGAGTGTAAATGCGCACGCAGAATATCTGTACGAAATTCAGTACAGATAGACCTCGATCAGTTACAGAAAGCGGTAGTGGACTTTTTCCGCAGACATTCCATGGCAAAAAAGTGCTAAAACATGTATGTAGACGTGGATAAATTAGTGGCTAATTGTGATTTTGTGTAAATAATTTGAATGAGCTTTTAAACACGCCAAGTTATTGTAGAACATGTTATGTGACTGCGTTATTTTTGAAAACTAACATCGTAACTAAGTGTTTTTATGATGTTTCCATAAACAAACACATACATTATTCGACGAGCTCGGTGGCGTAGCGGTCAATGACGCGGCTTCGACACCAACGCTCGTGGGGTTGATTCCCACATAGGACAAACATTTGTGTGCATGAACATGTCTGTTTGGTCTGGGTATTTTCTATGTATCATAAGTATGTATTTACAAAAAAAAACTGTATTTACGTATGTTTATCAGTTGTCTAGTACCCATAACACAAGCTTCGCTTACTTTGGGGCTAGATGGCGCTGTGTAATTTGTCTGACAATATTTATTATTTATTTATTATGATATTAATTTGACAGTTCAAAACCTGTGATAATAAGTGTGATGAAAAGTTCAATGACCTTGATAAGGACAATCATCTGCCCTCCTGTAAGTGTATGTTATTATTACCTATCAGTTTTACATTTGATTACATTTTTTTTACCTATCCTATTTTGATTACAACTCATTTTAAAGGAAATATGCAATTGGGACGACGCTACCTACGTACAGCTGTTATTGTTATTATCGACTTCATCTGATAGCGCGGAATGTATTAAGCACTATGAAACCAGTTCATTGACTACGTTATTTATTTTTTCAAAGCTTATTAATGATATTGGGACGCCATATTTCTTCACTAACGTAACAAGTAGGCTTAATACTATCTGCCATTAAATTCCTGGCTAATACAAAAAAAGCACCTTATATAATAGCAATGTATAAAATATTTAGAGTTTTTTTTAATCATCCTCACATTCAATACACAGGACAGCTTAGTGATCAGGGCAAATCCATCTAGCACAACGTTTGCATCACTTTTTTGTGGACCGATTTACTCTTATTATTTGATGGAAGTTCAGAAAGAGGTCATCTTCGGAATATTAATGTGAGTGATCAGATTCAACCTGTTCCATTGGTATGGGTGCTACTTCACGTTCTCCATCATCTGACTCACTCGAAAGAACTTCGTCACCATCATCATCCTCTTCTTCAAGCCATCCCAAAACGTTTCTTTCCATAGCTGAATCCATATTTTGGCAAGTTTTTACTGCAAAAGAGCGACAAAAGTTACTAAATAATCAACAAAATATATTGTAAATAGCTTACTGTATACACCTCAACCACAAAACTACAATAACAATATAATATTATAATTATAAATTGCTAATTAGATAGTTAAATAATTTGTTTACTTACGTTAGCTTTTGTTACATCGATACTCGCACGTACTACTATAGTAGAATGGTGAATTTGGCGGGTAATTATGGTCGTGTGCGCTCGCGCTATCACTTGATGTGCTACTAACCTGTTGCGTAATTCTGTTGTCGAGGCTTATCTAGGGGCGCGGGGGGAAACGTCAAAAAATGAAAGAGTGACACGCAGATGAGTACGTACGATCTACCATAGTAGAGCGCGCGTGCACTCTAGTGTTAAACTTAATTAGTAACACTAATGTTACTATTCGGTTCATAAGTTAAACTAACTAATTCTGTATTAAAAACTCGTGATTACTAATTCTGTATTAAAAACTCGTGATTTTAAGACTGATTATTGTTGATTTGCTGGTTTGAAATAAATATTATTCCGTAACCTTGAATCATTGTATTTTTACTCCATTTACTTAAAGCAAATTTTTATAAAATACTAAAGGTTTCATCCTAACACATCAACCCGCCGCCAACCCGTTGGCGGCGAATGTTACCGGACCCGGCCGGGTTGAAAAACATACCGGGTTGCAATCTCTAGGGGTGCGATTTGTCGAGGAAGAAAACCTCGTTGAAAAATTACAGAGTCAGAATTACAGGTCAGAATCTAATTTGTAATTTATAAAAATGAAATTCCAGTCAAAATTTTTTAGTAGAAACTCTATTTATTTTTAAAAGTAGAGCCGATGAAAATGTCATTACTAAACTAGAGAGTTTTAAAGGGTAAACAGATATTATTGGGGTTAGGTTAGGTTAGGTTAGGTTAGGTTTTTTTTTTTTTTTTTTTTTTTTGTCGCCAATCGCAATTTGCGCACATCCAACGGAAGCCAATGGTCCGTTGGGTGTGCGCAGATTGGCTTACTTTAGAAATAGGCTGCTATCGTTGCGGCAGCATTGAATACATACATTTATTATTCTAGATTAAATTAATTAAAATACATTCAATTTTTTTTTTTTTTTTTTTTATATATATATATTTTTTATTTTATATATTTTTTTTTTTAATATTATACATATTTATTATTATACATTTGTTCCAATATTTGCATATTACATCAATAATTATGTTCATAATAGATTAAGATATATTACAATGATTATGTATATTTTGTACATCATAACATTTGATATCTGATATTAGATCACCTTAGTCCCATTAGCTTTTGCCGCCCTACGCACGACCTCCTCGCAGAATTGGAAAAGTGTATTTCTGCTCTCGTTTCCTTCAAATAACAATTTGATATTAGGCTCGGAGAGTTCACAACCCAATCCCAGCTCATAATCAAATCTAAGCCTTCCATAACGCGGGCATTCTATCAGAATATGCTCGATAGTTTCCGTTGTCTCACCATCACATACGCATACATAGGAGCGAGACCAAATCTATGTAAGTAGGCCCTGAAGCCGCCATGGCCAGAAAAGATTTGGGCGTGCAAATTTGTAAGCCGCATACCTCGAAAGACCCTATACGCGGTACGAACGTCACTGACAAACATCTTAGTTGTCTTTCCTGTGGCAGATTCTTCATACCGGGTTTGCCAAGCCAGTATAGTGCGGTCCCTGATGAGTCGTTTAGCACACGACAGTGGAAAACTGTCGTAGACCGGGGCCCGTTTGTCTTTCAGGGCCGCTCTCTTAGCAAGTTCGTCCGCCCTTTCGTTTCCCGGAATACCGACGTGTGCTTTTACCCAAACCAATTCAACGTGCAGTCCCTCAGCTTCCATTTTTTCAATTGTAATTCTAATTTGAGCAGCAATAGGGTTTAATGACTTTGGATCTCCTATTGCTTCCAATGACGATCTGGAGTCGGAAAGCACGTAGGCATGTGTGTTTCTCTTGCTTATTAATAAGAGTGCTCGAGTGATAGCTGCCATTTCCGCCTGATAAACAGAGCAGTAGTCAGCCAAGCGAAAACCTGCACTCGCAACTTGCACCCCATTTCGCCATATTGTGACAGCCGCTCCTACCTTTACTTCAATTTTGCTCCCATCAGTAAAAGCTCTTTCGTAATGCTGGTTTAGTTTCTCCAGCTCCATTTCATTTGGTATTTCGGTAAATCCAATTTTACTTCTTTTAGCTGGATGGGGTAGCTCATATGGTCCAATCCTACCCTGTAACTGTCTGCCCGGCAGTTCCTGAAGTGGTTTCCCTCTACCCACTTCGTATAGTTCTTTTCTTTCCAATGCCCTAAGGTCTAGCGGCAATATCCCCGCCATTGCGGCAGCAGACGTCAAAGACACTGTTCGGTGCGTCTTGGATATTGCTATCGAGAACTGCCGTGTTAGTCGGTTTAATTTGATCTGGTTCGCTTTCATGGGAGCGGCCGTTGCCCAGGTACTAGCGGCATATAATACTGTGGGCTCTACCACAGCGGTGTATATTGTCCTCAGTATCTCCCCGTTTAACCTCTCGTGTGCGTAAGACGTTTTTTGGCGACGGAGGTTCCAAAGCGGTATATTGGGGTTAATTAGGTTCAGTTAGGAGCCCCTAGGTGAATTTTGGATTTATTGGATTTTCCTAAGTTAGTTAAAATTAACTTTGAAAAGTTAGGTTAGGTTTTTCTTTTTCTTGTATTTTCGGTTAATTTAGGTTAGGTTGGTTAGGTTTAGGTTAGGTTAGGTATTTTTTTTTTTTTTTTTTTTATTCTAGTCCCTCTGCCATAAACAGAGACTTTTTTGTTCGTTTATAATTTTAATGTACTTTTTATTTATTTATATCTGTGTATGTTTTAATTTTTTATCTTTTATAATTATTTCTTTAATTTGCTATTTTACTTTGTTCTTTGTTTTTTGTTTATATTTTGTTCTATATCTATTAATTTATGTACTTTTGTAGAAAATTTTCCTCTGTCACGTCTCACTTGTGTCTTATCGAAATCTTTTATAACTATGTTTTGTAGTTTTGTTGTCGTTTATTTATTGTCTAAGCTTTTTATTTATTATTATGTTGTTTATTCTATACATTTTCTACTATTATTTCTATTTTGTTTTAATGTACTTCGCATATTACTATCTCTTTATTTGCTTGTGTGCGGTTCTGGGTACATTACATAATAAAATGTAAGTCCAGTCACTCTTTATACTGTCTTATTTCTTTTGTTCACTGCTCCTATTATATTTCTTGCAAAGTTTATAAATGTCTGTCTGTCCGTTTTATTTGTCATAATTTTATGTATATTTTCCTCTTCTAATGAGACGCTGATTAGGTTCTCGACTTCGCTCCTTTTCTTTCCGAACATGCACGGTCATCGGTGTAAAGTGCCGTTGAGTGTGCGCAGATCGGCTTACTTCGTACATCATCGCACACCCCTATCGTGGATAAGGTTCTTTTCTAGTAATTTAATTATTTTTTATTCTACTATCCTAAAATTATTTACAAATATATTTACAAAAAATAAAATTATCTGGCAATGATGCAATAACAATATTAAATACAATTAAAACATTTCCTTAAAATTAAGATATTAACGAAAGATGTCTAGAACTTATTGGACGCCGACGAGTTTGAGGCGATGGCTTGGTCAATTTTACATTTAATTATTGTCAATCCATCCACAGCTGTCCTCGGCAGACCCTTAGCTCAATGATCCCACCTAGCCACCGCGATCGAGGCGCCTATCGGAAAATATAGGAGCCCAAGTCAACATTGGTCCTAGGTGGGTCCATTCCGCCTGTTCCGCCTGATGACAGCCGTGGCTAGATTGACACAGTAGTCAAGAAACTTAATTCTACTTTTTCCAGCCATCACCTCGGACACGTTCGCTTCAGTGACCCGCATTCCCAAACGCTGCTCCAGCTCCCATCTTTGTTTGGAGAATGCGGGACACTGAAACAAAATGTGCTGCACTGTCTGACCCTCGCCAGCTTCACAGAAACACGATGGATCGTCCGCGCACTTGAACCTGTACAAGTACGCGGCAAACCCACCGTGTCCCGATAAGACTTGCGTGGTGATACCAGACGGAGCCATTTTGCCCACGATACTGTACGCGGCGCTCGCACTCGGGAAAAACAGCTTCGTCGTTGAAGCTGTAGTTCCCGAGCGGTATCTCCTATCCCATTCGTCAATGGTCGCCTTACGGATCATACCCTTGACGAATGAGACAGGGCAGCGGTCGTAGTCGGGCTTCTTCTTCGACTTCAGGGCCGCACTCTTGGCGAGTTCATCGGCTCGTTCATTCCCCTCAAGACCCACATGCGCCTTGATCCAGAACATCGAGACGCTCTTACCCTGCGCTTTGCACAGTTTAAGAGCGTCCCGCGTCTGTACCGCAAGGGGGTGAGGAGAATCAACGTTACCTATCGCCTGGAGCGCCGCCATGGAGTCGCTGAAGATGCCCACGCTGGATCCATTACAGCTCAACGCGTATTTTGCCGCGGTGCAGAGAGCGAGGAGTTCGGCCTGGTAGACGGTACAGTAAGACGACAAAGTAAGCTTGACGGCCTTGGTTTCGGCATCGCTGTTCCAAATTGAAACAGCGGCACCTACCCGACCCTCAATCTTACTGCCGTCCGTGAACATTCGCAGGGCAAAGGTGTTGGCTGCCCTGTATTGTTCCTCGTCCACCAGGTGATCGAACTCGACCCTCTCCAGCTCCGCTAGGTGCGGGGCCTCGATCTTAGAGGCCATCCGCTCGATCTCCCTGTCCCCCAACGCCGGATGGGGCAGCCCCCTCTTGGCCCCGTAAAGAGATGCGATTTCTCGCACCCTAAGGTCAAGGGGGAGCACCCCAGCCAGCAACAGTGCGGAGTTCAAGGAGACCGTTCGGTAGGCCTTGCAGATCTTTTGTGCGAAGCCCCGCTGTACGCTGTTGAGCAGCTTTTGGATACCTAGCTTATTTACCGCTGGTGCCCATACGGCCGCGGCGTACAATATCGTCGGCTCCACTACAGCTGTATATATGATCTTCACTACCTCAGGATGAAGACCCCAACCGACGCGTGCCGTACGTGCAAGGCGCTTATATATGTCCACCGCCCGTTTACAGACGGTGGCCACATGCGCATTGAACGTAAGACCCGCGTCGATGGTCAACCCGAGGAGTTTGATCTGTCGAGACATGCCAATGCCCATCCCGCCCATGCTGAGGCGCGGAGTGTCATACCTGAGTTTGCGCGTGACCAGCATGGCGCTGGTCTTTTGCGGCGCAAACTTTAACCGGTTTTTGACCCCCCACGCCCTCACGTGCTCGAGAGTGGCATTGGCACATTTCTCTATATCCAGTGCAGTGGCTCCGTCAAACACCAACACGACATCGTCGGCGAAGGCCTGACAGTACAGGTTAGGTTAGGTTAGGTTAGGTTTTTTTTTTTTTTTTTTTTTTTTTTTTTTTTAATAAATAAAACTACAACTACAGACGCTTGGTCCGTACCTTTTTTAAATTGATGAGGTTAGGTTAGGTTTTTTTTTTTTTTTTTTTTTATTAAATAAAACTACAACTACAGACGCTTGGTCCGTACCTTTTTTAAATTGATTAAATTTTTGTTATTTTCTTTATTTATTCTACTAAATCTCCGCGCTTAAACATCTCTATTCTTATTTATATTAGTCTTATGTTAGTTAGGTGTATGTATAATTAAATTGTTATGTTTTTGCATGCCTCTTTTTTTTTTTTTTTTTTTTTTTAACTGCTATTTATTATTTTCTTGTTATATTATGGTAGTATTTTTTTTTTTTTTTTTTTGTTTTGGGTCTTCTGTTGTCCATCTCTTTTGGGTCTTGTCTTAATTTTTGTTTTTTTTTTTTTTTTTTTTTTTTTTTTCCTATTTTGTTACTTATTGTCTATATACATTAGTATTTATGATTAATCCGTGTACTCATGTGATGTCGGCGAGTGCGCGTTTCAGCGTCTGGACTGAGGCTCTCTTATGAGGTTTCTCGTTTTGTGAGCGCGTCAGCGCGCTCTCCCCGACATCACCGTTACTTTCATCTTATTTATGGCGAGTTAAGAAAACAGAAGGCACTGCCACGGCTTGCGTCTCCTTCCCTCGCTGTTTGGTTGGTATTGTCATTCATCATGTGTTTTTATGAGGTGGAGGTGGAGGGACCGTCATCCGGTCTCAGCCATCCGATTTTGGTGGCGGTTTCCCTATCCCCCGCCCTCATCGCCATCTTCATGTTATAATCCCTGATCTTTGCCGCCGTAGCAGTCTCAGCCCCTGTGATAAAATAGGCTATGGCATCTTTCGCTACATTATCACTGTAGTATATACAGGACTTGGTGTGCCGGGAGACTGCGACGACGGCATGAGGGACGCTTTGTGTGATGTCTGATATGTGTTTTGTTGTACGTACAATCACCACTGACTCGCTCGTTAGACCCTGCGCTTCGTGTATGGTTAGAGTGCGAGATCCCGGGTTTTTCCCGTATCCCTGGCCGATAAGGAGAACCTTCTCTGCCTGGGTGTGGACCAGATATAGTGTGTTGTCCATCCTGGGGATCTGCGCGCCCGTATACCTTTTCAGCGACAGTGATCTTGTGCGTGCCTTGGACGAGTATATGCCGCCATAGATTTCTCTAAGCGCATACGCTACGTCCTGGGGGTTCCTGTACGTACAAAGGAGGTTTCTCGCTATGGTCGTCGTGAGGTTGGGTCGGTTATACAGCATTGGTCAATGTATGGGAGTTGATTTTCGTCTCCGATTAAGCTGACGACTGTGGCTCTGGCTACTTGTGCTGCCATTACTATGGATCCGAAGTGGTTCATAAGGGCTTCGTCCACCAGTAGGCGTGTACACGTCTCGCCCTTATGTAGACCGTTTACTAACAGGGATGCCATAGTACGCACTCGTCTGCAATTACGGGTTCCGTAAGTCATAGTCAGCCTCTCTTTGACGTCGTTTGCGGCCTCGATTGTCGTTGTCACTATGATGTCCTGTCTTGGGTCAAATTGCGAAACCACCCATTTTGTCTTTCCGCACCCTGGGACTCCATTAGTCCATATAAAGGTGGGGGTCACCCAATGCACCGGGTCAACGCCTTCGAACAGGTCCCCGGATATGGTGTTAGCCACTCGGATTATCCTGTCGTCCAGCATTATCCTTGTGCACTTTGCGACCACCACTATTGGGTCTTCTGGAGGTGTTTGGAAGGTCATCACTCCTTTCCTAGCCGATATTTCTTCATCTAGGGGCACGAAACCGTTGGTTGCACTGTAAGCGGCCATGTACGACCCGGACATATTGCCCAGTAATACTGAGCCCCTGTCGTTGTCGTACACCGCTGCCTCAGCTTCGCTTAGTCTCTTTCGTAGCAGTGTCCGCTCCATGTCACTGTCACGCCCGTACATCTGCCGAATGGTTCTGCAGATGTCCGTGTGTACACTTCTCGTGGCTGTTGTCACTGCTACGAATTCGATGAAGGCGTTTACCATATGGTCCCGTGGCTCCCGTACCGGTCTAAGTTTGGGAGTTTTGACTTGTCCCATAGATGCTTTGGTGCGGGGACTGGTGGGCGGCTCCGATTCTTGACGGGGGACTTTCTTAGTGATCAATTTGGCCGCTTTCTCCATTGACAAGGCCCTCCCCAATGCGCCCACTTTTTTGCTCACGACGCCCGAGAACGCGTTTCCCGCCTTGCTGAGGGCCGTCAGTAGGGGGGAAAGTTGGTGTTCCGGTGCCCTCTGTTTTGCTTGGCACCTCTCCTGCATCTTGCGCTGCTGTAACCTCTCCGATCCGGTTAGATTTGAATTGACTACCGGGTAGTCCCAGCAGTCAGTAGGGATCAGTTTGGTGCCATGTTGCAGGGATTGGGCCTTAAGGAAACCGAGGGACTGACCCCTGTCCTCATACACCACAACTTCGTGGTGTTGTGAAGCCAGGAGCGCCCCCTCGTAGTCCCTAGTCCTCCCACTTAGGTACGCTACAACCATGGCATCAATACTGATGATTTTCGGTGGCAGAGATTGTTTCCCGATGTCCAGAAGCACCTTGCACATTTGTTCGAACTCCGTGACTTCCTCAGTTGCGCAGAACAGTGCGATAGTTTTGTTGTTCTTTCGCACTATTCTGCACTCCTGGTTTCCGATTGTCACTTGAGGGAGTTCGTTGTAAGTTTTGCGTCGCATGGTGGTCTTGCGGGTGCTTCCGTTCAAGAGGGCGCCGAGGCCCGGGGAGATGGTTACGGTGTTCTTAGCCAATGCATTACAGAAGGCAATTCCTATCCTCTCGCTGCTATTGTCCATGAAGAGGGCGACTCCTCTGAGGCGCAGTCCTGGTCGTCCCTCTTCACCGCAGGTCAGCAAATCGAACCCATAGGGGCGTCGCGAGATTGGTTGGTTTGTTTGAATCCCGACGGGTGTTGTTGTTGCGTGGACGTCGAGCGTACTATTCCTTGTGGACACAATTGAGGCAATGTGGTCCATGAACCGAAGGAGTTTTGGGCGCGACGTTTTACACTCCATAATCTTGCTGATGTTGTATTTTTTGAGCTCCAGATCAATAGAGCACCGTAGATTGTGTCTTTCCCTTTCGAAACGGGGGCACTCAAGCAGGATGTGCCACACAGACTCGCTAGTGTTGGGATCACACTCACATTCTGGGCTGGGCCTAAGGTTAAACCTATGAAGGTATTCGCCTAGACCGCCATGCCCCGTCAGGATCTGCGTTTGCAGGTGCGTAATTCTGGTTCCTCTCACGACGCGATACGCTGTGCTTACGTCGGGGAGGAACACCTTTGTCACAGCACCTGTCTCGGAGGAGTCGTATCGGGCTTGCCATTTTTGGACAGACTCCTCTCGGATCTTTTTCCTGACGTATGAGAGTGGGACCTCGGCGTAGTCCGGGTTGTTTGTTTTAGTGGTGGCCGTTTTTGCTAGCTCGTCCGCCCTTTCGTTCCCCGCGGTTCCCACGTGTGCTCTAAGCCAGAAAAGCCGTACACTCTTGCCTTGCTTTCTGATGCACGCGATGTTCTCCTTTATAGCTCTGGCCAGAGGGTGGAGCATTTTCGGGTTACTCAACAATTCCAGCGACGATCTTGAGTCGCTCAGGATGTTTACTGAGTCCCTGTTACTCTCCCTCGCCCTAATCACGGCCCTATGGAGTGCGTACATCTCTGCCTGGAAAACGGTGCAGGTCTGGTCGAGGGTGAAGGTTTCGTTAGCTGTTTCCCTTCCGTCTTCCCACCATGTCAGCGCGGCACCCACTTTTCCTTCCATCTTGCTGCCATCAGTATAAATCTGAGGACCAACAATCTGGTGGATCTCTTGGGTCCGCGGTTCCATGTCCTCCAGGAGCTCGTATTCAGTTATTATTTGAGCAGCTGGGTGAGGGAAATCCTGGAATTTCACTTTTCCCTCTATCTTTCTGCCTGGAGGTAGGTATGCGGAAGAGATTCCCTTCTTTGACTCGTAGAGTGTTGCGTTTTCCTGGATTCTCAGGTCCAGAGGAAGCGTGCCAGATAGAACAAGTACAGATGTTAGTGACGTTGTTCTGTAGGCTTTGCAGATTTTCTGGGCAAAACCTCTCTGGAGCGCTTCCAGCGGCTTCCTGTTCATCTGGAGGTGTGTTGCTTGAGACCAGGCGCTTGCTCCGTATGTGACGATCGGCTCGATTACCCTTTGCCGCACATGCTAGTTGTTTATATATGTCGGCTGCTTTTTTACATATTGCCAGCACGTGCGCGTTAAAATTAAGATTCCTGTCTATTACTAGCCCCAGGAGTTTGATCTCTTCAACCAATGTCAGCTGCGTGTTCATCATGCGAATTTGGGGTGGGTCGAACTTTAGTTTGCGAGTGAGCAGCATCACCTGGGTTTTCTTTGCTGCAAAGTTCAACTTGTTATGTTCCCCCCATTTCGCAACTTTATCTAGCACTGCGTTGATGTTATCCTCCATTTCGGCTATTGATTTCCCGGAGAAAACCAAAACCCCGTCGTCTGCGAACGCCTGGCAGTAGACTTCCTCACGCGACAGTTCCTGTAGCAGGGGGTCCAGTATGAGATTCCAGAAGGTCGGCCCGCCGATTGATCCTTGGACGCATCCCTTCGTGGTTTCCCTACCGCTTGTAGCCCCTGCGTAATTTACTGTTATTTCCCTTCCCGTGAGGTATGAGTTTACCGCCTTGTACAGATTCCGTGGACATTTCCTGGTCGCAAGTTGGTGTTTTAGAGCCGGCCACCACGCGTTATCGAAGGCTCCCTCTATGTCCAGTGAGACTACAACGACTGACTTCTTCTCGTCCAGTTCGTTTTTGATGTGTCCCACTAGGTCATAGAGAGCGTCCTCCGTGCCGCGCTGTGGCATGAAGCCGTATTGTTTAGGACTTAGAGTCGGGAGGAGATGCCATTGCAGCCGTCCCACCAGGAGTTTTTCCAAGACCTTGCCCATCACGGAGAGTAGGCCGATCGGTCTATAGGATTTTGGGTGGGTGTAGTCTTCCTTCCCAGGTTTCCTAAGGATGACTACATGGGCTTTTTTCCACTGTCTGGGAAAGTACATCAAGGCTAGGCATTTATTTGCTATCGCCATGAATACCTCCTTTTCGCTGCGGATGGCCCAGGCGCAGATATCGGCTGTGAATCCGTCCAATCCAGGGGCTTTTTTTGGGTTCTGTGCCTTCAACACAGCCTCCACTTCCGCTTCGGTGAAAGGTGGATCGTCCGGTGGCAACTCTTCGTCAGGATTTCCGCTCTCCACCAGTGTTCTGATTCGCGTGTGATGAGGGTTATCTGTGGATATAGAGTCATCTGGGTAGAACGTCTCGGCCAGTAGATCGGCTGACTTCTCTGGGCTGAGTGTTTTCCCGTCTGGGCCCCTCAGCAGCATGTCATCCTCTCTTCTGGCTGTTCTTCTTATGACTCTATATATTCCGTCCCACACGCTTTCTCTGTCTTGTGTCGAGCAGAACTCCTTCCAACTCTCTGTTTGGGCCTCAGTGGTCTTTTTAGCATATTCCGCTTTGGCCTGGTGGTAATCTCTCAATACGGCTTCTTTCCTGATGGGGGCTGCGTTCCTGATTCTGCGCTTCTTACGAAGCACCTCATTTTTCAGATCTTGGAGCGCTTGCGTCCACCAGGGTGATGACGGCTTCTTCCCTCCTTTACCCAGTTTTGGTATCGCTGCCTCGCAGGCTTCCTCAATTGCTGAGGAGTAGGCTTGGACTAGGTCTTCCAGTTCTTCCCCGCTTTGTACAGCCTCGATTGTACCGACGTTGATGTTGTGTTGTCCCAGGGATTCGTGTAATTGCCGACTAAAAGTACCCCAATTTGCCTTTTTTGTATTATACCTCCTGGTGGTTGGGGGACGATGCGGCTGCATCCTCTCCCCCAATTCCAGGACGTACGTTATGGCATTGTGGTCTGATGTAATTAGGGACCTGTCGACTTTCCACTCTTTAATTTTCCCTAGGAGGGGCGTGGAGCAAGTTGTTATATCTACTATACTCGAGTAGAGTTTGCCCTGTCGGTATTCTTCGAAGGTTGGAACGCTGCCGGTGTTCAAGATCTGGTAGTCCATTTCATTGAGAAAGGAGTTAAAGGCCGTTCCCCTTTGGTTCTCTGACGCGCTCCCCCACCAGGGGCTCCATGCGTTGATGTCCCCCCCTAGCAGGATGTTCGGTGATTTGAGGTTGCGACATACCGCTTTTGTACGTTGGATGTATGGGTCTAAGTCTTGGTCACCCTCATAGTAGACGGACACTACTCCAAGTCTTAAGGTTCCGGCCTCCAGCAAGACCGCGGCCTCCGTCTCCGTGACCAACTGCGGATCATGTATGATTCGCAGCCCATTCCCGAAAACGAAGATCGCGGCCTTAACGGGTTTTTGCCTGTCGAGGGTGCACTGGATGACTGTAGTGCCCGGGATTCGTTTAACCATTCCCTGTGAACCCACATAGGGTTCTTGTACTAAGGCTATGGTTATACCCTTGTCCTCGGCTACTTTCAGTAGCTCGGCTGTGGCCTGCTTAGAGCGTCTAAGGTTGGCTTGGATGATTTTCAACCTTGTTTGTCCCGTCGTACCAGTTGGGTCTCCGCCCACATCATCCTTATCGTCAGCAGTATGCTATCCTGGACCTCGCTATGTTGTCCCATACGAGTCTCTGTGGGCATATATCGCTATATGCCATATGGGGCGTGCCGTCTTCCTGCTTGGCTTTTTTGCAGTTTCTGCATCTCGGTTCCCTGTTCTCCTTTCTGGCGGGGCACTCTTGCCAGGAGTGAGCACCACTGCAGTAGTTGCAGTACTGCTCACCTTCCTTGCAGAGCGCCTTTGTGTGTCCGAATCCCAGGCATTTGGCGCATTGCACTAGCGGGGACTGGTCCTCTACTCGGTTTCTACTGAGACCGATGTGGACCACGCCCGCCTCGAGCAGGCGCTTGTGGATCCGGGGTGACACTTCCAGAACCGGATGGCATTGCAGACAATTTCTGGCACGTCTGCGATAACGAAGTTTTGCGAGGTTTTCGTCCCCTTGGAGCCCTTCAAAGATCTTCTTGTTCTGGGCTCTCAGGAACTCCAGGATCTCCTCATCCGAGTGATAATTCATCACATTTGTAAACCTTACCAGGGGGTTGGACATTGTCGCTTTTTTGACTGTAAGTGTTGAATTAGTTCGAATTTGCGTGTGGAGTGCGTTAAGATTCTCCTCAGACTCACAGCTTAGCACGACTTTCCTGTTTTTTGCCTTTCTCACCCTATCAACAGTAACCCCTGTGGTTTTGAAATCCAGGGTCTGCCGTATCGTCTCGATGACGTTGTCCCCGGTCTTTGTGGGATCCGTCGCCGACACGATAATAGAGTGGTTAGGCCTCTTGGGTTTGGCCGCTGCTGCCGCATAAGTTTGTTGGGTTGGCCTTGGTATGCATGTCTGTGCTGGCTGAAGAGGAGCACCTTCTTTCGTCTTTAGTGCCATGTTGATCCACACCAGCGACTTATTTAGAGCCTTGGACTGGCTTGTCACTTCAGCCACACCAGCTCGTAGAGGAGTTATCAGCTCCTCCAACTGTGCCGCTGTTTCTGTGAACGCCATTTCAGCTCCAATGGCCGACGCCGGCGGAATCTGACCGCTGTTTATGAGGCCCAGATCTTTGACCTCCTCCAGCTCCTTTAGGATCGTGTTTGTTTTATTGACTATCGGAGCTGCCACTTCCCTCAGTTCTTGTCGCACTTCATCCCTGGTGGTCGGTGTTGAAGTTGGAAGGCTGGTCTTTATGTCCCTCATGTCCTCGCGGAGAGTTTTGAGTTCCTCTCGCAATTCCTTAAGGGTCTCTGCCATCAGGTCTGAAGCGCTTCGTTGGCTCTCCTCTAAAATTGGTTGGGGGCTCATGCAACTTTTATTTGCCCCTTTAAGGTCCATCTTGAGGTAGTGGAGCTCCGTCTGCAACTCACTGAGCTGGTTTTTTATTTGTTCGAGCTGGTCACTCGCTGGTTGGGCTTCTTTGTTTTTGGGGAAGGTCTCTTGAACCGGTGGCTGGTATTTGGGGGCTACTTTTATGTCGAGCTGGATGGCCCTGACGGTCTTGTTAAGGCCATCCATCTCGACACTCAGCCAGTCTTGTACATTTGTCACGGCTTTTTGTGCCCCCGCCAGAGCGTCTTTGTGCTGGTTCTGACGCTCTTCCATTTCCTGCCGTAGGGCCCACAGTTGTTTATTGTGGGCTCTTTCTATTCTTACCGCCTCCCTTGCCGCCCTACTTCTTTCTACCTCCAGATTCAGGCGATGCCTGTTTCTGGAGTCTGCCAGCGACAGGACCAGCTCGTACAAGTTTGACAGCTGGTCTACGGCGATCGCCCTCAACTCTCGCTTCAGTGTTCTTGACGCTTCAAGCGCCCGCTTTCCCTCCTGGAAAAACTCTCTGGCCCGGTCTGTGGCCAGATCTTTACTGACACCCGTTCGCAGGCCTAGGGGTGGTAGCACGCTGTGTCTACCACTGCCTGCGCTCTCCACGTCAGTCCAGTCGCCGTCCGACTCCTGCTCATTTGCATCGTCCCGCATTAGCCCAAGATCCCGAAGATCTACTTCGGTATATTCTGGGTCTCTATCAGGGACTCCCTCGCCATCTTCCACCACTTTTAGTGGTGTGGTGGATATCACCACGCTGTAATGGTCTTTTCTTGCGTGGGCGATAACAATTGGCTCGCGAGCGTCGTCGGGCAGGTCCCCCGAGTTTTGGTCGGTTGAGGTTTGGCGGGCGCCCGTTGCCCCAGTTGCTTGAACAATGTCCAGTTCAAGATCACTCAGTGTTGTATCTCTGAGTGACTGATCCGCTTCCAGGCAGCGATCCTCGTCCATCGTGTTTTTTCGGGCCGTCGCACGTGCGTTCTTCATTGTGACGGCCTTGAGCAACCCTCCGGTCGAGGTTCTCTGTTTTTTCGTTTTCTGTGTAATCCCCTCTCGCATAGCGATAGTTTTACAGAGGCTCAAGGGTCCTTTCTGTGAGGTGGTTTTTTTTTGTGGACACCTTGGCCCACCTTGTGCTTACGTGGGGGGGTCGGGATTCTAAGCCCAGTCGCCCTGTTTGGTCCCGGGTGTGTTGTGGATTGGGCAACTGTGGTTGGTGGGACTGTGGTCGTACTTGACCCTTCCCCTGACGTTGCATCCGAGGTTGTGTCGTCTGTTTTTTGTGTGTGTGACGTGTGTGATGGCGTCGAGAGCTTGGGTTCGGGCGTGTTCAGGCTGGTGTCGTTGCCTGATGACTGCCCCAACCTCTCCTCCAACTCGGTGATCTGTGATGATGTTGGGTTGTTAGATTTGGACGCCATTTTTATCGTGTCTTCTGTTTTCTTGGTTTTTATTGGACTTATAATTAACTTATAAGGTAGTGTACAGTAATTTGTGATGTTAACTATTTATTATTGATTATAATTTAGCTGGTGGTAGATATTGGTTATAATTTAGCTGGTGGTGGTGGACTTCTGCTTATATTTTCTGGTGATGTGATGAGTTGAGTTGTCGGCGAAATGCGGTCCTTTTCTTGGATTTTGCCGGAGCCAATCAGCGGATCTTTTTGTGCCGATTCTAACGAGCCCAAACTCGACCTCCTTCGATGGGTTTTGACGTAGTTATGGCCCGGGGGGGTGAGGTAATCCAATAGAGGGGTGGGGGAGGGGGGTTCTTGCGGGGGAACTACCCCCGCGGGGGAATGAGGTATGGAGGGTAGGAGGGTCCGTGGAGAGGGTTGCGGAAGTCGGAGGGGGGGGGGGGGGGTGAGGTAAGATAGGTTGGAAGGTTCGCGGGGATTGGGGGGGTTGCGGGGGAGTTTTGAGGGAGGGGCGGTAAGGGGGCTTGGGGGCCGCGGGGAGGGAGTGAGGGGATCGCGGGTGTTCGCTGGGAGACTTTTGAGGGGTGTGAGGTAAGGGGAGGGGGTACACGGGGGAGGGGGACAGGTCCCAGGTAAGATGGGTGGGGATAGGGGTTGCGAGCGCCTTTTGGGCGACTACAGACCAAGGTCTGCAGCACTCGTGGATGAGGGGGGGAGGTAGGGGAGGGGGTAAGGAGGTAAGGGGAGGGGGGTACACGGGGGAGGGGGGACAGGTCCCAGGTAAGATGGGTGGGGATAGGGGTTGCGAGCGCCTTTTAGGCGACTACAGACCAAGGTCTGCAGTACTCGTGGATGAGGGGTAGGGGATGGGGGTTGCGAGCGCCTGAATGGCGACTATAGACTAGTGTCTATAGCACTCGTGGGGGGTAGGGGTTGGGATATGGGAATAGGGTATGGGTTCGAGCGCCTTAGAGGCGACTATAGACTATGTCTATAGCACTCGTGATGGGAGGTAGGGGGTGGGGAGATTAGGAAGGGGTTGGGGTGTATTAGGGAGTTACCTGGGATCCTGTGGGATGGCCTTTCACCCACACTCATGTGGGTCCAAAAATCAGCTTCCTACGCCAAAGGGGACCAGAGTTCCGTCCGCACCTTCGGGTCTTCAGAAGCTGCCTTGTGGCTATTCACCGGTCAGTGTGGGCGCAGCCCTCGGGGCCTCGCAGGTGTCTTCAGCTAGGTGTCTGACGTCAGCGGTCGGCGCCGGACTGGCGGCACGTGTCGCTAACGCGTGGTGACCTCAATTTTGACTGTGGAAAAGGGGTACCTTCAGACACCTAGATCTCCGTTTCGGCTGGTCGCAGCGGCAAGTGTGGCACGTCGTTGAAAAGGCCAGATGGTCGGCTTGCTGATGGTTATAATTTCAGACTGGGGTGCCTCACCGTTCCGCTGTGGTTCTTCCTGGAGTTTGACGAGCTGGTACTGCGAAGTCCTTTGGGATAAAACACTGCGCACATAAATCCCGGTGAATCAGACGTTTCTTCTTTTCACTACACTTTTTTTTCGGTCTTAAATGAGCAATTTTTCTATTTTTTAGCGATTTTTTGCGCGGAGCGACATAGGTTTGTGGTCGCAATCACTTGAGTACTCGTTAGGTTAGGTTAGGTTTTTTTTTTTTTTTTATACATAGGCCAATCGCAATATACGCACATCCAACGGGTGTATACAGTCCGCTGGATGTGCGCAGATTGGCTTACTTTAGAAAACGCACACCCCTGTCGTAGACAAGGCTTTTACTAGTCTTATACAGTCATTATATCTATAGTAACATTTTAAAACGATCTTAAAACTAACATGTTATATGAAGCAATAGCTTAAAATACATACCTAATTAACAATTATAACAATATAAATTTTCATTAAATTACTATGTCCGCTTTGGACGCCGACGAGTTGAGGTGATGGCTTGGTCCAACTTACGATCTGATTATTGTCAATCCATCCACAGCTGTCCCCGGCAGACACTTAGCTCAATGATCCCACCTAGCCACCGCGATCGAGGCGCCTATCTGAAAATATAGGCGCCCAAGTCAACATTGGTCCTAGGTGGGTCCATTCCGCTTGTTCCGCCTGATGACAGCCGTGGCTAGATTGACACAGTAGTCAAGAAACTTAATTCTACTTTTCCCAGCCATCACCTCGGACACGTTCGCTTCAGTGACCCGCATTCCCAAACGCTGCTCCAGCTCCCATCTTTGTTTGGAGAATGCGGGACACTGAAACAAAATGTGCTGCACTGTCTGACCCTCGCCAGCTTCACAGAAACACGATGGATCGTCCGCGCACTTGAACCTGTACAAGTACGCGGCAAACCCACCATGTCCCGATAAGACTTGCGTGCTGATGCCAGACGGAGCCATTTTGCCCACGATACTGTAAGCGGCGGTCGCACTCGGGAAAAACAGCTTCGTCGTTGAAGCTGTAGTTCCCGAGCGGTATCTCCTATCCCATTCGTCAATGGTCGCCTTACGGATCATACCCTTGACGAATGAGACAGGGCAGCGGTCGTAGTCGGGCTTCTTCTTCGACTTCAGGGCCGCACTCTTGGCGAGTTCGTCGGCGCGTTCATTCCCCTCAAGACCCACATGCGCCTTGATCCAGAACATCGAGACGCTCTTACCCTGCGCTTTGCACAGTTTAAGAGCGTCCCGCGTCTGTACCGCAAGGGGGTGAGGGGAATCAACGTTGCCTATCGCCTGGAGCGCCGCCATGGAGTCGCTGAAGATGCCCACGCTGGATCCATTACAGCTCAACGCGTATTTTGCCGCGGTGCAGAGAGCGAGGAGTTCGGCCTGGTAGACGGTACAGTAGGACGACAAAGTAAGTTTGACGGCCTTGGTTTCGGCATCGCTGTTCCATATTGAAACAGCGGCACCTACCCGACCCTCAATCTTACTGCCGTCCGTGAACATTCGCAGGGCAAAGGTGTTGGCTGCCCTGTATTGTTCCTCGTCCACCAGGTGATCGAACTCGACCCTCTCCAGCTCCGCTGGGTGCGGGGCCTCGATCTTAGAGGCCATCCGCTCGATCTCCCTGTCTCCCAGCACCGGATGGGGAAGTCCCCCCTTGGCCTCGTAAAGAGATGCGATTTCTCGCACCCTAAGGTCAAGGGGGAACACCCCAGCCAGCAGCAATGCGGAGTTCAAGGAGACCGTTCGGTAGGCCTTGCAGATCTTTTGTGCGAAGCCCCGCTGTACGCTGTTGAGCTGCTTTTGGATGCCTAGCTTATTTACCGCTGGTGCCCATACGGCCGCGGCGTACAATATCGTCGGCTCCACTACAGCTGTATATATGATCTTCACTACCTCAGGATGGAGACCCCAACCGACGCGGGCCGTACGTGCAAGGCGCTTATATATGTCCACCGCCCGTTTACAGACGGTGGCCACATGCGCATTGAACGTAAGACCCGCGTCGATGGTCAACCCGAGGAGTTTGATCTGTCGAGACATGCCAATGCCCATCCCGCCCATGCTGAGGCGCGGGGTGTCATACCTGAGTTTGCGCGTGACCAGCATGGCGCTGGTCTTTTGCGGCGCAAACTTTAACCGGTTTTTGACCCCCCACGCCCTCACGTGCTCGAGAGTGGCATTGGCACATTTCTCTATATCCAGTGCAGTGGCTCCGTCAAACACCAACACGACATCGTCGGCGAAGGCCTGACAGTACAGGTTAGGTTAGGTTAGGTTAGGTTTTTTTTTTTTTTTTTTTTTTTTTTTTTTTTAATAAATAAAACTACAACTACAGACGCTTGGTCCGTACCTTTTTTAAATTGATGAGGTTAGGTTAGGTTTTTTTTTTTTTTTTTTTTTATTAAATAAAACTACAACTACAGACGCTTGGTCCGTACCTTTTTTAAATTGATTAAATTTTTGTTATTTTCTTTATTTATTCTACTAAATCTCCGCGCTTAAACATCTCTATTCTTATTTATATTAGTCTTATGTTAGTTAGGTGTATGTATAATTAAATTGTTATGTTTTTGCATGCCTCTTTTTTTTTTTTTTTTTTTTTTTTAACTGCTATTTATTATTTTCTTGTTATATTATGGTAGTATTTTTTTTTTTTTTTTTTGTTTTGGGTCTTCTGTTGTCCATCTCTTTTGGGTCTTGTCTTAATTTTTGTTTTTTTTTTTTTTTTTTTTTTTTTTCCTATTTTGTTACTTATTGTCTATATACATTAGTATTTATGATTAATCCGTGTACTCATGTGATGTCGGCGAGTGCTCGTTTCAGCGTCTGGACTGAGGCTCTCTTATGAGGTTTCTCGTTTTGTGAGCGCGTCAGCGCGCTCTCCCCGACATCACCGTTACTTTCATCTTATTTATGGCGAGTTAAGAAAACAGAAGGCACTGCCACGGCTTGCGTCTCCTTCCCTCGCTGTTTGGTTGGTATTGTCATTCATCATGTGTTTTTATGAGGTGGAGGTGGAGGGACCGTCATCCGGTCTCAGCCATCCGATTTTGGTGGCGGTTTCCCTATCCCCCGCCCTCATCGCCATCTTCATGTTATAATCCCTGATCTTTGCCGCCGTAGCAGTCTCAGCCCCTGTGATAAAATAGGCTATGGCATCTTTCGCTACATTATCACTGTAGTATATACAGGACTTGGTGTGCCGGGAGACTGCGACGACGGCATGAGGGACGCTTTGTGTGATGTCTGATATGTGTTTTGTTGTACGTACAATCACCACTGACTCGCTCGTTAGACCCTGCGCTTCGTGTATGGTTAGAGTGCGAGATCCCGGGTTTTTCCCGTATCCCTGGCCGATAAGGAGAACCTTCTCTGCCTGGGTGTGGACCAGATATAGTGTGTTGTCCATCCTGGGGATCTGCGCGCCCGTATACCTTTTCAGCGACAGTGATCTTGTGCGTGCCTTGGACGAGTATATGCCGCCATAGATTTCTCTAAGCGCATACGCTACGTCCTGGGGGTTCCTGTACGTACAAAGGAGGTTTCTCGCTATGGTCGTCGTGAGGTTGGGTCGGTTATACAGCATTGGTCAATGTATGGGAGTTGATTTTCGTCTCCGATTAAGCTGACGACTGTGGCTCTGGCTACTTGTGCTGCCATTACTATGGATCCGAAGTGGTTCATAAGGGCTTCGTCCACCAGTAGGCGTGTACACGTCTCGCCCTTATGTAGACCGTTTACTAACAGGGATGCCATAGTACGCACTCGTCTGCAATTACGGGTTCCGTAAGTCATAGTCAGCCTCTCTTTGACGTCGTTTGCGGCCTCGATTGTCGTTGTCACTATGATGTCCTGTCTTGGGTCAAATTGCGAAACCACCCATTTTGTCTTTCCGCACCCTGGGACTCCATTAGTCCATATAAAGGTGGGGGTCACCCAATGCACCGGGTCAACGCCTTCGAACAGGTCCCCGGATATGGTGTTAGCCACTCGGATTATCCTGTCGTCCAGCATTATCCTTGTGCACTTTGCGACCACCACTATTGGGTCTTCTGGAGGTGTTTGGAAGGTCATCACTCCTTTCCTAGCCGATATTTCTTCATCTAGGGGCACGAAACCGTTGGTTGCACTGTAAGCGGCCATGTACGACCCGGACATATTGCCCAGTAATACTGAGCCCCTGTCGTTGTCGTACACCGCTGCCTCAGCTTCGCTTAGTCTCTTTCGTAGCAGTGTCCGCTCCATGTCACTGTCACGCCCGTACATCTGCCGAATGGTTCTGCAGATGTCCGTGTGTACACTTCTCGTGGCTGTTGTCACTGCTACGAATTCGATGAAGGCGTTTACCATATGGTCCCGTGGCTCCCGTACCGGTCTAAGTTTGGGAGTTTTGACTTGTCCCATAGATGCTTTGGTGCGGGGACTGGTGGGCGGCTCCGATTCTTGACGGGGGACTTTCTTAGTGATCAATTTGGCCGCTTTCTCCATTGACAAGGCCCTCCCCAATGCGCCCACTTTTTTGCTCACGACGCCCGAGAACGCGTTTCCCGCCTTGCTGAGGGCCGTCAGTAGGGGGGAAAGTTGGTGTTCCGGTGCCCTCTGTTTTGCTTGGCACCTCTCCTGCATCTTGCGCTGCTGTAACCTCTCCGATCCGGTTAGATTTGAATTGACTACCGGGTAGTCCCAGCAGTCAGTAGGGATCAGTTTGGTGCCATGTTGCAGGGATTGGGCCTTAAGGAAACCGAGGGACTGACCCCTGTCCTCATACACCACAACTTCGTGGTGTTGTGAAGCCAGGAGCGCCCCCTCGTAGTCCCTAGTCCTCCCACTTAGGTACGCTACAACCATGGCATCAATACTGATGATTTTCGGTGGCAGAGATTGTTTCCCGATGTCCAGAAGCACCTTGCACATTTGTTCGAACTCCGTGACTTCCTCAGTTGCGCAGAACAGTGCGATAGTTTTGTTGTTCTTTCGCACTATTCTGCACTCCTGGTTTCCGATTGTCACTTGAGGGAGTTCGTTGTAAGTTTTGCGTCGCATGGTGGTCTTGCGGGTGCTTCCGTTCAAGAGGGCGCCGAGGCCCGGGGAGATGGTTACGGTGTTCTTAGCCAATGCATTACAGAAGGCAATTCCTATCCTCTCGCTGCTATTGTCCATGAAGAGGGCGACTCCTCTGAGGCGCAGTCCTGGTCGTCCCTCTTCACCGCAGGTCAGCAAATCGAACCCATAGGGGCGTCGCGAGATTGGTTGGTTTGTTTGAATCCCGACGGGTGTTGTTGTTGCGTGGACGTCGAGCGTACTATTCCTTGTGGACACAATTGAGGCAATGTGGTCCATGAACCGAAGGAGTTTTGGGCGCGACGTTTTACACTCCATAATCTTGCTGATGTTGTATTTTTTGAGCTCCAGATCAATAGAGCACCGTAGATTGTGTCTTTCCCTTTCGAAACGGGGGCACTCAAGCAGGATGTGCCACACAGACTCGCTAGTGTTGGGATCACACTCACATTCTGGGCTGGGCCTAAGGTTAAACCTATGAAGGTATTCGCCTAGACCGCCATGCCCCGTCAGGATCTGCGTTTGCAGGTGCGTAATTCTGGTTCCTCTCACGACGCGATACGCTGTGCTTACGTCGGGGAGGAACACCTTTGTCACAGCACCTGTCTCGGAGGAGTCGTATCGGGCTTGCCATTTTTGGACAGACTCCTCTCGGATCTTTTTCCTGACGTATGAGAGTGGGACCTCGGCGTAGTCCGGGTTGTTTGTTTTAGTGGTGGCCGTTTTTGCTAGCTCGTCCGCCCTTTCGTTCCCCGCGGTTCCCACGTGTGCTCTAAGCCAGAAAAGCCGTACACTCTTGCCTTGCTTTCTGATGCACGCGATGTTCTCCTTTATAGCTCTGGCCAGAGGGTGGAGCATTTTCGGGTTACTCAACAATTCCAGCGACGATCTTGAGTCGCTCAGGATGTTTACTGAGTCCCTGTTACTCTCCCTCGCCCTAATCACGGCCCTATGGAGTGCGTACATCTCTGCCTGGAAAACGGTGCAGGTCTGGTCGAGGGTGAAGGTTTCGTTAGCTGTTTCCCTTCCGTCTTCCCACCATGTCAGCGCGGCACCCACTTTTCCTTCCATCTTGCTGCCATCAGTATAAATCTGAGGACCAACAATCTGGTGGATCTCTTGGGTCCGCGGTTCCATGTCCTCCAGGAGCTCGTATTCAGTTATTATTTGAGCAGCTGGGTGAGGGAAATCCTGGAATTTCACTTTTCCCTCTATCTTTCTGCCTGGAGGTAGGTATGCGGCAGAGATTCCCTTCTTTGACTCGTAGAGTGTTGCGTTTTCCTGGATTCTCAGGTCCAGAGGAAGCGTGCCAGATAGAACAAGTACAGATGTTAGTGACGTTGTTCTGTAGGCTTTGCAGATTTTCTGGGCAAAACCTCTCTGGAGCGCTTCCAGCGGCTTCCTGTTCATCTGGAGGTGTGTTGCTTGAGACCAGGCGCTTGCTCCGTATGTGACGATCGGCTCGATTACCCTTTGCCGCACATGCTAGTTGTTTATATATGTCGGCTGCTTTTTTACATATTGCCAGCACGTGCGCGTTAAAATTAAGATTCCTGTCTATTACTAGCCCCAGGAGTTTGATCTCTTCAACCAATGTCAGCTGCGTGTTCATCATGCGAATTTGGGGTGGGTCGAACTTTAGTTTGCGAGTGAGCAGCATCACCTGGGTTTTCTTTGCTGCAAAGTTCAACTTGTTATGTTCCCCCCATTTCGCAACTTTATCTAGCACTGCGTTGATGTTATCCTCCATTTCGGCTATTGATTTCCCGGAGAAAACCAAAACCCCGTCGTCTGCGAACGCCTGGCAGTAGACTTCCTCACGCGACAGTTCCTGTAGCAGGGGGTCCAGTATGAGATTCCAGAAGGTCGGCCCGCCGATTGATCCTTGGACGCATCCCTTCGTGGTTTCCCTACCGCTTGTAGCCCCTGCGTAATTTACTGTTATTTCCCTTCCCGTGAGGTATGAGTTTACCGCCTTGTACAGATTCCGTGGACATTTCCTGGTCGCAAGTTGGTGTTTTAGAGCCGGCCACCACGCGTTATCGAAGGCTCCCTCTATGTCCAGTGAGACTACAACGACTGACTTCTTCTCGTCCAGTTCGTTTTTGATGTGTCCCACTAGGTCATAGAGAGCGTCCTCCGTGCCGCGCTGTGGCATGAAGCCGTATTGTTTAGGACTTAGAGTCGGGAGGAGATGCCATTGCAGCCGTCCCACCAGGAGTTTTTCCAAGACCTTGCCCATCACGGAGAGTAGGCCGATCGGTCTATAGGATTTTGGGTGGGTGTAGTCTTCCTTCCCAGGTTTCCTAAGGATGACTACATGGGCTTTTTTCCACTGTCTGGGAAAGTACATCAAGGCTAGGCATTTATTTGCTATCGCCATGAATACCTCCTTTTCGCTGCGGATGGCCCAGGCGCAGATATCGGCTGTGAATCCGTCCAATCCAGGGGCTTTTTTTGGGTTCTGTGCCTTCAACACAGCCTCCACTTCCGCTTCGGTGAAAGGTGGATCGTCCGGTGGCAACTCTTCGTCAGGATTTCCGCTCTCCACCAGTGTTCTGATTCGCGTGTGATGAGGGTTATCTGTGGATATAGAGTCATCTGGGTAGAACGTCTCGGCCAGTAGATCGGCTGACTTCTCTGGGCTGAGTGTTTTCCCGTCTGGGCCCCTCAGCAGCATGTCATCCTCTCTTCTGGCTGTTCTTCTTATGACTCTATATATTCCGTCCCACACGCTTTCTCTGTCTTGTGTCGAGCAGAACTCCTTCCAACTCTCTGTTTGGGCCTCAGTGGTCTTTTTAGCATATTCCGCTTTGGCCTGGTGGTAATCTCTCAATACGGCTTCTTTCCTGATGGGGGCTGCGTTCCTGATTCTGCGCTTCTTACGAAGCACCTCATTTTTCAGATCTTGGAGCGCTTGCGTCCACCAGGGTGATGACGGCTTCTTCCCTCCTTTACCCAGTTTTGGTATCGCTGCCTCGCAGGCTTCCTCAATTGCTGAGGAGTAGGCTTGGACTAGGTCTTCCAGTTCTTCCCCGCTTTGTACAGCCTCGATTGTACCGACGTTGATGTTGTGTTGTCCCAGGGATTCGTGTAATTGCCGACTAAAAGTACCCCAATTTGCCTTTTTTGTATTATACCTCCTGGTGGTTGGGGGACGATGCGGCTGCATCCTCTCCCCCAATTCCAGGACGTACGTTATGGCATTGTGGTCTGATGTAATTAGGGACCTGTCGACTTTCCACTCTTTAATTTTCCCTAGGAGGGGCGTGGAGCAAGTTGTTATATCTACTATACTCGAGTAGAGTTTGCCCTGTCGGTATTCTTCGAAGGTTGGAACGCTGCCGGTGTTCAAGATCTGGTAGTCCATTTCATTGAGAAAGGAGTTAAAGGCCGTTCCCCTTTGGTTCTCTGACGCGCTCCCCCACCAGGGGCTCCATGCGTTGATGTCCCCCCCTAGCAGGATGTTCGGTGATTTGAGGTTGCGACATACCGCTTTTGTACGTTGGATGTATGGGTCTAAGTCTTGGTCACCCTCATAGTAGACGGACACTACTCCAAGTCTTAAGGTTCCGGCCTCCAGCAAGACCGCGGCCTCCGTCTCCGTGACCAACTGCGGATCATGTATGATTCGCAGCCCATTCCCGAAAACGAAGATCGCGGCCTTAACGGGTTTTTGCCTGTCGAGGGTGCACTGGATGACTGTAGTGCCCGGGATTCGTTTAACCATTCCCTGTGAACCCACATAGGGTTCTTGTACTAAGGCTATGGTTATACCCTTGTCCTCGGCTACTTTCAGTAGCTCGGCTGTGGCCTGCTTAGAGCGTCTAAGGTTGGCTTGGATGATTTTCAACCTTGTTTGTCCCGTCGTACCAGTTGGGTCTCCGCCCACATCATCCTTATCGTCAGCAGTATGCTATCCTGGACCTCGCTATGTTGTCCCATACGAGTCTCTGTGGGCATATATCGCTATATGCCATATGGGGCGTGCCGTCTTCCTGCTTGGCTTTTTTGCAGTTTCTGCATCTCGGTTCCCTGTTCTCCTTTCTGGCGGGGCACTCTTGCCAGGAGTGAGCACCACTGCAGTAGTTGCAGTACTGCTCACCTTCCTTGCAGAGCGCCTTTGTGTGTCCGAATCCCAGGCATTTGGCGCATTGCACTAGCGGGGACTGGTCCTCTACTCGGTTTCTACTGAGACCGATGTGGACCACGCCCGCCTCGAGCAGGCGCTTGTGGATCCGGGGTGACACTTCCAGAACCGGATGGCATTGCAGACAATTTCTGGCACGTCTGCGATAACGAAGTTTTGCGAGGTTTTCGTCCCCTTGGAGCCCTTCAAAGATCTTCTTGTTCTGGGCTCTCAGGAACTCCAGGATCTCCTCATCCGAGTGATAATTCATCACATTTGTAAACCTTACCAGGGGGTTGGACATTGTCGCTTTTTTGACTGTAAGTGTTGAATTAGTTCGAATTTGCGTGTGGAGTGCGTTAAGATTCTCCTCAGACTCACAGCTTAGCACGACTTTCCTGTTTTTTGCCTTTCTCACCCTATCAACAGTAACCCCTGTGGTTTTGAAATCCAGGGTCTGCCGTATCGTCTCGATGACGTTGTCCCCGGTCTTTGTGGGATCCGTCGCCGACACGATAATAGAGTGGTTAGGCCTCTTGGGTTTGGCCGCTGCTGCCGCATAAGTTTGTTGGGTTGGCCTTGGTATGCATGTCTGTGCTGGCTGAAGAGGAGCACCTTCTTTCGTCTTTAGTGCCATGTTGATCCACACCAGCGACTTATTTAGAGCCTTGGACTGGCTTGTCACTTCAGCCACACCAGCTCGTAGAGGAGTTATCAGCTCCTCCAACTGTGCCGCTGTTTCTGTGAACGCCATTTCAGCTCCAATGGCCGACGCCGGCGGAATCTGACCGCTGTTTATGAGGCCCAGATCTTTGACCTCCTCCAGCTCCTTTAGGATCGTGTTTGTTTTATTGACTATCGGAGCTGCCACTTCCCTCAGTTCTTGTCGCACTTCATCCCTGGTGGTCGGTGTTGAAGTTGGAAGGCTGGTCTTTATGTCCCTCATGTCCTCGCGGAGAGTTTTGAGTTCCTCTCGCAATTCCTTAAGGGTCTCTGCCATCAGGTCTGAAGCGCTTCGTTGGCTCTCCTCTAAAATTGGTTGGGGGCTCATGCAACTTTTATTTGCCCCTTTAAGGTCCATCTTGAGGTAGTGGAGCTCCGTCTGCAACTCACTGAGCTGGTTTTTTATTTGTTCGAGCTGGTCACTCGCTGGTTGGGCTTCTTTGTTTTTGGGGAAGGTCTCTTGAACCGGTGGCTGGTATTTGGGGGCTACTTTTATGTCGAGCTGGATGGCCCTGACGGTCTTGTTAAGGCCATCCATCTCGACACTCAGCCAGTCTTGTACATTTGTCACGGCTTTTTGTGCCCCCGCCAGAGCGTCTTTGTGCTGGTTCTGACGCTCTTCCATTTCCTGCCGTAGGGCCCACAGTTGTTTATTGTGGGCTCTTTCTATTCTTACCGCCTCCCTTGCCGCCCTACTTCTTTCTACCTCCAGATTCAGGCGATGCCTGTTTCTGGAGTCTGCCAGCGACAGGACCAGCTCGTACAAGTTTGACAGCTGGTCTACGGCGATCGCCCTCAACTCTCGCTTCAGTGTTCTTGACGCTTCAAGCGCCCGCTTTCCCTCCTGGAAAAACTCTCTGGCCCGGTCTGTGGCCAGATCTTTACTGACACCCGTTCGCAGGCCTAGGGGTGGTAGCACGCTGTGTCTACCACTGCCTGCGCTCTCCACGTCAGTCCAGTCGCCGTCCGACTCCTGCTCATTTGCATCGTCCCGCATTAGCCCAAGATCCCGAAGATCTACTTCGGTATATTCTGGGTCTCTATCAGGGACTCCCTCGCCATCTTCCACCACTTTTAGTGGTGTGGTGGATATCACCACGCTGTAATGGTCTTTTCTTGCGTGGGCGATAACAATTGGCTCGCGAGCGTCGTCGGGCAGGTCCCCCGAGTTTTGGTCGGTTGAGGTTTGGCGGGCGCCCGTTGCCCCAGTTGCTTGAACAATGTCCAGTTCAAGATCACTCAGTGTTGTATCTCTGAGTGACTGATCCGCTTCCAGGCAGCGATCCTCGTCCATCGTGTTTTTTCGGGCCGTCGCACGTGCGTTCTTCATTGTGACGGCCTTGAGCAACCCTCCGGTCGAGGTTCTCTGTTTTTTCGTTTTCTGTGTAATCCCCTCTCGCATAGCGATAGTTTTACAGAGGCTCAAGGGTCCTTTCTGTGAGGTGGTTTTTTTTTGTGGACACCTTGGCCCACCTTGTGCTTACGTGGGGGGGTCGGGATTCTAAGCCCAGTCGCCCTGTTTGGTCCCGGGTGTGTTGTGGATTGGGCAACTGTGGTTGGTGGGACTGTGGTCGTACTTGACCCTTCCCCTGACGTTGCATCCGAGGTTGTGTCGTCTGTTTTTTGTGTGTGTGACGTGTGTGATGGCGTCGAGAGCTTGGGTTCGGGCGTGTTCAGGCTGGTGTCGTTGCCTGATGACTGCCCCAACCTCTCCTCCAACTCGGTGATCTGTGATGATGTTGGGTTGTTAGATTTGGACGCCATTTTTATCGTGTCTTCTGTTTTCTTGGTTTTTATTGGACTTATAATTAACTTATAAGGTAGTGTACAGTAATTTGTGATGTTAACTATTTATTATTGATTATAATTTAGCTGGTGGTAGATATTGGTTATAATTTAGCTGGTGGTGGTGGACTTCTGCTTATATTTTCTGGTGATGTGATGAGTTGAGTTGTCGGCGAAATGCGGTCCTTTTCTTGGATTTTGCCGGAGCCAATCAGCGGATCTTTTTGTGCCGATTCTAACGAGCCCAAACTCGACCTCCTTCGATGGGTTTTGACGTAGTTATGGCCCGGGGGGGTGAGGTAATCCAATAGAGGGGTGGGGGAGGGGGGTTCTTGCGGGGGAACTACCCCCGCGGGGGAATGAGGTATGGAGGGTAGGAGGGTCCGTGGAGAGGGTTGCGGAAGTCGGAGGGGGGGGGGGGGTGAGGTAAGATAGGTTGGAAGGTTCGCGGGGATTGGGGGGGTTGCGGGGGAGTTTTGAGGGAGGGGCGGTAAGGGGGCTTGGGGGCCGCGGGGAGGGAGTGAGGGGATCGCGGGTGTTCGCTGGGAGACTTTTGAGGGGTGTGAGGTAAGGGGAGGGGGTACACGGGGGAGGGGGACAGGTCCCAGGTAAGATGGGTGGGGATAGGGGTTGCGAGCGCCTTTTGGGCGACTACAGACCAAGGTCTGCAGCACTCGTGGATGAGGGGGGGAGGTAGGGGAGGGGGTAAGGAGGTAAGGGGAGGGGGGTACACGGGGGAGGGGGGACAGGTCCCAGGTAAGATGGGTGGGGATAGGGGTTGCGAGCGCCTTTTAGGCGACTACAGACCAAGGTCTGCAGTACTCGTGGATGAGGGGTAGGGGATGGGGGTTGCGAGCGCCTGAATGGCGACTATAGACTAGTGTCTATAGCACTCGTGGGGGGTAGGGGTTGGGATATGGGAATAGGGTATGGGTTCGAGCGCCTTAGAGGCGACTATAGACTATGTCTATAGCACTCGTGATGGGAGGTAGGGGGTGGGGAGATTAGGAAGGGGTTGGGGTGTATTAGGGAGTTACCTGGGATCCTGTGGGATGGCCTTTCACCCACACTCATGTGGGTCCAAAAATCAGCTTCCTACGCCAAAGGGGACCAGAGTTCCGTCCGCACCTTCGGGTCTTCAGAAGCTGCCTTGTGGCTATTCACCGGTCAGTGTGGGCGCAGCCCTCGGGGCCTCGCAGGTGTCTTCAGCTAGGTGTCTGACGTCAGCGGTCGGCGCCGGACTGGCGGCACGTGTCGCTAACGCGTGGTGACCTCAATTTTGACTGTGGAAAAGGGGTACCTTCAGACACCTAGATCTCCGTTTCGGCTGGTCGCAGCGGCAAGTGTGGCACGTCGTTGAAAAGGCCAGATGGTCGGCTTGCTGATGGTTATAATTTCAGACTGGGGTGCCTCACCGTTCCGCTGTGGTTCTTCCTGGAGTTTGACGAGCTGGTACTGCGAAGTCCTTTGGGATAAAACACTGCGCACATAAATCCCGGTGAATCAGACGTTTCTTCTTTTCACTACACTTTTTTTTCGGTCTTAAATGAGCAATTTTTCTATTTTTTAGCGATTTTTTGCGCGGAGCGACATAGGTTTGTGGTCGCAATCACTTGAGTACTCGTTAGGTTAGGTTAGGTTTTTTTTTTTTTTTTATACATAGGCCAATCGCAATATACGCACATCCAACGGGTGTATACAGTCCGCTGGATGTGCGCAGATTGGCTTACTTTAGAAAACGCACACCCCTGTCGTAGACAAGGCTTTTACTAGTCTTATACAGTCATTATATCTATAGTAACATTTTAAAACGATCTTAAAACTAACATGTTATATGAAGCAATAGCTTAAAATACATACCTAATTAACAATTATAACAATATAAATTTTCATTAAATTACTATGTCCGCTTTGGACGCCGACGAGTTGAGGTGATGGCTTGGTCCAACTTACGATCTGATTATTGTCAATCCATCCACAGCTGTCCCCGGCAGACACTTAGCTCAATGATCCCACCTAGCCACCGCGATCGAGGCGCCTATCTGAAAATATAGGCGCCCAAGTCAACATTGGTCCTAGGTGGGTCCATTCCGCTTGTTCCGCCTGATGACAGCCGTGGCTAGATTGACACAGTAGTCAAGAAACTTAATTCTACTTTTCCCAGCCATCACCTCGGACACGTTCGCTTCAGTGACCCGCATTCCCAAACGCTGCTCCAGCTCCCATCTTTGTTTGGAGAATGCGGGACACTGAAACAAAATGTGCTGCACTGTCTGACCCTCGCCAGCTTCACAGAAACACGATGGATCGTCCGCGCACTTGAACCTGTACAAGTACGCGGCAAACCCACCATGTCCCGATAAGACTTGCGTGCTGATGCCAGACGGAGCCATTTTGCCCACGATACTGTAAGCGGCGGTCGCACTCGGGAAAAACAGCTTCGTCGTTGAAGCTGTAGTTCCCGAGCGGTATCTCCTATCCCATTCGTCAATGGTCGCCTTACGGATCATACCCTTGACGAATGAGACAGGGCAGCGGTCGTAGTCGGGCTTCTTCTTCGACTTCAGGGCCGCACTCTTGGCGAGTTCGTCGGCGCGTTCATTCCCCTCAAGACCCACATGCGCCTTGATCCAGAACATCGAGACGCTCTTACCCTGCGCTTTGCACAGTTTAAGAGCGTCCCGCGTCTGTACCGCAAGGGGGTGAGGGGAATCAACGTTGCCTATCGCCTGGAGCGCCGCCATGGAGTCGCTGAAGATGCCCACGCTGGATCCATTACAGCTCAACGCGTATTTTGCCGCGGTGCAGAGAGCGAGGAGTTCGGCCTGGTAGACGGTACAGTAGGACGACAAAGTAAGTTTGACGGCCTTGGTTTCGGCATCGCTGTTCCATATTGAAACAGCGGCACCTACCCGACCCTCAATCTTACTGCCGTCCGTGAACATTCGCAGGGCAAAGGTGTTGGCTGCCCTGTATTGTTCCTCGTCCACCAGGTGATCGAACTCGACCCTCTCCAGCTCCGCTGGGTGCGGGGCCTCGATCTTAGAGGCCATCCGCTCGATCTCCCTGTCTCCCAGCACCGGATGGGGAAGTCCCCCCTTGGCCTCGTAAAGAGATGCGATTTCTCGCACCCTAAGGTCAAGGGGGAACACCCCAGCCAGCAGCAATGCGGAGTTCAAGGAGACCGTTCGGTAGGCCTTGCAGATCTTTTGTGCGAAGCCCCGCTGTACGCTGTTGAGCTGCTTTTGGATGCCTAGCTTATTTACCGCTGGTGCCCATACGGCCGCGGCGTACAATATCGTCGGCTCCACTACAGCTGTATATATGATCTTCACTACCTCAGGATGGAGACCCCAACCGACGCGGGCCGTACGTGCAAGGCGCTTATATATGTCCACCGCCCGTTTACAGACGGTGGCCACATGCGCATTGAACGTAAGACCCGCGTCGATGGTCAACCCGAGGAGTTTGATCTGTCGAGACATGCCAATGCCCATCCCGCCCATGCTGAGGCGCGGGGTGTCATACCTGAGTTTGCGCGTGACCAGCATGGCGCTGGTCTTTTGCGGCGCAAACTTTAACCGGTTTTTGACCCCCCACGCCCTCACGTGCTCGAGAGTGGCATTGGCACATTTCTCTATATCCAGTGCAGTGGCTCCGTCAAACACCAACACGACATCGTCGGCGAAGGCCTGACAGTACACCCCCGCTCTTTCTAGTTGCCACAAGAGGGGGTCCAAGAGGAGGTTCCACAATATCGGACCTCCTATGGACCCTTGTACGCACCCTCTTGTGGCAGCGCGTGCGCATTCCTCCCCCCCGAAGCGCACCCTCACCGTCCTATTGCTGAGGTAACTGTCTATCGTTCGTCTCAAGCTCAGAGGGCAGTTTTCCTCCGCCAGTCTGAGTTTGATAGCAGGCCACCAGGCGCAGTCGAAGGCGCCCTCTATATCCAGCGAGACGAGGGTAAGGATCTTACGCTCGTCTAGCTTGCTGCGGATATGGTGCAGCAGGTTATAGAGGGCGTCTTCGGTGCCCCTCTGTGGCATGAACCCGTACTGGCGAGTACTGATCCTCGGCAGAAGATGATGCTTGAGGCGAGCGATCAACATTTTTTCGTATATTTTGCCCAAAACAGACAGAAGCCCGATCGGCCTGTATGATTTGGGCAAGCTATACGATTCCTTTCCCGGTTTCCGAAGAGCAATTACGATGGCCTCCTTCCACAGCCGAGGGAAGTATCGGAGGGCCCGACACTTGTTAAGAAGGGCCAGGAAGAAACCCGAGCCATCGTCAATGGCCCGAGCGCAAACGTCAGCCGTGAGGCCGTCGGCGCCAGGGGCCTTTTTTGGATTGAAGGACAATACAGCCGCCATGAGTTCCCTCTCGGTAAACGGCGGGTCATGATCATCATTGGCCCGTTCGTTTACCGTACGGGCTTGTTCTCTCATTTGGCGGTGATCTGTATTGTCGTCCAACCCGCTGTCGGCGGGATAAAAGGTGTCCGCCAACAGCTCTGCTGACTCCCTGGCGTCCAACGCCCTCCCGTCGACTTCGAGGAGCGTGTCCTCCTTCCGCTCGGTTACCCTGCCGATGACCCTGTAGATACCTTCCCAGACACCTTCTTTGTCCTGCCTCCCACAAAACTCCCTCCAGCTGCAGGTTTGTGCTTCTCGCACCGCGGCCTCGTACTTGCTCTTCTGTTCGAGGTACAGTTGGACCACCATTTGTCTACGCGCCGGCGCAGCGTTTCGGATCCTGCGTCGCCTGGTGTTGGTCTGTCGTCTCAGCTCCTCCAATTCCTCCGACCACCACGGCAGCCTAAATGACCCCGCATTGCTCTTTTTAGGCATCGAGGCCTGACAGGCCTCGCCTATCGCCCGGGTGTATCCATCCACGATCACTTCCAGTTCCTCACACCCTTCGACAGCCTCCACGCGTGCAGCGGTGAGACTGTCTCTCAGCATGATTGAGGCGAGTTTCTCACGAAACTTACCCCAATCAGCCTTTTTGGTGTTGAAGATCCTGGTGGTCCTCGCGATCGATAAACCCTTGGCCTTGGCCATGCGGACGTCAAATATGATGCCGTTGTGATCCGAGGACGTGAGTGCTTCCTCGACGTGCCATCCATCCACCAAGCTCAACATATCCTCCGAGCATGCCGTCACGTCGACATGGCTACTGTACCTTTCCACCTCTGACAGTATCGAATGTTGGGGCGTCACCGCAGTTTAGAATCTGGAGGCCCAGCTCCCCTAAGGTCCCAGCCATCTCCTCTCCTCTGGAATCCTCATGAAAGCTGCCCCACCAGACACTTTTCGCGTTGGCGTCCCCGCCCAGGATCAACCCTCCTGCTCCGGCATCGCGCTCAATCCGCCGCAACTGCTCCAGGTATGGCCCAATGGGTTTGTCGGGTTCGAAGTAGTAGGAGACGAGTGTGATCTTCCAGGCGCTGGTCCGGATCCCCACCACTGTGATGTTGTTCGTGGTGAGTTGCGGGTACTGTATGACATCTAAGTCATTATCGAAGACAGCTATGGCCGCCTTCACAGTACCCTGCCCGTTCTCCTGCGCCTGAAAGACCCTCACTCCTTGATAGCTCCTAACACTTCCAACCCGACCTACGTAGGGCTCCTGGAGCAGTGCAACGGATATGTTGCGTTTGCCTGCGGCCATTAGCAACTCTTGAGTTGCCAATTGGCTCCTCTGGAGATTGACCTGAGCCATTCGGTACGGTCGGCGAATGGTCCCCGAGGCAACCTCAGCAATAAGCTACGGCGTCCCGCGCCAACCGGTCCCACTTCGATCTCACCGGGCATTCGCCGTCGAACGCGTTATGCTTCGCGTTCGACTGCTTCGCCCGGCGGCAGTTAATGCACGTCGGCGGCTTCCCAGCGGCCGCGTCCGCGCACTCCGACTTGCGATGCGGGCCACCGCAGTGGCTACACACGTCGGCGGATTCTTTACAAAACCGCCGCCCGTGTCCGTATCCCAGGCAACGGGTGCACTGGACGAGGGGCGTCTGATCTTCTACGACGCACCTCTGAAGGTCGATACGCAGCTTCTGTTCTGCTATCGACCTCCTCCAGACCACTGGGGAGACGCTCAATACGACGTGGCGGTTGTGCGGGTTTCGTGCTCGCCTGCTGTGCCGAACTACAACGCGGCTCTCATGGGCGTCGAGTCCGCGAAAAACGTCCCGATTCTGGTTGCGAAGGGCCCGGATAAGTTCCTCGTCCGAGTGAATCTTCAGGACATCCCTCACAACCAGCAGCGGGTCTTTGTTTTTCGCGTCTTCGACGACCAAGCCCCTCCCTGACGTCGAGAGCCGCTTCCTAATTTTCTCCTTCTCCACCTCGTCGGCACAGCCTATCACCACTCTCCTATCCTTCACTTTGCGCACACGCTCTACCTTTACCCAGCCCTCCTTGGCGTCGACCGTTTCTCTAATTTTTTGGAGCACCTTGTCTCCCGTTTCTTCTTCTGCGGTCGAGGAGACGACCACCGAGTGCAGCGTGGCGCGCCCAGCCACCGTCTTGTCGGTGGCCGGGCCCGCCGCCGCTACACTCGCGTATGTCGTCCCCCCGACCGACGGCTCCTGCTTCTCTAACTTCTCCTTTATCTCCTGCAGGAGCCGCGTGTTCAGGACGAGGAGCTCCCTATTTTCTTCCACCTTTTTCCCTATTTCTACTTCATGTATCCCGCGCTCCTTTTCTACGCATGCCACAGGACTGGTCGGAGATGCCGCGGCCTGTACCCCGGCAGCTCCGACCAGACCCATTTCGTTTTTCTTCGCAGTTATTTCGGCTTCTGCTTCCTTCAGCAATTGGTAGAGACGGTCCACGGCCTGCAACACACTCGTCTTGATCTCCGTCTTCAGGTTCCTGGAGGCGGAGATCGCAGATTTAGCCGTGTTGTTGCAGGCCCTGGCCTCCTCCACCCGACTTCTGGCCGCTTTGGCCGCCGCTTTTTGCGCCGTGGTTTTGTTGCCCGCGGGAGCGCGGGTCGCTTTGATAACTGTGGTCGACGCCAAGGGTGGCCCTACGTTCTGAGGGGGGGTGTTGCACACCGGTGCCCCTGCCTCCCACTCCCCAATACTCCTCCTGACGTTCGTGGCGGGCGGCGTGTTGTCGTGTGCCCCCGTCGTTGGGGCGCGGGGAGCAGAGGACCGGTCGTCCAGATCTCTCGGCGGCGTCCTGTACATATTGTAGGGGTGTGCGCAACAATCAAACACTTAATCAAATATACAATATTCGGCCTGTATAGGGCCGAGTCTGTTTACTTGGACGGTGTATATGGCCGATATAGTCACAGAATAATTTGGCTGTATAGGGGCACGTCGTACAAAATAAAATAATACAAATAATAAAATAGAATAAATTAAAGTAAATCAAAATTAAATTAAATTTAAAGTTAATATTTGGTAGAGTCGCAGACTCTAGTCTAATATATTTAAGTTATAATACGACACTATGTCGCTATCTTACAGGTCTTTATTGTTGGTACAGAATTTTATTACAGTTTCTTAACTTGTAGAGTCTATCCCGGTAATTTGGACAACCACCCCGTGTCCAGTTGTATCTTGAGCCCAGTGGAGGAAAAACTTTTCTCCCACGGTCAGTAGTTCCAATTTTAAAGGACTGAATTGTACAGACTCTATGTAGAGTCGCGGTGACCAGCTCCTCGGATAGAGCTCGTCAGGCCCGTCTCAGCGATACCAAACACGGCCAGTCTAGCCCAAAGGGTTCCCGAGATACGGCTGGACCAAATCCGCAGGACCAAAGGACCAAAATTTTGGTCCTTGCTATATCTCCGGAACCAGTGGTCCGAATGTACTCGTGTTCGGTATTGCCGCACTCTACTCGCCGAGCTCCACCCGTTTCCGCAACTTAAATTAACAAAAATTTTTGAAAAAATTTTTCTCTACAATTTTGTAGAGACCTCAAAAATCGTATTCTTACTGTTGTGTAGTTGTCCTACAAGAAAATCCGGTCCTCCTACGAGCACTGGCCTCGGAGATACCAAAGTTTGAAAATTTTCAAAATGGCCGCCTAAATGTCAAAACCCAACTTTGCCTTGCGATATCTCCGGAACCAGTGGTCCCAGCCTAGTGGTTCTTGGGTTCGGACGGCTTGGTTTCAGCCCCTCTAATCGGCAAAGCCAATTCCAAAAATCAAAAATTTTTTGGGCGGAATCCGCCCAAGAGTCAAAAATATTTAAAAAGAGGCTTACTAGAAACCCTACCGTCCAATCCCCAGCCCTCTGCGGCCAGCGGTCTCGGAGTTATGGCCACTTAAAGATTTTCAAAATGGCGGCCCTAATGTCAAAGTGTGGTGCAAAACGCCTATAACTCGTCAACCACTGGTCGCAGCGAGTCCGGACTTTCTCCAGGCACCTCAGCTTCACCCGCTCTACAATTCTGGTACGGTCGTGACGCAAAATAAAAATTTTTCTCCAATTCCCGTTTTCTGCGCGGTGCTAAAATTTATGTCCCGTGCCAATATTAATACTGAAAATCCGGTGTTTCTAGACCAATCGGTTCGGAAACTGCAGCCGTTTAAAAATTTTGGTCCTTAATTTTGAATTTGGTCCTAAACGCTAACTTTTTTGATTTTGACGTTAGAGGATCAGTGTTTGGGCTCTGTTCCAAGGTTGTAGAGTCAGAGAACCCTATCCCGACGTCAAAATAATATTTTTTCCTAATAAATCCGAATTAAATCCAAAAAACATATAAAAATCCACAACTCCCGAACCACTTGACCGAAAAATCCAGGAAAAATACAGTAAATACTAGAAATACAGCTCTATTATAACATCTAAAAACAATTTCAAAATTAAAAATTTTTTCTAACAGATTTTTCCAAAACAAAATTTTTCACTCTTTTAATTGCTGCCAAAAAATTGTTCGATAAAAAATTTTGAGTTTCTTGCTGTTGATGCTCCTGCCTAGCGCGCAAAAAATAGCAGTTGCCGATTTCCAAATTTTAATGTAGATTTGTCACAATTTCGTGTCAAAGTTCTAGGTTAGGTTAGGTTAGGTTAGGTTAGGTTAGGTTAGGTTAGGTTAGGTTAGGTTAGGTTGGGGTGCTAAGGCCGGAAAACCTCCTCGTGTGCTCGGGACTGTTGTTGGCTCGTTTTTCTTGCTGGATACGTCCGGTGAAAACGACTTGTCAGCAACAGCCTGAGCCTGGTGCACCCTGGGCAACAACGGTCAGTAACTTCTCTTCGCGGAGATCTTGCTGACCGTTGGCCAATGTTCTGGCAGTGGAGGAAAGCGCAGTACTCGTACTGCGCTTTTGGGCGTCTGCGCCTCCCGTCCCTCTGAGCTAGCAGAGGTCACGGTGAGGCGCACAGTGGAGGAGCGCTCCCCAGTGTAGGTAGCGAGGGGTACACTGGGGTGCGATTTGTCGAGGAAGAAAACCTCGTTAAAAAATTACAGAGGCGGGGGGAGGTGAAACCGAGGCCGGGAATGTCTTATGACGCCCGGAGAGCCGGTTTCATCATACCCAAACAGACGAGGAAGAAAACCTCGTTAAAAAATAACCCTTGGTGTCGGCGTGCCGTATGTCTCCCGGTGCGCCACTGATCGAGGAGGGGGAGAAACTCGGGTTCCCCAGGAGGAGGGTCCTCACGGACAACCGCCGGCGGGGTCGCGGAGGTAATGCTTTCGCAGTTCCCGTGTCCCCGCCAATCGGCGGAGGGAAGGAGATCGTGGGGTTTTAGTCGGTATGGCTGCCACTGGTCATGGCAGCAGAGTCCGACATAACCACGCTTGGGCAGCGTGGTATCCTTAACGGATTTCCCCACGTAAAAAAAAAAAAAAAAAAAAAAAAAGGTTAGGTTAGGTTAGGTTAGGTTAGGTTAGGTTAGGTTAGGTTAGGTTAGGTTAGGTTAGGTTAGGTTAGGTTAGGTTAGGTTAGGTTAGGTTAGGTTAGGTTAGGTTAGGTTAGGTTAGGTTAGGTTAGGTTAGGTTAGGTTAGGTTAGGTTAGGTTAGGTTAGGTTAGGTTAGGTTAGGTTAGGTTAGGTTAGGTTAGGTTAGGTTAGGTTAGGTTAGGTTAGGTTAGGTTAGGTTAGGTTAGGTTAGGTTAGGTTAGGTTAGGTTAGGTTAGGTTAGGTTAGGTTAGGTTAGGTTAGGTTAGGTTAGGTTAGGTTAGGTTAGGTTAGGTTAGGTTAGGTTAGGTTGGGGTGCTAAGGCCGGAAAACCTCCTCGTGTGCTCGGGACTGTTGTTGACCCGTCTTTGTTGCTGGATACGTCCGGTGAGAACGACGTGTTAGCAACGGCCTGAGCCTGGTGCACCCTGGGCAACAACGGTCAGTAACTTCTCTTCGCGGAGATCTTGCTGACCGTTGGCCAATGTTCTGGCAGTGGAGGAAAGCGCAGTACTCGTACTGCGCTTTTGGGCGTCTGCGCCTCCCGTCCCTCTGAGCTAGCAGAGGTCACGGTGAGGCGCACAGTGGAGGAGCGCTCCCCAGTGTAGGTAGCAAGGGGTACACTGGGGTGCGATTTGTCGAGGAAGAAAACCTCGTTAAAAAATTACAGAGGCGGGGGGAGGTGAAACCGAGGCCGGGAATGTCTTGTGACGCCCGGAGAGCCGGTTTCATCATACCCAAACAGACGAGGAAGAAAACCTCGTTAAAAAATAACCCTTGGTGTCGGCGTGCCGTATGTCTCCCGGTGCGCTACTGATCGAGGAGGGGGAGAAACTCGGGTTCCCCAGGAGGAGGGTCCTCACGGACAACCGCCGGTGGGGTCGCGGAGGTAATGCTTTCGCAGTTCCCGTGTCCCCGCCAATCGGCGGAGGGAAGGAGATCGTGGGGTTTTAGTCGGTATGGCTGCCACTGGTCATGGCAGCAGAGTCCGACATAACCACGCTTGGGCAGCGTGGTATCCTTAACGGATTTCCCCACGTAAAAAAAAAAAAAAAAAAAAAAAAAAAAAAAAAAAAAAAAAAAAAAAAAAAAAAGGTTAGGTTAGGTTAGGTTAGGTTTTTTTTTTTTTTTTTTTTTTTTTTTTTTTTTTTTTTTTTTTCTCCCCCGTTTGCCAGGGACGTTTTTATTCATAATCAATTTCCGATAATAATTTGTTTTTCCTTTGCTTCTGAGACATGGTCCCATGTCCTTGAGGATTATTTTCCTCGTGTCTTTCCTACTTCATTTCTCCAGCTGTATAGAGGCTTTTCTGACCGAATTGTTTATTACTTTTATTTTGTTTATACCTTGCATCATATGTAGTCCCTGTATATTTGTTTCTATGTGTTTTGTCTGTTTGTATAAGTTATAAATTTGTATAAAATTATTTGTAAAGTTTGTATAATAATAATTTGTAAAATGCTTAATTATAACTATGAGGTCTACCAATTTCTTTTCTATATTGACCTGGGCAGTGCTCAGTATTCTATTTCCTTTCATTTATTTATTTATCGGTACCAGGCCATTAGTCCCATATCACTGTACTCCCATTTGCTCTGCATACCGACCTTACCACCGATCTGCCATACTCCAGGAATGGCCCTCTGGATTTTTTCCCGTGGAGCAATTCGGCTAGATTATCCTTGGTCAGTTTGCAGTTCAAACGGTGCTCAAGATCTAGCTTCTTGTTTGCGAAACGTGGACACTCCAAGAGAACGTGCAGCACGTCTTCCACGGCACCTGACTGGCAGACGCACCACGGCGCATCCCTCAATTTAAAGCGGTGAAGATATTGTCCAAACCCTCCATGACCAGTTAACATTTGGGTCACTAGGTTGTCCGGGACAGCACTTCTCGCATATTTATACGCCTGGTGCCCATCAGGCAGGAAGACCCTTATGGTTTTATCACTGGTTTTTTCCGCATAGAGGGTCTCCCATTCCTGTAGAGTCTCCTGCCTGATGACCCCCTTGGCATATGAAAGAGGAAATGCGTCGTAGTCCGCCGCAGTCTTCTTCTTAAGTGCCGCATATTTGGCCAGTTCATCTGCTCGCTCATTGCCCGGAGTGCCCACGTGTGCTCGCAGCCAATAGAGCCTTACTTCCACTCCAGACGCCAGCAAGGCGGCTAAGTTCTGTCTTATCCTGAAAGCAACGGGGTGCATTGAACTAGAGTTCTGCAGTATCTCCAGCGATGACATACTGTCACTTAATATGTTAACCTCGGAGTATCCACCCGCCTTCGCCACTTCCGTCGCTTTCAGCACCGCCAACATCTCCGCCTGGAACACAGAGCAAAAGCTCTCCAACCGATAGGTTTTGGACGTTATCTCCTCACCGTCCCTCCACACGGTCAGAGCCGCTCCTACCCTGCCCTCAATCTTGCTGCCGTCTGTGTAGATGCAAATTCCCGTCGGGAGGTTCTCAGCATTCGCGGTCTCATATCTGATAGCCCCGCTATTGGCTGGGTGTGGACTCTGGCTATATGGCACTGGTCTCTCCATTTCCCTATCTTTACATGCTGGCAGTTTCCTTCCCCTTTTCGCTTCGAAAAGGCGAGCCTGCTCAGCAACCCTCATGTCCAGGGGCAGTATCCCTGCGATGGCTAGAGCCGCCACCAGAGGAGCCGTTCTATATGCCTTGCTAATTTGCAGGGCGAAAACCCTCTGGAGCGACCGCAACTGCTTTTGAACCTTCTGCAGCGACACCGCCCCCGCCCATACGCCCGCCCCGTATAATATTGTCGGTTCGACGACAGACACGTAGATTGTCCTCAGAATCTCTGGGTTTAGGCCCCATGTGACTTTGGCAGCTCGCGCTAACTGCTTATGAATCTGCGTTGCCTTTTTGCACGCCGCTGTCACATGAGGCCCGAACCTCAGGTGCTCATCAATTATTATTCCTAATATTTTTATTTCTTTGACTATTTCCACGTGCCTGCCGCCCATCCGCAACAGTGGCGAGCGGTCCAGTCTGCGTTTTGTCATGAGCATTGCTCTGGTCTTTTGGTGCCCGAATCTCAATTTATTCCTCAGTCCCCAAGCTTCGACGTAATCCAGCATTTTATTGGCTCTAGCCCCTAACTCCTCTATCGTATCGGACGAAACAACGATAAAAACGTCGTCAGCAAATGCTTGACAGTGTTCACCAAGGCTCTCGATTTCGTTAAGAAGATCGTCAATTATGATATTCCACAGGGTGGGTCCAGCAATTGAACCCTGGACGCAGCCGCGCGTGCATACCTTCGCCACCTTCTCTCCGGCATAGCACAGCGAGACTCTGCGTCCCTGGAGGTAAGACCTGACCACCCTGTGGAGATTTCTTGGGCAACCTCTTCGCACCAGTCCGTGCAGCATGGCCGGCCACCAAGCGTTGTCGAAGGCCCCCTCTATGTCCAGCGATATCAATAACACAATTTTCTTTTCTTTTTGAAAGTTCTTGATTTGTGTTATAGCGTCATAGAGGGAGTCTTCGGTTCCGCGCTGCGGCATGAAGCCATACTGCCTGGGATTTAGGCTACCGAGGATGTGCCACCTTATCCGTTTCACTATAGCCTTCTCGAGAACCTTGCCAAACACTGACAGCAGTCCTATCGGCCGATACGACCTAGGTAGTTCCGGATCTTTTCCACATTTCCTAGCCAACTTGATGACAGCATCTGTAAACGCCGACGGAAAGTGTCCCACCCTGAGGCAGTCATTGGCAATTCCTACAAAGAGGCCCCCGTCTGCTGCAAGCGCTTTTATGACTATATCCGCTCCAATCGCGTCTCCGCCGGGCGCCTTTTTTGGGGAGAAGCTATTGGCAGCTTCCCAAATCTCTTCGTCCGCGAATGGCGGGTCATCATTCACTTGTGCTTCTTCTGTCCATGCCGTCTGTCTCAATTCAGCTTGCTCCGGGGTGTCCTCGTCCGGTCTGTCGTCCGGAAAGAGGACCCCCAGTAGCTCTTCAGCCGACCCTTTGGCTGTCATGGGGAGGCCATCCGATCCCCGCAGCAACGGTTCGGGCTTCTGGCGTTCCGTGCGGCGTATGACCTTATAGATTCTATCCCACATAGATTCTCGGTCCGCCGCACTGCAGAAGCATTTCCAGCTAGTCGTCTGCGCAGCTCGGGCGGCCTCCACATATGCTGCCTTAACTTCTTCGTATTCCCTGATGACCCGATCCCTTCTCCGGACTGCCGCCCAGCGGATCCTCCGCTTGCAGCGTTTTACATTTTTGCTCAGTTCTTCCAGTTCTGTTGTCCACCACGATGGCTTGCTTACTGCTTTTGGGGGCTTTAACATTGGCATCGCCTCCCGGCAGGCCGAGAGAACAGCAGCCACGTACTCGTCCGCAGCTCTCTCTATGTTCTTGATTGAAGGTGTTCCCACCACCTCTCTGACAGCCCTATCCTTTAGCTGGTCCTGGAAAGCCTTTCGGAATTTTTCCCAGTCGGCCTTCCTAGTGTTAAAAAGTCTCGTAGACCCTCGACCTTTATGGCTGGGCTCCGCCCTCGGAACCAGTCTAAACAGGATGGTATTATGGTCTGAAGAGGTGGCGGTTCGATCAATCATCCAATCTTCAATCAGTCCCAGGAGGTTTGTCGTGCACGCAGTTACGTCCACGCAGCTGCTGTACTCTCTGCCTCCCCTAAAAGTCTCAAAAGTAGGGGTCTCACCCTCGTTCACAACGCTGGCCCCCAGATCGGCTAGGAGGTCTAAGACCTCTCCACCTCTATCGTCGTCCCTGTCCCCACCCCACCATACACTGTGGGCATTGAAGTCCCCCACTACCACGAGCCTATCAGCCCCCAGTTCATCCACTACCCTTTTAATGTGGTTGACATAATCTGTCATCGGCTGATTAGGCTCGAAGTAGCACGAGAACAATGTCACGTCCCCCCCAGCGCATGCCAAGGTGGCCACAGCAACATTCGTGGTCTGGTGGTCAGCCCTGTAAACAACTGCGATCTCCCCGTCTACTACCACTATAGCAGCTTTTACTGGGCGATCCTTTGTTCCCGAAGCCTGGATTACACGCATAGGGTAGGGCACCTTTAGCTCGCCAACCGCTCCCACATACGGTTCCTGCAGAAGGAGCACCCCAGCTCCTCTTTTAGCTGCCTCCACAAATGCTTCTTCGGTGGCGAGCTTTGCCCTTTGCAGGTTCGCTTGCATGACCAGCATTCCCAGGGCGCCCTCAGCAATATGCCACACGCGACCTCGCTAAGGCATCCCATCGCCTTCTTACGGGACATTCCTCTGCAAAGGCCGCGTGCTCTCGGTTTGTCGAAGGCTTTCCCTCTCTGGCACAATTACAACACTGTGGGGATTCGCCATTGCTGCGTTTTTCGCACTTAGTTCTTAAATGCGGACCCCCACAGTGACTGCATGTATCCTCGCGGTTACTACAGTTCCTCCTCGTATGGCCGTAAGCCAGACATCTAGAGCATTGCACCAGAGGCGTTCTGTCGAAAACGGGCCGCCGCTGGAGACCCACGTAGACCCGACCAACATCGACCATCCTTCTCCACAATTTTGGGGACACTTCGAGTGCCACGTGAGACTCCAGGGCGTTCCTTGCTCTCCTTCTGAACTTCACTCTGGCGCGCTCCTCGTCCCTTTTAAGGCCACCTGTTATTTTAGGGTTCTGCCTCCACAGCGAGTCTACTATATCTTGGTCAGTGTTGGCATTCAAGACGTCTAAAATATCCACCAGGGGATCTTTATTGGTAGCCTCTTCCACCTTAAACTTGTCTCGGAGTCTGTCCGCCACCCTTTCCGCATCCTTCCTCTCTTCACATCCTAATACTATTTTACCATCTTTGGCTTTACGACAGCGATCAATCCTTATTCCTTCCTTTCTTGCATCTATCTCTTTGCTCATTTCTTCAAGTGTCTCATCCGCAGTCCGGTCGGGTGACTTGGACGAGACGATCAAAGTTGTCTGTGCCGGGCGACGCACAGCCTCCGCGTAACTGCCGAACTGCTTTAACCTCGGCGCCTGGCCAGCACTACCGGTTCCATCCCCTATTTTTATCTGGATTTCGTCCAATTGATTTCTTATTTCCGATAGAGCCAACTCAGAGCCAATACCCTCTGGGGTTTCTCTGTTGGTGCCGTCTCTATCGTCACACCTCACCACCCGCTGCAGATCACCGATCTCGACCAGCGTCCTCTCCATCGACTTCATGTGATCCTTCACCGGTCGCAAGGCATCATACAGCTCCTCGCGGATAATTTCTCGGTTGATCGGCTGCACGCAACACTCTTCGCTTCCCTTTATCTCCTGCACCCTTGCTCTTATCTCAGCACATACTATCCTTAATTCATTCTCCAAGGGCGCAAGGTCTACAGTAGCCGTTTCTCTTCCCAGATCTTCAGGGGGATTTGGTTGCTTTCTTCCACTATCCTCTATTTTCCGGACTACGGAGTTAAGTGTCGCTTGCAGTCCACCAACCTCTGACCTCATCGTGCCAAACTTTTCCCCCATTAGTCGCATTTCCGTTACCGCTCGAGCACAGCCATCGGCAGGTCCTTGGTCTCTAGACTTTTTCTCCAGCATTCCCCTGAGGACTTCCATCTGCGCTCGAACGTCGCTCACCGCTTTTAGGGGGTCGATCAGCTCATAATTCATCCATCTCCAGATTGAATCGGTCAATTTGTAGGTCTTTTCGATATCCGCTCGGGCCTCTTTCAGTTCCAAGGCGTGCGTTTTCTGCAATTCGGCCATCTCCCTAGTGTGAGCCCTCTCCACTCGGACCAACTCCCTTGCCGCCCTCGACCTCTCTTCCTCCAGTTTCCACTTGTGTCGGGATCTGGAGTCAGCAATGGACAGTACCATTTCATAGAGAGCCTGCAAAGCTTCTATAGCGTCTGTTTTGCATTCAGTCTTCATATTCTTCGATTTTTCCAGTGCCTCTTTCCCTGCTAACAAAATTTCATTGGCTCTCCGTGTGGCCAAGTCCATGCTAACCCCCGCTCTCCCACGTGTGGCCGGCAAGATACTGGAGCGTCGGTTCACGTTACTGTCAGCGTCTGACCACTCATCCTCCGTTCTAATCACAGGACGGGCTATCCCCAGCTCGTCTAGCTCTTCTTCGAGGTCGCTAGGTATTCCTGTTGAAGGACCCTGTGACCCGGGTCGGCGCTCTTCCAGTACGGAACCATCCGAGCCTGTCTGTCCAATAACCTCCGTCGGCCTGTCCGCCTCGATATCCGTTAACGTCGGAGGGCTCTCAGTTCCCTTTACAGATCTGTGTTTAGTAGGAACGTCACGCGACTCGTCTTTAGAAGCACTCTCAGTATTGCGCTTCAAGACTTGGGTTCTCAGGTTACGGCTCCCTTCTGAGCCCTTGGTGTTCCCTGTTGTTGTCTTAGCCGAAGAGCCGCCAGATGTACCAGATCTCGCCGACATTTCTAGCGAGTTCCTTTGATCTCGGCTCCCTTAAAGTAGAGTCGGTAACCTCGGTTCTTAGCGTTAACTGATAGCCGGAGTGGGGCCAACCACAGGTGGCATCACTTTCCCATATAATTGTCAAAAAGCCTGTAAACAGCAGATAAAATATTTATAAAAATTCTGGAACAATTTTTTGAATTTTGACGGTGAAGGACACCCCGGGGAGATTCCGACCCCCAGTGGAAGATTACTCCAGAAGGCAACCCGCGACGGATGGCACCTTAAAATTTCCGGAAATCCCAAAAAAGTCGGAAGAGCAGGTGCTCACGTCACGGTATTGCCTATACTTCCAGTGGAGTTGGAGGGTGGAAAATCGCAGAACGGGGTGTCTTAGGGCCTAAAAAGATGGTTTCCGGCAAAAAACGGAATAAAAATTTTTTTAAGGTTTTTCGGGTTTTCCAAAAAACTGAAAAACTTTTTTTCAAAATTTGTTTTGCCACAATGTAGAGCCTCCAAAAGCACACCGAAATCGACAAAAAAGTATGCCTCGCCTATATCAGGGTACCCACTAGAGAGATGGTTTGGTTAGGTTAGGTTAGGTTAGGTTAGGTTAGGTTAGGTTAGGTTAGGTTAGGTTAGGTTAGGTTAAGTTAGGTTAGGTTAGGTTAGGTTAGGTTGGGGCAGGCCCCACAAGTGTTGTTCAGGTACGTCCTCGTCGTCTGCCCTGGACCCAATTCCACTCGGTGCGCGGTAACGCAGTGGCCGGTGGATTGGTGACCAAATCCTGATCAACGAGACTTTGGGGAGCGATTGTGAACTGTAAACTTTAATCTTATGTCAACTAATACTGTGACACTGTCTTCTCCAACAAATTCGGAGTTGGGCAGTGCCCTGTTTTGGTCGCTTTCGGATACGGACGATATGTCTGACAAGGACCCGAAAGCTGGGGGTAAACCCCTGAAATTGACATTCCCATTGAACATCGGTAGGAGAAGCCGGTCGCCCATCGCCGACGTGGCTGAAGTAGTACCGGCGGCTGAGGCTCCGGCTGGCGAGGTAGAAGACAGGGGGCGAGACAACCGTCCCACCTATAGCGATATTGCGGCGGGGAGCGCGGCTCCATTGCCATCGGGGAGCGTTACTTGGCCGGTACTTGCGGCTAAGCGTAAGAGGTCCAAAGTGGGCCATCCAAAGGAGTTGGAAATGGAAGCGCCGCAGGCTCTCAAAGTTTCCCGAACTAAGAAGGGACGTGGTGGGTACGCTCATCATGTCGGGATGTCCCAGGCCCGACGGGAGCTGCATGATTTGGAGTCTGACACTGACTCGGACGAGACCGCCTCAGAGGGGGAGAAGCAGTCTGAGCGGCGTCCTGCCAAAGTCTCAGGAGATAGGAACCTCAAGGCCTCCATGGAGTCGCTTTGCGGGAAGGCGGAGGCAAGCGCAGATTCGATATTGTCTGTTGTCGGAAAATCTGGCAATATGAAGGGGACGTGCATTCGCGACGTCAAGAATGCGACGCTGTCGCTATTGGATGTCATAAGGGAGATGGCGTCCCGTTCCTCCTCAGATGAGATCCGCCGGCTGCGGGCCGATAATAAGCGGCTCCGTAGCCAGGTGGAATCCATCGGCAAGGAGTTGAAGGCCCTACGTCAGGCCTTCTCCGAGCGGGGAGCGGCGCGGTCAGAGCAGTATGAGGTCGCCTTGGAAGAAGTACAGTCGGAGCCGGAGGCAAACTACTGTGAGGAGGAGATTGGGCAACCAGAATACTGCCCGCCCAAGGTTGTACCTGCTGGAGGTGTCTCGAGAAAGGAGTTCTTAGAGTCGATGGAGCACCTCCAGCGGGAATTGATGGAACACATGGGTGGCGTAATCTCCGCCCGACTAGACGGGCTGGAGGTGGACGGGCGGCTGCTGCCTGGTCAAAGCCACAGACCCCCGCTGGCCTCGGATTCTGTTGGCCAAAGAAAGCGGCAGCCGCTGATGAAGCGTCCGGTGCAGAATCCGCCTGCGAACACCACCCTCGCCCCGCCGGCTAACCTGCCTAAGGAGATGAGGGAGAGCGGGAGGAAGGCTGCGCCCTTAAAAAAGCCTGTGCAAGCCAGCGCCCCTTCCACGACCGGGGCTATATCAGGATCATCACCACCGGATCCAAACGAATGGACTAGGGTGGAGAAAAAAAGGCGAAAGAAGACGGCCCAGCAGCCTACGAGAAAAAGTGGGGGGACCGGCGAGGCGGTAAATAAGCCGAAGAAGAAGAAGACGCCCAAGGCGCCGAAATCGCTGGCGGTAGTGGTCGCTTTGAAACCGGAGGCAGTTGAGAAGGGCCTCACATATGGGGAAGCGATCGCCAAGGCGAAGTCGTCGATCAACCTTGGTGAACTGGGGATCGGTCCGGCTAAATTCCGTACTGGAATAACGGGGGCACGGATCATCGAGCTCCCAAAGGAAACATCCCCGACCCAGGCGGATACCTTAGCCGCTAAAATCGGAGAGGCCCTGGGAGACTCGGCTAAAGTGACGCGCCCAACAAAAACAGCGGACATCCGGGTGGTCGGTATCGACGACTCCGTGTCTGCTGAAGAGCTATGCCAGGCACTCGCACAAGCGGGGGATTGCCTGGCTCACCAGATAAAGGTGGGAAAAATCCACACTGGTGCACGGGGAGCTGGGGCGGCGTTTGCCTCGGTTCCCGTGGAGGTGGCCAAGCGGCTCGAGGTCGCTAAAAATATTACAGTTGGGTGGAGTTCTGTCTCCATCCAACTGCAGGAGCAAAGGCCAATGCGGTGCTTCCGCTGTATGGGTATAGGCCACCCGATGCAGAGGTGCCCCTCCGCCAAGGATCGCAGCGAGTTGTGCTTCCGTTGTGGATCCGAAGGGCACAAGGCGGTCGATTGCACGGCGACGCTGAAGTGCGCCGTCTGCACGGACGCCAAAAAGCCGGCGAACCACCGCATGGGGGGTATCAACTGTAACCCCCCGCCGATTAAGGGCCGCACGGCCTCGTTAAAAGTGAACGCGCCGCCGCCAGCGCAAGCCTCTGCGGTGATGGTGGAGGAACATATGGAGACCACCAATGGTTAACGGCCCCATAAAGCTCCTCCAAGGAAACGTCAACCACTCCCCTGCAGCACAGGATCTACTGTGCCAGACAGCGACGGAGTGGGGTGTGGGGCTAGCGATCGTGGCAGAACCGTACTTCGTCCCGCCACAGTCGTCGAATTGGTTAGCGGCTAATGACGGTTCTGCCGCGGTCATGAGAGTCTCAAGCAGAGTAGCTCCCCCCATCACCCTAAAGGAGAGGGGTGCAGGCTATGTAGCGGTATTGTGGGGGGGAATGCTGGTGGTCTCCACTTACTTTTCTCCTAACCGCAGCAGGGCGGATTTCGAAGACCACCTGGCTGCGCTGGAAGGGGTTGTTCGAAGGGCGGCCCCTGTGCCGGTGCTGGTGGCGGGCGACCTCAACGCGAAGTCAGTCGCGTGGGGGTCCTCCTACACCGATGTTAAGGGTGGGGATCTGGAATCCTGGTCTCTGTCCCTGGGGCTTCAGATCCTAAATCGGGGTAACACCCCTACATGTGTTCGTTGGCAAGGGACTTCTGTGGTGGATGTTTCATTTGCCACACCCTCCCTGGCCGGACGAATCACTGATTGGCGGGTGGAGGACGAGGTGGAAACCCTATCGGACCACCTCTATATTCGAATGGAGCTCTCGACGACAACACCCCGCAGGAGCCGGACGACTAGGGGCCCGGCAGCGGGCGCCTTCCCAAGGTGGGCGCTCACGAAATTGCGACCGGAGGTAGCAAAGGAGGCGGCGATGGTACGGGCATGGGCTGAAGTGCCCCCCAACCTCTCCGGTGATGCTGACGGCATGGCAAAGCTATTTGCGGAGGATATGCAAGTCGTCTGCCAAGCTGCCATGCCTAGAGCGCAGACCTGTTCTAGCAGGAAGCAGGTATACTGGTGGACACAGGAGATTGCCGACCTGCGTGCCACTAGCTGGAGGGCACGGCGCGCCTATCTTCGCTGTCGAAGGCGCGCCAGAACCACGTCTGACGAGGAGGCAAATTTCCGTCGGGTGTATAAAATGGCCAAAAAGGCCCTCAGTGTGGCCATCTGCAAGGCGAAGGAAGAGTCCCGGGAGCGCTTTATTCAGCTCCTGGATAATGACCCGTGGGGACGTCCGTATCGACTGGTTAGGGGGAAGTTCAAAGCTGCAGCTACCTCCACCTCGGAGATGGAAGAGGGGCTACTGAACCAGGTGCTGATGACATTGTTTCCTAGCCCTGGTCCGTTTCAGCCCCCCAGAATGGTCCCTCCGTTGGCTCCAATGGAGGAGCCGGCGGCGGCTCCCCCTCCCATATCGGATGCCGAGTTTGATGCAGTGTGGAACCGGTTCCGGCGTAAAAGAACTGCGCCGGGACCGGATGGGGTCCCGTCGAAGGTCCTAACTCTCGCTCTGGGACCCCTGGAGGACCGATTCAGGGCGGTGCTAAACACTAGCATCGCCACGGGACGCTTCCCCAGCCAGTGGAAGCCGGGTAGACTTTGCCTGTCGAGGAAGGAGGGCCGCCCTGCCGACTCCCCTACTGGATACCGCCCGGTGGTGCTGCTTGACGATTCCGGAAAGTTCCTTGAGAAAATCCTGGCATCACGAATCGTCAAGCATCTCGAGGGCGCGGGGCCGGACTTGGCTCCGAACCAGTTTGGCTTCCGCACCGGCCGGTCCACGGTGGACGCGGTGACCCTCCTAAAAGGTTGGACGGAGGTGGCCACGGCTCGGGGTGAGACTGTCATTGCGGTGTCGCTAGACATCCGCAACGCCTTTAACAGCCTCCCCCACGAATGTATCACGGAGGCACTCCGTTTTCATCGAGTGCCCCCGTACCTACGAGCCATCGTGGAGGACTACCTACAGGGCAGAACGATCATCTACGTGGGCCCGGACGGGCGGGTCCGCTCGTGGGCGATGACGGCGGGTGTTCCTCAGGGGTCCGTACTGGGTCCTCTGCTGTGGAACCTGGGCTACAACTGGGTCCTGCGGGGCAGCGTCCTACCAGGGATGGAGGTCGTCTGTTTCGCCGATGACACACTTGTTGCGGCGAAGGCGAAGAGCGTGGAGGATGCGATTCGACTAGCGTCAGTTGGTGCGTCGCTGGTCGTTCGACGCATTCGCATCCTGGGCCTGGATGTAGCCCTAGACAAAACGAAAGCCATGATGTTCCACGGCCCACGCCGCAGGATCCCGGCGGGGCTCCGAGTCCGCATAGAGGGGGTCCACATACCGGTTGAGGCACATTTTAGGTACCTCGGCCTGGTCCTTGACCCCCGATGGAATTTTGAGGAACACTTCAAGCTCCTCGCTCCACGGTTGAGTGCCGCCGCGTCTGCACTCGGACGAGTCCTCCCGAACGTGGGGGGACCGGGATCGGCTTGCCGTCGGCTGTATCATGGAGTTATACGGTCGATGGCACTCTACGGAGCCCCGATTTGGGCGGAGTGCCTCAAGCCCGGTACCGTGGCTCTTCTGCGGCGTCCTCAAAGGATCATCTCGAATCGAGCCGTCCGAGCCTACCGCACGGTGAGCCACGGCGCGGCCTGTGTACTCGCAGGACAAGTGCCGTGGGATATAGATGCACGCGTCCTGGCGGAGGGGTATCGACACAGGGTCGCTGCCATTGAAAGGGGTGAACGGCCCACTGCGGAGGAGGTGCGGCGGGTTCGGGCACTAGCGCAGAGTGAGGCGCTAACTCGCTGGGATGCGGCTCTCGACCTTTCAGCTGCCGGCCGCCGGACGATTGAAGCGATTCGTCCGGTGTTAGAAGAGTGGGTGGGGCGCTGGCATGGCAGCCTTACGTTCCGCATGGTGCAGGTTTTGACCGGACATGGGTGTTTCGGTCATTACTTGCACCGTGTCGCACGTCGAGAGGAAACGCCGCAGTGTCACCACTGCGGTGCAGCCGACGACACGGCCGAGCACACACTAAGAGAGTGCCCGGCCTGGGGACAACAGCGCCACGAACTGGTCGCGGCGCTAGAAGGCGGAAACCTCTCGCTGCCGAGCATAGTCGAGGCAATGCTCCGCGGCAAATGGGAAGCTGTTGCCTCCTTTTGCGAGGAAGTCATCTCGCAGAAGGAGGCAGCGGAGAGACAACGGGAGGAGGACCCTCAGGCCGCTCTTCCTAGGCGCAGACGCACAGGTAGGAGAAGGCAGGCGCACACCGTAGGTGTTCCTGCCTGATTTCCCTACCTGGAGGACCCCTTGCTGCTCGGCATGGCGCGAGCTGTGCCGGCCAGCGACGGATATCACGGCGGTAAACCCCTCTGCAAAAGGGACAGCGGAAGGGACTGCGAGAGGAGCGCCTCAGCATTCTCCCCCGTAACAGACGCGGAGCTATTAGATAGGCATTAGGCCCCTAATTAGCCTCCAGCACAGGCCGTCCTGTGCACGTCTGCGAGATTACCTATAGTACCCTGGGTAATCTCTACCGCGACGTCCCCGGTAAAGCCGGGAAGCTGCCATATACGGACATATGGAGAAATCCCCACATCGGGAGCCCATATGGCCGTACTCGTCAGCTGAGTGGGTATTTGCAGGGTTTTTTAGCGGATAGTGTCCGACGGAGCACCTGTAAGCGTGGGCAGGGGACTTATGCCCTCTGCGCATACTTGCAGGAAGCCCGGGATGAGTTCCGTTCGCTGGTGGCCCCTTAAGGGCGTCAGTGTCGATAAATCGAGGTTTTGCCTGCATAACAAAAAAAAAAAAAAAAAAAAAAAAAAAAGGTTAGGTTAGGTTAGGTTTTTTTTTTTTTTTTTTTTTTTTTTTTAACATAGGCCAATCGCAATATGCGCACATCCAACAGGTGTAAATCGTCTGCTGGATGTGCGCAGATCGGCTTACGTCAGAAACTTGTTCCTCCGGCGTGGGGTAACCGGAACCTTTTTTAGGGTGGTTTTCTTTATTTAGGTCATAAGTTACATTACATAAGTCTTACATTACAGTATATTCTTATAATCTAATACATTTATGCTTATACTATATCTTATTCGTCTATGTATATCTTGTACTTATACTTATTTACTATTTCATTTCTTAGCATACTGTTATTGTAAACTAGTTATATATATTTCAATATATTTAACAGTTTTACTATTTCTACCTTACTTATTTCTATTTATAACTTTTGTGGCTATTTTTGTACAATATTTTAAAAAGCTATTTCTTAATTTTTTACTTTCCACTATATTACAAATATTTTCTTTTGATAATTTCTCGTCTATTTTAAATTCAATTTCCATTCTTTCTTTCATAAATATAGGGCATTCCAAAATTATGTGTAATACACCTTCCGTTTTCTCGGGGTCGCATATGCACGCTGGGCTCTCCTTGCACTTAAACCTATGTAAGTACTCAGAGAACCCGCCGTGCCCCGTCAATACTTGGACCAATACAGGATCGAGTTCTACCTTTTTAATCAAATTATACGCTACCGCGGCATCCGGGAAGAATATCTTTGTTACACCGGCCGTGTCACCATCTATGTATCTCCGGTTCCATTCGTCAACCGATTCCAAGCGGATTTCTCGCTTGACGAATGAAACCGGGCATTTATCATAATTTGGTTTGGTCTTTCGAGACGCGGCACACTTCGCCAGTTCGTCCGCCCTCTCGTTTCCCTCCAACCCCACATGTGCTTTAATCCAGAACAGCTTTGTTGTCCTGCCCAATACCTTGTTCTTCTCAATATTGGCTCTTGCCTTTAGTGCCAAGGGGTGGAGGGATTCCAGGTTCACCACTGTTTCGAGGGCAGCCCTCGAGTCACAGTAAACATTGCAGACGTGTGCCGCGTCCCGAAGTGCCATTTCCGTCGCCTCGGTGAGGGCCAGGAGCTCAGCCTGATACACCGTGCAGTAATCGCTCAACTTCAGCTTCCTGTTCTTGATCTCGGTGGAGCCTTTCCATACGGACAGCGCCGCTCCAACCTTTCCGTCGATTTTACTGCCGTCCGTATATATATGTAGTCCACCGTTGCTGTGCTGTTCCATCCGTTCACGGTCCGCCAGGCAGTCGAACCCCAAGCCCCACCGGTGCGCGGGATGCGGTGCCTCTGTAGTTCTCGCTATCCTTTCTATCTCCCGGTCTCCCACCACTCGCCGGGACAAACCTCTCTTCACTTCGTAAAGTGAGGCCGCTTCGCGAACTCTAATGTCCAAAGGAAGCAGCCCGGCGAGTAATAGGGCCGAGTTTAAAGACACTGTTCTATACGTCTTTGCGATTTTTTGAGCGAATCCTCTTTGCACCGCTCCAAGGTGTTTTTTAACTCCAATTTTTGACGCGGCCGGTGCCCACACGCTTGCCGCATACATAATAATTGGTTCAACCACTGCCATGTACGTAGTCCTGATGATCTCAGGCGACAAACCCCAGCTTATCTTTGCTGCCCTCGATACCTGTTTATAGATGTTTAAGGCTTTACGACATACATTCTCTATGTGGGTGTTAAATGTGAGTTTATTATCTATAGTCACCCCAAGGATTTTTATTGTTTTGGACATTTCTATGTCGACCCCGCCCATCCTCAAGAGTGGGGAGTCGTATTTCAGCTTATTTGTTATAATTAATGCCTGTGTCTTTTGCGGCGCGAATCGCAGCTTGTTTTTTACTCCCCACTCCCGAACACGCGCGAGGGCGGCATTTGCCCTTCCTTGAATGTCCAATGCCGTATCGCCTGAGAAAACCAGCACCACATCATCCGCGAAAGCTTGGCAGTGGTCGCCCCTTCGCTCTAACTCCTTCAACAGTGGGTCCAATAATACATTCCAGAAAATTGGGCCCCCTACCGAGCCCTGTACACATCCTTTACTGGTCCCAGCAACCACCTCCGCCCCCGCATACCTCACTCTCACTTTTCGACCCGATAGGTAACTGTCTACCAGTCTCCTTATATTAATCGGGCACTTGGTCTCTGCCAGTCTGCATCTTATGGCCGGCCACCAGGCGCTGTCGAAGGCTCCCTCTATGTCAAGGGACACCAACACCGTGAGCTTTTTTGCGCTCAGCTGTTGTTTAACGTGTTTTATCATGTCATAGAGGGAGTCTTCGGTGCTGCGCTGCGGCATGAACCCATACTGGCGCCGGCTTATGTCCGGCAAGATGTGCCATTTTATTCTCTTGACCATCATTTTTTCGAGTATTTTGCCCAATACCGGTAGCAGTCCTATGGGTCGATACGCCTTCGGCTGCGTGTAGTCGTCCTTACCAGGTTTTGGGAGCACCACCACCACTGCCTCCTTCCAGATGATGGGGAAGTACGCAAGGCTCTGGCATTTGTTTAGGAGCGCCAGAAAAAGTTCAGGATCCAGGGCGATCGCCGCTCCACATATGTCTGCGGTGAGCCCGTCGAGCCCAGGCGCCTTTTTCGGGTTGAATGCGGACGTCGCCCATTCCAGCTCTTCTTTTGTGAATATTGGATCGAATATTTCATTATCCGTTCCTCTATTCACATATTCAGCTTTCTTTCTGGTTTCTTCGTGGTCCGCATCATCACCTTCGATATCGTCTCTTTGGTAAAACGTTTCTGCCATTAGGTTCGCAGACTCCTTTCCGCTTAGGACTCTCCCATTTTGCACAAGTGGCGAGTCTTCTTCCCTACTTCTCGTTCTGGCGATCACCCTGTAAATTCCATCCCACATGGTCTCTTTATCTTGCTTCCCACAGAATTCTTTCCAACTCGTGGTCTGAGCCCGCTTTGCTTCCAGTAAATATGCCTCCTTGGCTTGCAGATATTGGTCGACTACCCATGCTCGGCGGACTGGCGCGGCACAAGCAATTCTACGCCTTTTTCTGGCGACATTCCTCTTCATTTCTGCGAGCTCCTCCGTCCACCATGGCAATCTTGTCCTACCCTTCCCCGGGCCCAGCTCTGGCATTGACTCTCCACATGCCTTTTCAATTGTGTTTTGCAGTTTTACAACCATTTTTTCTAATTCTTCGGTATTGTTAATTTTCTCAATTTCTGCCTTGTTGATTCCCTCCTGTTGCCAGATCTGGGCCAGTCTCTCTCGAAACCGGCTCCAGTCTGCCTTCCTGGTGTTGTATTTCCGGGTTGTTCTCTTAATGTCTGTTCCCCTCGCTATTTCTAAGTCCAGATCGAACAAGATCGCCCTATGGTCGGAGCTCGTCAGATCAGCGTCCACTCGCCACCTCTTCACATACCTAAGCATGTCCACCGAGCACGTTGTAACGTCGACACAGCTGGTGTATGTTTTGCCTCCTCGGATCGTGTAGAAGGTCGGCTCAGACCCCGTGTTAAGGATCTGCAGGTTCATTTCATCCAGCGCTCCCGCCAGTTCTTCCCCCCGAATATCCACTTCCCTACTTCCCCACCACGTGTTCCACGCGTTCATGTCTCCCGCTAACAACACTTTATTTGTCCCTATTTCAGTGACTACTTTAGCCATCCATCGAAGGTACGGTTCAATCGGCTTATCCCCCTCCAGGTACACCGACACCACTCCGATTTCCCATGCCGTTGTTTTTAATTTGGCTACCGATATATTAGGCGTTGTTAAGTTTGGGCAAAGAGTGATGTCGATGTCATCATTAAACACCACAATGGCTGACTTATTCGGGTTTTCCCGAGTACCAGCGTACTGTATTACCCGAGTCCCTGGGTAAACTTTCATTTTCCCCGTACCCCCGATGTATGGCTCCTGCACCATTGCGACCGCAAAATGTCTGTTTTTGGCTTCCGTTACTAGCTCAGCGGTAGCCAAGCCACTCCTCTGCAGGTTTGCCTGGACTATGCTATACCGCGATGTTCTTGTGCTGTCGGGAGTATCTCTTGGGGTGCCTTTAGCAATATGCTATGGACGCCCGGGCCAGGGCGTCCCATTTTTTCCGTACTGGACATTGGTTAGGTTAGGTTAGGTTAGGTTAGGTTAGGTTAGGTTAGGTTAGGTTAGGTTAGGTTAGGTTAGGTTAGGTTAGGTTAGGTTTTTTTTTTTTTTTTTTTTTTTTTTAAATTAAACTACAATCTACAGGCTCTTTGGCCCGTACCTTTTTTTGTTTGGTTTGTTTTTTTTGTTTGTTTGTTTATTTTGTTACGCTCCGCAATTACATCGTCCTTATAGCTAATGCTATGTGTCATTGTTAGTTCCTTAAAATTAATGTGTAGTCCGGTGGTTTTTTTTTTTTTTTTTTTTTTTTTTATATCATGCTGTTTGTTTGGTCATGCAATTGTTTTTTTCTTTTTTTTTTTTTTTTTTTTTTTTTTCTTTTCTTTTTTTTCTTATGTTTTTGTTCTGTTACGGAGTTGCTCTTTTCTCTTTCTTATTTCTTTTTTTTGTCATTACTTCTATTGTTTTTTTTTTTTTTTTTTTTTTTTTACATGCTTGCTTGTGTTGGATTGAGGGACGCGAGCTGACCTGTCCCTCCGCGCAGCACCCGTTCACGAGTTGACGCAGGAGGCAGCCATCGCCGAGTTCGACCATATTTTAGGGAACTCAGCGACCCGCCCCCCACCGCCGCTGCACGTCTGGACATTTTAGTGAGCATGACTGCTCGGGTCCCTCAATCCTACATTTTGTTTTGTTATTTTTTGTTCTTAAAGAAATAACGAAGAGAGAAGGCACCCCGGCGTTGAGCCCTCTTTTCTTTCTTTTCGTATGTCATTGTAAGTAAGGGCGTTGTGTTGGAGGAGGAGGAGGAGGAGGGACCTCCACTCAGGCTTTGCTCTCTGAGCATCGCGGCGGTTTTCTCGTCACGTGCCTTCATCGCCATTTTTAGGTTATAGTCCCTTATGTTGTCCGCTGTCGCAGCCTCTGCTCTCAAGATGAAAGTGGCTGTTGCATCATTTTGCGAGCAGTCTGTGTAGTATACACAGCTGTCGGTATGTCTAGAAACTGCGACCACGGCATGAGGGACACTTTGGAGGAGGTGGGATTTTTTGGACATTGTGCGTACAATAATCACTGACTCACACGTAAGGCCCTGTGCCTCGTGTATAGTTAGAGTGCGAGATCCCGATTTTGTTCCGTATCCCTGGCTGATAAGGAGTGCCTTTTCAGCCTGGGTGTGGACAAGGTAGAGGGTATTGTCCTTATTCGGGATCTGCACTCCTGTATACCGCTTCAGCGACAGGGATCTGGTGCTTGCCTTGGACGAGTATATGCCACTATAGATTTCTCTAAGGGCATACGCTACGTCCTGGGGATTTCTGTACGTACAAAGAAGGTTTTTGGAAATAGACGTCGTAAGGTTTGGCCTGTTGTAGAGCATTTTGAACAGGCCGTGTCTGTCGATATACGGGAGCTGGTTGTTATCACCGATCAGCAAGGCTTCGCTGGCTTTGGCTACCTGGATCGCCATGACTATGGATCCGAAATGGTTCATAAGGGCTTCGTCCACCATTAGGCGTGTACACGATTGGCCCCTATGTAGTCCATTGACTAATAAGGATGCCACAGTCCGCACTCTTTTGTTGGCTTGTTCTAAGCCAAACCGCTTAGCCAGTTTTTCCTTGAGATCTGTGGCGGCCTCGGTTGTAGTTGTTATAATGATGTCCCTCTCAGGGTCGGTTTGGGACACCACCCACGTAGATTTCCCGCAGCCGGGGACTCCGTTGACCCATGTGATACTGGGTTTCACCCAGTGCTCCACGGTTCCGCCTTCGAACAGTTCCCCCGCTATGGTTTGAGCCATTTCGAGGATTCTATCGTCCAGCATTACCCTGCTGCACTTGGCGACCACCACTATCGGGTCCTCCGGAGGTGTGTTGAAGATGACTCTCCCTTCTCTGTCCGTTCTTGTTTCGTCCAGGGTTACAAAGCCGTCGGTGGCACTGTAAGCTGCCATGTATGACCCCGACATATTACCCAGGATTACTAGGTTTCTGTCGTTGTCATAGATCGCTGCCTCAGCTTCGCTTAGTCTCATTCTTAGCAGTTCCCGCGACACCTGAGAGTCGCGCCTGTGATACGCCTGCAGGATGGTCTTGCAGATGTCTTCATTGACCTTACGCGTCGCTCTGGTCACTGCTATAAACTCGATAAATGCGTTTACCATATGGTCTTGTGGGCCCTGGGCTGGTCTGAGTTTAGGGGGGGTCACTTGTCCCATTTCTGCCTTTGTGCGAGGACTCGTGGGCGGTTCCGACGAATGGCGAGGGGGTATCTCCGTGGGTTTAACGGTCGCCGCTTCCATCGACAGAGCCCTTCCTAACGCTTTTTTTTTGTTGGTGGGTGTGAGGACTGATTGGATGCACCTGTTGAAGGTCGCTATCATAGAGGAGAGAATGTGTCCAGTCGGTTTGTCCTTCTGCTTCGCGTTGCATTTCTCCTGCATCATCCGTTGTTGGAGGCGTTCCGACCCACTGATGTTGGGGTTTACAATCGGATGATCCCAGCAGTCTTTGGGTATCTGTATGGTGCCAGGGTCCCGGGGTTGGGCCTTAAGGTAACTCAGGTTTTGTCCCCTGTCCTCGTATACCACGATTTCGTGGTGCTGCGAGGCCAGGAGAGCTCCTTCGTAATCCTTAGTTCTCCCACTGAGGTACCCCACGACCATGGCATCGATACTGATCATCGTAGCAGGATCGACTCTTTGTCCTAAATTCTTCAGCACTGCACACATTTGCTCGAATTCGGTGACGTCGTCATCCGTGCAGAAGAGCGCGATAGTTTTGTTGTTCTTTCGCACTATTCTACACGTCTGATTTTCGATTGTCACCTTTGGCAATTCTTCGAACAACTTGCGCCGCATGGTGGTCTTGCTGGTGCTTCCGTTTAATAGGACTCCGAGTCCCGGCGAGATCGTCACCGTTTTTCTTGCTGCCATAGCGTTGCAGAAGGCAATCCCTACTCTCTCGGCGTTGTCGTCCATGAACAAAGCGACTCCTCTCAAGCGCAGTCCTGGTTGTCCTCTTTCTCCACAGAGTAGAATGTCGAAATTGTATTTTGTTGTGTCAGTGTGTGATGTGTCGATGTCTTGTGTTGTGTGTGGGGTGTTTGTCATTTCCGGGGTTTGCGTCGTCATGTCCGAGGTGGGGGGAGGGGGGGCTGGGTAGGTGCTGTTTCGCCGCGATGCGACTGAGGCCACCCTGTCCATGTAGGCCAGAAGCTTTGGGCGGGACGCCTTGCACTCCATCAGCCTTGGGAGGTTGTTTGTTGTGAGCTCCAGTTGAACAGAGCACTGTAGGTTGAATCTCTCGAGCTGGAAACGAGGGCACTCGAGCAGGATGTGCCACACTGACTCGCTGATTTGTGGATCGCACTCGCATCCTGGGCTGTTCTTCAGATTGAACCTGTGAAGGTACTCTCCGAAGCCGCCGTGTCCTGTCAGGATTTGGGTCTGGTGTTGGGTCAGTTTCGTTCCTCTCACGATGCGGTAAGCTGTGCTCACATCTGGGAGGAGCGCTTTAGTGACCGAGCCCGTCTCGGAGGAGTCGTAGCGTGCTTGCCATTTCTGGACCGACTCCTCTCTGATTTTCCTCCTGACATATGAGAGTGGGACCTCTGCGTAGTCGGGGTTTGCGTTCGTACTTGCAGCTGTTTTGGCAAGTTCGTCCGCCCTCTCGTTTCCTGCTGTTCCCACATGTGCTCTGAGCCAGAAAAGTCGCACTTTTCTGCCCTGCTTTCCCATCCGAGCGATGTTCTCCTTCATGGCCCCAGCCAGGGGGTGTAGCAGCTTCGGGTTCGCCAATAATTCCAGAGACGATCTTGAGTCGCTCAGAATATTGACCATCTCCCTTCCGCTGTCCCTTGCCCTGACTATGGCCCTGTGGAGTGCAAACATTTCGGATTGGAAAACAGTGCAGCTCGAGTCGAGGCCGAAGGTCTCATGGGCTGTTTCTCGTCCGCCCTCCCACCATGTTAGTGCCGCCCCGACTCTGCCCTCCATCTTGCTGCCGTCAGTGTATATCTGAGGGCCGACAATCTGGTGGGCTTTCTGGGTCGGGGGGTCCATGTCCTCGAGGAGCTCGTACTCTGTTGTAATTTGAGTTGCTGGGTGCGGGAAGTCTTGAAACTTCACTCTTCCTTCGAGCTTTCTTCCGGGAGGTAGGAATGCGGTCGAGATGCCTTTCTTGGCTTCGTACAGTGCGGCGTTTTCTTGGATTCTTAGGTCCAGCGGAAGCGTACCAGATAGAACCAGTGCTGATGTTAGTGACGTGGTTCTGTAGGATTTGCATATTTTCTGGGCAAATCCTCTCTGAAGCGCTTCCAGCCGTTTCCTATTCATCTGGAGCAGTGTGGCTTGCGACCAGGCGCTTGCTGCGTACGTGACGATCGGCTCGATGACCGCGACGTAGATTGTTCTGACTATTTCTCCGTTCAATCCCCAGGTAACCCTAGCTGCGCACGCTAGCTGTTTATAAATGTCGGCTGACTTCTTACAAACGGCCGACACGTGCGACTTAAAGTTAAGGTTCCTGTCTATTATGAGCCCTAGGAGTTTGATCTCATCAACCAAGGCCAGCTGTGTATTGGACATGCAGATGTTTGGGGGACTGTACTTCAGTTTTTTGGTTAGCAGCATTGCTTGCGTCTTATGTGCTGCGAAGTTCAGTTTGTTTTTGTACCCCCATGTCACAATTTTGCTTAGCACTTGGTTGATGTTATCCTCCATGCTGGCTATGGATTTCCCGGAGAATACCAGAACGCCGTCGTCTGCGAACGCCTGACAGTAAACTTCCTCACTCGACAGTTCCTGTAGCAGTGGGTCCAGAATGAGGTTCCAGAAGGTAGGTCCTCCGATAGATCCTTGGACACATCCCTTCGTTGTTTCCCTTTCGCTAGACGCCCCTGCATAGTGTACTGTTATCTTCCTTCCTGTGAGGTATGAGTCCACCATCTTGTACAAATTACGTGGGCATTTCCTGGTCGCAAGTTGTTGTTTTAGAGCCGGCCACCACGCGTTATCGAAGGCCCCCTCTATGTCCAATGAAACAATAATGACGGATTTCCTCTCCTCTAATCCTGTCCTTACGTGTCTCATGAGGTCATATAGGGCGTCCTCGGTTCCGCGCTGTGGCATGAAACCGTACTGTTTTGGACTGATAGTTGGAAGAAGGTGCCACTGCAGCCTGCCCACCAAGAGTTTCTCTAGGGTCTTACCCAGCACCGATAACAGGCCGATGGGTCTATAAGACTTTGGGTGGGTATAGTCATCCTTACCTGGTTTTCTGAGAATGACTACATGAGCTGTTTTCCAGAGTTTGGGGAAGTAAGATAAGGCTAGGCATTTGTTTGCGATTGCCATAAATACTTCACTTTCACTCCGGATTGCTCTGGCGCAGATGTCGGCTGTGAATCCGTCCGAGCCGGGGGCTTTTTTCGGGTTTTGTGCTTTTAGCACAGCCTCCACTTCCGCCTCAGTGAAAGGTGGGTCTGCGGGCGGAAGGTACTCGTCCGGATTCCTGCTCTCAACAAGTTGTCTGAGCTGCGTATGGTGTGGTTTGTCTGTGGATACAGCGTCCTCGGGGTAGAACGTTTCAGCTAGAAGATTCGCCGATTGTTCGGGACTTAACGTTTTACCGTCCGAACCTCTCAGGAGCATATCGTCCTCCCTCCTGGCCGTTCTTCTGAGGACTCTGTATATTCCATCCCACACGCTTTCTCTGTCCTGTGTTGAGCAGAATTCTTTCCAACTATCAGTCTGGGCCTCTGCGGTCTTTTGAGTGTATTCCGCTTTTGCCTCGCGATAGTCTTTTAGTACGGTTTCTATTCTGGTTGGGGCAGCGTTTCGGATCCGGCGCTTCTTGCGAAGCACGTCATTTTTCAGATCCTGAAGCTCTTGGGTCCACCAGGGTGGCGTTGGCTTGCTTCTTCCTCTACCTACTTTGGTAATGGCGGATTCGCACGCTTCCTCAATTGATGCTGAGTAGGCTTCGATTAGGGTTTCCAGGTCCTCCACACCTTTCACCGCCTCGATTGTACCGACATTGATGTTTTTCCTCTCTAGGGAGTCGTGTAATTGTCGACCGAATTCCGCCCAATTTGCCTTTTTTGTGTTATACTTCCTGGTGGTAGGTGGGGGGCGCTGTTGCAGCCTCTCTCCCAACACCAGTGTATATGTAATGGCATTATGGTCTGAAGTGATGAGGGTTCGGTCAACTTTCCACTCTTTAATTCTCCCTAGGAGTGGTGCAGAACACGCTGTTACGTCTACTACGCTTGAGTAGAGTCTGCCCTGTCGGTATTCTTCGAAGGTTGGTGTGTTGCCGGTGTTTAGGATCTGGAAATCCATTTCGTTGAGGAAGGAGTTGTACTCTTCGCCTCTCTGGTTTTCAGACGAGCTTCCCCACCAATGGCTCCATGCGTTCACGTCTCCCCCTAGGATGATGTTTGGTGTGTGTAATTGGTCGCATACCGCTTTTGTACGCGCAATGTACGGGTCGATATCTTGGTCTCCCTCGTAGTAGACGGACACTACTCCAAGTCTCATTGTTCCGGCCTCCAGTATGACCGCTGCCTCGGTTTCGGTGACCAGTTGAGGGTCATGAATGACCCTCAATCGGTCCCCGAACACGAATATCGCAGCCTTTACTGGTTTTTGCCTGTTGAGGGTGCACTGGATGACTTTAGTGCCTGGGAATTGCTTCACTATGCCTGTTGAACCCACGTAAGGCTCTTGGACAAGTGCTACAGCTATTCCCTTATCCTCGGCTACTTTTAATAGCTCGGCTGTGGCCTGCTTGGAGCGCCTCAAGTTTGCTTGGATGAAGCGCAACCTTGTGTGTCCTGTACTCGGGAGAACATCACCCGCATCATCTTCTGCGTCAGCAGTAGGCGATCTTGGACCGCGCTATATTGTCCCATATTTGTCGCTGGGGGCATATATCGCTATATGCCATATGGGGTGGGGCGCCTTCTTCTTGCTTGGCCTTTTTGCAGTTCCGGCATCTGGGGGGGCGGTTCTCTTTTCTGGCCGGGCAGTCCTGCCAGGAGTGAGCACCGCTGCAGTAGTTGCAGTGCTGCTCAGCCTCCTTGCAGAGTGCCTTTGTGTGGCCGTAGCCCAGGCACCTCGTGCATTGAATGAGAGGCGATTGGTCCTCGACTCGGTTCCTGCCGAGACCGATATGGACCGTTTCAACCTCTGTCATGCGCCGGTGCAATTTTGGCGAGACCTCCAGAACTGGGTGGCATTGTAGCCCGTTTCGGGCGCGTCTCCTATAGCGCAGGCGGACAACGTCTTCCTCACCTGTGAGGCCTTCGAACAATTTCTTGTTCTGGGCCCTCAGGTTCTCCAGGATCTCGTCGTCCTTGTAGTAGTCCATTACATTCACCAAACGGACTAGGGGGTTGGACGTTTTTGCTGTTGTGACTGTTAGTGACTGGTTCTTTTTAATTTGGGTGCGAAGGCGGTTTACGCCCTCCTCCGTTTCGCAACTTAGAACCACCTTATGATTCTTGGCCTTTCGGACCCTGTCCACAGTTACTCCTGACTTAAAGTCTAGAGTGTTTCTGATCGTCTCTATGACCTTGTCCCCGGTATTGGTGGGGTCCGTCGAGGAGACGATCAGGCTGTGGTTAGGTTTGCACCTAGGGGTCTTTCTGGCGGCCGCTGCGTACGTTTGCGGCTGTGGTTTTTGGTGTATTTGTTGCTGAGGTGGGGGCGCATCTTTTTTTAGAGAGGAGTTAATCCATACCAAGGTTGAGTTGAGCGCCCTGGATTGGTTGGCTGCCTCCGCGACGTCTGCTCTTAGTGGAGTTATAAGCTCCTCTAACTGCGTCGCGGTATCGGTTATTGCCAATTCCGCTCCAAGACCCCCAACACCCAAGGACGGGCCGCCGCTGGCGAGGGTCAGGTCTTTGACCTCTTCGAGCTCCTTCTGTATGTTGACGGTTTTACTGATTACGGACGCCGTTGCCTCTCGGACCTCTTCTCGCACCTCTTCCCTGGTTGCGGGCTTCGAGTGGAGGAGGCTGTTCTTCATGCCTTCCATCTCTTCTCGAAGCCTTTTCATCTCCTCGCGCATGGTTTCGAGGGATTCATTAGCCAGTTCCGTGGTTTCTGATTTTTCGGGAGTCCGAGGCGGGCTGATATGTTTGTGGGCTGTACATTTGGCGTCCATTTTAAGGTAATGCACCTCTGTCTGCAAACCGCCAAGCATATCTTTTATTTCTTTCAAAGCTGGTGTGTAGTCTGTTGTCGTGGTGGGCTGACGAGGGAGTTCGGGCTGCGTGGCCTTTTCTGCAGCGAGTTCCTTCACCTCGAGGTGGATAGACTTGATTGTCTTGTTCAAGTCCTCCATCTCGAAGCTTAGGTTCCTTTGCAGTGCTTCTAAGGCTTTCTGGTTTTCAGCCAGAGAGTCTTTGATGTTGGTTAGACTCTCTTTATCTTGCTCCCTCTGGGTGATGTGAGCCTTTTGTTCTTTGACCATTTCCCTGGCCGCTCTCGTCCGCTCGATCTCGAGGTTGACTCTGTGTCTATTACGTGAGTCAGCCAGGGAGAGCACCAGCTCGTAAAGGTTGCTCATTTGCTCTACGGCGGTTACTCTTAACTCCCTCTTTAGTGTTCTAGATTGTTCCAGTGCCTCTTTACCTTGCAGGAAACACTCCCTCGCCTTCTCCGTAACCAGGTCTTTACTGACGCCTGTGCGAGACCCAATAGGCGGTAGTAGACTTGGTCTACCGGTGGTCTCACTTTCGGTGTCAGTCCACTCACTTTCGGACTCTCCACAGTCGTCCCTTTGGACTCCTAGGTCGCGCAACTCCTTATCGATGGCGGCCAGTGAGTCCTCTAGGACTTTGTCACTAATCTCCACGAGCTCTTTAGTTGGGGTGGTGGAGATGACGACGCTGTAATGGTCCTTTTTTGGTACAGCGTGGGCGACTTGTGTGGGAGTCCCGCCGGTGGATTCCGGTTCGGGAGCAGGCCCTGCGCTTCCGGTTTGGTCTTGTGGTGTGGCCTCAATGCTTCTACCCTGGTCGAGGGCAATTTTGCGGGCTGCCGCTCTGGCGTTCTTAACGGATACTGCCCTTCTCATGCCCCCCGTTGCGGTTTTCTGAGACAGCACCTTCTTAGCGGCAATCTTGCGGCACAGTTCGGGTGTTCCCTTATGTGCGCCGCTCGACTTTCTTATTGCTGCCGTGCTTTGTCTGTACCGCTTCGGTGAGACAACGAGTCTTGCCCCTGGCAGGTCTTTCTGCTGTGTTGTTTCGGTTTGTTTGTGTGTGCTATCGGAAGGGCCGTCTGCTCCTTCCGACGTCTTTCTAGGGGATGGGGATGGTTGTGTGGATTTTGGCGATGAAGTCGAATCACTTACCTGACCAGGTTTGACCTGTGTCGGTTCATTCTCCTCCCCTCCAGCGTTCGCAACGAAGGAGGTGCTAGGGTTGCTCGCCGGTGATGCCATCTCTACTTTACTCTATTGTATTACTTAGTTTCTCTAGTTTAGCGCTGTGGTGGTGTGCGTTGCTGCTGAAACCGTTGCAGACTAGAGTTCTTCAAGAGTCTGAGTAGTATTTTCCTTTTCTGGGGTTTTTTTTTTTCTTTTATATTTTTTTTTTCCTCCTGTTCCCGTCCTTTTTTGGGAAAACCCCCGGGGCCAATCGACAGGTCTTTTTGAGACGATTCGAATGAGCCCAAACACGGCTCTGTAGCGTCAAGATTGACGGAAATGGGACCCGGGGGGGTGAGGTACTCAGAGAGGGGGGAAGGGGGGGGGGGGGATTTCGTGGGAAGGTTAAAAGTGGGGGTCAACGTGGGGGTCAACGTGGGGGTCAACGGGTGTGGTGGGGGTCAACGGGTGTGGTGGGGGTCAACGGGTGTGGTGGGGGTCAACGGGTGTGGTGGGGGTCAACGGGTGTGGTGGGGTCAACGGGTCTGGTGGGGGTCAACGGGTCTGGTGGGGGTCAACGGGTCTGGTGGGGGTCAACGGGTGTGGTGGGGGTCAACGGGTGTGGTGGGGGTCAACGGGTGTGGTGGGGGTCAACGGGTGTGGTGGGGGTCAACGGGTGTGGTGGGGGTCAACGGGTGTGGTGGGGGTCAACGGGTATGGTGGGGGTCAACGGGTATGGTGGGGGTCAACAGCTCTGGTGGGGGTCAAAGGGATACGGGTGGAGGCCGGGAGTGGGTACAGAAGCCGTCCTAGGCTGGTCTAGAGAGGCTTAGGGGGTTCCCGGTGGGGGTCACAGATTGGGGATAAGGGAATTTAGTATGGGATTGGGGTCCTAGAGAAGCGTCCTGGTGTCCCCTTATATTGGGTCCAAGAACCAGCTCTCTACGTGGAACGGTTTAGGAGTTCCCTGAGTACCTTCCGGTCTTCGTAGTTTTGGAGTCAGCGTCGATGATCCGAACTCCTCGGGGCGTCAGAGGTGTCTTCAGTTGCGTCCGCGGTCGCTGTGACGTCGGATTGGCGGCGCCGGTCTGGCGGCACGTGTCGCGGACACGCGGTGACCCAGATTTTATGGGGCAAAAAGGGGTACCTTTAGACACCTCTATCTCCTTTGGTCTTCGACGTAGCAGCTTGTGTGGCACCTCGTTGGACAGCTAGGATGGTCGGCTGCACGTTGGTAATTATTAAAAATTGGGGTGTCTCACCACTTAGCCGCTATTCGTCCTGGGAGTTTGGTGGTGAATAACTCCGTAGTCCTTCGGGATACAGCGTTGCCTCCAATGTCCCTTGTGACGAAGGTTAGGAACTATCACTTTTTCCACTTTTCACTTTTGTATGAGCACTTGACGATTTTTACGAGATTTTTTTTTGCGGAGCGACGTGGTCTTAGTGTCGTAATCGAACGAGTACTGGGTTAGGTTAGGTTAGGTTAGGTTAGGTTAGGTTAGGTTAGGTTAGGTTAGGTTAGGTTAGGTTAGGTTAGGTTAGGTTAGGTTAGGTTAGGTTAGGTTAGGTTAGGTTAGGTTAGGTTAGGTTAGGTTAGGTTAGGTTAGGTTAGGTTAGGTTAGGTTAGGTTAGGTTAGGTTAGGTTAGGTTAGGTTAGGTTAGGTTAGGTTAGGTTAGGTTAGGTTAGGTTAGGTTAGGTTAGGTTAGGTTAGGTTAGGTTAGGTTAGGTTAGGTTAGGTTAGGTTAGGTTAGGTTAGGTTAGGTTAGGTTAGGTTAGGTTAGGTTAGGTTAGGTTAGGTTAGGTTAGGTTAGGTTAGGTTAGGTTAGGTTAGGTTAGGTTAGGTTAGGTTAGGTTAGGTTAGGTTAGGTTAGGTTAGGTTAGGTTAGGTTAGGTTAGGTTAGGTTAGGTTAGGTTAGGTTAGGTTAGGTTAGGTTAGGTTAGGTTAGGTTAGGTTAGGTTAGGTTAGGTTAGGTTAGGTTAGGTTAGGTTAGGTTAGGTTAGGTTAGGTTAGGTTAGGTTAGGTTAGGTTAGGTTAGGTTAGGTTAGGTTAGGTTAGGTTAGGTTAGGTTAGGTTAGGTTAGGTTAGGTTAGGTTAGGTTAGGTTAGGTTAGGTTAGGTTAGGTTAGGTTAGGTTAGGTTAGGTTAGGTTAGGTTAGGTTAGGTTAGGTTAGGTTAGGTTAGGTTAGGTTAGGTTAGGTTAGGTTAAGGTTAGGTTAGGTTAGGTTAGGTTAGGTTAGGTTAGGTTAGGTTAGGTTAGGTTAGGTTAGGTTAGGTTAGGTTAGGTTAGGTTAGGTTAGGTTAGGTTAGGTTAGGTTAGGTTAGGTTAGGTTAGGTTAGGTTAGGTTAGGTTAGGTTAGGTTAGGTTAGGTTAGGTTAGGTTAGGTTAGGTTAGGTTAGGTTAGGTTAGGTTAGGTTAGGTTAGGTTAGGTTAGGTTAGGTTAGGTTAGGTTAGGTTAGGTTAGGTTAGGTTAGGTTAGGTTAGGTTAGGTTAGGTTAGGTTAGGTTAGGTTAGGTTAGGTTAGGTTAGGTTAGGTTAGGTTAGGTTAGGTTAGGTTAGGTTAGGTTAGGTTAGGTTAGGTTAGGTTAGGTTAGGTTAGGTTAGGTTAGGTTAGGTTAGGTTAGGTTAGGTTAGGTTAGGTTAGGTTAGGTTAGGTTAGGTTAGGTTAGGTTAGGTTAGGTTAGGTTAGGTTAGGTTAGGTTAGGTTAGGTTAGGTTAGGTTAGGTTAGGTTAGGTTAGGTTAGGTTAGGTTAGGTTAGGTTAGGTTAGGTTAGGTTAGGTTAGGTTAGGTTAGGTTAGGTTAGGTTAGGTTAGGTTAGGTTAGGTTAGGTTAGGTTAGGTTAGGTTAGGTTAGGTTAGGTTAGGTTAGGTTAGGTTAGGTTAGGTTAGGTTAGGTTAGGTTAGGTTAGGTTAGGTTAGGTTAGGTTAGGTTAGGTTAGGTTAGGTTAGGTTAGGTTAGGTTAGGTTAGGTTAGGTTAGGTTAGGTTAGGTTAGGTTAGGTTAGGTTAGGTTAGGTTAGGTTAGGTTAGGTTAGGTTAGGTTAGGTTAGGTTAGGTTAGGTTAGGTTAGGTTAGGTTAGGTTAGGTTAGGTTAGGTTAGGTTAGGTTAGGTTAGGTTAGGTTAGGTTAGGTTAGGTTAGGTTAGGTTAGGTTAGGTTAGGTTAGGTTAGGTTAGGTTAGGTTAGGTTAGGTTAGGTTAGGTTAGGT